>CM037593.1:98217569-98867291 GCA_021018995.1 Chloranthus sessilifolius
ATGCTCAGAATCCCCTCAAGTTATTTGACTGAATGCTCTACAAAGCTTAAAACAGAAGAACAGAAAATAGAAAAATGTCAGCCGATCTTTTCTCCGAATCCTCAGATTTATCTTTAAATAGCATCCAGATCCGGCGCTCAAATTTCGAACTTGGTTGATTGATCGACTAAAATGGTCGATTGATCGACCAAGATAAATTTTAGTTTTCAAATTCAAATTCTTCCGGATTATGTCGATCAATCGACCAAAAAGGGTCGATCAATCGACCTAGTCAAATGGTCAATCTCCTCTGTTTTGCTTCACTCGTCCAGTTCCTTTCAGCTTTTGCACCATTTTGCGCTTCTTAATGTGTTTAATGACCACTTTGTCCTGAAACTTAGAAAACTTGATAAATCATGTTAGATAGCTTTCATCGGACGGCTAAATGTAGATTTTTTAGGGGTGAAGTATCATCATATTTCACTGCACATCAATATTTTCACATGGTGCATGTCCCCAAAATGCAATGTCTCTCCCATTGTGGTGTGTACAAAGAAAAAATTAATGTGTGTAGTAGCGCCGTAAAAAAAGGGTGCTTAAATATCCACTTGGGACCCACCTAATATGCCGATATATAAAGATAGGTCTTTAAATCCGTACTCTAAGACGGCTGGAGACCTGAGGTAGCGAGTTGGCCAGGTTCCTGCTTTCAAAAGCAGGAGACCCCCCCACCACCCCGCTCCCCCTTAAGGCCACCATAGGGATTTATATCTCGTGCTAACATGACATGTGCTAATTTGGGGTGCGCAAGCGATCTCCATCGTCTAATTTAAAGAAGTCAACGTGTTTTTCATTTGCGATCTCCATCGTCTAATTTAAAGAAGACAACGAGTTTTTCATTTGTTTAATTGAGGTGGCTGTTACATAAAGTGGTGTGGTAGTAACACCAACCTAGAAAAGAGTGCATAATAACAGGGTGAGGGCCGTCTAAAAACTCTGCTTCACACACACTGCCAGATCTCCCTATATATATATATATATATATATATTAAAAAAGTAAATAATAATAATAAAAAATTGAGACAAAATTTATATTACGAACAAAACTCACTCCCTTGGAGACATAATATAATGACAAATTACGTTTTCCGCGACATTTCGGTAGGAGGTAATTTCGGATAAAGTTCGAGAAAATTTGAAAAGTTTTAGGAAAATTTGGGAGAGTACAAAAAATGTTAAATATAAATTATATTTGAACTTCAACAAAATTTAATTTATTATTTAAAAAATGAGAAAAATTAGAAAAAATTTATTAATTTCGGTGAAATTTTGTTAATTTCGACGAAATTTCATTAATTTCGCTGAAATTAATGAAATTTCAAATATTTTAAAAATCAAAATTTCAAAATTTCAATTTGTTATTAAGGTTGCATATGGCATAACTCTCTTCTAGCCCCTGCCATAGCAGAGTTCACCTCTTTAATAGGTTCCCATCCTCTTTGGTAACATTTTGCTACCTGCTTTAGCAAGTACCCGTTCTCTTTAATAACTCCTTGTATAGCAAAATTTTATGCAAGATTTACCTGTTTAGCAGTTCTACCCTCCTCTCGGCTCACTCCTTACCAGAGTTGATTTTATTTGCTTTGGTAGGGAGTTAGTAGAAGGCAGGGAGGTCGCTGCTAGAGCAGGTAAATCCTCCTTTGCAGGGAGTTAGAAAAGGGAATGAGAACCAACTAAAGCAGATGAACTCTACCGTGGCAAGCGCTAACAAAGAACTATGCCATACGCAGCCTAAATAACCGAATAGCACCTACTATGCCACTCAAAGCTTACTAAATAACCGACTTAACAACCCATATTAGCACCCACTACGCCACTCTAATTAGACCAAGTCTTCCATCTGGCCACTGCCACTTCGGGGTCTAGTGCGTGCATAGCATGCATGTAAAGTGTCACATATCATTCTCCACCGCTTAAGGATCCTTGTCCACAAGGATGAAATCAGGATATGACTTGGTGAAATGCCACTCATTCTCCCAAGTTGTGTCTTCTGTTGGCACACCAACCCATTTCACCTAGATTCACTACAAAAAACATGACTTTATTGACAGCCAAAAATTGCCGCTATTAACAAAAAACTGTCGCAAATACTCTTGCCGCTAATAGTCTTTAATAGTTTTTTGCTAATAGCGGCAATTTCTTGCTCCAAAAAACTGTCGATAATAATTTATTTTTTTGTAGTGATTTTATATTTTGGGCGGTATTTACCCTTGCGGATCACACGTCGATCTAAGACGACTTCGAGTTGTGGAAGGATAGTCGAAGTATCCGATACAGGGGGAAGTTAGGTAGATGTTGGAGTGACTGGTCCCAATGCTTCCTTAATAGACTGACATGAAACACATCATGAATTTGAGAACTAGGAGGCAAAGCCAGATTATAAGCCATCGGACCAACTTTCTCAATGACTTTGTATGGACCAAAGAAACGTGGGGTGAGCTTTATGGAGGCTCGAAAAGCCACAGAAGTCAGTCTATAGGGCTGGAGTTTCAGATACACATAATCTCCCACAAGAAACGAAGCCTTGCGCCGGTGTTGGTCTGCTTGACATTTCATCCGATCTCGATTCATAGAGGACCGTTACGAATTTGCCGATATCGATACGGATCAACCCATTTTTTTACAAAATAATAAAGAAAATACAGTTATCGGCTGATTCTGGCCCGTATCAGCCGAGACTGATCGAGTTGGATAATAGATACGTATCGACGTCGATACATATCTATTTGCCGAAAAACCGATACGTATTGTTGATATGTATGCGTAACGGTATATTTGATACCATAATAAGATGTAACTATTAAAGTAATCATTTACAAAATAGAGGGCATATATATTATCAAGACAAAGTTACTTATGCAGTGGACAATTTTTTGCAACAACTTATCTGGCGTGATGTGACTGGTTGCCTACACAATGGGGCCCAAGCGTTGCAGTCAGTCACATCGCGCCACATAAGCTGTTTATAAAATTGTCTATCAAAAACTGTTCACCGTTTATAATTTTCCATATTATTAGGAGTGTAGTCAGGATTTTCTTCTTGTGGGGACTAGCAATATTCTACAAATTTTAATAGTTGATTTCTCACAATTCCGTTTATTAAAATAAAATTTGAATTTTTTTCTAAAATCTCCCCCCTTTAAAGTTACTTTTCCAAATCCTCCCTACATTTATTTAAATGTCTAATAAACACATGTACTTAAAACTTAGTTATCTAAATTAATGCCTCCTCAATCATAAAAATGTCTATCAAAAATTGTTTACCATTTATAATTTTTCATATTATTAGGAGTGTAGCTAGGATTTTCTTTTTGTGAGGACAAGCATTGTTCTAAAAATTTTAATAGTTGATTTCTCGCAATTCCATTTATCAATAATAATAATAATAATTATTATTATTATTATTAGAAAATTTTCTAAAATCTCACCCCTTTAAAGAAACTTTTCCAAACCCTCCCTACATATTTTTTTAATATCTAATAAATCCCTGTACTTAAAACTTAGTTATCTAAATACCCCTCAACCATAAATATCCACCTTTATATTTGTAATTTTAATGTAATTTTTTAATATTTTCTTGAGATTAAAAAATATTTATTAATTTACATATATTTATTACTTTCTCGAAATTTTTTCAATTTTTTGGATTTTTATTGAATTTTTAATATAAACAAAATTTTGGGTGAAAAAAATATAATTTTGTACTAACATACTGGCCCGGCTGAAATCGTCCTCTTTTAAGAGTAATTTTGGTATAAAAGTGGATATTGGGAAATTTACATTTTTGGCCCTACTAATTTTCTTAGTTCCAGAAACGGCCCTATAGTTTTGAAATGTGCAGAATAGGTCGGCTCCAAGCCAAGTATTTTCCACGTCAGTATCGTCCTGTCTTTTTCGAAATTAGCTATTTAATATTTTTTCTTCCTTTTTTTCATTATCTTTTTATTTTTCATTGTGTTTACTCCTCCATTTTTTCAATTTCGGCGGCAGTAGGTAGCCCTGTGATACCTAAAATCCTTCATAGCAAATATAAATAAAACAACAAAAATTGTAAGATTGCGGATGCTTGCATAAGATTGGAAGCGCTATCGTATTTTAGAGCCACAAGATAGTGTGCTTTATTGTAAGATAGCGTCCGCTATCTTACAATTACGGGCTCTATTTTTTTATAGCGGGCACTATGTTAAAATAGCACGTACTATTTTATGATAGCACACACTATTTTAAGATAGCAAGCGCTATCTTAGGGTGTGTTGTTGCACATCTGAAAATGAGTGGATCATAAAATAGCACCCGCATTTGTAAAATAGTGGGCACTATCTTATGTTAACATTCACTAAAGTATTGTAAAATTGGTTAATGCATGACTTTGGTTATTAGCTAATTTACATTAGTTTTAGTATTTTAGGATTAAATGGATATTCTCCTTTTTTATCATTTTGATGGCATCCGTGTCGGCAATAATACTTACAACGGTGGCCATCGGAGGATTGTCATTATCACATAGAAGATATCGTTTGATCAATTTATCCAGAAAGTATACAAGGTAAATAGGATTCGAGCATAAGAACATTCTGTTACACTATCGGTCTCTTTACACATCGGAAGAGAGTTGGTGTTTGTCTAATTGTTGGACTCCGATGATCTTGCAAACATATTCAGAGCATATCCTAGTGGTGATGATGTGATAAATGTTTATATCGAAAAATCAGTTGCTACTCCCGTCAGGAAAATTTTATCGTCGTTTGAAGCATTTGAATTGTTTCAAGAGTGGTTTGGATGTACCTACATCTTGTGGCATTGTTCGGGTCGAGTCGGGTTGGGTGGGTATGGATGTATGACCTAACCCATCCCACCACTACCCAAACAATGACCTCATAATTAGCATTTTTTTATATAAGCATGTCTCCAAGGACCTTTATTTACATGTAATTCATTGCGGTCATTAATTAATAATATATACTAATTTATGTGAAATAAATAGTTTTACTTGTTTAAAAATTCTAACCAGTTGACCTGACTCACCCAAGTAAAGGGAATATGCCCAACCCAATGGTCACAAACTTTTATTTTTTGTTAATATATTTTTTTCAAATTTTGACCATATTTTTCTCAAATTTAACAAATTTTACTAGATTTTTTCTAATTTTTTCCAAGCCGATTTATTCCTAAACCCGTGACTTGGCCACAATGGTCACAACCAACCATAGTGAAAAATTTCGGTTAAATTCGCCGAAAATGGGGTGAAATGAAAATTTTGGGAAATTTTCAATATTTTTTGGCAAAATTTCGGTATTTTTTTTTATGCTTAAGTTTTGTTTTAATTTTATGGGTTTTTTGCAAATACCCCTTGTGTTATGTTGATATTACAAATAACCCCCCCAGTTATTGCTATTTGCTTTAAACCCCCTGAGTTAGCATTTTGGTGTTCATAAAACACCCTATTTAACGGATGCTATTTTAAATGGTTAGCACCCACAAATCCTCCATTGGTTGAGTATTGTCCAAACGTTGGCATGCTTTAATGGGGAATCACCCATCGAGATGAGTCTTGAATTTGATGGGTGAATGAAGGCCTTTAGAAGAGTACCTTTAAATTCACCACTAAATCTTTAAGTTCACCCATCTGAAACATGTGGATTGAATTGAATCGAACGATGGAGATCATTTATCCTCCCAATCTTTAACATGATGGATCTTGAGGGTCGATGTTTTATTTCACGTGGCACACATCTCAAAAAAGTGACCTTAACATCACGTGCATGCTTAAAATTGATATTAAAGTCACTTTTAGGGGTGTGTACCACATTTAAAATTGATATTAAAGTCACTTTTAGGGGTGTGTACCACATGAAATAAAAAATCGGCCGTCTGATGGTACACCTATGATCTAAAGATCGATCTCATGAAAGATTGGGACGATAAAAAATCTCTATCATTTGATTCAATGCAGTCGATGTGTTTTAGCGTGGTGAACTCAAAGATTTTGTGGGTGGATTTAAAGGTACTCCTTTTAGAATAGTGGTCAATTATAATGACATGACTTGTAAATAAAGGTGAATGAAAGGCCTTTTAGAATGGTGATAAACTTTAATGGCATGACTTGTAACTATAGATGAATGAAGGGCCTTTTAGAATCGTGGTATTTTTAAAATATTGGTTTCATTAAGGGCAAAATAGGCTTTCCGTCCATAAACTCACGGCTAGCTAACGACAGGGGGTTATATGAAACAGAAACACAAAAGTAGGGGCTGCAGAATAAATACTCATATCTCAGGGGGTTTCTTATAATATTAGCATAACACGGGAGGGTATATGCAAAAAACCCTAATTTTATTTTAAATATGTTAATAATTTAGCATATATTGTTGTAATTTTTTAAAAAAATATTAAATATATTTTTAATCTCTAAAACTTTCCCAAATTTTTTTCAAAAGGTATCCAAATTAATCCCAAAAGACCCCCCCACCGAAAAATTACAGAAAACAAAGTTTGTCACAATAGCCACAACCGGAGAAATATTTATATAAACAGGTCCAAAATAAACCTTTATTTAGATATTAATTTATGCGTAATAATTAATTTGACCTGTTTAGATGCCGATCCAAAATTCTGACCGGTTGGCTTGAAACATCGAACCAAAGATTCCAAGACCCGAGCCATCGGCTCGGGAATCGAGCATTCAGGTCATGATGGCTTTTTCCCTGACGACAAGCCTCATGACAACCTAAGTATTGCTGCGTACATCAAACAAAGGGCAATAACAAATCTAGCAGGGCTCAAAATTTCGGTCATATTTGATATCAAGGATCAAAATTTCGGTCATATTTGTGCAGGGCTCAAAATTTGAGTCATATTTGATCCTTGATTGATATCAGTTCCCTATCATTAATACCATATATAAACTAAATAAATTTAAAAACTAAATAGCACCATAAAAAGATTACTTTTTTTTTTAATTTAAAAAGAGTTGTTTGGACGTGCCTACATTTTGAGGCATTGTTCGGATCGAGTCGGATTGTCCTAATAAAAATTTCGGGTTGGGTGGATGACGTAGTCGGTCCCACCATAACCCAACGGAAAAAATTCTAACGAATTGACCCGACTTACACCGAGACCCCAATGAAAACATCAAAAGTGGTGGTTTGGATGTGCTAATATCATGAGGCATTGTTGGGTTGATGGAGCACCAGCTCGTAATCCTTCCACTGTTGACAACGGGAGGTTTTCGTTGCTCTGTGAAACCAGCCTCTCGCAGTGCCCTCCACTCTAAGACCCATGAGCCCCACCCCTTCGGGCGAGTCACATGGCTCAACTGACCCAACTTGGAACGGGCAAGCCAGCAAGCTGCACCCAGCAGCCCAGCCCACAAGAGTTTAGCCACCAATTCCACCACCTTAAAGCCCCCACTTGGGTTACAAGCTCATGTTACTGAGCTCAGCTGACAGATAAGCTCAATGTGGCATAGATATAAATGTTGGAATCTATATTTTATTCGGTTTGGGACTAAAAAAAGTCTTATCACAATGATCTTTGAAGGATCTTTCTATATGAGGGTAAGAGGGAATAGATTTGACTTCATTTAATCACATGATGAAAATAATATTTCGTGCTAATTTTTTTCAATTAGAATCTTTAAATCATGGCCTTCAAATCAAACGGCTCGGATGGTGTTTTCATATAGCACAAGTTGCTAAACTTGTAAGTTTTTCTTTTAAATTCGGTGAAATGGCGCCGAATGCAGGTAACGGCTCCCTAAAAAATGTAGTTCAAATGGTGTCTTGACCTTTGGGTTAGACCTAGGGCAGCCAACTGGTCGAGTCGGTCCAATGCCCAACCCATGCTACCCAGATCTTCTACTGGGTTGGGCACATAACGTGACCCGTCAGATCGAGAATGAAGCATCTGACAAGTTGGGTGGAGTCAACCAATGGTCGTGATAAAATTGGGTCGAGTTGGGTCAAGTCGACCAGTCTTGTCTAATTTATTTTTAATTTAGAAAAGGTAAATATGGTTTTAACCTATTTGTGTCTGGTTTTAGGGTTGGGCATCGAATTGGGTCAAATTTTCAGGCCGGGTTGTGCAGATACCCTTGACTAGTGTCAGATCTGATCGAGGTCCACAATCGGGTTGGGCATATTCCCTTTACTTGTCGAGTTACCACAATTTTGGCCGGACTAGACCGGATCCGACATTTTGACATCCCTAATTGGGCATATTGGTTCTAAGCATGGACGAAGTGATAATAGGGAGGCAATGGTGCTTAAATGATCGTCAACCATTAAAATGTCACTTTTATGTTATACAATTGAAGGGTGTGATTTATCAATGTGCACATCTATCATCAATCGAAATTGCCCCAGTGGCAATCCCTTGTTAGAACATGTCCCAACCGAAGGATCATGCTTATAAGTGAATGTAAACAATCCGATCTGTGAACTATAATATTACCCAACAAAATTAAGAAAAACCGTAGATATTAGATGAACATATCGGATAGTTCGAATCTCCTAGAAAGTGTGATTTGTTTACCTATAACCCTTCAATTGATGATATATTACTTTGACGGTATAGATTTCCAAATTCATATATAAGCCAATAAATAGTGTAAGATCGTCTAAACACCATTTGGTGCTTAAATGACGATTAGGAGAGTCAGTTACTTCTAACATAGGTAGGGCTCTCAACGAGCATGTTCAAGCCCAGCCGGCTCAGCTTGAGATCATCTCTTTTATATTCGAACTGAACTAGGCTCGCTTGATATCAGCTCTTATATATTCAAGCCGACCTCTTTTACATTCAAGCCTAAAACTACTCAACTCTAGCTTGGCTCAATCGAGTTCGAGCCTAGTAATATGCGATTAGTATTCTTTTATTTCTTTATTATTATTTTTTTAATAACCTAATTTTCTGGGCCTCTTAAAGAACCCCGTCAAATCCCAAGGGCACATATGTGCCCCAAGTTAGTACATGTCGGGTCAATATAAAATATAAATCTCTAGAGTGGCATCAGAGGTAATTTATAGTGGGTGATTTGTTTCTAAAATTACTACTATACCGTTTGATCGAATGGTTAGAAGAATTCTAACGATTATTTTACCCATTAAAAAATCTAGACCGGAAAGGTTGGGCAACGGTTCGACCCAATCCCGAGGTGACATTTCTACAAAATTTCAAAGTCGATTGTAGGGTAAATTTGAGTACTAGAGGGCATCAATTGTAGTATTCTTCTGTTTGGGGATCTGTGTCATGTGAAAACACTATCTTAATCGTCTGATTTAAAGGTTACGACATAAGGATCTTTCATGCAAAAGATCGGCAGGAAATACAATCTTTGTCATTTGATTCCATGCAGTCAATTGTTGAATCAAACAATGGCCTGTGAGTATGTGACTACATAAAATTATATGATAGAGATCATACTTCGTGCCAATTTTTGTGTCAAAGATCTTTAACACATGGCTTTCAAACAATATGGCATAGATGATATTTGTTGTGCATGTTAAGTTGTATTCGCAAGTGCACGAATCGTGATGTAGTGAATGGGTGTAGAGTACGAGATCGTTCCCACGATGACTGATTAGAAAATTCAAAGGAGTGATAGCAACTAATTAAAAGAACAGGCACAGATTTACCACAGCAACTACTAATCTAATATTATGAGAACTTTTGATGAATGAGATAAATACTAATAGAATTTAAGATTTAAACAAATAATTAAAGATAAAGATTAGGATGCTAAATCTTTCCATCGTAGGTCTATCATTTAAGATATACAAATTTATGATGAAAATATAAGATTTATAAAAGATGCCTGGGATCTGAACATCTGTGGATTCTAAAGTACATATCCGAGATCAAGGAGATGCGTGATTAACATCCCATGAGTGCATGATTAATACTCACACCTCACAAAGTACTTAGAATCAGATCTCAGGGTAAAGTCCACACTACAGATCCGAGATCAAGGAGATGTGTAATTAACATCCCATGAGTGCATGATTAACACTCACACCTCAGAAAGTAGTAGAATTTATCCCGAGGAAATAGAGATTAAGATAACACCTCCATCTCAAATCTGAGATTTCGGGGCATGATTAGCTCCCATATCTCAGAAGACAAAGAAGTATTATCCATAAAAAGATAAAATCAGAGTCCACTACAAAATGATATCTTCATCACAGATTTGTATTATAATAAATGAATACTTCAGATGGGAATCATTAGATCCCTATCCTTGGATTAGATTAGCCACACATAATGAAAGTAAACCATATTATAGAAGAATGCATCAACATCAACATTTAAAATACCGTGAAAAAGGCTTTAACGAATTTCACAAATAGCTTTAATCCAAGTTCCGTACAACTCTTTGCTTGAATGCAGAAAAATAAAACTATTCTAAAATCTAACTCTAGGAAAAATAAAATGCTCAGAATCCCCTCAAGTTACTTGACTGAATGCTCTACAAAGTTTGAAACAGAAGAACAGAAAATAGAAAAATGCCAGCCGATCCTCTCTCCGAATCCTCAGATTTATCTTTAAATAGCATCCAGATCCGGCACTCAAATTCAAATTCAAACTCAAATTCGAACTTGGTCGATTGATCGACTAAAATGGTCGATTGATCGACCAAGATAAATTTTAGTTTTCAAATTCAAATTCTTCCTGATTATGTCGATCAATCGACCAAAAAGGGTCGATCAATCGACCTAGTCAAATGGTCAATATCCTCTGTTTTGCTTCATTCATCCAGTTCCTTTCAGCTTTTGCACAATTTTGCACTTCTTAATGTGTTTAATGGCCATTTTGTCCTGAAACTTAGAAAACATGATGAATCATGTTAGATAGCTTTCATCGAACGGCTAAATGTTGATTTTTAGGGGTGAAATATCATCATATTTTACTGCACATCATATCCCCAAACCTACACTTTGCTAGCCCTCGAGCAAAGGAGTGAATGAACAAAACTGAAGAGTAAACTAATAACCTAAGAAAAATAAAGAATGTCACTTTCGTAGGGAGCACGATTGCATTTAGCGTATGCAACAAGCCTTTAAACCGCTAGGTGATCCCTAGTGGATGAGTTTTATCTCCTGAGGGTTTTCAGTGAAGTTACCCACAAATTTCAAAGCATTTTGTATAATTGATTCATGTGGAATTTGTCAATTGATCTCATTATGCATTTTCTCCATAAATAATACACATGTCATGTCATTTTCATTGATGCTTAGTTAAGTTAAGCTAATGCTTCTATTTACAGATAAATTTCTCACCCATCTCATTGTGATTATCAGATCGAATTCTATTTATCTGAAAATTTATCATACTTATGAGCTGCATAAATTTATGTTTTGATTCAATCCTCACAGTAGGCGTACTCTCAAAATAAAAATTCTCTGATGATGGGTATACTGTCACACATGTGAGGGATCAATATAAAACAAAATAAAAGGGACTCACATGACAGGAGAAACACGTTATAGGTCAATGAACAAAAATAAATCTCATAAGAACAGATACTTGTATATTCTAAGCATGTCAAATTAAGTGCCATAGGTATAATATATTTATTCTCTACCAGGCAGTTACTAATACAAGATCGGATCTTGAAGGTCTTTTTATAAGGTTGTAATGTGTCTCAGGTAAGGGTAAGAAAGAAAGGGAAATTGGGATTCAATGTTTCTGAGAAATTGGAAAAGGAATCAACTTTCATTTTTTTTTTTAGTCTTTTACTTTCTTTTTTTTTATACTTTCTCACCACTTTTCTTTTTGTCTCAACTCTCTTTTCTTTACTTCCTTACTTTACTTCTTTTGACTTTTGCACCTCTCACACACACACACACACACACACACACACACATATATATATATATATATATATTTCTTTTTATTTTTCTCCCTTTCTTTTCTTTGACATACTTTCTTAGTGATTACCACAACTTAAGACCTCTCTACTTACTTTATTTTTCTCTCATTCCCCATTCCCAATTTCTTAGAAATAAACAGGGTAAAGTTGAATTTTTAGAAATGTTGAAGGATTAGAGGTTAATGTGACTTATCAAAGAATTTTTAAAGGTATATTTTTCAAATGGGCTCAAAGGAGTACTAGCAAGACAAATTTATATGAGGTGGGACATTTTAGGCACAATCGAGCCAAAGATGGCCTCCAATCATGTCCTCAAAAGATAGTAACTCTTCCTATTTGTCTTGAACAAACATATAGTACGTTCTAGCACAATGATTTGAAGTTTAATGTCATGCAAAGTCACAAGTCAAAATAAAAAGTATGAGATTATGCAAGAATAATTCGTATTCAAAGACAACTTCGAGTTTATGTATGCTCTCATCAAGGACGGGAAATTGGCTCTAAAGCTGACACGGTTTTAATCTCTACTAAGATCTTTACAGTTCACAATTTTAGATAAGTTTTCATGCTTTAAGCTCTTTGAACTGAGTCAAACACCATAACTTCTTAAGAGTGGGTTTAAAAATTTTTATGTCAATTTTCACCTTAGCTTTTCTCTCCTAAGAGCAATGAAACGAAATGGCATTTAATATTCTTTTGATGAGATTGCATAATCTATTAATTTTAAATTCCACACGTCAACCATATAAAAAATTTCTCGGATGAAACTTCACTTTGCTCAGTCGATTAATCGACAAGCTTGGTCGATTGATCGACCAAATCCGAATTTATTTTTTATTATTATTATTTTTAGAATAATGTCACATTACCACCCCCAAACCTATATTGTGCAATGTCCTCATTGAACCAGAATTAAGGGGGCACCCCCAAACCTGCAATCAAAGTACTCAAAGACCAAAAAGGCAAAGGAAGTGACACGCATTAGTGAAACTAAAAGGGAGTTTATTAAGAAAATTATTGGAAATTACAATTATTGAAACCATAAAATATGAAATCCTAAAGCTACCTAAAAACAGAAAATATGTAGAACTAAAAATAAAACCTAAAAATCCTAAAACATCCTAAAGATTTTTAATTTCTTCTTCTCAAACATCCGCATCAGATCCCGACCCTGGCTTCGGTTTTGGAAAAGCAAAATTCCACATTGCTTCGGTGATACTCCCTGGATTCAAAGAATCAGGAGGCACATCAGGAGGCGGCGGTGTTAATGGGTTGGCCGTACTACTCGTGGCCAGATCCTGAAGTGTTGGAGCCGGGTACAACTTCCCCCAAATCTCAGTTGGTATGAGATCAATAACCTCCTTAGGGATTGATTTAGGAATAAATGCAGCTAATGGAGTTGGTGGTGGTATCGATGAAGAGGAAGGAATGGGTGATGGTGAATTTGTGATAGGGGATGGGGATGGAATCGGATCCAAATCAATCATCTCTATATCGTTGGAGAAGGTTGGGGTAGGCTTGGCTGATCTATTGCCTCTTTTTCGTACTGGCTCATCCCAAAGCTGAAGAGGTATGGGATCAAGATCTATCACATTGATGTTGGTTAGATCCAATGGAGATTGTGATCCACTAGCCCGTTCCCTTTTTCTTGCTGTTTCATTCATCTCCCTTAAAGTTGACCTTGTAAACTGGGTTCTTTCGGCCATTGATAATATATGAGAATGAGGAGATGAATTGATGATGAAAATTGTAGGCAAAGTTTCAGGGTGTTTGATATAAATAGAGAAAGAGTGTTTGAGATTTGCTAAAGGAGTTCTACGAAGGAAAGCAAAGTGTCCTAAAATATTAAACTTCTAAAAAGATTTAGAACGGATTTTTTTTTGTATATATTTTCTCTTTTTTAATTAGGCAAGTGTATTGGTCGATTTATCGACTGAATTGGTCGATCGATCGACCAATAAATTTTTATTCATTCATTTTTTTTATTTTATTATTATTATTTTTAATTAATTTATTTTATTTTTTATTTGGTCGATTAATCGACTGATCGACTTCATTGGTCGATCGATCGACTAATCCAGCCAACCATGATTTGACTTTGTATAACCTCGATTGATCGACAGTGCAAGTCGATTAAGCGAATGGTTAATCCAAATAGAGAGTAATCGAAAGAATTTTTACAAAGTCGATTGATCGACTGATAAAATTAACACAAAAATAACACAACAGTGAGAAAAAAAAAAATATATATATATATATATATATCTTTTGATTTTTCATTGATATTTTTTTTCTTTTTTATACAAATTCTAATCGTACACATACTGAAAAACATAAAGTCTAATCCTAATAAAACCTAAAAATTAAGAATTCTAAAACTAAAAATTAACACAAATGATGCAAAAAGAAATCTAATCCTAATCATCCTCTTCATCTCCCTCCGCCTGCCTCGCGCGAGCTCTCATCTCGTCGTAGCCATCGGGCCATAATCGATGGCCCAACTGATGCATGAAGGCCCGATAATATCGGCCACGACGAAGATTTAGATTGTATTGCCACTGCTGCTCGTCGAACAAGGAGTTGATCTACGCCTGCATTAATTCGAGGAAAACTCCCTCATTGCGAACTGGTTTTGACACTGGCTCGGCGGCAGCTTCTTCTTGGCGCACTCGACGACGCTGACGAGCAGGGGGAGCAGGCTGTGAATCAATATTTTCCAACATAGGCATACTTTGATTCCACTGCGTCGGCTCATAACGATAAAATGGAAGGTTTCCAATATTAACATGAAGATGAAAAGGATAGCTAAGATAATGTAAAAGTTGCATCACCAGATGGGGAAAATAGATGAGTGCGGCATCACCAGCAGGAGGGTTTACAATTTCATCGTGGCATCGCCACATCGAATCATGTAAAAATCATGGAATATTGAGCCATGATCGTTTGTAGCTATCATACAATGCTTTCACCCGAGGTTCAGCTCTTTCAGAGGCATGTCCTCGTGGGCAAAGACTATAAGAAACGACAATGTCCCACAACAGAAAGTCGTGCGGGAGAGCCGATCATTTAGTTGCAAGTCTTTGGATGCATATACGCCATTGAA
The DNA here is from genome assembly GCA_021018995.1 of Chloranthus sessilifolius. NCBI lineage: Eukaryota > Viridiplantae > Streptophyta > Magnoliopsida > Chloranthales > Chloranthaceae > Chloranthus > Chloranthus sessilifolius. Next base: position 98,232,581 of record CM037593.1, read on the forward strand.
CATATCATCAATCATTGGTCCTTGCTCAACATCAAGCTCTTCGCCAAGTTTGTGGTTCAAAGGACGCTCAACAAGAATTTCAAAAACATCCGCGATCGTATCCGGATAAATTTTTCTCTTCCAGCCATCAATGGAGATAGTGAAATGGGATTCTTCATTTGTCTCGTCTGATGGATTCTCCCATTTCATATTTTGATAAAACATGCGGACTACCCGCTCCGAGACGTTGATTCCTGGGGTCGTCATCAAAAAATGAAGATTGAGAGCAGCAATGTACGCGAGTGAGACCGCGCACTCAGGCATAGCGTGGAATGCCGACAGATCGTACACATATTCTGATGAGATTTCCTTGGTTGCAAAACGACCTTTTGGTCGTTCTCAGAAAATTCCTTCTGGATGCTGAGGATGACGCCATTTCTAAGAATGTTGGAGAAAATTAGAGAAGCTTGGAGGTGATCAGGAATGTTTGAGAGAATGTGGAAGATGAAGGACGCTAGGTCCTTTAAATAGACACAGAGGCACCGCTTCTGTTCAGACGCAATGTATAGGTCGATCGATCGACGCACACATTGAAAAGGCGAGCCTTTAAAGTCCACAGTTTCATCGACAACCGCACATGCAGAGTATGAAACGACGTGACACTTAATTCACCTTGGAAAAATGCGACGTTCAGAGTCGATCAATCGACTAAGAACAGCGATTGATCGACAATAAAGACAAATATAGAAAACCGTTCCTGATCATAAATTTCCACATTTAATGTCGATTCGTCGACAAAAGATGGTCGATCAATCGACCACTTGGCTTATTGTCGATCGATCGACCAAATCCGACACTTTTTTTATTAGTTTTTTTTTTTTTTTTTACATGGGTTGCCCCTCAAGAAGCGCTAAGTTTAATGTCGCTAGCCTGACATTTCAGATTTCAGATTTTTCAATTTCATCCCGATCGATCGGGATTCCTCAGCACAATTTTATCAAAATTTTCAACAAAATTCTCCAAAAACGGTTTTACCTGTTGCCCATTAACTCGAAACTTACTTTCATTTCGCAAGTTGCATAATTCAACTGCTCCGTTTGAAAATATTCGATTAACCAGGAATGGACCGCTCCATTTGGTTTTGAGCTTTCCTGAAAACAAATGGAGTCTTGAGTTATATAACAGTACCTTCTGTCCCACAATGAATGATTTCCTAAAAATAGACTGATCATGAACACGCCTCATGCGGTCCTTGTAGGATCTGGCACAATCATATGCATCAGCTCTTACTTCCTCCAATTTTGTAACTTCTAGTTTTCGCTTCTCACCAGCTTTGTGCAAGTCAAAATTCAAAGACTTAACAGCCCAATAGGCCCGATGTTCCAATTCAATAGGTAAATGACAACCTTTGCCAAATACCATTCTATAAGGGGGCATTCCTATGGGAGCCTTAAACGCTGTCCGAAGGGTGGCCCAATATTCCAATTCAACAGGTAAATGACAACCTTTGCCAAATACCATTCTATAAGGGGACATTCAATTGACATTCATTTTCTCCCAAGAGTGGCGTTGAGTCTAACATTTCATTAACTTCATGTATCACCTGATCCACATCAAAGTCTTTACCAAAATATGCTAAACAGGCCACTAAAGGGTCCTGATATTCTAAAGCAAAAAATTTATTTTTCACAATGTTATCAATCATGTAAACTTGTGCATGTTCCTCATCTTCAACAGGCTGTCTCGAAATGTGAAAGATATTCAGTTCCACAGTTATGTTACCGAATGACAAATTCATTATCTCATTTCGGCAATTGATTAGTGCATTCGATGCTACTAGGAATGGTATTTCTAAAATTATCGAAACATTATTTCTGTGTTGAGGAATGGGTTCCGTATCCAAGACAACAAAATCAACTGAAAAGTAAAAAGTATCTACTTTGATAAGGACATCCTCGACTATTCCCCTAGGAATCTTAATTGATCTATCTGTAAGTTGAAGAGTCATAGCTGTGGGTTTTAGTTCCCCAAACTCAAGTTCCTTATACACAGAGTATGGCAACAGATTGACACTTGCTCTAAGGTCTAGAAGTGTTTGATCAATGCGATTCTCCCCTATGATGATTGAAATTGTTGGACATCCAGGATCCTTATATTTAATTGGAAGTCTCGCTTGTAAAACTGAGCTTACCTGGTCTGCTAAGAAGGCTTTCTTTGGGGCATTAGTCTTTCGCTTGATCGTGACCAAATCTTTTATAAATTTCACATATGCCGGCACTTGCTGAATGGCGTCTAGGAAGGTAATATTTATCTTCAGCTGCTTGAACATTTCAATGATTCCTTCTTGATCGCGATTCTTCTTTGGTCCCATTAGCCTTTGAAGGTATGGGGCCTTGGGCACGAAATTCTTTTCTCTCTCACTCTTTTCTTCGATCTTTTTCTCTTGCTTCTCTTGTTTCTCTTCTTTTACTTTGACTTCCTCGCTTCTCATCTTCTTCAATTTTAATAGTGACTTCCTTGATCTTTTGTTGGCTCTCTTCCTGAGATGAGGTCGAGGCATGCTTAATAGCCATCTGCCCTCTTGGATTCAAAATTGGTTGGCTTGAGAATGATCCCTTCTCTCTCTCGCAGAGGAGCGTCGCCAATTGCCCAATTTGTGTCTCTATCCTTGATATTGAAGAGGTATTGGATTGGATGAACTTCCACATATCCTCATTCTGAGGATATTGATTCTGAGACTGACGTGGTGGAACATTTACTTATTGATTATTGAATCCCAGTGGTGGGAAATTTTGTGCGAGACCAGGTTGACTCGTTGATTGTGAGAATTGGTAATTCTAGTTCGATTGCCTGGGTTGCACACTTTGATTTTGATTATGATAAAATTGGTTTCCTCCTCCATAGTGATGTTGAAATTATCCTTGACAAAACTGTTGTTGTGGTCCCTGATTGAAATTTTGATTCGGGTATAAATTCATCCATTGATCTCTGCCTTGAGGTCTTTGATTTCCCTCTTTTCATGAGAAATTCTGATGATATTTCTAACTATTTGGGTTGTTTTCATTGAAAATATTTCCCTGACTCCGCCCGTAAGTGTTCAACGCGTTCAATTGCTCACTAGGATCTTCTGAGTAATTTTACATTAACGAGCAACCGTTGGATGTGTGCATTGGACTTGCACAATATGGGTATGGATCTGGTTGCACGTTTACAACACTCACGTTTTTCTTCAATTTTAATTCCTCAACTTGTTGAGTGAGGAAATCTATTTTTGCCATTAGATCTGGTGTTTCTTTCACCACATACAATCCTCCTTTCTTTACTGAGCTTCCTGCTTGATCTCGATTCTTGTTTGGCTGATCTCGACTGTTCAAGAAGTCACATTGCTGTTAATCTTCCGCTAACTTTTCCAAGAATCGATAAGATTCAGTTTCTCTCAATCCCAAGAATCCTCCACTGTTCATGGATTCAATCAGATGTCGATTGGCCTGATCTAGTCCATTGTAAAAACATTGGACCAATCTCCATTTCAAGAATCCGTGGTGAGGACATTTCAATAAGATATCCATGAATCTATCCCAAGCTTCATAAAATCTCTCATCATCTTCTTGTGTAAAATCAGTGATTTCACGTCTTAAGGCGTTAGTCTTTGTCATAGGAAAGAATTTTGACAAAAATTTCTTAACCATCTGATCCCAGGTGGTTATGGATCCAGCTGGTAAAGAGTTTAACCATGCTTTGACCCTATCCTTTATGGAAAAAAGAAATAGACGTAGTCTCACAGACTCTTCACTGAAATTTTGATACACCGAAGAACAGACTTCGGTGAAGTCTTTGATGTGTTGGTACGGATTTTCTCTTTTCATACCATGAAAAATTGGAAGGATTTGAATCACATTAGTACGGATTTCAAATCTGCCACCAGGTGTGGCGGGATACGTGATGCAGAAAGGGGTATTTGTAGTGATTGGAGCAACTCCCTTAGAGTTGGTTCCTCCTCATTTTCATGTTGTTCATTTTCACAATCATTTGCATTCATTTCAAATTGAATTGATGTTTCGGTTCTAGCTTCTCGACCTGTTCTAACTTCTTCTCGATTTGAACGACACGTTCGCTCAATCTCAGGATTAAATGGTTCCAAAGTTTTATCTTTAGATGACCTGTGTGTGCATACACAAACTGCACAGATTTTGCTTTCGTAAATTCTTGTTCGATTGATTGACTGATTAGGTTGATTGATCGAGAGAATTGAAATTTTGAAATTTGATCTATTTTTATTTTTTTTCGATTGATCGACTGTTTAGGTCGATCGATCGCCCAAGAGACAATCTTCAATTGATCGAGGGTTTAGGTCGATCGATCGAGGATTCAAAATTTGAATTTTTGAAGTTTGAAAAAACAAAAATTCGATTTTATTTTTTTAATTCGAAAAATCCGGAATCCGGAGATTACGAACGAGATTTTTGCAGATATTGTGGAGTCGATTGATCGACTGTTTAGGTCGATCGATTGATACTCAAAGCTTTATTACACAGAAGAGAGAATCAGTGCGAATTTTTTTCTGAGTCGATTGATCACAGATTTAGCTCGATATATCGACCACAAATATTTTTTCAATTTTTTTCTTTTTTTTTTTTTAACAAAGTTACTGAATTTAAACCTACAAAGATTCTTAGATAAATTTTCTATTTTCCAAAAATTTTTAATTTTCTACGCCCAAGTCCCCGGCAGCGGCACCAAAAACTTGTTGTGCATGTTAAGTTGTACTCGCAAGTGCATGAATCGTGATGTAGTCAATGGGTCCAGAGTACGAGATCGTTCCTGTAATAGTCCGAAAAATCACGCTAAACTATGACTTCGGGATCCGTGCCCGATCGGTCACTGGTTTGACCAATTAGGAGTTCGATAGTTAGCATAGAGTGTGATGAGTGAATGTGATGTGATGGTTTGTGTAGCAATGTGGTGTGTGTTAAAAATCTAAAGTCACATACACCTATTGAGGTGCATGTGCTCAACACACAAGCTAGGGGGGGAGATAAAAGGGTTTAATAGCCCTAAGTTTTGGTTGTTGAGAGAGAAGTAAAGAAGAGAGAGAGAGGAGTAAAGAGAGTGATTAATACAAGGAGTAAATGCTAGTTGAGAAAGGGAGATTCGAGCAATAAACGTCGGATTCGACGCGAGGGATCCGCTGGAAGCAAAGCTGGAACCCTAGCCTTCCAACCGCTTGAATTGAAATCAATTTGAGATTGATTCAAGGTAAATTTTGTGAATGAAATGCATAGATTGTAGAGGTTAAATTGTAGTTAAAAATGGTTTAAATCATAGATTCATGGTTTAGAAAAATAGAGGAAAAAGTGTAGAGAAAGATTGGGAAGAACAGCTCGAAAAGGGGCTGAATCTGGCAATTTCGATTAATCGAAATTGGGTTTCGATTAATCGAAATTGGCCAAGAAGTTGAAAAGTCAGTGGACCCCGATTTCGATTAATTGAGTTGGAGTTCGATTAATCGACTTTGGATTTCGATTAATCGATTTGGGTATCCATTAATCGACTGGGAACCTCCAGTGGACCCCAGGGGCTGGAGGAAATGACTTGAGGAAAATCGACTAATCGAAATGGGATTTCGATTAATCGATTTGGGATCGATTAATCGATTTTAGGAACTCGATTACTCAAATTGAGAATCGACTTGGCTGAACAGAGAATTTCGATTAATCAAATGAAAATCTCGATTAATCGATTTGAGAATCGATTAATCGATATTGACTTTCGATTAATAGATTTTGGAAATCGATTAATCGAATCAGATTCGATTAATCGATTTTGGAGTTCGATTAATCGACAGAGATAAATTATGTTGACCTTTGAGTTTGACTTTAAGATTCTTTGAGGGTCTTGGACCTTCTTTATTGCATCCTTAGTGATGTGTTTCACCTGTTATGTGGTACCACAGGTGATACGTGTGAACTAATGCACAAGGAGCCACGTGGGACCTTGATGCGTTGAGCAAACGAAGACTTGAGGTAGGGAACACCTCGAACATGTACTTTATATTACAAGAGCATGTATGTAGTGATATAGAATTCAATTCAAATGTTTTATTTCTTAAGAATTGTGAAAAGTGTGTGTGTGTGACATCCATAAGAGTAATCATAATGAGCCATCCCCAGGGGATGAAGAAGTAAAGAAACAAGAGCATCAGGTGTGATGCAAGTAAATGGATACATCTCAGGGATGTATCCAAGATTGAATCATGTTTGATAGGGCCTAACTGATATAAGATAGCACACTTACACGGTGAATAACTATATGTAAGGCACCGATATTTTTGTTATTTGAGGTTTGATAGGTTACCCCACCGACGTGGCAGGATATCCACGACTGACACGGCAGGATATTCGTGACCGATACGGCGGCGAAACCGTAGGCCAGTGCGAAGGCTTATCCGTACATAGTAAGCACACCCCAGGGGTGTTGAATTGAGACAAGTGAAACCCCGCCACCAATCCCCAGGGGAAAGGGGCTTGGGTACTATTTGTATTCCCAGGGAATACGTTAAAAGTGTCTATATAGATGACGATAAAGGGTATCTCATCGGGGCTCGATGCTATATTGCTCGGGGATTACTTAAGTTGAAAGTTTAAGTTTTGCTTTAGGCCTTTTCAGCATCATTCATAAGTAAATGAAAACATAAGTAATCAACAGTAAAATGAAATGCTTTTTAACTGTTTTCATCAATAACTGCATAGACACATCATGCATGGCATATCATGGAATATATGTGAGTAGTAATTTATATGTTCAACTGCGTTTGGTTCCCTATTGAGCTAGGATGTAGCTCACCCTATAGACTATACGTCGCAGGTCCACTACTAGCAGCTGCCGAGGCTTCAGGAGACGCTGACCCCGGTGAGTCGGACCTTGCGGCTGGCGAAGAGTTGGAGCCACCTCCTGAGGACTTCTTCTAGAGGACTCCGTTGTGCCACTTTGAGGGCTTTTGAGAGAGTTTTGTACGGCTTGGTATGTCAAGCCTTGATTTTGTTTAAACCATGTATATATGGAGTTGGGATTATTCTTTTGGGACGAACCATCCGTGATGATTGCTATCATCGATGGTTCGGATCGGTTCTCCATTCATGCAGAGGCACGGGGGTAGAACTGTCTTTTGGGGAATTGCTTAATATAGATTTAAATTCCGCAATTTCGTTTATTATTCTAATTGATGCTTGATATACCAGTGTTCCGTGCTTAGCTAAGGGGCACGGTCAAGATGATCGTGCTGATGGCACGGGTTTCGGGGTGCCGAAATCCGGGCTGTCACAGTTCCCACGAGGACTGGTTAGAAAATTCAGAAGAAAGATAGCAACTAATTAAAAGAATAAGCACAGATTTTACACAACAACTACTAATCTAATATTTTGAGAACTTTTGATGAATGAGATAAATACTAATGGAATTTAATATTTAAACAAATAATGAAAGATAAGGATTGGGACGCTAAATCTTTCCATCATTGGTTTATCATTTATGATATACAAATTTGTGATGAAGATATAAGATTTATAAAAGATACCTGGGATCTGAACACTTGTAGATTCTAAAGTACAGATCCGAGAGCAAGGAGATGTGATATTAACATCCCATGAGTGCATGATTAACACTCACACCTTAGAAAGTACTTAGAATCAGATCTCAAGGTAAAGTCCACACTACAGATCCGAGATCAAAGAGATGTATGATTAACATCCCATGAGTATATGATTAACACTCACACATCAGAAAGTAGTAGAATTTATCCCGAGGAAAAAGAGATTAAGATAACACCTCCATCGCAAATCTGAGATTTCGGGGCATGATTAGCTCCCATATCTCAAAAGACAAGGAAGTATTATCCATAAAAAGATAAAATCAGAGTCCACTACAAAATGATATCTTCATCACAGATTTGTATTATAATAAATGAATACCTCGGATGGGAATCATTAGATCCCTATCTTTGGATGAGATTTGCCACACATAACGAAAGTAAACGATATTATAGAAGAATGCATCAACATCAACATTTAAAATACCGTGAAAAGGGCTTTAACAAATTCCACAAATAGCTTTAATCCAAGTTCCGTACAACTCTTTGCTTGAATGCAGAAAAATAAAACTATTCTAAAATCTTACTCTAGGAAAAATAAAATGCTCAGAATCCCCTCAAGTTACTTCACTGAATGCTCTACAAAGTTTAAAACAGAAGAACAGAAAGTAGAAAAATGTCAGCCGATCTTTTCTCCGAATCCTCAGATTTATCTTTAAATAGCATCCAGATCCGGCGCTCAAATTCAAATTCAAACTCAAATTCGTACTTGGTCGATTGATCGACCAAGATAAATTTTAGTTTTCAAATTCAAATTCTTCTGGATTATGTCGATCAATCGACCAAAAAAGGTCGATCAAATCGACCTAGTCAAATGGTCAACCTCCTCTGTTTTGCTTCACTCGTCCAGTTCCTTTCAGCTTTTGCACCATTTTGCGCTTCTTAATGTGTTTAATGGCCACTTTGTCTTGAAACTTAGAAAACTTGATAAATCATGTTAGATAGCTTTCATCGGACGGCTAAATGTAGATTTTTAGGGGTGAAATATGATCATATTTCACTGCACATCAATATTTTCACATCGTGCATGTCCCCAAAATGCAATGTCTCTCCCATTGTAGTGTGCACAAAGAAAAAATTAGTGTGTAGTAGCGCCGTAAAAAAAGGGTGCTTAAATATCCGCTTGGGACCCACCTAATATGCCGATATATAAAGATAGGTCTTTAAATCCGTACTCTAAGACAGCTGGAGACCTGAGGTAGCGAATTAGCCAGGTTCCTGCTTTCAAAAGCAGGAGACCCCCCCACCACCCCGCTCCCCCTCCCCCCACCACCCCGCTCCCCCTTAAGGCCACCATAGGGATTTATATCCCGTGCTAACATGACATGTGCTAATTTGGGGTGCGCAAGCGATCTCCATTGTCTAATTTAAAGAAGTCAACGAGTTTTTCGTTTGTGATCTCCATCGTCTAATTTAAAGAAGACAACAAGTTTTTCGTTTGTTTAATTGAGGTGGGTGTTACATAAAGTGGTGTGGCAGTAACACCAGCCTAAAAAAAAGTGCTTAATAACGGGGTGAGGGCCGTCTAAAAACTCTACTTCACACACACTGCCAAATCTTTCTATATATATATATATTAAAAAAGTAAATAATAATAATAATAAATTGAGACAAAATTTATATTACGAACAAAACTCACTCCCTTGGAGACATAATTTAATGAGAAGCATAGTGACAAATTACGTTTTGCGCAACATTTCAGTAGGGGGTAATTTCGGATAAATTTCGTGAAAAATTGAAAAGTTTCGGGAAAATTTGGGAGAGTACAAAAAATGTTAAATATAAATTATATTTGAACTTCATAAAAATTTAATTTATTATTTAAAAAATGAGAAAAATTAGAAAAAATTTATTAATTTCAGTGAAATTTTGTTAATTTCGACGAAATTTCATTAATTTCACTAAAATTAATGAAATTTCAGCGATTTCGGAAAAATCATCAAAATTTCACCGAAAGTTTCGCCCTACCCTTGTTTCGGTTATTAAGGTTGCATATGGCATAACTCTCTTCTAGCCCCTACCATAGCAGAGTTCACCTCTTTAATAGGTTCCCATCCTCTTTGCTAACATTCTGCTACCTGCTTTAGCAGGTACCCGCTCTCTTTAATAACTCCTTGTATAGCAAAATTTTATGCAAGATTTACCTATTTAGCAATTCTACCCTCCTCTCGGCTCACTCCTTACCAGAGTTGATTTTATTTGCTTTGGTAGGGAGTTAGTAGAAGGCAGGGAGGTCGCTGCTAGAGTAGGTAAATTCTCCTCTGCAGGGAGTTAGAAAAGGGAATGAGAACCAACTAAAGCAGACGAACTCTACTGTGGCAAGGGCTAACAAAGAACTATGCCATACACAGCCTAAATAACCGAATAGCACCCATTATGCCACTCAAAGCTTACTAAATAACCGACTTAACAACCCATATTAGCACCCACTACGCCACTCAAATTAGACCAAGTCTTCCATCTTGCCACTGCCACTTCGTGGTCTGGTGCGTGCATAGCATGCATGTAAAGTGTCACATATCATTCTCCTCCACCGCTTAAGGATCCTTGTCCACAAGGATGAAATTAGGATATGACTTGGTGAAACGCCACTCATTCTCCCAAGTTGCGTCTTCTGCTGGCACACCAACCCATTTCACCTAGATTCACTACAAAAAACATGACTTTAGTGACAGCCAAAAACTGTCGCTATTAACAAAAAACTGTTGCAAATACTCTTGCCACTAATAGTCTTTAATAGTTTTTTGCTAATAGCGGCAATTTCTTGCTCCAAAAAACTGTTGATAATAATTTATTTTTTTGTAGTGATTTTATATTTTGGGCGGTATTTACCCTTGCGGATCACACGTCGATCTAAGACGACTTCGAGTTGTGGAAGGATAGTCGAAGTATCCGATATAGGGGGAAGTTAGGTAGATGTTGGAGTGACTGGTCCCAATGCTTCCTTAATAGACTGACATGAAACACATCATGAATTTGAGAACTAGGAGGCAAAGACAGATTATAAGCCATCGGACCAACTTTCTCAATGACTTTGTATGGACCAAAGAGAGGTGGGGTGAGCTTTATGGAGGCTCGAAAAGCCATAGAAGTCAGTCTATAGGGCTGGAGTTTCAAATACACATAATCTCCCACAAGAAATGAAGCCTTGCGCCGGTGTTGGTCTGCTTGACATTTCATCCGATCTCGATTCATAGAGGACCGTTACGAATTTGCCGATATCGATACGGATCAACCCATTTTTTTACAAAATAATAAAGAAAATACAGTTATCGGCTGATTCTGGCCCGTATCAGCCGAGACTGATCGAGTTGGATAATAGATACGTATCGACGTCGATACATATCTATTTGCCGAAAAACCGATACGTATTGTTGATATGTATGCGTAACGGTATATTTGATACCATAATAAGATGTAACTATTAAAGTAATCATTTACAAAATAGAGGGCATATATATTATCAAGACAAAGTTACTTATGCAGTGGACAATTTTTTGCAACAACTTATCTGGCGTGATGTGACTGGTTGCCTACACAATGGGGCCCAAGCGTTGCAGTCAGTCACATCGCGCCACATAAGCTGTTTGTAAAATTGTCTATCAAAAACTGTTCACCGTTTATAATTTTCCATATTATTAGGAGTGTAGTCAGGATTTTCTTCTTGTGGGGACTAGCAATATTCTACAAATTTTAATAGTTGATTTCTCACAATTCCGTTTATTAAAATAAAATTTGAATTTTTTTCTAAAATCTCCCCCCTTTAAAGTTACTTTTCCAAATCCTCCCTACATTTATTTAAATGTCTAATAAACACATGTACTTAAAACTTAGTTATCTAAATTAATGCCTCCTCAATCATAAAAATGTCTATCAAAAATTGTTTACCATTTATAATTTTTCATATTATTAGGAGTGTAGCTAGGATTTTCTTTTTGTGAGGACAAGCACTGTTCTAAAAATTTTAATAGTTGATTTCTCGCAATTCCATTTATCAATAATAATAATAATAATTATTATTATTATTATTAGAAAATTTTCTAAAATCTCACCCCTTTAAAGAAACTTTTCCAAACCCTCCCTACATATTTTTTTAATATCTAATAAATCCCTGTACTTAAAACTTAGTTATCTAAATACCCCTCAACCATAAATATCCACCTTTATATTTGTAATTTTAATGTAATTTTTTAATATTTTCTTGAGATTAAAAAATATTTATTAATTTACATATATTTATTACTTTCTCGAATTTTTTTCAATTTTTTGGATTTTTATTGAATTTTTAATATAAACAAAATTTTGGGTGAAAAAAATATAATTTTGTACTAACATACTGGCCCGGCTGAAATCTTCCTCTTTTAAGAGTAATTTTGGTATAAAAGTGGATATTGGGAAATTTACATTTTTGGCCCTACTAATTTTCTTAGTTCCAGAAATGGCCCTATAGTTTTGAAATGTGCAGAATAGGTCGGCTCCAAGCCAAGTATTTTCCACGTCAGTATCGTCCTGTCTTTTTCGAAATTAGCTATTTAATATTTTTTCTTCCTTTTTTTCATTATCTTTTTATTTTTCATTGTTTTTACTCCTCCATTTTTTCAATTTCGGTGGCAGTAGGTAGCCCTGTGATACCTAAAATCCTTCATAGCAAATATAAATAAAACAACAAAAATTGTAAGATTGCGGATGCTTGCATAAGATTGGAAGCGCTATCGTATTTTAGAGCCATAAGATAGTGTGCTTTATTGTAAGATAGCGTGCTTTATTGTAAGATAGCGTCCGCTATCTTACAATTACGGGCTCTATTTTTTTATAGCGGGCACTATGTTAAAATAGCACGTACTATTTTATGATAGCACACACTATTTTAAGATAGCAAGCGCTATCTTAGGGTGTGTTGTTGCACATCTGAAAATGAGTGGATCATAAAATAGCACCCGCATTTGTAAAATAGTGGGCACTATCTTATGTTAACATTCACTAAAGTATTGTAAAATTGGTTAATGCATGACTTTGGTTATTAGCTAATTTACATTAGTTTTAGTATTTTAGGATTAAATGGATGTTCTCCTTTTTTATCATTTTGATGGCATCCGTGTCGGCAATAATACTTACAACGGTGGCCATCGGAGGATTGTCATTATCACATAGAAGATATCGTTTGATCAATTTATCCAGAAAGTATACAAGGTAAATAGGATTCGAGCATAAGAACATTCTGTTACACTATCGGTCTCTTTACACATCGGAAGAGAGTTGGTGTTTGTCTAATTGTTGGACTCCGATGATCTTGCAAACATATTCAGAGCATATCCTAGTGGTGATGATGTGATAAATGTTTATATCGAAAAATCAGTTGCTACTCCCGTCAGGAAAATTTTATCGTCGTTTGAAGCATTTGAATTGTTTCAAGAGTGGTTTGGATGTACCTACATCTTGTGGCATTGTTCGGGTCGAGTCGGGTTGGGTGGGTATGGATGTATGACCTAACCCATCCCACCACTACCCAAACAATGACCTCATAATTAGCATTTTTTTATATAAGCATGTCTCCAAGGACCTTTATTTACATGTAATTCATTGCGGTCATTAATTAATAATATATACTAATTTATGTGAAATAAATAGTTTTACTTGTTTAAAAATTCTAACCAGTTGACCTGACTCACCCAAGTAAAGGGAATATGCCCAACCCAATGGTCACAAACTTTTATTTTTTGTTAATATATTTTTTTCAAATTTTGACCATATTTTTCTCAAATTTAACAAATTTTACTAGATTTTTTCTAATTTTTTCCAAGCCGATTTATTCCTAAACCCGTGACTTGGCCACAATGGTCACAACCAACCATAGTGAAAAATTTCGGTTAAATTCGCCGAAAATGGGGTGAAATGAAAATTTTGGGAAATTTTCAATATTTTTTGGCAAAATTTCGGTATTTTTTTTTATGCTTAAGTTTTTGTTTTAATTTTATGGGTTTTTTGCAAATACCCCTTGAGTTATGTTGATATTACAAATAACCCCCCCAGTTATTGCTATTTGCTTTAAACCCCCTGAGTTAGCATTTTGGTGTTCATAAAACACCCTATTTAACGGATGCTATTTTAAATGGTTAGCACCCACAAATCCTCCATTGGTTGAGTATTCGTCCAAACGTTGGCATGCTTTAATGGGGGAATCACCCATCAGATGAGTCTTGAATTTGATGGGTGAATGAAGGGCCTTTTAGAAGAGTACCTTTAAATTCACCCACTAAATCTTTAAGTTCACCCACGCTGAAACATGTGGATTGAATTGAATCGAACGATGGAGATCATTTATCCTCCCAATCTTTAACATGATGGATCTTGAGATCATGATCGTGCCATCAGACGGTCAGTGTTTTATTTCACGTGGCACACATCTCAAAAAAGTGACCTTAACATCACGTGCATGCTTAAAATTGATATTAAAGTCACTTTTAGGGGTGTGTACCACATTTAAAATTGATATTAAAGTCACTTTTAGGGGTGTGTACCACATGAAATAAAAAATCGGCCGTCTGATGGTACACCTATGATCTAAAGATCGATCTCATGAAAGATTGGGACGATAAAAAATCTCTATCATTTGATTCAATGCAGTCGATGTGTTTTAGCGTGGTGAACTCAAAGATTTTGTGGGTGGATTTAAAGGTACTCCTTTTAGAATAGTGGTCAATTATAATGACATGACTTGTAAATAAAGGTGAATGAAAGGCCTTTTAGAATGGTGATAAACTTTAATGGCATGACTTGTAACTATAGATGAATGAAGGGCCTTTTAGAATCGTGGTATTTTTAAAATATTGGTTTCATTATAAAATAGGCTTTCCATAAACTCACGGCTAGCTAACGACAGGGGGTTATATGAAACAGAAACACAAAAGTAGGGGCTGCAGAATAAATACTCATATCTCAGGGGGTTTCTTATAATATTAGCATAACACGGGAGGGTATATGCAAAAAACCCTAATTTTATTTTAAATATGTTAATAATTTAGCATATATTGTTGTAATTTTTTAAAAAAATATTAAATATATTTTTAATCTCTAAAACTTTCCCAAATTTTTTTCAAAAGGTATCCAAATTAATCCCAAAAGACCCCCCCACCGAAAAATTACAGAAAACAAAGTTTGTCACAATAGCCACAACCGGAGAAATATTTATATAAACAGGTCCAAAATAAACCTTTATTTAGATATTAATTTATGCGTAATAATTAATTTGACCTGTTTAGATGCCGATCCAAAATTCTGACCGGTTGGCTTGAAACATCGAACCAAAGATTCCAAGACCCGAGCCATCGGCTCGGGAATCAACATTCAGGTCATGATGGCTTTTTCCCTGACGACAAGCCTCATGACAACCTAAGTATTGCTGCGTACATCAAACAAAGGGCAATAACAAATCTAGCAGGGCTCAAAATTTCGGTCATATTTGATATCAAGGATCAAAATTTCGGTCATATTTGTGCAGGGCTCAAAATTTGAGTCATATTTGATCCTTGATTGATATCAGTTCCCTATCATTAATACCATATATAAACTAAATAAATTTAAAAACTAAATAGCACCATAAAAAGATTACTTTTTTTTTTAATTTAAAAAGAGTTGTTTGGACGTGCCTACATTTTGAGGCATTGTTCGGATCGAGTCGGATTGTCCTAATAAAAATTTCGGGTTGGGTGGATGACGTAGTCGGTCCCACCATAACCCAACGGAAAAAATTCTAACGAATTGACCCGACTTACACCGAGACCCCAATGAAAACATCAAAAGTGGTGGTTTGGATGTGCTAATATCATGAGGCATTGTTGGGTTGATGGAGCACCAGCTCGTAATCCTTCCACTGTTGACAACGGGAGGTTTTCGTTGCTCTGTGAAACCAGCCTCTCGCAGTGCCCTCCACTCTAAGACCCATGAGCCCCACCCCTTCGGGCGAGTCACATGGCTCAACTGACCCAACTTGGAACGGGCAAGCCAGCAAGCTGCACCCAGCAGCCCAGCCCACAAGAGTTTAGCCACCAATTCCACCACCTTAAAGCCCCCACTTGGGTTACAAGCTCATGTTACTGAGCTCAGCTGACAGATAAGCTCAATGTGGCATAGATATAAATGTTGGAATCTATATTTTATTCGGTTTGGGACTAAAAAAAGTCTTATCACAATGATCTTTGAAGGATCTTTCTATATGAGGGTAAGAGGGAATAGATTTGACTTCATTTAATCACATGATGAAAATAATATTTCGTGCTAATTTTTTTCAATTAGAATCTTTAAATCATGGCCTTCAAATCAAACGGCTCGGATGGTGTTTTCATATAGCACAAGTTGCTAAACTTGTAAGTTTTTCTTTTAAATTCGGTGAAATGGCGCCGAATGCAGGTAACGGCTCCCTAAAAAATGTAGTTCGAAATGGTGTCTTGACCTTTGGGTTAGACCTAGGGCAGCCAACTGGTCGAGTCGGTCCAATGCCCAACCCATGCTACCCAGATCTTCTACTGGGTTGGGCACATAACGTGACCCGTCAGATCGAGAATGAAGCATCTGACAAGTTGGGTGGAGTCAACCAATGGTCGTGATAAAATTGGGTCGAGTTGGGTCAAGTCGACCAGTCTTGTCTAATTTATTTTTAATTTAGAAAAGGTAAATATGGTTTTAACCTATTTGTGTCTGGTTTTAGGGTTGGGCATCAGGTCGGGTCAAATTTTCAGGCCGGGTTGTGCAGATACCCTTGACTAGTGTCAGATCTGATCGAGGTCCACAATCGGGTTGGGCATATTCCCTTTACTTGTCGAGTTACCACAATTTTGGCCGGACTAGACCGGATCCGACATTTTGACATCCCTAATTGGGCATATTGGTTCTAAGCATGGACGAAGTGATAATAGGGAGGCAATGGTGCTTAAATGATCGTCAACCATTAAAATGTCACTTTTATGTTATACAATTGAAGGGTGTGATTTATCACTGTGGCACACATCTATCATCAATCGAAATTGCCCCAGTGGCAATCCCTTGTTAGAACATGTCCCAACCGAAGGATCATGCTTATAAGTGAATGTAAACAATCCGATCTGTGAACTATAATATTACCCAACAAAATTAAGAAAAACCGTAGATATTAGATGAACATATCGGATAGTTCGAATCTCCTAGAAAGTGTGATTTGTTTACCTATAACCCTTCAATTGATGATATATTACTTTGACGGTATAGATTTCCAAATTCATATATAAGCCAATAAATAGTGTAAGATCGTCTAAACACCATTTGGTGCTTAAATGACGATTAGGAGAGTCAGTTACTTCTAACATAGGTAGGGCTCTCAACGAGCATGTTCAAGCCCAGCCGGCTCAGCTTGAGATCATCTCTTTTATATTCGAACTGAACTAGGCTCGCTTGATATCAGCTCTTATATATTCAAGCCGACCTCTTTTACATTCAAGCCTAAAACTACTCAACTCTAGCTTGGCTCAATCGAGTTCGAGCCTAGTAATATGCGATTAGTATTCTTTTATTTCTTTATTATTATTTTTTTAATAACCTAATTTTCTGGGCCTCTTAAAGAACCCCGTCAAATCCCAAGGGCACATATGTGCCCCAAGTTAGTACATGTCGGGTCAATATAAAATATAAATCTCTAGAGTGGCATCAGAGGTAATTTATAGTGGGTGATTTGTTTCTAAAATTACTACTATACCGTTTGATCGAATGGTTAGAAGAATTCTAACGATTATTTTACCCATTAAAAAATCTAGACCGGAAAGGTTGGGCAACGGTTGACCGAATCCCGAGGTGACATTTCTACAAAATTTCAAAGTCGATTGTAGGGTAAATTTGAGTACTAGAGGGCATCAATTGTAGTATTCTTCTGTTTGGGGATCTGTGTCATGTGAAAACACTATCTTAATCGTCTGATTTAAAGGTTACGACATAAGGATCTTTCATGCAAAAGATCGGCAGGAAATACAATCTTTGTCATTTGATTCCATGCAGTCAATTGTTGAATCAAACAATGGCCTGTGAGTATGTGACTACATAAAATTATATGATAGAGATCATACTGAATTTTTGTGTCAAAGATCTTTAACACATGGCTTTCAAACAATATGGCATAGATGATATTTGTTGTGCATGTTAAGTTGTATTCGCAAGTGCACGAATCGTGATGTAGTGAATGGGTGTAGAGTACGAGATCGTTCCCACGATGACTGATTAGAAAATTCAAAGGAGTGATAGCAACTAATTAAAAGAACAGGCACAGATTTACCACAGCAACTACTAATCTAATATTATGAGAACTTTTGATGAATGAGATAAATACTAATAGAATTTAAGATTTAAACAAATAATTAAAGATAAAGATTAGGATGCTAAATCTTTCCATCGTAGGTCTATCATTTAAGATATACAAATTTATGATGAAAATATAAGATTTATAAAAGATGCCTGGGATTCTAAAGTACAGATCCCAGGATATGTGTGATCCGAGATCAAGGAGATGTGTGATTAACATCCCATGAGTGCATGATTAACACTCACACCTCAAAAAGTACTTAGAATCAGATCTCAGGGTAAAGTCCACACTACAGATTCGAGATCAAGGAGATGTGTGATTAACATCCCATGAGTGTATGATTAACACTCACACCTCAGAAAGTAGTAGAATTTATCCCGAGGAAAAAGAGATTAAAATAATACCTCCAGCGCAAATCTGAGATTTTGGGGCATGATTAGCTCCCATATCTCAGAAGACAAGGAAGTATTATCCATAAAAAGATAAAATCAGAGCCCACTACAAAATGATATCTTCATCACAGATTTGTATTATAATAAATGAATACCTCGGATGGGAATCATTAGATCTCTATCCTTGAATGAGATTAGTCACACATAATGAAAGTAAACGATATTATAGAAGAATGCATCAACATCAACATTTAAAATACCGTGAAAAGGGCTTTAATGAATTTCACAAATAGCTTTAATCCAAGTTCCGTACAACTCCTTGTTTGAATGCAGAAAAATAAAACTATTCTAAAATCTAATACCAGGAAAAATAAAATGCTCAGAATCCCCTCAAGTTACTTGACTGAATGCTCTACAAAGTTTGAAACAGAAGAACAGAAAATAGAAAAATGCTAGCTGATCCTATCTCCGAATCCTCAGATTTATCTTGAAATAGCATCCAGATCCGGCACTCAAATTCAAATTCAAACTTGGTCGATTGATCGACCAAGATAAATTTTAGTTTTCAAATTCAAATTCTTCCGGATTATGTCAATCAATCGACCAAAAAGGGTCGATCAATCGACCTAGTCAAATGGCCAATCTCCTCTGTTTTGCTTCACTCGTCCAGTTCCTTTCAGCTTTTGCACCATTTTGCACTTCTTAATGTGTTTAATGGCCATTTTATCCTAAAACTTAGAAATTTTGATAAATCATGTTAGATAACTTTCATCGAACGGCTAAATGTAGATTTTTAGGGGTGAAATATCATCATATTTTACTGCACATCATACCCCCAAACCTACACTTTGCTAGTCCTCGAGCGAAGGAGTGAATGAATAAAACTGAAGAGTAAACTAACAACCTAAGAAAAATAAAGAATGCCACTTTCGTAGGGAGCACGATTGCATTTAGCATACGCAACAAGCTTTTAAACCGCTAGGTGATTCCTAGTGGAGGAGTTTTATCTCCTGAGGGTTTTCAGTGAAGTTACCCACAAATTTCAAGGCATTTTGTATAATTGATTCATGTGGAATTTGTTAATTGATCTCATTATGCATTTTCTCCATAAATAATACACATGTCATGTCATTTTCATTTATGCTTAGTTAAGTTAAGCTAATGCTTCTATTTACAAATAAATTTCTCACCCATCTTTAGATGTGCCACGTGTGATTATCAGATCGAATTCTATTTATCTGAAAATTTATCATACTTATGAACTGCATAGATTTATGTTTTGATTCAATCCTCACAATAGGCGTACTCTCAAAATAGAAATTCTCTGATGATGAGTATACTTTCACACATGTAAGGGATCAATATAAAACAAAATAAAAAGGTCTCACATGACAGGAGAAACACGTTATAGGTCAATGAACAAAAATAAATATCATAAGAACAGACACTTGAATATTCTAAGCATGTCATATCAAGTGTTATAGGTATAATATAGTTATTCTCCGCCAGGCAGTTACTAATACAAAATCGGATCATGAAGGTCTTTTAATAAGGTTGTAATGTGGCTAAGGTAAGGGTAAGAAAGAGAGAAATTGGGATTCAAAGTTTCTGAGAAATTGGAAAATGAATCAACTTTCATTTTTTTTTTTGTCTTTTACTTCTTTTTTATAATTTCTCACCACTTTTCTTTTTGTCTCAACTCTCTTTTCTTTTCTTCCTCACTTTACTTCTTTTGACTTTTGCAGCTCACATATATATATATATATATATATATATATATATATATATATATATATATATATATATATATATATTTCTTTTTATTTTTCTCCCTTTCTTTTCTTTGGCATACTTTCTTAGTGAATACCACAACTTAAGACCTCTCTACTTACTTTATTTTTCTCTCATTCCTCATTCCCAATTTCTCAGAAATAAACAGGGTAAAGTTGAATTTTTAGAAATGTTGAAGGATTAAAAGTTAATGTGGCTTATCAAAAAAAATTTAAAGGTAAAATTTTCAAATGGGCTCAAAGGCGTACTAGCAAGATAAATTTATATGAGGTGGGGCATTTTAGGCACAATCGAGCCAAAGATGGCCTCCAATCATGTCCTCAAAAGATAGTAACTCTGCATATTTGTCTTGAACAAACATATAGTACGTTCTAGCACAATGATTTGAATTTTAATGTCATGCAAAGTCACAAGTCGAAATAAAAAGTATGAGATTAAGCAAGAATAATTCGTATTTAAAGACAACTCCTAGTTTATGTATGCTCTCATCAAGGACGGTAAATTAGATCTAAAGCTCACACAATTTTAATCTCCACTAAGATCCTTACAGTTCACAATTTTAGATAAGTTTTCATGATTTAAGCTCTTTGAACTGAGTCAAACACCATAACTTCTTAAGAGTAGGTTTAAAAAATTTTATGTCAATTTTCACCTTAGCTTTTTTCTCCTAAGAGCAATTAAATGAAATGGCATTTAATATTCTTTTAATGAGATTGCATAATCTATCAATTTTAAATTCCACACGTCAACCATATAAAAATTTTCTCGGATGAAACTTCACTTTGCTCAGTCGATCGATCGACAAGCTTGGTTGATTGATCGACCAAATCCGATTTTTTTTATTATTTATTTATTTTTATTTTTTTTAGAATAATGTCACATTACCACCCCCAAACCTATATTGTGCAATGTCTTCATTGGACCAAAATTAAGGGGGCACCCCCAAACCTGCAATCAAAGTACTCAATGACCAAAAAGGTAAAGGAAGTGACACGCATTAGTGAAACTAAAAGGAAGTTTATTAAGAAAATTACTGGAAATTACACTTATTCAAACCATAAAATATGAAATCCTAAAGCTACCTAAAAATAGAAAATATACAGAACTAAAAATAAAACCTAAAAATCCTAAAACATCCTAAAGATTTTTAATTTCTTCTTCTCAAACATCCGAATCAGTTCTCGACCCTGGCTTCGATTTTGGAAAAGCAAAATTCCACATCTCTTCGGTGATACTCCCTGGATTCAAAGAATCAGGAGTCACATCAGGAGGGGACAGTGTTAATGGGTTGGTCGTACTACTCGTGGCCAGATCCTAAAGTTTTGGAGCCGGGTACAACTTCGCCCAAATCTCAGTTGGTATGAGATCAATAACCTCCTTTGAGATTGATCTAGGAATAAATGCAGCTAATGGAATTGGTGGTAGTATCGATGAAGAGGAACGAATGGGTGATGGTGAATTTGTGATAGGGGATGGGGATGGAATTGAATCCAAATTAATCATCTCTATATCGTTGGAAAAGGTTGGGGTAGGCTTGGCTGATCTATTTGCTCTTTTTCGTGCTGGCTCATCCCAAAGCTGAAGAGGTATGGGATCAAGATCTATCACATTGATGTTGGTTAGATCCAATGGAGATTGTGATCCACTAGCCCGTTCCCTTTTTCTTGTTATTTCATTCATCTTCCTTAAAGTTGACCTTGTAAACTGGGTTCTTTCAGCCATTGATAATATATGAGAATGAGGAGATGAATTGATGATGAAAATTGTAGGTAAAGTTTCAGGGTGTTTGATATAAATAGAGAAAGAGTGTTTGAGATTTGCTAAAAGAGTTCTACGAAGGAAAGCAAAGTGTCCTAAAATATTAAACTTCTAAAAAGATTTGGAACGAATTTTTTTTTTTTTTTATATTCTCTTTTTTTATTCGGCAAGTGTATTGGTCGATTTATCGACTGAATTGGTCGATCGATCGACCAATAAATTTTTATTCATTCATTTACTTATTTATTTATTTATTTTATTTTTTATTTGGTCAATTAATTGACTGATCGACTAATCTAGCCAACCATAATTTGACTTTGTATAACCTCGATTGATCGACAGTGCGAGTCGATTAAGTGAATGGTTAATCCAAACAGAGAGTAATCGAAAGAATTTTTACAAAGTCGATTGATCGACCAAAGATGGTCGATTGATCGATTGATAAAATTAACACAAAAATAACACGACAGTGAGAATATATATATATATATATATATATATATATATATATATATATATATATATATATATATATATATACCTTTTGATTTTTCATTGATGATTTTTTTTCTTTTTTATACCAATCCTAATCCTACACGTACTGAAAAACAGAAATTCTAATCCTAATAAAACCTAAATATTAAGAATTCTAAAACTAAAAATTAATACAAATGATGCAAAAAGAAATCTAATCCTAATCATCTTCTTCTTCTTCCTCCGCCTGCCTTGCGCGAGCTCTCATCTCGTCGTAGCCATCGGGCCATAATCGCTAGCCCAACTGATGCATGAAGGCTTGATCATATCAGCCACGACGAAGGTTTAGATTGTATTGCCGCTGCTGCTCGTCGATCAAGGAGTTGATATGAGCCTGCATTAATTCTAGGAAAACTCCCTCATTGCGAACTGGTTTTGACATTAGCTCGGCGGCAGCTTCTTCTTGGCACACTCGACGACGCTGACGGGCAGGGGGAGCAAGTTGTGCATCAATATTTCTCAACATACGCATACTTCGATTCCACTGCGTCGGCTCATAGCGATAAAATGGAAGGTTTCCAATATTATCATCAAGATGAAAAGGATAACCAAGAAAATATAAAAGTTGCATCACCAGATGGGGAAAATAGATGAGTGCGGCATCACCAGCAAGAGGGTTTACAATTTCATCGTGGTATCGCCACATCGAATCATGCAAAAATCATGGAATATTGAGCCATGATCGTTTGTAGCCACCATACAATGCTTTCACCCAAGGTCCAGTTCTTTCAGAGGCATGCCCTCGTGGGCAAAGACTACAAGAAACGATAATGTCCCACAATAGAATGTCACGCGAGAGAGCCGAACGTTTAGTTGCAAGTCTCTGGATGCATATACGCCATTGCACATATCATCAATCATTGGTCCTTGCTCAACATCAAGCTCTTCGCCAAGTTCGTGGTTCAAAGGACGCTCAACAAGAATTCCAAAAACATCCGCGATCGTATCCGGATAAATTTTTCTCTTCCAGCCATCAATGGAGATGGTGAAATGGGATTCTTCATTTGTCTCGTCTGATGCATTCACCATTTCATATTTTGATAAAACATGCAGACTACCCGCTCCGAGACATTGATTTCTCGGGGCGTCATTAGAAAATGAAGATTGAGAGCAGCAATGTACGCGAGTGAGACCGTGCACTCAGGCATCGCGTGGAATGCCGGCAGATCGTACACATATTCTGATGAGATTTCCTTGGCTGCAAAATGACCTTTTGGTCGTTCTCCAAAAATTCCTTCTGGACGCTGAGGAAGTCTTGCAGAAGAGGATGACGCAATTTCTAAGAATGTTGGAGAAAATAAAAGAAGCTTGGAGGTGATCAGGAATGTTTGAGAGAATGTGGAAGATGAAGGATGCTAGGTCCTTTAAATAGACACAGAGGCACCGCTTCTGTTCAGACACAACGTATAGGTCGATCGATCGACGTGTATACATCGATCGATCGACGTAGACATTGAAAAGGCACGCCTTTAAAGTCCACAATTTTATCGACAACCGCACATGCAGAGTATGAAACGATGCGACACTTAATTCACCTTGGAAAAATGCGATGTTCAGAGTCGATCAATCGACTAAGAACAACGATTGATCGGCAATAAAGACAAATATAGAAAACTGTTCCTGATCATAAATTTCCATATTTAATGTCGATTCGTCGACAAAAGATGGTCAATCAACCGACCACTCGCCTTATTGTCGATCGATCGACCAAATCTGACCCTTTTTTTATTTGTTTTTTTTTTTTTTTTTTTACATGGGTTGCCTCCCAAGAAGCGCTAAGTTTAATGTCGCTAGCCTGACATTTCAGATTTTTCAATTTCATCCCGATCGATCAGGATTCTTCAGCACAATTTCATCAAAATTTTCAATAAAATTCTCCAAAAACGGATTTACCCGTTGCCCATTAACTCGAAACATACTTTCATTTCGCAAGTTGCGTAGTTCAACTGCTCTGTTTGAAAATATTCGATTAACCAGGAATGGACCGCTCCATCGGGTTTTGAACTTTCCTAGAAACAAATGGAGTCTTGAGTTATATAATAGTACCTTCTATCCCACAATGAATGATTTCCTGAAAATAGACTGATCATGAACACGCTTCATGCGGTCCTTGTAGGATCTGGCACAATCATATGCATCAGCTCTTACTTCCTCTAATTCTGTAACTTCTAGTTTTCACTTCTCACCAGCTTTGTGCAAGTCAAAATTCAAAGACTTAACAGACCAATAGGCCCGATGTTCCAATTCAATAGGTAAATGACAACCTTTGCCAAATACCATTCTATAAGGGGACATTCCTATGGGAGCCTTAAACACTGTCCGATATGCCTAGAGTGCGTCATTTAATTTCAACGACCAATCTTTCCGATTTGGCTTTATCGTTTTCTTTAAAATACGTTTGATTTCCCGATTTAAAACTTTGACTTGTTCACTGGTTTGAGGGTGGTATGGTGTAGCCACTTTGTGTGTGATCCCATACCTTTTCATCAGCTGAGCAAAAGCTTTTTTACAAAAGTGCTTTCCGCCATCACTAATAATCGCACGTGGGGTACCGAATCTTAGAAATATCTCATTTAAAAAAAATTTAACCACCACTCTGTGATCGTTGGTTTTACAGGCCATTGCTTCAACCCATTTTGAAACATAATCCACTGCAACTAGGATGTATAAATTTCTAAAAGAATTCGGGAATGGGCCCATGAAGTCTATTCCCCATACATCAAACAGTTTGACTTTCAGGATTGGATTTAAGGGCATCATATTTCTTTTTGAAATTCTGCCTAACATTTAACAGTTACTTCATGAAATGCAGTGCTGGTGACAATCTTTAAAAATTGTTGGCCAATAAATTTCACATTGGAGAATCTTAGTCGCAGTCTTCCTTGAGCTAAAATGTCCTCCACAGGACAACTCATGACAGAATGAAATAATTTTTGACTGCTCCTATTCTGGAATGCATCTTCTGATAATTTGATCAACACAATATTTAAACAAGTACGAGTCCTCGAAAAAATAATGCTTAGCTCGTGCTAGAAAAACAGTTATCTCATTTTTATTCTAATGCTTAGGTATCTGATCTGTCACCAAATAGTTGACCAGATTCGCATACCATGGTAAATGTTCAGCAATGAGCAATTTGTTCATCAGGAAAAATTTTTAAAATTGGAATCAGATCCTCAGATTTTTCAACAATGATTCGAGATAAATGATCAGAAACCACATTTTCTGATCCCTTTTTATCTTTGATTTCCATATCGAATTCTTGTAAAAGAAAATCCATCGGATTAAACGAGCTTTTACATCCTTCTTTGCAAAGAAGTAGCGAAGAGCTGTATGATCAGTAAACACTACAACTTTTGATCCCAATAAATAGGATCGAAACTTATCCCGAGCAAAGACTACTGCTAGGAGTTCCTTTTCTGTTGTAGAATAATTCAGTAGCGCATCATTGAGAGTGCTGCTCACATAGTAGATGACATGCGGCACTTTCTCTACCCTTTATCCTAGAACAACTCCGATTGCATAATCCGATGCGTCACACATGATTTCAAAAGGGAGCGTCCAATCTGGAGATTGGATTATAGGAGCTTTGACCAATTTTGCCTTGATAATTTCAAAGGCACTTTGCCACTTTTCATCAAAAATGAATGAGACATCTTTAGACAGTAGACTGCATAGTGGTTTTCCAATTTTGCTAAAATCCTATATAAACTTCGATAAAAATCGGCGTGTCCAAGGAAAAACCTTACTTCTTTGACTGTTATGGGTGGTGAAAGGTTTGAAATCAGATCTACCTTAGCCTTGTCCAATTCAATGCCTCGGGAGGATATGATATGTCCTAAAACAATACCATTTTGCACCATAAAATGACACTTTTCCCAATTCAGAACAAGGTTCTTCTCTTGACATCTCGCAAGAACAAGGGATAAATGGTACAAACAATCACTAAAATTATCTCCATAAATAGAAAAATCATCCATGAAGACTTCTAGGAATCTCTCCACCATATCTGAGAATATACTCAGCATACATCTTTAGAATGTAGCAGGAGCATTGCAAAGTCCGAAAGGCATCCTTCGGTAGAAGAACGTTCCAAAGGGACATTTTAACGTCG
Organism: Chloranthus sessilifolius; assembly: GCA_021018995.1. Taxonomy (NCBI): domain Eukaryota; kingdom Viridiplantae; phylum Streptophyta; class Magnoliopsida; order Chloranthales; family Chloranthaceae; genus Chloranthus; species Chloranthus sessilifolius. The sequence continues at coordinate 98,259,115 of CM037593.1, forward strand.
TCTTCTCCTGATATTTCAGCGCAATAACTATCTAATTATATCCACAATAGCCATCAAGGAAATAATAGTATTGATGTCTGGCCAATCTCTCAAGCATTGGATCAATGAATGGGAGGAGAAAGTGATCTTTCTGATCATTGAATTCAACTTTCTGTAATCGATACACACTCTCCGGCCAGTTTGAACCTTGGTTGGTACCAGCTCATTCTCCTCATTTTTCACCACAGTAACTCCAGACTTTTTGGGTACTACTTGTGTCGGACTCACCCATGTGCTATCGAAAATTGGATATATAATCCCAACATCTAGGAGGTTAATAACCTCCTTTCTCACCACATCTTGCATTATTGGATTCAATCTACGTTGTGGTTCTCTTGAGGGTTTAGCGCTTTCTTCCAAATGAATTCGGTGCATACACATTGTTGGGCTAATTCCTTTAATATCTTTGGTAGACCACTCGATCGCACTTTTGTGATCTTGGAGTACTTCAATGAGCTTTTCTTCTTGATCCTTATTCAAATTCATAGAAATAATCACTGGCTCAGTTTCATCTGTACCCAAGTATGCATATTTCAAATCTGCAGGGAGAGATTTTAGTTCCAGCCTTGATTTCTCTCCTTCATTTGATTCTTCTCGACTTGCTTCTTCCTTTTTCTCATCTTTCAGTTGACATTCATTTTCTCCCAAGAGTGGCATTGAGTCTAACATTTCATTAACTTCGTGTATCACCTGATCCACATCAAAGTCTTTACCAAAATGTGTTAAACAGGACACTAAAGGGTCCTCATATTCTGAAGCAAAAAATTTATTTTTCACAATGTTATCAATCATGTAAACTTGTGCATGTTCATCATTTTCAACAAGCTGTCTTGAAATGTGAGATATTTAGTTCCTAGTCATATTCCCGAATGACAAATTCATTATCTCATTTCGGCAATTGATTAGTAGATTCGATATTGCTAGGAATGGTCTTTCTAAAATTATCGGAACATTATTTCTGTGTTGAGGAATGGGTTCCGTATCCAAGACAACAAAATCAACTGAAAAGTAGAAAGTATCTACTTTGATAAGAACATCCTCAACTATTCCCTTAGGAATCTTAATTGATCTATCTGCAAGTTGAAGAGTCATAGCTGTGGGTTTTAGTTCCCCAAACTCAAGTTCCTTGTATACAGAGTATGGCAACAGATTGACACTTGCTCCAAGGTCTAGAAGTGTTTGATCAATGCGATTCTCCCCTATGATAATTGAAATTGTTGGACATTCAGGGTCCTTATATTTAATTGGAAGTCTCGCCTGTAAAACTAAGCTTACCTACTCTGCTAAGAAGGCTTTCTTCGGGACATTAGTCTTTCGCTTGATCGTGACCAAATCCTTTAAAAATTTCACCTATACCGGCACTTGCTGAATGGCGTCTAGGAAGGTAATATTTATCTTCAGCTGCTTGAACATTTCAATGATTCCTTCCTGATCGCGATTCTTCTTTGGTCCCATTAGCCTTTGAGGGTATGGGGCCTTGGGCACAAAATTCTTTTCTCTCTCACTCTTTTCTTCGATCTTTTTCTCTTGCTTCTCTTGTTTCTCTTCTTTTACTTCCTCTTTCATCTCAATTTTGACTTCAGTTCAGGCTTCTCATCTTCTTCTAGCATTTTCACTTTGCTGTCGATTTACTTTTCAGATCTCAATGTAGTGATTGCCTTGATCTTTTGTTGGCTCTCTTCCTGAGATGAGGTCGAGGCATGCTCGATAGCCATCTGCCCTCTTGAATTCGGAATTGGTTGGCTTGGGAATGATTCCTACTCTCTCGCAAAGGAGCGTCGCCAATTTCCCAATTTGTGTCTCTATCCTTGATATCGAAGAGGTATTGGATTGGATGAACTTCCACATATCCTCACTCTGAGGATATTGATTATGAGACTGACGTGGTGCAACATTTCCTTGTTGATTATTGAATCCCGGTAGTGGGAAATTTTGTGCGACACCAGGTTGACTCGTTGATTGTGACAATTGGTAATTCTTGTTCGATTGCCTGGGTTGCACACTTTGATTTTGATTATGGTAAAATTGGTTTCCTCCTCCATAGTGATGTTGGAATTGTCCTTGACCAAACTGTTGTTGTGGCCCTTGATTGAAATTTTGATTCGGGTATAAATTCATCCCTTGACCTTTGCCTTGAGGTCTTTTATTTCCCTATTTTCACGAGAAATTCTGATGATACTTCCAACTATATGGGTGGTATTCATTGAAAACATTTCCCTGACTCCGCCCGTAAGTGTTCAATGCGTTCAATTGCTCACTAGAATCCTCTGAGTAATTTTGCATTGACAGGCAACTGTTGGATGTGTGCATTGAACTTGCACAATATGAGCATAGATCTGGTTGCACATTTACAGCACTCACGTTTTTCATTAATTTTAATTCCTCAACTTGTTGAGTGAGGAAATCTATTTTTGCCATTAGATCTGGTGTTTCTTTCACCACATACAATCCTCCTTTCTTTGTTGAGCTTCCTGCTTGATCTCGATTCTTGTTTGGCTGATCTTGACTGTTCGAGAAGTCCCATTGCTGTGAATCTTCCGCTAATTTTTCCAAGAATCGATAAGATTAAGTTTCTCTCAATCCCAAGAATCCTCCACTGTTCATGGATTCAATCAGATGTCGATTGGCCTGATCCAGTCCATTGTAAAAACATTGGACCAATCTCCATTTCAAGAATCCGTGGTAAGGATATTTCAATAAGATATCCATGAATCTATCCCAAGCTTCATAAAATCTCTCATCATGTTCTTGTGTAAAATCAGTGATTTCACGTCTTAAGGCGTTAGTCTTTGTCATAGGAAAGAATTTTGACAAAATTTTCTTAACCATCTGATCCCAGGTGGTTATGGATCCAGCTGGTAAAGAGTTTAACCATGCTTTGACCCTATCCTTTATGGAAAAAGGAAATAGACGTAGTCACACAGATTCTGCATTGAAATTTTGATACACCGAAGAACAGACTTCGGTGAAGTCTTTGATGTGTTGGTACGGATCTTCTCTTTCCATACCATGAAAAATTGGAAGGATTTGAATCACATTGATACGAATTTCAAATCTGCCACCAGGTGTGGCGGGATACGTGATACAAGAAGGGGTATTTGTAGTGATTGGAGCAAACAACTCCCTCGGCGTTGGTTCCACCTCATTTTCATGTTGTTGATTTTCACAACCGTTTGCATTCATTTCAAATTGAATTGATGTTTCGGTTCTAGCTTCTCGACCTGTTCTAACTTCTTTTCGATTTGAACGACACGTTCGCTCAATCTCAGGATTAAAAGGTTTTAAAGTTTTATCTTTAGATAACCATGTGTGCATACACAAACTACACAGATTTTGCTTTCGTTAATTCTTGTTCGATTGATCGGCTGATTAGGTTGATTGATCGAGAGAATTGAAATTTTGAAATTTTATCTATATATATATATATATATATATATATATATATATATATATATATATATATATATATATATATTTCGATTGATCGACTGTTTAGGTCGATCGATCGCCCAAGAGACAATCTTCAATTGATCGAGGGTTTAGGTCGATCGATTGAGGATTCAAAATTTGAATTTTTGAAATTTGAAAAAACAAAATTTTGATTTTTTTTTTTTTTATAAATTCGAAAAATCCAAAATCCGGAGATTACGAACGAGATTTTTGCAGATATTGTGGGGTCGATTGATCGACTGTTTAGGTCGATCGATCGATACTCAAAGCTTTATTACACAGAAGAGAGAATCGATGTGATTTTTTTTCTGGGTCGATTGATCATCCACAAATTTTTTTTCGATTTTTTCGCTTTTTTTTTTTTAACAAAGTTACTGAATTTAAACCTACAAAGATTCTTAAAATTAATTTTCTATTATCCCAAATTTTTTTAATTTTCTACACTCAAGTCTCCGGCAGCGGCGCCAAAAACATGTTGTGCATGTTAAGTTGTACTCGCAAGTGCAAGAATCGTGATGTAGTCAACGGGTGCAGAGTACGAGATCATTCCCACGAGGATTGGTTAGAGAATTCAGAAGAAAGATAGCAACTAATTAAAAGAACAAGCACAGACTTACCACAACAACTACTAATCTAATATTTTGAGAACTTTTGATGAATGAGATAAATATTAATGAAATTTAAGATTTAAACAAATAATGAAAGATAAGGATTGGGATGCTAAATCTTTCCATCGTAGGTTTATCATTTATAATATACAAATTTGTGATGGAGATATAAGATTTATAAAAGATACCTAGGATCTGAACACTTGTAGATTCTAAACTACAGATCCGAGATCAAGGAGATGTGATATTAACATCCCATGAGTGCATGATTAATACTCACACCTCAGAAAGTACTTAGAATCATATCTCAAGGTAAAGTCCACACTACAGATCCGAGATCAAGGAGATGTGTGATTAACATCCCATGAGTGTATGATTAACACTCACACCTCAGAAAGTAGTAGAATTTATCCCGAGGAAAAAGAGATTAAGATAACACCTCCATCGCAAATCTGAGATTCCGGGGCATGATTAGCTCCCATATCTCAGAAGACAAGGAAGTATTATCCATAAAAAGATAAAATCAGAGTCCACTACAAAATGATATCTTCATCACAGATTTGTATTATAATAAATGAATACCTCGGATGGGAATCATTAGATCCCTATCTTTGGATGAGATTAACCACACATAATGAAAGTAAACGATATTATAGAAGAATGCATCAACATCAACATTTAAAATACCGTGAAAAGGGCTTTAACAAATTACACAAATAGCTTTAATCCAAGTTCCGTACAACTCTTTGCTTGAATGCAGAAAATAAAACTATTCTAAAATCTTACTCTAGGAAAAATAAAATGCTCAGAATCCCCTCAAGTTACTTGACTGAATGCTCTACAAAGTTTAAAACAGAAAAATAGAAAATAGAAAAATTTTAGCCGATCCTCTCTCCGAATCCTCAGATTTATCTTTAAATAGCATCCAAATCCGGCGCTCAAATTCAAATTCGAACTTGGTCGATTGATCGACCAAGATAAATTTTAGTTTTCAAATTCAAATTCTTCCGGATTATGTCGATCAATCGACCTAGTCAAATGGTAAATCTCCTCTGTTTTACTTCACTCGTCCAATTCCTTTTAGCTTTTGCACCATTTTGCGCTTCTTAATGTGTTTAATGACCACTTTATCCTGAAACTTAGAAAACTTGATAAATCATGTTAGATAGCTTTCATCGGACGACTAAATATAGATTTTTAGGGGTGAAATATCATCATATTTCACTGCACATCAATATTTTCACATGGTGCATGTCTCCAAAATGCAATGTCTCTCCAATTGTGGTGTGCACAGAGAAAAAATTAGTGTGTGTAGTAGCGCCGTAAAAAAAGGGTGCTTAAATATCCGCTTGGGATCCACCTAATATGCCGATATATAAAGATAGGTCTTTAAATCTGTACTCTAAGACGGCAGGAGACCTGAGTTAGCGAGTTGGCCAGGTTCCTGCTTTCAAAAGCAGTAGACCCCCCCCACCACCCCGCTCCCCCTTAAGGTCACCATAGGGATTTATATCCCGTGCTAATATGACATGTGCTAATTTGGGGTCCGCAAGCGATCTCCATCGTCTAATTTAAAGAAGTCAACGAGTTTTTCGTTTGCGATCTCCATCATCTAATTTAAAGAAGACAACGAGTTTTTCGTTTGTTTAATTGAGGTGGTTGTTACATAAAGTGGTGTGGTAGTAACACCAGCCTCAAAAAAAGTTCTTAATAACGGGGTGAGGGCCTTCTAAAAACTCTGCTTCACACACACAGCCAGATCTTCCTATATATATATATATATATATATATATATATATATATATATATATTAAAAAAGTAAATAATAATAATAATAAATTGAGACAAAATTTATATTACGAACAAAACTCTCTCCCTTGGAGACATAATATAATGAGAAGCATAGTGACAAATTACGTTTTCCGCAACATTTCGGTAGGGGGTAATTTCAGTTCATTTCGGATAAATTTCGAGAAAAATTGAAAAGTTTCGGGAAAATTTGGGAGAGTACAAAAAATGTTAAACATAAATTATATTTGAACTTCATAAAAATTTAATTTATTATTTAAAAAATGAGAAAAATTAGAAAAGATTTATTAATTTCGCTGAAATTATTGAAATTTCAGCGATTTCAGAAAAATCATCAAAATTTCACCGAAAGTTTCGCCTGACCCCTGTTTCGGTTATTAAGGTTGCGTATGGCATAACTCTCTTTAGCCCCTGCCATAGCAGAGTTCACCTCTTTAACAGGTTCCCATCCTCTCTGCTAACATTCTGCTACCTGCTTTAGCAAGTACCCGTTCTCTTTAATAACTCCTTGTATAGCAAAATTTTATGCAAGATTTACCTGTTTAGCAGTTCTACCCTCCACTCGGCTCACTCCTTACCAGAGTTTTATTTTATTTACTTTGGTAGGGAGTTAGTAGAAGGCAGGGAGGTCGCTGTTAGAGCAGGTAAATCCTCCTTTGTAGGGAGTTAGAAAAGGGAATGAGAACCACTAAAGCAGGCGAACTCTACTGTGGCAAGGGCTAACAAAGAACTATGCCATACGCAGCCTAAATAACCGAATAGCACCCACTATGCCACTCAAAGCTTACTAAATAACCGACTTAACAACCAATAATAGCACCCACTATGCCAATCAAATTAGACCAAGTCTTCCATCTTGCCACTGCCACTTCGTGGTCTGGTGCGTGCATAGCATGCATGTAATGTGTCACATATCATTCTCCACCGCTTAAGGATCCTTGTCCACAAGGATGAAATCAGGATATGACTTCGTGAAATGCCACTTATTCTCCCAGGTTGCGTCTTCTGCTGGCACACCAACCCATTTCACCTAGATTCACTACAAAAACATGACTTTAGCGACAGCCAAAAACTGCCGCTATTAACAAAAAACTGTCGCAAATACTCTTGCCACTAATAGTCTTTAATAGTTTTTTGCTAATAGCGGCAATTTCTTGCTCCAAAAAACTGTCGATAATAATTTATTTTTTTGTAGTGATTTTATATTTTGGGCGGTATTTACCCTTGCGGATCAAACGTCGATCTAAGACGACTTCGAGTTGTGGAAGGACAATCGAAGTATCCGATACAGGGGGAAGTTAGGTAGATGTTGGAGTGACTAGTCCCAATGCTTCCTTAATAGATTGACATGAAATACATCATGAATTTGAGAAGTAGGAGGCAAAGCCAGATTATAAGCCATTAGACCAACTTTCTCAATGACTTTGTATGCACCAAAGAAACGTGGGGCGAGCTTTATGGAGGCTCGAAAAGCCACAGAAGTCAGTCTATAGGGCTGGAGTTTCAAATACACATAATCTCCCACAAGAAATGAAGCCTTGCGCCGGTGTTGGTCTACTTGACATTTCATCCGATCTCGATTCATAGAGGACCGTTACGAATCTGCCGATATTGATACGGATCAACCCATTTTTTTACAAAATAATAAAGAAAATACAATTGTCGGCTGATACGGGCCCGTATCAGCCGAGACTGATCGAGTTGGATAATAGATACGTAACGACGTCGATAAATATCTGTTTGCCGAAAAACCAATATGTATCGTTGATATGTATGCGTATCAGTATATTTGATACCATAATAAGATGTAACTATTAAAGTAATCATTTACAGAAAAGAGGGCATATATATTATCAAGACAAAGTTAATTATGCAGTGGACAATTTTTTGCAACAACTTATCTGGCGTGATGTGACTGGTTGCCTACACAATGGGGCCCAAGTGTTGCAGTCAATCACATCGCGCCACATAAGCTGTTTGCAAAATTGTCTATCAAAAACTGTTCACCGTTTATAATTTTCCATATTATTAGGAGTGTAGTCAGGATTTTCTTCTTGTGGGGACTAGCAATATTCTACAAATTTTAATAGTTGATTTCTCACAATTCCGTTTATTAAAATAAAATTTGAATTTTTTTCCAAAATCTCCCCCCTTTAAAGTTACTCTTCCAAATCCTTCCTACATTTTTTTAAATGTCTAATAAAAACATGTACTTAAAACTTAGTTATCTAAATTAATGCCTCCTCAATCATAAAAATGTCTATCAAAAATTGTCTACCATTTATAATTTTTCATATTATTAGGAGTGTAGCTAGGATTTTCTTTTTGTGAGGACAAGCATTGCTCTAAAAATTTTAATAGTTGATTTCTCACAATTCCGTGTATCAGTAATAATAATAATAATTATTATTATTATTATTAGAAAATTTTCTAAAATCTCACCCCTTTAAAGAAACTTTTCCAAACCCTCCCCACATATTTTTTAAATATCTAATAATACCTTGTACTTAAAACTTAGTTATCTAAATACCCGCTCAACCATAAATATCCACCTTTATATTTGTAAGTTTAATGCAATTTTTTAATATTTTCTTGAGATTAAAAAATATTTATTAATTTACATATATTGATTACTTTCTCAAAGTTTTTTCAATTTTTTGGATTTTTATTGAATTTTTAATATAAACAAAATTTTCGGTGAAAAAAATATAATTTTTTACTAATATACCGGCCCGACTGAAATCTTCCTCTTTTAAGAGTAATTTTGGTATAAAAGTGGATATTGGGAAATTTACATTTTCGGCCCTTCTAATTTTCTTAGTTCCAGAAACAGCCCTATAGTTTTGAAATGTGCAGAATAGGTCGGCTCCAAGCCAAGTATTTTCCACGTCAGCATCGTCCTGTCTTTTTCGAAATTAGCTATTTAATATTTTTTTCTTCCTTTTTTTCATTATCTTTTTATTTTTCATTGATTTTACTCCTCCATTTTTTCAATTTCGACGGCAGTAGGTAGCCCTGTGATACCTAAAATCCTTCATAGCAAATATAAAAAAAACAACAAAAATTGTAAGATTGCGGATGCTTTCATAAGATTGCAAGCGCTATCATATTTTAGCGCCACAAGATAGTGTGCTTTATTATAAGATAGCGTCCGCTATCTTACAATTGCGGGCTCTATTTTTTTATAGCGGGCACTATGTTAAAATAGCACACACTATTTTATGATAGCACACACTAATTTAAGATAGCAAGCGCTATCTTAGAGTGTGTTGTTGCTCATCTGAAAATGAGTGGATCATAAAATAGTGCCCGCATTTGTAAAATAGTGGGCACTATCTTATGTTTACATTCGCTAAAGTATTGTAAAATTGGTTAATGTATGACTTTTGTTATTAGCTAATTTACATTAGTTTTAGTATTTTAGGATTAAATGGATGTTTTCCTTTTTTGTCATTTTGATGGCGTCCGTGTCGACAATAATACTTACAACGGTGGCCATCGGAGGATTGTCATTATCACATAGAAAATATCGTTTTAATCAATTTATCCAGAAAGTATACAAGGTAAGTAGGATTCGAGCATAAGAACATTCTGTTACACTATCGGTCTCTTTGCACATCGAAAAAGGATTGGTGTTTGTCGAATTGTTGGACTCCGATGATCTTGCAAACATATTTAAAGCATATCCTAATAGTGATGGTGTGATAAATGTTTATATCGAAAAATCAGTTGCCAATCCCATCATAAAAATTTGATCATCGTTTGAAGCATTTGAACTGTTTCAAGAGTGGTTTGGATGTACCTACATCTTGTGGCATTGTTCGGGTCGAGTCGGATTGACCTAATAAAAATTTCGGGTTGGGTGGGTATGGATGTATGACCTAACCCATCCCGCCACTACCCAAACAATGACCTCATAATTAGCATTTTTTTATATAAGCATGTCTCCAAAGACCTTTATTTACATGTAATTCATTGCGGTCATTAATTAATAATATATACTAATTTATGTGAAATAAATAGTTTTACTTGTTTAAAAATTCTAACCAGTTGACCTGACTCACCCAAGTAAAGGGAATATGCCCAACCCGATGGTCACAAACTTTTAGTTTTTGTTAATATATTTTTTTCAAATTTTGACCATATTTTTCTCAAATTTAACAAATTTTACTAGAGTTTTTCTAATTTTTTTCAAGCCGATTTATTCCCAAACCCGTGACTTGGCCACAATGGTCACAACCAACCATAGTGAAAAATTTCAGTAAAATTCGCCGAAAATGGGGTGAAATGAAAATTTTGGGAAATTTTCAATATTTTTTGGCGAAATTTCGGTATTTTTTTTTATGCTGAAGTTTTTGTTTTAATTTTATTTTAAATATGTTAGTAATTTAGTATATATTGTTGTAATTTTTTTTAAAAAATATTAAATATATTTTTAATCCCTGAAACTTTCCCAAATTTTTTTCAAAAGGTATCGAAATTAATCCCAAAAGACCCCCACTGAAAAATTACAGAAAACAAAATTTGTCACAATGGTCACAACCGGAGCAATATTTATATAAACAGGTCCAAAATAAACCTTTATTTAGCTATTAATTTGTGCGGAATAATTAATTTGACTTGTTTAGATGCCGATCCAAAATTCTGACCGATTGGCTTGAAACATCGAACCAAAGATTCGAAGACCCGAGCCATCGGCTCGGGAATCGAGCATTCAGGTCATGATGGCTTTTACCCTGACGCCAAAGCCTCATGACGACCTATGTATTGCTGCGTACATCAAACAGAGGGCAACAACAAATCTAGCAGCATTTATTGATATCAAGGATAAAAATTTCGGTCATATTTGTATAGACCCAAAATTTCGGTCACATTTGATCCTTGATTGATATCAGTTCCTATCTTTAATACCATATATAAACTAAATAAATTTAAAAACTAAATAGCACCATAAATAGATTAATTTTTTTTTATTTAAAAAGAGTTGTTTGGACGTGCCTACATCTTGAGGCATTGTTCGTATCGATTTAGATCGGGCATGAGTGCATTCAAGTTCCGACACTGAGACCCCAGCCCAGCCCACAAGAGTTTAGCCACGAATTCCACCACCTTAAAGCCCCCACTTGGGTTACAAGCTCATGTTACTGAGCTCAGCTGACAGATAAGCTCAATGTGGCATAGATATAAATGTTGGAATCTATATTTTATTCGGTTTGGGACTAAAAAAAGTCTTTATCACAATGATCTTTGAAGGATCTTTCTATATGAGGGTAAGAGGGAATAGATTTGACTTCATTTAATCACATGATAAAAATTATATTTTGTGCTAATTTTTTTCAATTTGAATCTTTAAATCATGGCCTTCACATCAAACGGCCCGGATGGTGTTTTCATATAGCACAAGTCACTAAATTTGTAAGTCTTTCTTTTAAATTCGGTGAAATGGCGCCGAATGCAGGTAATGGCTCCCTAAAAAATGTAGTTCGAAATGGTTTCTTGACCTTTGGGTTAGACCTAGGGCTGTCAACTAGTCGAGTCGGTCCAATGCCCAACCCATGCTACCCAGATCTTTTACTGGGTTGGGCACATAACGTGACCCGTCAGATCGAGAATGAAGCATCTGACAAGTTGGGTCAAGTCAACCAATGGCCGGGATAAAATTGGGTCGAGTTGGGTCAACTCGACCAGTCTTGTCTAATTTTTTTTATTTAGAAAAGGAAAATATGGTTTTAACCTATTTGTGTCTAGTTTTAGGGTTGGGCATCAAGTCGGGTCAAATTTTCAGGCTGGGTTGGGCATATACCCTTGACTGGTCTCAATCGGGTTGAGCATATTCCCTTTACTTGTCGAGTTACCACAATTTTTGCCGGACCAAACCAGATTCGACATTTTGACATCCCTAATTGGGCATATTGGTTCTAAGCATGGACGAAGTGATAATAGGGAGGCAATGGTGCTTAAATGATCTTCATCCATTAAAATGTCACTTTTATGTTATACCATTGAAGGGTGTGATTTATCACTGTGGCACACATCTATTGTCAATCGAAATTGCCCCAGTGGCAATCCCTTGTTAGAACACATCCCAGCCAAAGGATCATGCTTATAAGTGGATATAAACAATCTGATCTATCAACTATAATATTAGCCATCAAAATTAAAAACAACCGTAGATGTTAGATGCACATATCGGATAATATGCATATACTTATGTGTGTAAGTGGATGTCTGGTGATAGATGCACCCACACAGTTATTGGGTATAAAATTACCAACCAGGGAGAAATATCTCCTATTTACACATAATTACTAGAGTTATGTGGCAACGATCCACAACAGCCCACCTACTGCCATTGTACTCATCAACCTCCACGTCTCACTAGTCTCGTAGTATAGTGGAAGCTCCCAAGCTCCTAACATCTTCATCTCTCCGAACCTTTGTGATATTAAGACATCCTCTTTATTGAAGCAAATTAAGCCACTTTCTTTATCTGAAAAATTATTCTAACTCTTGCAATTCTCTTCCAATTTGTCTATTTTTCTCTCTAAAATTCCTTTTCTCTCTAGAAAATTGCCTTCTCTCTCTAAAAAATCTCTTATTCTCTCTAGAATTTTCGTACCACAACTTTGACGTGGTGCACTCGACAGCCCCTTGCTCTTATACTTAAGGAAGAAAGAACATCGCTCTTGAGTCGATTTTCGTGCCGATTCGACGTCCCGAGTTTGTATTGAGTCACGCCAAATTTTTGTGGAAATTGGATCCAAACGGCGTTTCGTGTGGATTCGCATAGCAAATCCGTCAAAACAGGCGGGTGCCTTCACATTGATTCCAATCTACATGATTTCTCTGCAATTGAATCGTATTTCAATAATATAAGTATTGATTTTAGAAATTTAAAAAATAAGGGCTTTGGGGACCCTTCGTTCGATTATGCAGCCAACACAATGACTCTATGACCGAAACTACCCGATTACAAAGTCACGATTGCATAATTACGATTGCAGAATCACGATTGCAAAGTCACAATTACAGAATCACGATTGCAAAGTCACGATTGCATAATTACAATTTCAAAGTCACGATTGCACATGAAATTATTTTTTTTTAAAAGGGCACAAATCCCTTAATTTATTAATTCAATTTTGATCGAATATTTGACCTTTGATCTCGTGATCAAACAGTCTTATCTGGGTTTCGGCCAAAACTGAGAAGTTGATTCTATCATTATTTTAGAGACATCCACTGGAGATATCAGTCTTATTTTGATTAGAGGTCTCGAAATAGTCTCATGATATTGACTAGTAGTTCAAATTTAGATTGCATGCACAAGAGTCATTTTATAATAAAAATTAGCATATGAGTAGTCGAAATTGATCAGCTCGACATGATCTACTAATTGGTTTCATAATATAAAGGGTTTAAAGTCAATTACAAGAAATATATGTCGACCTGTGCGATCAACGATACAAATGCTTAGAGTACGTCAAATATACATTTTTATTACTGTTGATCAGTACCTATATTATTAACTTTGTAACTTGTGATCCAATCATGAAAAGATTACTCCCCCCCCCCTCATGTTGACCCTAAAAGCTGTCGAATAAATAAATCAAAAAACCTTTCAAAACATAAACGGATAGTATCATAGAAAAGGTCTCTTCGAGAACCTTCCAATGACACTACTAATGGAATTAAAAGGTTGTTTAATAGGATCAATGACCTTCAGTTTAAAATATCATATTCCCTTATTTACTATGAAACAATCAATAGGACTATACGAAAATATTCATTGATTACTACATATATAATATTGCTTGAAGAACTGCGTAAAATGACCCTCGCTTGTGACTGGTTAAATTGAGGGCTCATATATGTATAGACAAAACTCTCTGTGATTGAAACTTATATATAAAAGAATAGATAACTATATTAGAGTCACACAAATACTTCATTATTATAATAGGATCTGCCTATGCGATATTTGGTTTGCATAAAATAGTTGCTAAAAATAAACTTTTGTAGAATTGATTGTTATTAAATTTTATATTTCAGTTCACTGATATCTCACGCTTCTTTACCTGCTTATGTTACTTTCAGTTACATTACATGTTTATTAGATTAATTATCTCAGTTCTGTATATTTTTATTACATTCCAGCTCTATATTCATGCATCACGTAGAGACCAGATTAGGGCATTCTCTGTCTAATCTGATCATAGCACATTGAGTCTGTCTGCATGTCTTTACCTTGGTGTGGTAACTTATCGTAATCCTATCAAAATAACTTTGATGTCGTGTTTACATGCCTCACAACACATGGTGGTATGGAACACCATGTCGAGTGAGGGTGACTATGAATTCCGCATCATGTCCGTTAAGATGGAATTCATGATTCTCTATCACACTTTGGTCTGGAAAGATTGAACTAAAATAATGCTCTGCTTCTAATTCTGAAAACTTTGTAAGCTTCTGACATTCTGAATAAGACTTTGTAAACTTCTGATAGTCTGAATAAAACTTTGATACTCCGAATAAAACTCTGATACTAAAAAGAGTGTTGTGAAGGCCAACATGCAAAAAATTATAACCTAAATACTGATAATCTACACATGTCATACCTTACACCAAGTCATCATAAGGGCTCAACACCTACAACTAAGGCGCGGTTTCTGAGTGGGAACACTCTGTTCTATTTTTGTTTCTGCTTCGGCTATGGGTACCCTTCGCAAAATCGGGCTACCAAGTAAATTATTCTATTTATGAGATAGGTCATTGGCACAGTAATGAGCGGTGGTTGATAATCTAAGGCACAACCCTATCAGGTGTCGGGCTCAAGCAATGACTCTAGCACAAGTCATAAATTTAATACTATAATGCGACCATGTGGTGTGTAGACATGTGGAAGCTTAATAATAAAAGATTAACTCTGTAAAAGATTGTTTTGTACGACTGATCTATAGGAAATAGAATCTAGCTTCAGGTACAATAGTTACATCTATGACACTGATCGTGCATTCATTTTGTCAAATTCCATGTTATCATGTCTACATATTTATTTCAATGATAATTATGATTATGCTCCATTAGTCATTATTTCACTATTTATATATGTGTGTTATCACTCACATGACACACACAGTTCACCAATGTAGATTGGGGAGGATTGGTTGTGTTACCCACTAAGTGATGATTTTTCATTACTCAGCCCATGTGGCCCTTTTTTTTAGGTCACGATGATGGAGACTTTATTGATGACCTTGATGATCCTTTGGAGATTATGGAGTGGTTGAGGGCATAGACTCAGAGGATGTTTAGGAGTATTCAGAGCTCATCGTAGTTTGGTTACTTGTTTATTAATTTTTCATTATAGATAGTTTATTTGATAGTTCTTTGTAATCGTTGTTGAGAGAAAGATAATTTGATTAATTCTATTTCAAATAATTGTTAATATTGGTAGTTTGGCATTTACGATTGTTAATGGGTCTAAGTTCAATGATAGGTATGCTATTATTTCTAATTTTCATTTCATCGATTAAATGGTTATTAATCATGAATATGACTACTAATTTCATCAATCTAAGATGGTGTTATTTCATGCATAGATGAGTTTAATACTATAAGTCAATTAAACGAATTAATTATGTGAGAAAGAATTTTCTTGCCCACAATTTTGCCAAATTATATTAAAGTAATCTGGTTAAGTTTTGTTCTGTATGTCCGCTTATTGCATTAATGTGTGTGTGAGTCATGACACAAAATTTTAGACCTTCAGGATAAAATTAGTATTTTTGGGTCGTGACACAATCAAATACAATCTAAATTAGTGGTTAGGATGTAAATCCATTTTTTAATCCCGATCCAAAGTAATTTTGAGTCGACAAATTTGGAGGCCAATACCCATACTTTAAACCTTGATTTAAAGGGTGGACAAGGTGATGATTCACAGGGGAGGCTTGTATGTGGGACTATATAAGGATTCCTTTTTCATCGCTCATGCCTAGGGCTTTCAACGAGCTGAGTCAGAGTCAGCTTGAGATCAGCTCTTGGATATTGGAGCCAAGCTCATTGATATTCGAGCCTAAAAACTCAACTCTAGCTCAGCTCTATTGAGGAATTTATAGGTAGATTAGGAAACATTTTTATCAGTTTCACTACAAAAATAAGTTGTTTCAGCGGCACTTGTTGTTAAAGCATTTTTTGGTAACGACAGGACTAACAGCGACAGTTTTTGGTAGCAACAGGACTAATAGCGGCAGTTTTTGGTTAATAGCAGCAGTCTTTAGTTGCCGCTAATAGTCTTATTTTTTGTAGTGTTTTTAGAGTATTTTAGTAATTCAAGTTATATATATATTATATATTGAGCGGAGCTACCCTGCTTAGCTCATGGTCTGCCCGATTACAAACGAACTCCTACCCATAGCTCAGCGAGTCACACGAGTCAAGCTCAAGATACTTGCAAGCTCATTTTTTTCAAGCCGAGCCAAGTGAGCTTATGAGCTTGCTCACCTCTTTGGGAGTCCTACTCATGCATGTTCTATTATAGGCTTAGCTCACTCAAAATAACAGTAGGGTTCCATTATTTGCAATCGGAGATCCTTTATTGCAAAACCCATTGACTTCTTTTAATTAGAGGATGGAGATAATTTTCCTCTGAATCATCCACAGTATCGATCTTGAGATATGCACGTAGCCATCAGATTTTGATTCAACATAACACACATCCCAAAAAGTGAACATGAACAAGGGTATACCATCAAATGTGTGCCACATGGAATCAATATTTGACCATATGATGGTAGACTCATGATCTCAAAATCTACTGTGTGGAAGAAGGATGAAAAGACCATTGTTTGATTCAAAGTAGCCAACGGATTTTGCAAGTGCAAACCTTTGTTACAAAGAAAGGATCTTTGGTTACAAATAAAGGCATGGTCTAGTGGTTTAAGACCTAATCGAAGACCGAACTGTAAAAGGATCCAGTCTCATTTAAATTATTTTGACCCGATTAATATAACCTAGGGATGCAAACCCTAAACCTAAACCCCGTTACCGAACCAGAAACCAAAGATCCCGAACCAGACCAAAAAACACAGAATTGAACCAATTCCGATTCGGTTTAGCGTGGCCATTATCGAAAACCGAGGGGGTTAGATGAGAAAACCAAAAAATATAAATAAATAAATAAAACTTGAAAAATCGAAAAAAAAAACCCATTAAAAATTCCTACACCGAGACCGAACTGAAAAAACCAAAAGAACCAATTTTTGTTGGTTCGGTACACCAAATTTGCATCCCTAATATAACTGTAAAAAGTCCCTCTCTCTCTCTCTATCTTATGCATGCTTATCTTGTGCATGCTCAACATTCTAACTTATTTCCCATTACACAGTTGTAGCTAGTAGCTATGTGTGACGTGGGCTCACGGTGTGGCCATCTGGGTCAGCCGCAGGGCCACTTCTGCCACTAGTGTTGTAGCATTGGTGGATTCAAACTGGGACATCGTAAGCGCATCATCAAGCCATGAGGGCTTTGCCGTAGATACTCTGAGAGTTTCTGTCGTGGGCCACAAGGGCACGAAGCATGGTGGCAGATTGCAGTTGCGACACGGTCACGCATGTGGGAAGACGTGGGGCATCATGGGTATATTGGTGTGTTGGATGGGCAGTACGTCAAACCAATACGTTTAAGGTCCTCCTGTTATTTCGCTTAAACTGCTGTTTTACCCTTATATATGTGGAAGTGATCTTATCAGCTACGTGACGTATTGCTAGCCTAAGTGATCCCCTACCGAACTCGTATGATAGCCTTGTGGGCTTGAGTTCGTGTACCCGGGCCTTGCTTGGCGCTTGGTCGTTCTAGTTACGTCGTGTAGTAGGATTATCGTGTTTGAGGTGATTTACAATCACCTCCACGGTATAGCTCGACCCTCAATGAGAGGCTACCCCTTTGCTAGTCGCTATGTATCATAATATTATTTGCATTCGGGAATTCGCACAGTCTCTAACCTGATGAGTTACCGTGCAGGTTTGAGATTTGAGTAGGTTGATCTAATCCAAGAAACTAGGTGCCGCACGAGAGTATACGTCACAAAGAGTAACTCTGTAACATTTGGCTAGGTGGCTCTTATCTGTTTGTGTAAGGTCATATCATGTTTCTATTCTCATCCCATCTTTGTAGGGATTTTATATTATTCACTTTGTATTTTATTTACTTGGCAAAAGGCCTGTTGTAAATTTATGGAAATCAATACCATATTTTTATCATCTTCACATGGTATCAAAGCAAGGTTGTGTATCCATTGCTGAGTAATTTTCTTTGCCCTTCGTTTTTTTTCTCTACATGGAGTCTTCTAAGTCCACGCCACGTTGGCATGCCTCACAAGCTATTTTAGGGTGTTGTTTGTCAACTTAACATTTTTCATCCACATATTATTAGAAGGTGGCGATAGGGGTTTAGTTGAAGACAAGGATCAAAATTTCGGGTCTTATGCTTGATCGAAACCAAAAATTTGAACCGAAATTTCGGCCAAAAACCAAAAATTTGACCAAAATTTTGGGTCCCATACAAATTTGGCCGAAAATTTCGGTCTAAATTATCGTTTTGGTGGGGACTGAAACTAATAATTTTGACCGAAATTTCGGTCATTTCGGCCAAAATTTGGATCCTTGGTTGATGGACTTATGTGTACTTTGGGTGCCTATTAGATATGAGCGACACTTTAAGTATATTATTGATGAAGGGGTGAAAGTTCAGAAATTATTTTAAAATTTTCCCTAAGTTGACGGACACTTTAAATTGTGCAGTAATTTTTTCCCTTCTTTTTGTATTTTTCAGGACTTGGACACAATGAAGGTGATTGGAGGGGGCAAGAAGCATGATAGTTTTTACCATTTTGTTCCTCTTCCATCCTCTACACCAACGGCTTTTTGGGCTCGTTGCACTAGCAACTCTAGTCTGTGCCATCAACGCTTCGGTCATCCTTTTAAGCATCGCCTTCCTTCATTATCTGTTGGATTTTTAGATTTTGTTGGATTGACCTTCTAAGCATCGCCTTCCTTCATTATCTATTGGATTTTTAGGTTTTGTTGGATGTTTTAATAATGACTGAAGTGTGTGTCTTATCTAAACAAACATGTCTTCCTTTTTATTCAAGGGTTACTATAAGTGTTAACCCTTTTACTCTTGTACACTGATATTTGGGGAGGGTACCCTACACCTTTTATGATGGGTGCCCATTACTTTCTTATAATTGTCGACTATTGTGTGATACAAATCCGCCACTTATGGTTATTTGTCTCTTTTTTTTTATAGTTCAATTGTCAAGTTCAACTACTACGAACCGACAATGGTACTGGATTTCTCTCACATAAAATGCAAACACTTTTTCAAAACCTAATTGGCATATTACATCAACGCACTGTGTGGGACCCTTCAACAAAACGGCATAGCCGAACGGAAACATCGGCACCTCCTTCAGGTCGCTCGCTCATTAAGATTTCAAATGCACTGGAATCCACACCTCCTTTCTAGGCTTTCTCCGTCCGATTAAACTCACAAAGCAGAAGAAATCCTCTTTTGAATGCGCTCGAACGTGGGGGTTTTTCCCTTCGTTCTTCTCTTTACAAATGCACTGGACCATCCTGGGGTTTTTGTTGCTAAATCTACCTCTTTATTTATGGAAGGGTAGAAATGTAAATTCACTAATGCAAGCATAATTTACAAGTGGGAAGAAATTTTTATCTCACACTCATTAAAAGTCTTAAAAATCATAAAAACCCTATTTGCTAAAAGGTTTGGATTTTGTATAATAGGATGTTTTTCTAAAGTGCCCTTAATCAAAACCAAACTGAAATTTGACCACCTTAGAGTTTTTGGGTGCCACTCTTATGCCCATAATATGGACGTTCATCGTCACAAGTTTTCACCACGTGCCTCTTGGTGTATATGTCTTAGTTACCCACAGGGTCAACGTGGGTGACCGCCTCTACTTCTTTTATTCCACCACCCACTCGAAAATCATCTCGTACCATTAATCGCCTCATTTAACTTAATGATTATTTTTGCTCTTTGGCCTCTTCACATCCTATGCCCATCTCGAATCAGCCTTCATCCAGGCCACCCAGGCACCCATCTCAGGTATTGCACATCCTCTGCATAATGCTCTCCATTATGAATGTTTCTCATATTAGATCTTGTTTGTCACGTTCTACTCTAAAATTTGTGTAGATCTCTCTTAGGATATGTGTGTGTCAAGATAGATGAGTTCTACCTTGACTGATCAATGTTATCAATCGCACATCCTTAATCTGTGGTGTTTATCATTCAAAAGACCTTTAAAATGTTTTAAAATATCCTGAAAATATGTCCACAACGCGTTGTGGTTGTCTCCACAGTGAGCTGTCACTGCTGGGATTTTTTTATGCTCACAGCGTGTTGTGATATCTATCACAGCATGCTGTTATCATAGCTCGTCGTGATTCCTCGGGACAGATATTCACTTTTGTGGGAAAGGGGCTTTTTAGATTTTTCTGATTTTTTGGTCTTTTGGGGGTTTTAGGGTTTTGATAAAAGCTATTTGAAAAGGAGAGGAAATCTAAACAAGCTAAGAGAGCATCTTCCTCCTTGAGAGAAAATCTTATACTCCATCTTTTTCAACCTTTGAAACCATTGTGATTTGCAAAAAGATTTTGATTCAAAGGTTTCCTTTCTTTCCTCTATTTCATTTTACATTGTTTTACTCAAGAGAGCTGAGTGGGTTTATCCCTAGAGATTAGGGTGTGTGTGATTGATAGTCTTGTGGACTTCAAGGCGGATCGTTGTGCGTTCATCAACGGTAAAGGAGAGCAGCCAAATTGAAAAGCTATGGAGGCGACCCGTGACGGGGAGTTGGTTTGCATGGGGGTTTGATAAGGCATGTGCATATGTCGGTATATCATTCGAAACTCTTCGTAATTATTTATTTCATAGTGGATTTGAATTGTGGACTTCAGTCTCGCGATTTTTCTCAATGATTGAGTTTCCACGTATATCTCGTGTTGTGGTAAGTGTTGGTGTTATTGTGTAATCATGAGATTAATTAGAATTAATCGAATAACCGATCAATTCCATACATTGACGAAATTTCAATTGGTATCAAAGCCAAGTTCGCTCGTTTTAATTCTTTTTGAATCGAGCGTCTATGGCATATTCGAAAAATTCTGATTTACCTAGAAAGGGCATCTCCATAATATGTCCTCCGTTGTTTAATGGTCATAATTATCCTTATTGAAAGACTCGGATGAGGGTCTTTCTCAGATCTATGGATCTCATGATTTTGTCTGCAGTTGAAACCGATTGGTCTTCACCTCAAGAAATGGTCCATTGAGATAGAATTGAGAAAATTACTATTAAACCCGCTAACCGCTACAGTAGTGAAGAAAAATAGGCTGCAATGATAACTCTAGAACTTTGTATGTCATTTTTGGAGCTATAACGGCTTCTGAGTTTAAAAGGGTGTGTAATTGTTAGGTGGCGAGAGATGCCTAGTTGATCTTAGAGACCGTGTTTGAAGGTACTCTACAAGTTAAGATTAACAAATTGTAAATGTTAACAACACAATTTGAAAATCTTCAAATGGATGATGATGAGAAGTTTACAGACTTCTATACCAAACTAAATGATATTGTCAATGGGTCATTTCTACCTTGGAGAGGAGATACTACCTAATAAAGTTATCAGGGAGGTTCTAAAATCCTTGCCTGAAAGGTTTAGACCTAAGGTGACGGCTATCTCATAAAGTAAGAATATTAATAAGATCAATATAGATGAATTTATGGGATCTCTTCAAACCTATGAATCTGAGATTCAAGGTAGTCAAAAGTAAAAAGGAGTTGTTTTCTGATCCTCTAAGAAAAAGGATGAGGATGAGGATTGTGGAAGCAATGATGATGAGGACCTTGCTTTGTTTGCTAAGAAGTTTAAGAAATTTTTCAAAAAAAAAAATAGTTCTGGCAACTCCTATGAGAAACCAAAGATTCCTGTAAAAAAATCTCATAAGGAATCATCTGAGGAAACACAATGCTTCAAGTGTTGTGGCTATAGACATTTTGCTTATGATTGTCCCAACAAGAAGAAAAATGTTGAAAAATCTAAAGTCATGGCTGTGGCAAAAGAAGATAACATGAGTGACGAGAATTTATCTGATGAATCAAATGTGTCCCAGAGCATTTGTTGCGTCCATTTATGAGGAGACCCAAGTTTACCCTCTTGCGAGCCCTGTTGTTTCGGATGAAGATGAGGATGAGGTGGACATATTTGAAGTTTACGATGAATTTTATCTTGTAAGCGTTCAATTGAACAAAGAGAAGATAAAGTTGATTAAAGATGTGTCTTCTCTCACGTCCTCATGTGTCTTTAAAAATATTGAGCAAAATTTTTTGATTGAAAATGTTGAATCCTTAGAAAATGAGGTCAAAAACTTAAAGGATAAAGTTAAGTTTTTGGAAGTTAAAGGAGCTGAGTATTGCTCCCAATACAACAGTCTTTGCGTTGAGAATGAAAGGCTAAAAAATGAGCTTTCAAATGAAAAAATCACCTTAGGAAAATTGCAAATTGCTAGAGTCGACACTCAAAGGGCTTGGGACACCTGCAAGGGATGGGGTGACAAAACCGGAGGTTAATCACTCTGCCTCTGGGAACAAAGGTAAAGAATAATTGACATATGTTCCCAAACTCTCAAGAAATTCAAATAGTGAATTTTCATCCATCTTACCTCCTCTTCTACCTACCCCCTCACATCCTGGATTGGCTAATGGCAAAAAGGGATCAAATTATTTCTACTGTGGTAGAAGAGGACACATAAATCTTACTTGTCCTGTAAGGAAACTGGACCTTTTTTTTTCCAAAAGCATGACACAATAGTTTGCTATCATTTGAGGGCTCTTGAAAATTTAATGGAGTGGAAGTGGGTGAAGAAAAGCACTGTAAATGTTTTGGTTGCTCACACTGCATTGCAAATTTTTTAGTCATCTAAGTGGTTCTTTGACAGTGAGTGCCCATACAATATGACTGGAAACAAGTCATATTTTTCACCTCTTGAAAAATGTGACTCTGATTCTGTCACTTTCAAAAATGGGGGCAGTTCCAAAATTTGTGAGAAAAGAGTTGTTGATGCTCCAGGATGCCCCAAGCTCTCAGAAGTTTTGTATGTTGATAGACTGAAGGCTAATCTGATTAGCATCAATCAACTGTGTGATGAAGGAATAAACATCACTTTCACTAAGTCAGGGTGCACTGTTTTGGACAAATCTGAAAATATTTTTCTAAGTGGAATCAAATCTTTTGATAATTGTTACATGTTTCATGTGCAATCTGATCCCACTTGCTTGTTGACCTCTAGTGATGAGCTTGAACTGTGACATCATTGTCTCGAACACATGAATACAAAGGATTTGTGAAAATTGATAATGACGAAATTGTCAAAGGTCTACCCAAACTAAGAAAAGTTTTTGACTCGGTTTGTGGTGCTTGTCAGTTGGGCAAGTAAACTCGAGCTCCTCACAAGAAACTCTCTGGTACTGCTACCTCTTGAATTCTTGATCTTATGCATTTTGATCTTATTGGACCAATAAAAGTTAGCAGTATTAGAGGAAAGAGATATATCTTAGTTATGGTGGAAGATTTCTCTCGATATTCTTGGATTGCTTTTTTGAGAGAGAAATCAAGTGCCTTTGATGAAATCGTCATTATTGTTAAACGGTGTCATGTGAAGAAGGCCTTTAATGTCAAACGCATTCGGAGTGATAGAGGTGGTGAGTTTAGTAATTCCAAGTTTGATGAGCTTTGCAATTCCTTAGAAATTATGCAAGAGTTTTTCTCACCTCACACTCCTCAGCAAAATTGAGTGGTTGAAAGGAAAAATTATGTGCTTCAAGAGATGGCTCATGTTATGTTAAATGCCAAAGATTTGACCTAATATTTTTAGGCTGAAGCTGTTTCTACGGCTTGCCATATATCAAATAGAGTGTTTTCTGTCCTGGTACTATCCAAACACCCTATGATATTTGGAATGACAAGAAGCCAAAAGTGAGTCATTTTAGAACTTTTGAGAGTCAATGCTATATTTTGAATGATCGGGATAACTTGAAAAAATTTGATTCCAAGAGTGACCTCGAAATTTTCCTTGGCTATGCTCAAAATAGTCGAGCGTTTTGAGTTTTCAACTTGAGAATTTAGTCCATGATAGAGTCATACAATGTGGTCATTGATGACCTTACTGCACTTCTCATATTGTTGATAATGGTGAGGATAGTTTGATTCCTCATGGTGCTTCTAACATTGGTACTCTCCCCTCTATTTCTATTGAAGAAAGTCAACTAACCGATGAGAATAATGATTCTTCTACTCCCGTTGTTGAGGAATCACCCAGTGTCAGAAAGAAGCATCCTTCGTATGCTAAGGATATGAAAAGTCACTCTCAGAATGATATCCTGGGTGATCCTAGTGTCAGTTTACAAACTCGATGTAGCTTGAAGCATGTAGCTAACGTCATCCACAATGTGTGTTATACATATTCATTTGAGCCAAAAAATATGAAGGAAGCTCTTTTTGATGAAAAGTGGATTCCTGCCACGCAAGATGAGTTACTTTAATTTTCTAGGAATGATGTTTGGGATCTTGTTGCTCGATCGTCTAGTATTTGTGTTATTGAAACTAAATGGATTTTCAAGAATAAGACGGATGAGAAAGGGAATGTCAGTAAGAATAAGGCATAATTAGTTTCCCAAGGGTATACTCAAGTTGAGGGGATCGATTTTCACGAGACTTTTGCCCATGTTGCTAGATTGGAGTCCATTAGAATCATGTTTTCTATTGCTTGTAACCTTGGTTTTAAATTATTTCAAATGGATGTCAAAAGTTCTTTCTTTAATAGTTTGTTGAAAGAGGAAGTGTTTGTTAAGCAACTGAGAGATTTCGAAGACCCTCACTACCCACTTCATGTGTATAAGTTGAAGAAGGCTCTTTATGGGCTAAAGTAAGCCCCGCGTGCTCGGAATGAACGCTTGACAAAGTTCCTTGTGTCAAACGATTTTGATAGAGGAGTCGATAAGACTCTTTTCATTTTGATGGAAGATAATGCTTTAACTATGGCTCAAATCTAAGTGGATGATATTATTTTTGGGTCCGCACATGAGCCCAAAACTGAATGGTGTTCTAATTTAATGAAATATGAATTTGAAATTAGTCTTTTTGGTGAGCTCACATGCTTTCTTGGGTTACAAATTAAGCAGTGCAATTCCAGCATATTCATTTCTCAATCCAAATACACATGTGAGCTTGTCAAGAAATTTGGACTTGAGCACACCAACATGCTCGGACTCCGATGAGCACTAGTTCTAAACTTTCGAAAGATGTCTCGAGAGTGGAGGTGAATAATACTCTTTATTGCAGTATGATAGGAAGTCTTCTCTATCTAACTGTCACTCGTCCTAATATTATTTTTAGTGTTGGTTTGTGTGCTCGTTATCAGGCCTTTCCTCGTGAATCTCATCTAAAATGTATTAAGTGTGTCATATGTTATGTGAATGGATCTTCTGAGTTGGGTCTTTGGTACCCATTTGATACCTCTTCATCTGTTGCATGCTTTTCTGATGCCGATTGGGATGAAAATGCAGATGATCGTAAGAGCACTAGTGGAGGTTGCTTCTACATTGGAAACTGTCTTGTTTCTTGGATCAGCAAGAAACAATCCTCCATCTCCTATCTACTGTTGAGGCCGAGTACATTGTAGCTGGGAGCTGTTGTACTCAAATTTTGTGAATGAAACAAATGCTTAAGGATTACGGGATTGATCAAGATGTGATCACTCTTCATTGTCATAATACTAGTGTGATTTGTATTTCTGAGAATCCTGTTTAACACTCTTGTACTAAGCACATAGACATTCGATTTCATTTCATTCGGGAGCTAGTTGAGGATAAAGTGATCACTTTGACTCATATTGACACTGAACTTCAACTAGTCGATATTCTTACAAAACCTGTAGACGTTGCCCAGTTTGAGTATCTTCGTAAGTCTATCAGTATGTGCATCATTGAGTAAGATCTTTGTTGTTTTTGTTTTTTATTTTTTTATTTTTTTGTAGATCCTTCTCTTGTGATTATTTTCATGTTTCTACTTCTTTTTGTTTTTGCTCTCTCAAGATGCCCTTGAATGTTTAAATTTCTCTGTAAGATTAGTGTTTGGTTTAATGCTTCTATTGGGTTATCTATCATGAACTGAGTTTATTCTTTTGTTGTCAGTCCTTGGCTATTGATGTGGTTGATTTACTTGTTGTTCACGATTCTCTGCTATATTCTAAATTTGTCTCATAAAATTTTGATCTCCCATCTTCTAGTTTTATTCCGTTTATCTGTTGATGTATACTAAGAGTGACTTTTCGACCCTATGTATCTCATGTGGTTATGTGAAGCTCTCCTTTCTATGATAGTGGTCACAATACGTACCTAATTAGTATAAGTTGGCATATCAATCCATACGAAATGTGAGATAGCTTCCATTGGTCTAGACAATTTTAAAATTTTTGAGAATTGTGTCTTGTGAATCATATAATTCGCCTCAAGTGTGTGTCTTCCTTCTATGTTTAAAAATCTAAGAAAAGGAAGTCAAGTGGAAAAGACAAATAGAGGGGAAAAATCATGAGTGTTTTTATTATTATATTATGAGAGCTACCCACTGCAAGCCACTTAGACGGCCTTGCTGAGTATCTAACCCACGTACGCATTGTACCTAAAAGTGTGTTCCAATCGCAGGAGAGGCAATAGCAACATGTATGACATGAGTGTGATGCATCTTTAAACTACCTCTGAGCAATGCTCTGGATAGAGATATTACTTCTTAGTGTGTATGTATACTGGTTGATCTTGCAATGTGAAGATGAGACTTCATCGTTTTCATGAGATATTCTTGTTTGTTGCTAAAATCTTAAATGGCTAAGTAAATCAATCGTTGAAATTGCTCCGCTTTGAATATTGATTTGATGCTTCTTGTTCATGATGGATGATTTGTTTGGTCCACATAAAATCATCCTCTAATATTGTCATTGGTTTTTAGATTATATGCATCTTGTGCTTTCAAAATAAAAATAAAAAAATTTAATGCAGAGCGAGCTGTTGGGTCCCAACAGCACGTTGTGGCTGGGGAGGTTGTTTTTTAAGATTTTCTGGCATGACCCATTGTCTCTGTTGAGAGTGCGTTGATGACTTGCCTGATCTCTCGTGGGTTTATTTTTCCATGGGATTGGGATTCCTCCTCTGATGACTTGCCTGATCTCTCGTGGCAATCAGTTGTCGACCATGTGTGCATCACTCTAGGCTTGGATCCTAAAATGGTTGTTCTAACCAAGTGTCACTTTTATGTCTTGCGCTTTCTGATCTTTTGCACTCTCTGGTCGAAGGTCGGAAACATTAATGAAGTTAGGATCTCGAAGATGTTTATTATGTGGTTGATTGACACCAATCGTCCAGCCTGTACTTCTACCGTCATTTGGCGGAACATTCGTGCTCGGGGCATTAAACCGAGGGACCATGCGTTGATTCCATTTCCAATCATTGTCTCCAAACTTATTCATTCCTTCCTCACTGTCCCTGCGCATTATGTCCAAATGTCTCGGGGTACTAAGTTTTTACCCTCCAATCTTGCTATGATTGAGAACACCTAGAATGGCCAAAATGATCCCTCCAAACCTCCTTCATCTGCCACAACTGCGTCCTCCTCCACACTAGCTCTAGCTTGTGATCGGGCTTTATATACCCTTGAATTTTAGAATCTAGTCTTAAGTCGCTTCGACTATGTAGATAGTGTTATCCGTGCCTTACAGAATGATGTAGCGGGTGTGGAGGCTCAAGTGCTTAGTTTGACGGATGATTTTGCGCAGTGGCGCGCTACTGACGAGGCGAACAATGTCAATGATGGTGTGCAAGGTGGTGATGGATCGGATGTTGAAGGACAAGCTTGATAAGGGGAGTATTTCTTGCTTTCAAATTGACAGTTTGAACAATTTCTAACTTTGGATATTAGTTGGTTTTTACTTGGACTTGGTTCTATATGTTGGTTTTATTTCTATTGGTTTTGGATACTATTGTGCTATGTGGGCATTTCTGTTGAACCATATTATTTTATGGTTATTTTTCATATTGATTATCCTTACTTGGTTTATCAGTGGTCATGGATAGGTTTGTTAATGGTTGGTGGTTTAATTGGGAAAATGGTTATTGTGGTGATCCTGATAATTCTGGTGATAGTTATGATTTTGTTAGTTTGATGGAGACTATTCCTTCTTTTATGGGTATTTGTTGATAGTGGTTGCAGGAATTGGCCATGTCATGCCTTATATATTGAGTTAGAATGTCTCCCTTGGTCAATTCAGACAAACAGGGGGAGAAATGTTTACAATGATGATGGGGGTAGTTCAGTTTGATTATTTTAATATCATTGTTGGTTGTAGATGTATGGTTGGCTGATTAGTTTACACGTGATGGATCAAGACCCATCTTGGCTTAGGTTAGGCATAGACTTAGGGGGAAATCTTAGAGTCCATATAACTTTTCCTATTCGTTTTCTCATATAGATCAATGTATAGGATTAGTGGGCCTACTTTGATGTAATATGTTTTTATTTAATATAAGCATGGTGTTTGTTGTAGAATGTGACAAAGGGGGAGATTGTTAGATCATGTTTGTTATGTTCTACTTCAAAATCCGTGTAGATCTCCCTTGGGATCTGTGTGTGCCAAGATGGATGGGTTCTACCTTGACTGATCAAGGTTATCAATCACACATCCTTAATCTGTGGTGTTTATCATTCAAAAGACCTTAAAAAGGTTTTTAAATATCCTGAAGATATGTCCACAACGCGTTGTGGTTGTCTCCACAGCGAGCTGTCACTGCTGGGATTTTTCAATGCTCACAGTGTGTTGTGATATCTATCACAGTGTGCTGTCATGTTCACAACGTGCTGCTGTTGTTCTCACAGCATGCTGTCATCATAGCTCGCTGTCACTTGTTTCACAATGAGTTGTGATTCCTCAGGACAGATCTTCACTTTTGTGGAAAAGGAGCTTTTTGGACTTTTCCGATTTTTTATTCTTTTGGGTTCTATTGTTTTGATAAAAGCTATTTGAAAAGGAGAGGGAAGTTAAGCAATCTAAGAGAGCTTCTTCCTCCTTGAGAGAAAACCCTAAACTCCATCTTCTTCAACCTTTGAAACCATTGTGATTTGCAAAAAGATTTTGATTCAAAGGTTTCCTTTCTTTCCTCACTTTTCATTTTACATTATTTTATTCAAGAGAGTTTAGTGGGTTTATACCTAGAGGTTAGGGTGCGTGTAATTGATAGCCTTGTAGACTTCAAGGCAAATCGTTGTGCGTTCATCAACGGTAAAAGAGAGCATCCAAATCGGAAAGCTATGGAGGCGACCCGCGACGGGGAGTTGGTTTGCATGGGGGTTTGATAGGGCATATGCATATGTCGGTATATCATTCGAAACTCTTTGTAATCATTTATTTCATAGTAGATTTGGTTTGTGAACTTCGGTCCCAATATTTTTTCCAGTGATTGGGTTTTCACGTATATCTCGTGTTATGGTGAGCATTGGCGTTATTGTATAATCACTAGATTAATTAGAATTAATCGAATACCCGATCAATTCCGTACATTGACGGAATTTCATCTCACACTCTCATATTATTTTTTTATCTACTCTCAATACTAATCTTGAGCTGTCAAAGACTCGCATTAGTGCGATGCCATGGTTGCCGAAATTAAAGCCTTAGAGCACAATTGCACTTAGATTCTTCAGCCTCTCTTATCTGGCAAACGACCCATTAGTTGCAAATGGGTTTACAAAATTAAACACAATGTTGATGGTGTTAGACGTTCTAGGATCTAGGCTTGAATCACACGATCAAATATACATCTCTATAAGAACATGCGTACCTTGTTTTTGTTTTCGGGTCGATGCACTAGTAATCTTTGCAATGAAAACAATGATCTCCGCAAGAGAATCCGAGTCCACGTTACCTCTCTTCTTCTCTAAGTTTAACCTCTAGATGAGAATGTGCTAGGGTTAGAGGAAACGGTGGTCTCCTTATATAGTCACTTCTCTTTTCTAACCCATCAATGAAAGAGAGTGGAGACATATCAGTTATATTAGGAAACTACTTGGTTCCTATTTCCTCGAGATACGTGTGGTCAAAGGTCTAACCTAATTTTTAATAGAAATCCAAAGATGGGTTAAGGTGTTGACCACAAAAATTTAACATTCTCCCACTTGGTCTACACCTTAACTCATCTAAACATAATTTTGAAAATGGCTCTCTGGGCTGACAAACTCTGAAAAGCGGATGACCATCTATTTCAAATGCTTCGTAATAACCACTTAAATTCAATAACAATACCAGTAAAGGATCATAATGTATATAGTATTCTATCTTACGAATCGACACTAGGCAATCCATGATCACAAAACTAGCATCATTAATGGACTTAGGTCTTTACTTAGCGATATCAGGCAACACACACATATATCATACCTATATTTATCTAACTTTATACCTCAGAGTATGTCTTTCTGATATCTTACTGGCTCCCCGCCTATGACTCATGTCACCAATCTAACAAAAAGAATGCCTACCGATGTAGTGCCTAATCACACCTAGCCTAAGCATATCAAGCAAAATGAGATCTAACTTCACCACTCTACCATGTGATATATTCCTCATGCAGATAGTCAAAGTACAATTATATGTTTCCTCAATAACACGTGCACAATTTCATATGATGAGTCATCCATAATATATATTTAAAAAACTCGTCAATCTAAGCGAGTTACTTCCCACTGATTTGGCCATTCATAATAGCAATCAATGAACAACAAGAATAACTTAACATCAACTATTTATAATTATTTAATTAAACTTTTGCAAACCAAGTCTATCAAAATAAATGTCAAAGTACTAATTAAAGTCTTGCAAAAATAAATAACGGAAACGTGATTTCAGTTCTGAGACTTCTCAGGCTGAGATGTTCCTTCTTTGACCTGTTTCAACAGATCTTTAAATATATAGTAGTGCCTCCGAAGATGTCCCTTTTGCTTGTAGTGTCAGCATTCTAAATTTTCAAGTTTGGCTTTCTTATTTGAATTCTCTGCTCCAGCTCGCTTTCGATTGAAGTTCTGATTATGATTCATTTTTAAAAAAATTTGGCTTGACCCAATCACCGTTAGATGTGCAAACTCAACTTTAGTCGCTTTTAGACACTCCTCCTCGATCACTTGGTTAAGGTCCCACTTTGTCTCTTGAGCATTATAGTTTACTTTAAAAGTATCAAATGAAGGCGGAAGCTAATAAACAATTAAGTGGACAACTAGATCATCACCAAAAGTAATCCCTTATTCCATGGGCCTTATAGCATACTTTGACATCTTTAAAATGTGCTCACGCACACTTTCATTTTTATCATATCTTATGTTAATTAATTGTATAAGATAAGAGTACTCTAGAGCCTTTCGCGTACCTACAAACTGATCTTTAATATTTTTTAAGAGTTCTTTTGCCGTAATTGTAGGATTCAACTCACCCCTAGGAGTCGAATTAATTTATGAACAGATCATTATCATAGCCATAAGATTAAATTTTTCTCATTTAGCAAAATAATTCTTTTTTAATTCCGTAGAACTCGTAGTGGGTGTGGGAGGTTTATTCTTAGTAAGAATAAAATCATAGTCTATATATTCTAATGATATATCAATGACCATATGCCATGATGAATAGTTAGAGCCGTTCAAAGGCTCAACACCTGTTAGTTGCTTATGAATAATAGATCCATCCATGACTCTATAAAATAAATATTACATATCACTAGAAAAATAAAGAAATATGTTGACTACGTATTTAAATCTTTATCAACCACTTTAACCATATATTACTAACGATTTAATTAGAATACATCATGATCATATGTCCTCGGAGATTACGTTATGACCATATGTCACTAAATGTTCACCATGATCTATGACCATATGTCACCAACTATTCTTCGAAGATTTAAATTTTAATTTATGATCAAATCCAAATTAATTAGAGTGTCAACTATGAGCAACTTTCACTCGTTGGGACAACCAGTTGCCATATCTCAGCATCACCTTTGGGCAGAAACTTTAACATGCAGTTTATTTTTCAAGACCGTGTTTGAGGAAACACGCATAGACTTAATCACTCGTGCCATATGTTTGATCCACACGCTCCATCAGCTTTGGCCAGAAAGATTATCCTTCTCTCCCTTACGCACTTATGATCATTCTATTCACCCTAATTATATGAAACTTCTAAGTCAGTTTTGGTCAGAAGTTAGAAATCTCATACAAGTATGTGTCAATCTAATCTCATGAGACACAAGTTTCTAAATTCAAGAGTCACCCGACCTCCATAGGCAGTCACCTTTGGGCAGGCCTCGGCCTATTTCAGCTACGTACCCTCAAACGATCATTTTATCGGTCTACTTTGATCCCTAAGGTACAACCTAAACTTCATATAACCTAATCAAGTTTGATTTAAGGTTTTCAATTTTTATTTCTAGATATGTACACATCATGCCAACTAGCCTACTTTCAATAAAGAAATCAATGCCACATATTGCAATTGATAAACAAGTTTACTACAAAAATAAGACTATTAGCCGCAGCCAAAAACTGCCGCTACGGCCCCTAACAGCACATGCCGCTGACACACCTTGTATTTTGTAGTGGTTAATCAAAACAAATAATTTTGAGATACATACACATTCAGTGAACAAATAATCTATAAATAATCAAATTATAATTATTTGGGGCATGCATGTCACAAATCTAATCAATATCAATAATAGAACATGAAATCGTGCTTGATATTAACCTTCAATTAACTATGATAACTTAGGAACAATCAAACCAAATAATATCCAAAACAACTCTTTTCTATATCATTATAAAGAGCCCGTAAATTCGTGGAAAATAACATCTTGTGGCCCTTAAACAGACTTGAAATGAGTCTGTTATCAACAAAACAAGTTCACAATCTCTAGTCTCAAATATTTTTTTAAAGTTTCATATGATCCCAATAACTAGCCCGATGCTTGAAAATTACCGAGTAGTTAAAAATCCAATACTTATTTGCTGAAATCAAACTTATATCAAATTAGTTATGACCAAAATAAAATTATGATAAAACCAGGTCAAACATATATTTGAAACCTCTTTAAAACTCAATTTGGATTATCAAAATGCTTGAAAATGTTATATCCAACATTAACCGGCACGATTCCTTAAGGCCATAAAACAAATAAATCAAATTCCAAAGATTTATTATAATTGTACATAAAATTTGTAAAATCAAACTAAAAAATATTCTCAATAAATGAGTTTCATACAAAATCTATGCAAGTCCAGCAATTGACTTCATAGGACTCAACTCTCAAGGTCAAAGGAAAAGAAAAGAAAATAGTTTAATTATCCTAGCTAGGGAAACACCATATACTATGGAAGCACCGTATACGTGCTTCCCACATTACTAAAGAAAAAATGTAGCAACGGCGTTATTTTCATGTAAGCTAATAAGAAAGAATAGGAAAAAGAGGAAATATCTTCCCTTATTTAGGTACATCTTTATCTTATTAAAGCAACCAAATGTCACCAAGAATTCAAAGATCTATAAAACTTGCTAAAAATTTTATTATTATCATTCCTTTTTAAGATAGTAATTTTTGTCTTTTGTAAGGAAACACCACACAGTGGTGCTTCTCCATCCTACAAGAAAGTTGCTCCTTATGAGCCTAAAAACCCTACTATCTTCGTAAACAAGAGAGGCAGAGCCAATTTGTATGACAGCCATTCACTAGTCGGCGTATGTTTTCATTCTTTTAAAGAAACTAAGCTGAAACAGGCCTTTTTATTTAATTGGAACAAAGTAGCATCTAATATAAAATTGATTTTCATCCTAAGCAAAAGTAAGGAAAAATATGAACTCGATTTTATACAAACAAACTAGAACTTATGTTCGGATAATCAAGCCGCTTGGCTCTAATACCAACTATTAGACGTTTTAGGATCTAGGCTCGAATCACACAATTAAATATACATCTTTATAAGAACATACGTACCTTGTATTTATTTTCGGGTTGATGCGCTAGTGATCTCCGCAATGAAAACGATGATCTCTGCAAGAGAATTCGAGTCTACGTTACCTCTCTTCTTCTCTAAGTCTAGCCTCTAGATGGGAATATACTAGGGTTAGAAGAGGAGGGGACGGTGGTCTCCTTATATAGTCATTTTTCTTTCTTAACCCATCAAGGAAAGAGAGTGGAGACATATCACTTATATTAGGAAACTACTTGATTCCTATTGCCTCGAGATACGTGTGGTCAAAGATCTAACCCAATTTTTAATGGAAACCCAAAGATGAGTTAAGGTGTTGACCACAAAAATCCAATAAATGGATCCATAGAACTTTACAAGGCTCGTTTGGTCACTCGAGGCTATACTCAAACTGAAGGCATAGACTATCATGAAACTTTTGCTCTAGTTGCCAAGTTAGTCATACCCGGATTCTCTTACCAGGGGGAGAACATTGTTTGTCGGCTCACCAATTCTTTACAGCCTCAAACAAGTCTCGCAAAATTGGTTCCATAAATTCACTCAAACCCTTCAAACCACCCAGTTTTCGTCAATCTCTTGCAGATTATTTATTATTTACCTTCGTCACTGGCCCATCTTCGCCGCTGTTCTCATTTATGTGGATGACATCATTTTCGCGGGCAATGATAACATCTCCATTCGTAACTTATGGGCTTCTTAAATAGTAATTTCCACATCAATGATCTAAGGCCTGTAAAAAAAATTCTTGAATGATCCTGCCTTTTGGGTTCTTGACCGGATGCTTTCCCAATGGAACAACAGCACAATTTGTTGACCAATACTAGTACACCACTTGACGACCCATAATCCTATCGAAGGTAGGGATGCAACTGAACCGAACCTGATTTTTTCGGTGTTCGGTTCGGTACACTCCAAATCGAAACCCATTCGGTTCAGTTCGGTTTATTTTTTTTGAACTCGAAGGTGAAACCGAAACCGATCCGATTCTGTTTGGGTTTTTCTCAATATTTTTCAGTTTACTCGGCCTACTCTCTCAGTTTTCAGTGTCAAGCCATCCAAATCGAAACCGAACCGAATTGGGGTTCGGTTCGGTTTGTGTCGGGTTTCAATGCGGTTCGGTCATGTTCGGTTCCCTCGATTTTCAGTTCGGTTCCGGTGTTTCGTTCATGACTTGTATCCCTAATCGAAGCCTCATTGGACGATTAATTTATCTCACAATAACGAGGGCTGACATTATTTTTTATGTGCACATATTTAGTCAATGCATGCATTATCGTCCGAAGAACCAACTCAATGTTGCCTTGCGCACCATTCGATAGTTAAAACTGTCTCCCGTCTAGCAGTGATCTCCAACTACCCGTTATCGTGGAAAACCAAAAAGCAATCTTTTATATCTCGATCATCTGCCGAAGCGAAATACTGAGTGATGGCGGCTGAACTCGCATGGGTCAAATTTATACTTGATGATTTTGGTATTCATCATCCTCAACCTATTCGTCTCTTTTTGCGATAATCAAGCAGCCTTAGTGCCTTACACATTGCTGCTAACCCAGAGTTGTGAACTAAGCACATTGAACTTGATTGCCATTTGATTCGAGAAAAACTCCAACAGAGCCTCATTTCCACATCACATATGCCGACTAAATTCCAGCATTCGAGAAAGACTTCTTATATATAGATTTTATATTATTCTCTTTGTATTTTATTTACTTGGCAAAAGGCCTCTTATAAATTTATGGAAAGCAATATCATATTTTTGTCATCTTCAAACTTGTCTTCCCAGGGCTGATCCCTTTGTTAATGCAACAAAGAGGGACCTACGAGAATGCTAAATCCTCACTCCCTTTCAAAATTGAGAACAATTCTTAGTTGTATAATTTTTTTTTTTTTTCTTAACTTGGGTATCTAGCCTCTTAGAGCACTTACCTAATCCCAAGGGTACATGCGCACTCCAAATTCAGCACATGCCCGATCAACACAAAATATAAATTCCAAGGGTGGCCTCAAGGAGGGAGGAAATTCGAACTCAGGTCTCTCGCTTTTGAAAGTAAGTATCTGGCCATCTCGCCTAACCCCTTTAGGTTTAGTTGTTGTATAATCATATGACAGTAGGGAGCCCAATGCACGGTGGTGATAATTGATCAAAGGAGGAACCTGTGTAATGGACGAGCAATAAAGTAGCACTGGCAACAAGTCTTGTCAACCCAACCGGACCCGATATTATTTTATAAAAAAATAACGAGAATAGGGTATTTTAAATTGGGTTGGTTTTCGGGTCGGGGGTATACACGCTTGACCTTTTAGGTCGGTATATGCCTTTCACCCATCGGACAACCAAAATTTTAGCCCGATTCGTCTCCACCCAACTCGATTCATTGACAAATTCGAGACGAAAGGAAGAAATTGTTGTACAGTGCTATATGGTGGACAATTTTATACAGACAAAGTGCAGGCGGCTAATATGGCGTGACGCAATTGACTACAAGTGCGGTGGGGCTCAATTAATGTAGGTCGATGCTCAATTAGTGCAGTCAGTCAAGTCGAACCACGTCAGCTGCCTGCACTTTGTCTGCATCAAATTTATCCATTATTTATAATTTTCCTATAATATGTGCTTATTTTTAGGGTCAAATCAGTATTATTGGCTCATATCAATTTCGTTCATAGCATCAAAGAGAACAAAGGAAGAGCCGTCTGATGCATAGACATTTTTTAGTCTAAAAACAGGTGAGTTGATCCATATTGCTCCTTGAGTTTTCCGGCCGAAATCATAAAATCGCTTGATTTAGGGGGATTTTGCAATTTTACAAGGTAAAAAAAATAATTTCATTTTTCACCTATTTCTTGAATCATAATTTTGTTGCGAAAGGTGAGAAGTTGACACATTTTCTTTCCTTTTTCATCAATTTCTTTTCTTTTCCTCTAGCTATCTAAACGGGGGCATAGTGCATTGATGACTAAAATAAGGCTTCAACCTAGATCAGTTATTATCACGAAAGAGGGTCACATCGCCCAATATGTACAATATTAACGGGCGAGATATCCAAAACAGGGATCAAAATATCGGTTTCGTTTTTAATTTCGGGCATAACCAAAATCATAAATTTTAACCGAAATTTCGATTAAAAATTTCCCCTCCATATATATTTTGACCGAAATTTCGGTTCAAATTTTCGTTTCGGTGGGGACCGAAACCAATACATTTAAGCAGGTAATTTGAATTATCGGCCAAAATTTTGAACCATGATCCAAAATACCCTTTGGGCTAATTTTACATTTTTTTAAAAAGAACATACTTTAATAACCGCCGATTCGGCCGATACGTATATGACATTATCCTATATGTATGGGATCCGGCCAATATGCCAATAAATATCGGTCGGTTGTGTTTGGCGTAGCTCTTTATCAGCTCCCTGTTAGAGCCAGATATACTTGCTTTAGCAGACCCCTCCTTCTCCTTGCTAACTCCCTACAAAACAAGATTTACTTGTTTTAGCAACTATCTTACTGGTAACTCCTTGCCCAAATAAATAAAATCTGCTTTGGCAAAGAGTGAGCAAATAGCATGAGAGAACTATTGGAACAGGTAAATTCCGCTCTTCGAGGAGTTAGCAAGGAGAATGGAGACCTGCTAAAGCAGGTAGCATGGATTTAGGAAAGAGAAAGGGGACATGCTAAAGAAGGTAAACCTGGCTAAACCCGACTCTGGCAAGGAGCTATGCCAAACACAGCTAATCCCTGAGTGTTCCAAGACCCGGCTTGCACCCGGCCCAGATATCTCTGCCCATATCAATATGCGCACAGATATCCCTACGTTCGGGCGCATTCTCCCAGCCCTCATATATTATATTCGGATCGGGGTGTAGGCCGGATCTTGGAACACTCAACCCAAGCCCGGCCCGTATTGATCTGGGTTGCAACATGTTGAGCCCGGTCCGGATACCGGGCCAGCCGGGTTTGTTTGATAGAAAGTATCACTTTTTTCAAGCCGAATACAGACCAAAATCCGGGCTGGGTCTTGCCCAGCCCATTGAAAGCCCTAAACCCGATACAAACTCTGCTTCACGCACAAACACATCTTACCCAACAGCCACAAAATAAAATTTTCAAAAACTCAAAAAAATAAAGAAGTTGAGATGAACAAAATTTATAGAAAGAATAAAGCTCCCTCACTTGGATATATAATATAATCAGAACTAAGAAATCTTGGAAAAATAATATAATAAAAGAATTTGTCTTATCAAAAAAACATTAAAAAAATTCTTATACAGAAGTGTAAACAATCATAATCTCGGTCAAATCAACGGCACCAAAGGCCTTATCATAGCGATCTCGTATAGAAACAGAAGCCTCCTCAATCTCTTTGGCATGAGCGTGATGAGTTGGAGGTGGTTTGTAATACATCCTAGCCGTTTGTGGGCAATGAGAATGAAATCGAGCAGCTATTCTGACACCAAAATCCAATATCGCTACATCTCTCTCTCTCTCTCTCTCTCTCTCTCTCTCTCTCTCTCTCTCTCTCTCTCTCTCTCTCTCCCCCAATTCTAGAGAGAGAAAAAAGAAATATTTTGTATGGCAAGAGAGCTTAAGGAGATAGTGGGTTGAAGGCGTTTGTGAAAGGTGTTTGTGACGAAGGAAGAAGAGAAGAGCTGTATTTATAAGAGATGACCCTTTTTCCTTCTGCTCCGCCCTTTTGACTCTTTCCGTCTTCTTCCTTTGTCTTTTTCCTTTACTTGACTCTTTTCAACCTTCCAAGTTTGAACTTTGACCACACGGCACTACCTACTATTTTCTATTTCATATTTTTCTAATTGTCATAGTCCACCACGTGTAATTAGTCCCTTATACCACATGATAAAGCTAGCCATGTGGTAAAGATGCATTTTGTTCTTCAGTTTTTAACTGCTTTTTTTTTTTTTTGTGAAGGGTAAAATTATGAGGCATTTTTGGGTGCCTTTATTTTCAACTACGATTCTCTCCATAACTCTATTTTTCACGTGTTTAAATTATTAATTGCTTTGAATCAGACGATCAAAATTATTTTGCATCTCAAATATTCAGCACAATAGATCTTAAATCGTTGATTACTTGAACCATTCAATTGATAAACTTTAATATCAATCATTAAAAATAAAAACAATGATTGATATTAAAGTCCACAAATCAGATGGTTTAAATTTCCCTAAAATACCATTTTTAGTCATGTTTGACTTCAATGTATGATTTATTACTTCGACAATAAGGATTACACCAAGGATCAAAATTTCGGTTTCGTTTCGGTTTTGGAGGAAACCGAAACCGAAAATTTGAACCGAAATTTCAGCCGAAAATTTGAATTCTGGCCAAAATTTCGGCCAATAATATCAGTCCCATATAAAAATCTGACCGAAATATCAGTCCAAATTATCGTTTCGGTGAGGACCGAAATCGATAGTTTGACCCGAAATTTTAGTCGTTTCGGCCAAAATTTTGATCCTTGGATTACGCACATCTTAAATTATTGATTGTTTAAGATCATTTAAACACTATTTTAGTGTTTAAATAACGGTCGTGAGAGTTGGATCCTTTTTCATTTCCCACTTTTTTGCAAAGAACCCCTTTGGGCACTTTTATGCAAAGAATCCGGAGTAAAAGACTCGTATTATGATCAAATCTTAGATCTGAATCTGATTTGGGTGATGATCCCTAATAACATTATGACGACCCAGACACACAAAGAACAGTATTGTCTGATTCTGGGTTTCAGTCCTCTCCCTACTTTTATTCTTGGCATGAGCTTAAATCCGCGTACACCTTATAGCCCAAGTTTTACACATTCCCCTATCAATGTGGGACTATTACAATCCCCCCAATACCTAATAGAAAAGTCGTCATCGGCTCTGATACATTTCTGTGATGGCCTAAGCTCATATACCATAATTTTGTCCGGTTCTCAGCTTAAGTTCCCTCCCCGATTTTGTTCCTGGTATGGGCTTAAGTCCCTACCCAAAACGTGTCATACATTTAAGGTTCACATATACCTTATAAACTAGTGTGACGGGGTCAATACTCGGGATAGCAGTAGGAAGGCGTGGGAGGTTTAATGTTACGGAGTCACTCCTTTCGACATACTTTCGCGTGTGGTGCCTAACTTCGCAAGCTAGATCAGCCCATCATCATGTACTAGTAACGAACACCATACACGATGGTGGACTGGTCTAGCTTGCGAAGTTGAGTGTCACACACGAGGGCACGTCGAAAAGAATGACTCTGTGACACTAGGCTTTGAATATTTTCCTATATGATGTGAAACTATTACAACCATATAGTGAGTGATCACTGCTATTGGTGACCATTTCAATCATTTAGCAGTAAAATCGGTATTTTTTTTCAGTAAAATTTGTCAGGCAAAAGAAAATAATAAGCCAGACCGATAGCACCCAACTAGATAAGCACGAACAACACTAGAACCAAGCATGAACAATAATAATGCAGAGAAACCAAAATACACAAACACCCATATAAAAAGCCTCCGTTAACCCCCAAGCATGGTTCAAAGTTTCAGCGGATAATTTAAATTATCGGCCAAAATTCATTAATTTCGGTCCTCATCAAAACGAAAATTAGCAACCCCAAATTTTCAGTCAAATTTTGTATGGCAGTAAAATATTTGGTCACATTCTCGGTTTCGGTCATGCCTGAAACCAATATTTTGATCCTTGCCCCCAAGTACTTTAGGCCAGGCAGTATATGGCTGTATTTTGGTGAGCTCTTTCCGGCCAAAGAGTGGCTCTTTCGCACTTTGGCTCCAACAGAGAACTTTTTTCAAATGTGATAACAGAGCTTCTCGCTCCCTTTATTGTAAGAGCTGTTTTAAGTCATAAAAATGCTATCTGGCTGCTCTCTCTCTCTCTCAAAGCAAATTGCTTCCTTTTTGACAGAGAGCAGGCAAACAATTGCTTCTTATAAAAGCTATCTTAAACTGATATAGCTTTGCCATAACCTCCTGATTTCGGGTCATCTTCCCCTCGAAGACCAACCAAACAATGAATCAAACCGTGGTCTGCCTACTCTTCAAGATTTCCACACGTAACACACAGGTTAGGAATCGTGAGGCCGCTCCGAATCAAGGTATTCAAAGTCTTAATGCAGTCACGGGCAGCACACGAAGAGAAGAAGATGACTCTAGGAAGTGCTTTTACCTTCCAGCAACCGGACCAGGGTTGGGCGATCAAACGGTCTCTACCCAACAATTAATAAAAGGATGGGCAATGGTCAGGTGCAACCAGGTTGAATCGAGAGTTCAACAACATCTGAAGCCCTTGGATATAATAGAATATGGACTTCACGTCATCTTAAAAAATAAAATCATAAAAGTCAAGATTTTCCCATATCCAAGGGCTGCAAATGTGGTTGAACTCGAAGTCCGGTTCAACCTGGTTGGACTTGGCCATTGCCCTAAAAGGGTGTGAAAGCACTATCCCCGTTAATGCCCAGACTCTCGTCTATACCGATATATAGATATATTGGTTTCTTGGCGAACCGATACATATCGGTATCCCAACTCGGGTACCCGATACCGTATCGGCCGATATGTCTCATTTTCGGCCGAGATGTAAAGTTATCCTTCGAAAAAAAAAAAAGGGCAGATACGTATCAATATTGGCAAATACATATCGGCGGAGTCATATTGGTCTTGGGCGAAGTAGGAGATTCCCAACCTCCAATCTAATTTTTTCTCTTTTTCAGAGACACCATTTCTCAATTCACAAGATGAATTTTTCTTCTTTCATGGCCACTGCTCTAAAGGAAATTTTTCATAAAATGCTCAATATCTTAATGGCCTCAGGCACTGAAACATTGATAAGTTGTAGACCGGAGGGCATTGTTAATGAGCATCGAGCAAATTTGTCCCTTATAATATCAAATGCCGTTTTTTCTTTCGAAATAGCATCCCCACATACTTGAAACTGGCAGCCATACATATCAACCCACATAGGGTAGTGATCAATTTTAATAAATAATTACAATGTTCTCCTTGCCAACAAATTCCAAATTTTTTTTCTCTTTTTATATTAGACATTCCACGTGTGCATGGAGAACGCGTATGAATACGGGCCTATGGGGTGCACATTCATAATTAGGAAAAAAAATTAACCTTTTTTATAATTAAAATATAAATGGGTGCATTTTCATACTTTTCTCTATAATTAATTTTACTTGTTTTAAATGCCATAAAGAATAGCTTCCTTTTCCACACCTTATAATTAATTAAAAATGAATAAAGTGAAATTTAATTTGACTTGTTTAGATGCCCGACCCAAAATTCTAACCGGACCAGTCAAATTGGAGACATGAACTGTTCGGTTCGAGTATTCAGGTCAGGATTTAGCCCCCGACCCGACAAAGAGAAAATTAAAAAACAAGTGGTGGTTTGGATGTGCTTATATCCCGAGGCATTTTTGGTCTTCATTGAGCACTATCTCGTAATCCTTCCACTGTTAGACAACAGGAAGTTTTCGTTGCTTTGTGAAACCAGCCTTATGCCTTCCACTCTAATGCCCACGAGTCTCCACCCTTTAAGGTGAGTCACATGGCTCAGCTAACCAACTGGGAACGGGCGAGCCTTTAAAGCCCCCACTTGGGTTACAAGCTCCCGTAATCAACTTAAAGAGCGAGAAACATAAAAATATTAAAACTTCAGCTTCTATTTGGTGTGGGACCAAGGATCAAAATTTCGGTTTCGGGCATGATCGAAACCGATAATTTGGACCGAAATTTCAGCCGAAAACCGAAATTTTGGGTCCCATACAAATACGACCGAAATTTTGGACCGAAAATGATAATTTTGACCGAAATTTTAATCATTTCAGCCCAAATTTTGATCCTTGTGTGGGACTAAAATGGCATTTCTATAGCACTTGCTATCTGGCTATTTTTATTATTATTATTTTTTTTTTTTTTGTGATATCTGGCTATTATAACTAACCAAACTAGTCAATTTAACTTCGGACTTTCTGTATGAAAGCCAACAGGGAATATGCATCCATCTGGTTTAGTTGTTGGATTTGAGAGATCTAACTTCTAAATCAGAAGGAAGAATCTCATATTTATGATCTCGAGTTCTTTTCTGGGAATCAGACCCAATTGGTGTCTTAGATCCATGATAAAATGATATAGCTCGAAATGGTGTCTTGAACTCTTCCGAGAGCATAGTGACGAAAGGCAAGTATGAAATACAGAATGACAGAGGGAGAGGCTTGTTGTAGAGAAGAAGATGGTTCAGAGTTGTAGACGAGACAGAGATAATAAGAGATGGTAGAAGATATGGATTTCCAAACCCATACATTATTATTTATTTTGAATATTTACCTGTTATAACCGCTCACTAGTCTTAACCGTAGATAATTAAGAGTAAAATGAAAAAAGAACCTTACGCGTCGTTCACTTGAGGATCAAGGATAGCATTGGGCACTACCTCTGTAGGTAGCGTCCCACACCTCATACATATACGGGAATGTGACGCAGGAAAAAAAATGCTAAAATTTAAATTATGCAATTTTAAAATCAATTTAAGATTTAATTGAGCAGCGAAGATATTAAAATTATTCTTAAAACACAGAATATTTAATAACTTTATTAGGACAATTTATTAATTGATTCGATTTGGCGTTCGTTAGCATATGAATTTTCTAATCTAGAAAATAGGTCTAAAGACTAATTCTAGTTTCGATCTAGTTTAGGGCAATAAACAACAATTTCGATGTTATCTCTTGATTCCTTCCTAGGATTTAAATAATTTAAGGCCCGACGAGTTTAAATCGTTCAAAGAGAATTCAAGAAATAAGGGTTAGGAATTTAAAAACAAAATCTCAGCAATAATATAATAAGGAAAAAGTGTTTTGAATTTATGGGTTTTCAATAGCCAGATAGCAAGTGCTATAGAAAATTAGGCGGTAGCTCACAATGCAATGTAGAATGTGACTCAAGACTTGATTCACAACATGACTCTGAACGTGAATCAGTATGCAACTCATGAGATGATTCAAAATGCAACTCGAGAATATGAGGCGTACGTGCATCTACGGACTCTATATGCTCATGTGTAGGTGACACTATTGACACTAACAACTCATGTGTAATCGCTTTAACTAATACTAACGACTCATGTGTGAGTAACTCATATGGGACTAACACGGAACTATCATTCATAACGGAAATAGAGGTTTCTTCAACACAAATTAGGTTTAGGGTTATACACTTTTCTATCTCCTCACTCATCACAGTATTAGGGTCATACACTTCCTCTTCTATTTTCAGTTTTTCTTGCTCCTTATTTTCTTCAGCTTTAATGAACAAACTTTGAACGGAAAATTTCGTGGGACATTGATAGGCAAAATGTTTGAACCCTTGACACT
This sequence comes from Chloranthus sessilifolius, assembly GCA_021018995.1. Taxonomy (NCBI): domain Eukaryota; kingdom Viridiplantae; phylum Streptophyta; class Magnoliopsida; order Chloranthales; family Chloranthaceae; genus Chloranthus; species Chloranthus sessilifolius. The sequence goes on from CM037593.1 coordinate 98,303,582, forward strand.
TAGAGCAATCAGGACACGTATTCATCTTAATTTTCAAACTCCGTAGAAGGTGACAGTGTGCTAAAAGAACATACTTTTCAATAAGTCTCACCTTCATGTCTTCTCATGTGGAGATGGGTTTACTCCAAAGAAAATCAATACGAAGTTCTATACGGGACAAAAAGTTTTTGGCATTGCCCTCCAGCTTTGCTTTAACTAATCTAATTTTGTACTCATCCGGTATGTCATACCAATTAAAATACTCCACTACACTAGACATCCACTCCATAAAGGTTTTAGTGTTCATCCATCCCTCAAAATTTGGAACCTCATCTCGAATAGATTTTAGAAACCTCTCGACAAGTTCGTATTCAGGTTCATGATGATAAGGGTATCCCCTAACTCTATTTAGCATAGCATGCAAACAAAATAAAATTCCTAAAACAAGCACCCTAAACTAGAATTATTGTGCTCTGATACCAATTTGATGCAGTAAAAAATGCTAAAATAACATGCACACAGGCTTTTTAACCTCATATTAGATTGAATTACAGAAATATTCGAAATCACTCAAACACATAAAATAATTCATTGAATTCAATTAAAACAATTAAATTAATTGCATTTAGCATGTGCATGCATTAATTTCCAATCTAGAAAAACGAATTCAATGAAGGACTCAAGTTTCGATCTAGTTCAGGGCACAAAGCGACAATTATGGTATCGCCTCTTGACTCCTCTAGGGTTTGAATAAATAAGGTTCGAAGGATTAAGACAAATAAAAGGGTAGGATCAAATATATAAATTAATAAAAATTTAAGATTTTTTAATTTTATCAAAGCAAATAAGGGAGATATTACAAGACAATAATGAGAAAAAAGATAAAATAGAAGGATAATATCCAAGGGCTCCGAGGCTTCACATCAAGGCTGTACGTTGGCTTCGCACTAAGTCGCACGAGAAATGAAGATTCACTCCTCAGGTTTTAAAATATTCGCTCTTTCGCGTGAACTCTTCACAAGTCTTCTACGGTTTGCACAAAAGCAAGCTCTCAATTTTTATTCATCAATCATCAATAATAATGTTGTTTTACAAGCCTTTAAATAGACTAACCAAACCTTAATACGAAATTAGAAGAGACCTAAAGCAAATAAAATACTAAAATGAAAATTTTGACCAAAATCCCGTCAAATTTCGCCCGATCGGTCGATCAATCGATTCCAGAGTCGATCAATCGACTGAGAAAGTAATTAAATTGTCTAAAGCCACTGACAAAAATCGATCAATCGAAATTTTCAGATTGATCGACTGAGAAACATAATTGCGCTCATAATATTTGTCCTCTGTCCACCATCGATCAATCGAAGGCTAGGGATCGATCGATCGACTAAAGCATGTCTTCAATCCTTCGAATTTGGGCATTCTTCTTTCTTACTACTTTGGCGTTCTTCTTTCGCCTCCTATATGTTACGGATGGTTGCTTGAATCTAATGTCCCCATCAATTCTCCCCAGGTTAGAGGAACTCATCTCTGATGAGTTATAGAACCCACGTATGGTTCACTTTGAGCGCTCAGCTCTCAACTTGTCTTTCCATGTTGTGAGATACGCCTGATGTTTATCCTCATTGGTAGTGAAGTTTGAAAACTATAGAACCTCTTCATTCAACTTTTTCTCATATTGCAAAGGTAGGGTACAGGTTATGAATTGGTTAAAGGGGTTTGACTCGATTGTTTGGGTAACAAGGAATTGGTCAAAAATCATAGTTACAAGACATTGAATAGGTGTAAGATCTTCCACCGTAATTATCGGATGATTACCCTTGTCTAGAGGAAAATCTAGACTTCCATCATTACCTCTTTTCAAGGTCAAAAAACTTTTCACATGCTCGGGACTATCATAGATTAGCACAAAATTTTCATTATTAAGCTCATTAAACAAATTTATTGTGTTAGTGACATCCTGTATATTTTCATCATTTAATAAAATCATCTCGTTAATCCCATGCAAGTTAGAATGCTAACAAGTTCTTACCGACTCTTAACAACTCATGCGGTATGGACACACTACTTTCATCGGGAGTAGAAATTTTTCTAATATAACCTACGGTTTTCACAAGAATTTCCTCCTCATCACTTAGCATTTCAATAGGTTCGTACACTTCTTCTTTTAGGGTTGTCGGTGCTCAAATAGGTTCTAGGGTTTATTTCTTTTTATTGTTTTGTCATGCATCATTTCATATTTGTCTTTCATCAGTTCAGATGTGTCTTGCATCATTTAGTTTTATTCTTGCCTAGTCATGGATCCCAACAAGATAGAAGCCTTAATTAGAGACCTTATGTCTAAGTAGACCGCGAGTCAAGCCGTCCATCAATCCCAAATGGCTGAGCACCACGATCAAGTGCAACAATAGTTGCGTGATCATCAAGTCTGACATGAGGCTTTAGAAACCCGTGTTGAAGAGATAAATGAGTTCATCACTGAAAAGCACAATAGAGTTAACACCAATGACCATAGGAAGGAAGGTCCTCACCGACGTGAAGTCCAAACCGATCAGGATGAAAAAGTCATGAAATCTGTTAAAATGGACGCCCCTACTTTTGACGGGAAAAGACAACCTAAAGTTTATCTCGAATGGGTCGCCGGCATGAAAAACTACTTTCAATGGTATGCCATGTCAGAGTAGCGTAAAGTCCGATTTGCCAATGTTAATCTTATGGGTCAAACTAGACTTTATTGGTTGGGATTAGAGCGTCGTAGGCAATCACAAGGTCTTAATCTCATTTCTACGTAGGAAGAATTGAAGATCCAATTGAACAAGAAATATGTTCCTCTATCCTATGATGAACGTATTTTCGATCAGTGGCAATCATTGAGTCAAGGAAATTCACCGGTCACAGATTACATTGATAAGATTGATGACCCCATGAGCCAGTTACCCTGTTACTGATCTAAAAGAATGTTTCTCTAGAGTCGAGGAGTTAGAGAGGTATCTCGAAGCTCCAGTCACTGACTGATCTAAGCCCTCTCAGTTTTCGATCTAGTCCTACTGAAAAGGTGAATAGTACCTATAGTCAATCCTCATATTAACAAAGGGTAAAGGACAGCTGACCGAGACTTCTAGACGCGCACCACAATAGTATTACAAGTGCCAAGGTTTGCTCACTTCGCATCTCAATGTCCCAGTAAAACCCAAGCTTTGATTATTCAGGAGCATCCCGAGAAAGAGGACAATGAGTTTCTGAAATTCACCGCAATATGGGTCGTACAAAACTTTCAGTGAAATTTTTAGTTTCTTCGAAATCGCCAAATTCATTAATTTCAACGAAATTAATTATTTTCTTTTAAATTTTAGCCATTTAAAATTATAAATAAGATTTTTTCCCCAAAATTTTTTTGAATTTTCCCCAAAATTTATCTGAAATGACATGACCCCCTCCCAAAATATTCGTGAAAACGAAATTTGTCACTATGCTCTATTGGTTCAAAGCATAGCTTCAAATCTCGGTCGATCTCGATCCCAAGTTGGTTTTAGCCCAAATGCTTGGGGATGATCAGGACTTTCCATGGCGACTTAAGGGGCAAAATACAAAACACAAGTTTTCCACTGTTTGGAAGCGACTTAAGGGTCGGAATACAAAACACAGGTTTTTTGCTCATCTTCGAGTGAAGAGTTCAAGGGTACCCCTCGGCATTTCAATTTGCTGAGACCTCGAAAAGATGACAGAACGAGTGGAGAAGAAAAATATAAGGGTACACAATGTTATTAGGGGTTGTTTGGATTGGGATAACCACACAAGGTAAGGTCAAATGTTGACTTGGTTATGAATGGAAGGAGATTTTGAGAGAATTTGAGCTTATTTAGATTCTATCAAAATTCTCTTGTTATTTTCATATTGGATAATCTCAATATATACGTTCAAGATGTGTTTCTTCCTTAACGTCTACTAAGTTATTTGTCTTCTCTCGAAACTCTATCATAAGTCTTCTCCAAATCAATAAAAATCATATGGCGAAATGTTTGAGTCATGAATCAAGATCTTTGACCTATTAAATGAAGGAAAAAAAGTCGAAAAAAACTTTTTAAAACCCTTTGAAGTGCCATCAGCACGGCCCTCTAGGTCGTGCCTCCGAAGTCCATACGGAACATTGGTATAATCAAGCAATCACTACTCAAAATAGAACATGTAAACTGAACAACATGAAATAATTATATGCTAACCTAAAGCAAACACTCAAAAGACAGTTCTTCTTCCATGTCAATACATGAACAAAAGAACCAACTCGAACCATCGGTGATAATCTGAATCACCCTAAACGGTTCGCCAAAAGAATATATCATTTAATTACATCTTTTCCAAAAAAAAGTTTGACATACCAAGCCGTACAGAAGGCTCTCAAAGTACGCACGGGTCCTCTAAAAGAAGTCTTCAGGAGGAGGCTCTAACTCTTCCCCAGGCACGTAATCTGAATCCCCCGGATCTACGTCTCCCAAAGCCTCGGCAGCCGCAAGCAATGGACTTGCGACGTAGAGTCTAAAGGGGATGAGCTACATCCTAGCTCAATAGGGAAACAACACAATAAACATATAAGTCAATTCTCACATATTTTCTATGACATTAGGTAGCATGATGTATTAATGAATTTACTGAAAAAACAGCAGTTTAAAATACTGGAAAAGAAATATGCATAGAGTTTTACTGGCATTTCACATGTTCTCATTTGTTCTCAAATTTCTCATGATTCGGCCTAAAGACTTAAATCTGTAACTTAAATATTCCCCAACTTTCTATAGAGTCGGGCGCCCGATGGAATACCCACTATCGTCGTCAAAATAGACAGTTTTCATATTATTGTTCTTATTTTCAATACTACCCAGGTCCCTTTCTCATAGGCGACGGGGTCTATTCTCATATCAACATTCCTGGGATGTGCTACTGGTGTACGGATTGGCCGCCGTACCGGTCACGGATATTCTGTCAAGTCAGTCGTGAGTATCCTGTCATGTTGGTGGAGTATTATGTTCAAACCTTAAATAACAAAAGTATCAAATGTGCACTACATATAGTTATTCACCGTGTACTTGTGCTAAATAATATCGATTAGGCCTTTTCATTCTTTGTTCACTTTTACTTTACAATGTCTCATACATCCATGGGATATCTAAGTTCACTGCAACACACTGATGCCTTTACCTCGCTCTCACCCCTTGGGGATGTCACATTCTCATTTACTTTCTTTGTATTCACATACGCAATGGATTTATAATTTTCTATGCATTAGCATTATTTTCTATATCACTACATACATGCTCTTAAAATTTAAATACATGTTCAAGGTGTTCCCTACCTCACGTCTCTGAATGTCCCAGCATCAAGGTTTAACACGGCTCCTTATGCTTGCGTTCCCTCGTACCACCTATGGTACACCATAGCATGTGTAAAGCATCAAGAAGATATAATAAAGAAGGTACAAAACCCTCCTTGAACCTCAAAGTCCAATTCAAAAGCTAACTAAAACTATCAAAATCGATTAATCGATCTCCCAAAATCGATTAATCGAAATCTCAAATCGATTAATCGATCCCAAATCGATTAATCGAAAATCTAAACTTCAATTAATCGATCTCAAATCGATTAATCAAAAATCCAAACTCGATTGATCAATTTTAAAATTGATTAATCGATTTTCTCAGCTCTCCATTTTCTAGCCACTAGAAGTGCTCAGACGACTAATCGATTTTAAATCAATTATTCGAATTTTCAGAATCGATTAATCGATTTCAAATAGATCAATCGGTTTCGGGTCATTCTACCCAGATAACTTTCAGACCAAAATCGATTAATCGATTTGGTCAGAAACTCAGCCCTTTTTCGGGCATTTCTTCCAAATCTCTTCCTTTTCATTTCCATTCCATATTTCTTTATTTAAACCTCATTTAATCACACAATAGCATGCTTAAAACAATCTCAACTTACTCACCCTTATATCAACCCTTGGTTGATCCAATGGTTTGGCATGAAGGCAAGGGCTCCCAGCTTTTGCTTCAACGGTTCCCAATGCGTTGAATCCTGCATTCAATGTCCAAACCTGTCTTTAATTTGCAATGTGCATTAACCTCCTTAGCATTCACTCCTTCTTTACTCCCTCTTTCTCTTCTCACCAACTAAACAAAGAGAAATAAATTCTCTTAGCCATTAACCCTCTTAACTCTCTCTTTTGCCTTGGTGTTAAGCACATACACCTTAGATAGGTGTACGTGACCTTAAAAAAAATATCTAATCTCATACCTAGGATACATTCATATCATATTTAACAAATTCTTTTTGAGTCTACTATTTGACCATCAGTTGATCAAACCTACGACCAATCAGGCACGCATCCCAAGGTCATTATTCATGGTTCAAATTTCAGGGACATTACATTCTTTCCACCTTGAAAATTTTCGTCCTCGAAAATAAACCCAATGGTACGTCGGTGAAATCTCCCACACATAGATAGACACTTATCCATTCAATCGCAATTTCACGAGAACTAATGACATTTAACCACATGCAATGCATAATTTGTGTGAAAAGTAGTGCATTTGCTATGATAAAAGAAACAATTCACAACAAAATTTTGACTTTTCATAAATTGATAAGTACACTTTGCAAAGTGTTTACAAAAGTTTACTATTTGTTCAAAATTTACAATTTCTCTACTAATTACAACCCAAAAGTAAATTGCAACACGAAAATCAAAAAGTCATCGGCCCACCACGCCCCTCTCCGGTCCGTCCGGCGATCCGTCTCGCTCGCCTGCCTCGCTAGGTTGATATGGACCCGAACCAAAGGTGCCGACATCGGCTATACCCGACACAGATGCGCCCGGAGTCCATGTCTGCTCCTCCGCGAGACACTCTGGAAGTCATGTGGGTAGATGTACCGCATAGTGTGGTACATCAAGAAATCCAAGCGGCGGTTCATATGTTGGTTGTTGGGTGATAGGATGACATAGGCGTAGTAGCTGCTGACTGTGAAGGTGGATGAGGTGGCACCAAAGGCTACTGCTTAGGTGGAACTGAGTCATGAGACGATGCTCTCTCAGCTAGTGGATCCTGATGTGGTGGTGGGGGTGGTGGTGGTGTTGGTCCCTCTAGTGGTAGGGCTTTCTTTAACAACCTATAACTACGGCCCCACGAAGCGATGGAGTAGTGTTTCACGTGGTTCGTAGCCTTCCTCTCAATAGGCGAAATTGCATACTCTAGGGCGTCAGAGTAGCATTCCAACATGCTCGATATAAGCCGAGCATAGGGCATCTTCTTCTTGGGTCTCAAAGGCCCTTTCATCATTTTTCTCTTTATGTATATCATCCCCTCAATGACAAGCTTAGTCGCGTCGAACCAACAACCGCAATAAGCTGCGTATAAGGCATGCTGGACCAACTCGACCTTCTCTGTAGCATGTCGCATTGGGTATAAATTACACTTGATTATGGAATCATGCATCCACATATAACGAGGTAGGTCCACCCTCCTCATAGACTTCCTCGATCCCTTCTTCCCATTGGTCATCTCGGTCACAATGTCCTCAAATTTGGCTTCCTCGGTAAATGGTGGAAAAAGGGTGGTCTCGAGTACAAAATTTAAGTAGCACTCTAGAGATTCGTGCATATGTCGGCGTGTAAATGTGTAGCTACGACCGTCAATCTCGGTCGTAACCGTGTCATCAACTTGTTCCGCCCTAAGGTTCTGGTAGAATAGGCACACGAGTCGAGGATAAAAGTGTTCGTGCAATGGGTTCAAAAGGTTTTCGAGACCTGCCTTTTGAAGGTATTGTCGGGCCCATTGGGTCTCGCCCTCGACATCGGGGTCAGTAAATAAGACTTCGTCGATGATGTACTCATCTTCGAATTCCTTTGCTGCCCACCACTCATTTGGTTAGGGCAAATTTTCGGGTGGTGGTTGGGGTATCAGCGACGGCTTGCGTGAAGACGCGCTCGTCGAATCAGATTCAGAATCTGATGAAGAAACTGGTGTTGATGGGGGTGATGGTGATGGTGGTGGCGGTGGCGGTGCGGCGTTCTTACGCCGTACCGGTAGCTTAGACGTCGATTGTTTCGTGGCCAATCGCGTTCTAGGCGGCATTTTGAATTAAAAATTAAAAAAAATTAGGGCTGTGATGGTCCAAATTGAAAAGAACTGTGGATCTAGGGTTTACCTGAAGCGCTAGATCCAAATGGCTAGGGTTCCGATGCGAAATCGATCCACAAAAGTCCCAAAACCTAGCTGCTATGGTAGCTAGAAGAGGAAAGAAAAATGGCGCCCAAAAGAAAAACGAAAACTGGATTTCGAATGGGAACCAAAAAACCCAAATTTGTTATATATAGGCAAAAATCGATTGATCGATTTTTGTAACTTAACCTTAGCTGCACGAAATCGATTAATCGAATTCAGCTCGATTAATCGAATTTTGCTATTATTAAATTCCAGGTTTTTCATCTCACTGGCGTGTGCCAGTCGTTTAATCGATTTTGACAGATTTTCCAAAAATTTTCTATTTTATGTTTCCTTCATTTTTTCTTGGTAGTTCTTGACCAATTGGTCATTGGCTTTGTGAAGCATGTCTTCATTAGTCATTGCATGACATAATGAACATTAGCCATGCGTTTGTCATCGCATCACGGCACAGTTTCGATTCACACTCTTTCCATTGAATAGGTTGGCCAAATGGTCAACGTTTGATTACAAAATCGGTTTAGATTTACAATATGCTTGCGATGATATAATTAAACTCTCAACTTGTCGCAAACAAGTCCGGGTATTGCTCTCTCACGTCGGCTTCTCTTTCCCACGTAGCTTCTTCGGCCAAATGATTTTTCTATCAAACAAGTACTAAAGGATCACTTTGGTGCACAATACTTGTTCCTTTAGATCTAATATCTCCGTTGGTTCTTCAATCATGCTCATATCCTCATGCATCTCTAATGGTTGACCGCTCAACACATGATCAGGGTCATTAATATACTTCCTGAGCATAGATACGTGGAAGACATTATGTACCCGATCAAATAACGGTAACAATCCAATGCGGTAAGCAACTTTCCCAACTCGACCCAAAACTTCAAATGGTCCTAGATAGCGGGGACTCGGCTTCCCTCTCTTTCCGAATCTCATCACGCCTTTCATTGGTGACACATTTACAAACACGTGTTCACCCACTTTATAGTCTACACTGGTCCGCTTAATATCGGCGTAGCTTTTCTGCCTGCTCTAAGCCGCTTTAAGTTTTGTTTTTATCATACAAACATAAGTGACATTATCTTCAAGTACCTAGGGTCCTAAAACAAATTTCTCACCGCTCTCCTCCCAATTGATGGGTGATCTACATCGCCTTCCATAGAGAGCTTCATACGGTGTCATGCTAATGCTCGCTTGGAAACTATTATTGTAGGCGAATTCAATCAACGGTAGGTGTTGATCCCATGACCCTTACAATTCAAACATACACGCTCTGAGCATGTCCTCTATCACTTGGTTCACTCGCTCTATTTGCCCATCAGTTTGCAGATGAAAAGATGAACTGAAGTCCAGTGGTGTTCCCATTCCTTCTTGAAATTTCTTCCATAACTTTGATGTATATAAAGGGTTACAATCGGAAATGATACTGCTTGGAATCCCGTGTAGGCGCACGATCTCTTTCATATACAACTCTGTAAGTCTTCCCGCCGTGTACATAGTGTTGTAAGGCAAGAAGTGTGTTGTCTTGGTCAGTCGGTCTATGACTACCCAAATGGTATTGTATCTCTTTGCAGTATGCAGTAATCCCACGATGAAGTCCATAGAGATCGATTCCCACTTCCACTTTGGTATGGGTAGAGACTGCAATAACCTCGCAGGGTGTCTATGATCGATCTTCACCTGCTGACACGTCAAGCATTGTGACACGTACTTAGCCACGTCTTGCTTCAAACCTCTCCACCAATAATTCTTTCTCAAATCTTAGTATATTTTAGTGCTACCAGGGTGGATCGCATAATTTGACTTGTGAGCCTCATCAAGGATAGTTTATCGCAGATCGGCATTGTCTAGAATGCAAAGGAGGCCCTTGAACAATAAGGATCCACCTTCTTTCACTGAGAACTCAGGTTTGATGCCTTCAATCACATCTTGACGAATCTTGGTTAGCGTTGGGTCTTTCATTTGTAGCTCGTGGATATGCTCAAATATCACTGGTCTCATTGGCATGTTAGCCAAAAAGGCTCCTGTAGCTTACGACTCGATATTTGCATCATACAGTGCAAGATCTTCAAATAACTTCCATCGGTGCATACCCAAAATCAAACTAGCCAACTGAGCTGAACCCTTCCGACTCAAGGCATCGACTACTACATTAGCCTTTCCTGGATGGTACTGTATAGAACAGTCGTAGTCCTTGAGGAACTCCATCAATCTGCGTTGCCTCATGTTTAGCTCCTTCTATGCAAACAAGTATCTGAGGCTCTTGTGGTCGGTAAAAATCTCAAAGGTCTCACCGTACAAGTAATGTCGCCAAATCTTCAATGCAAATATGATCGTTGTTAGTTTCAGGTCATGCGTCAGGTAGTTCTTTTCATGCTCTTTCAACTGTCTTGAGCCGTAAGCTATCACCTTTTTGTGTTGGTTGAGCACGCAATCCAAACCATTATACGAAGCATCACTGTATACCGCGAACCCTCCATTGCCTGAAGGAATCGCTAGTACTGGAGTTAAAGTGAGTCTCTTCTTTAGTTCTTGAAAACTCTTTTCACACGTTTCACTCCATTCGAACCTTGTATCCTTCCGTGTAAATCTCGTGAGTGGCCCCGATATTTTTGAAAACCCTTCAATGAAACGTCGATAATAGCCTGCTAGTCCAAGGAAACTACGGATGTCGGTCACGGTCTTTGGTTGCTCCCAATTTACTACTGCTTCGATCTTAGCTGGATCTACTGTGACACCATGCTTTGAGACGACATGTCCCAAAAAGCTAACTTCCTCCAACCAAAACCCGCACTTACTAAGCTTGACGTACAGTTAGTGTTCACGTAAAGTTTATAGAGCAACCCTCAAGTGTTCTTCATGCTCCGCTTTTGATTTGGAGTATATTAGGATATCGTCAACGAATACTACGATGCAGGAGTCCAGGTGTGGTTTAAACACCCGATTCATCAAATCCATAAACGACGCCGGAGCATTCGTCAACCTAAACGGCATCACCAAGAACTCATAATGTCCGTACCGCGTCCTGAATACAGTCTTCTGGATGTTATCTGCCTTGACTCTCAACTGATGGTATCCAGATCTCAGATCGATCTTGGAAAAATACCTCGCTCCTTGCAGCTGATCGAATAGGTCATCTATCCTAGGCAAAGGATATCGATTCTTTATGGTGAGTTTATTCAATTAGTGATAGTCAATGTACAGTCGCATTGACCCATCCTTTTTCTTTACAAACAATACCGGTCCTCCCCATGGAGACACGCTCGGTCTTACAAACCCTTTGTCCATGAGCTCTTGTAATTGTTCTTTTAACTCCTTCAACTCAGCAAGAGTCATTCTGTATGGTGCTTTCGAAATAGGCTCTGTTCTAGGTGCTAAGTCGATAGCGAACTCCGCTTCCCTCTCTGGAGGTAATCCTGGTAATTCCTCCGGAAATATATCTTCAAACTCTCGCACCACTGCTATCTCAGAGATAATATTCTTCTCTTCCTTATCCTCCTTCAAGAATGTTAAATAACCGTTGCACCCCTTTCTGATCAAGCGCTCGACCCTGACTGCAAAGATAAGTGGCATATGCGTCGATCTCTCTCCTCGAAATCGAAACGATCTCCTTGTGTTAGGTCTGAAGATGACGATCTTGTTCTTGCAATCTACGATCGCACAGTGTTGTGACAACCAATCCATGCCAAGGATTACATTGAATCCTTGCATGTCTAACAGTATTAATTTTGCGTCCAGTTCATAGACTTCTCCATCATTGATACCAATTATCATTGACTTGCAAACTAATTCTGTGTCGACTAATTCTCCAGTCGAAATAGACACTGATAGAATAAAATCCAACGTCTCCAGAACAATCTTCATTCTCTTTGCAAACTTCAGAGTAACAAAGGAGTGGGTAGATCCTGGGTCTATCAAAACTCTTGCTTCACATGCTACATAGCATCCCTTCATACACTCATAACATACCTATAACACACACATATACATATATAGTACATATTTTATGTAGAAATTTTTATCGTGCAAAAAGGAGTCTACACGTTTTTCTAATGAATGTACTTTCTCCATCTAAAATTTTAAGGAATGAAATTCTTTATTTAAAAAGGAATTCTCACCTTGGATGATGTCATGCATGTTCCCTGCTTCTTGGGCGGTGACTGCATAGACTCTCCCTTGTATGACCGGCTTCCTTATTGGTATCGGTCGTGGCATTGAAGCAGAAGTCGTCTTATCCTTGGTCACCTCAGGATAATCTTTAATCATGTGGCCCACCTTGCCACATTTGTAGCATCCTCGTGTCCCTTATTTGCAATCCGCCGTACTGTGCGACTTGTCACACTTGGCACAGGTCTCCCTAGGTGCGAAAGAAGAAGCTCGCGAAAAGCCCTGTGTAATTGTAGCTCCAGTGGTGGCAGCAGGGCTCTCATAACGTATCGGCCTCCCCGACGCAAGCAATAGAAATCTCTGATAGTTGGTCTGTTGCACCGGTCTCCCATACCCTGCTTGGAACGGTGGTCTATGATTAGGTGCTATGAATCATGCATTTTTGTTCACCGGCTCATAGTTCCCTGTTCTACTCTGATCTACATTCCCTCGTCTCTACTGTTCTCTTTGGCGGTATCGATTATTATTTCCTTCCTCAACCACGAGAGCTTTACTCATGACCTCTCCATAGGTCTTTAGCTGAAACGGTGCCACCCCCCCCTCTAACGTCCGGTCTCAAGCCTTGTTGAAACCTCATTGCTCTCATCACCTCAGTAATTACGTAATCGAGAGCGAAGCGAGCAAGCCTCATGAACTCCACTCTATACTCTCTTACCGTCATCCATCCTTGTAAGAGTTGCAAAAACTGTATCTCCATCTGATTCCTCACGACTTCGGGGAAATACTGTTTATTGAACTCCTCTACAAACTCATCCCATGTTCAGGGCAATCCTGCGGTCTCCTGAGCGCTAGTCCTAGAAACGGACTTCCACTAAGGCCCAACCTCCCCATCTAGCATGTAGGCTACTCAACGGACGCTCTCATCCTCCGTGCACGTAAGCACACTGAAGACTTTTTCCATCTCGCTCAGCCAATTCTCAGCAGCCATCAGCTCCGCTTGTCCTGAAAAACTAGGAGGTCACATCCTCCTAAACTCTGTGAATGCAGAAGCCACTGGCAGTGTAGAACCTACTGTAGGTGTAGGTGGCTGATGTTGATCACTGGCAGTGTGAGTTGCCAAGGATGCTGCTTGTTGTGCCATGGCAGACATCATGGTTTCCATGGTGTGCATCATCCGCTGACGCTCTTCTCTCTCCTTACTTCTTTCTCTGATCCTCTCTTGTTCCCTCTGATCTTGATCCTGATTTGCTGCTTGATCTTGGTTCTCTGGACCACTACCATTGGGAACCTCTCTATGTCCCATAGGTACTCTATTCGTAGACGAGATGAAATCGTCTCTGCTACGCAAATTTCTATTATGACCGCCCCTGGGTCGGCCTCTTCCCCTAGAAGACATCACAGTCTGCACGTGAAACCAAAGTTTCGTTAGCAGAAGTCCCTATATTCTGATAAAAATAATGATTGTCAAAATTTCTAAACGAAAAAGGCTTTGATACCAACTGTGATAGCCCGAATTTCGACACTCCGAAACCCGTGCCATCAACACGACTCTCTAGGCCGTGCCCCCGAAGTCCATACGGAACATTGGTAAAATCAAGCAATCACTACTCAAAATGGAACATGTAAGCTGAACAACATGAAATAATTATATGCTAACCTAAAGCAAACGCTCAAAAGACAGTTCTTCTTCCATACCAACACATGAACAGAACAACCGACCCAAACCATTGATGATAATCTGGATCACCCTAGATAGTTCGCCAAAAGAATATATCATTTAATTACATCTTTTCCAAAAAAAGAGGCTTGACATACCAAGCCGTACAGAAGGCTCTCAAAACTCACTCTCAAAGCACGCACGGGTCCTCTAGAAGAAGTCTTTAGGAGGAGGCTCTAACTCTTCCTCGGGCACGTAATCTGAATCCCCCGAATCTACATCTCCTGAAGCCTCGACAACCGCAAGCAATGGACCTGCGACGTATAGTCTAAAAGGGGTGAGCTACATCCTAGCTCAATAGGAAAACAACACAATGAACATATAAGTCAATTCTCACATATATTCTATAACATTAGGTAGCATGATGTATTAATGAATTTACTGAAAAAATGACAGTTTAAATGACTGAAAAAGAAATATGCATGGAGTTTTACTGGTATTTCACATATTCTCATTTGTTTTCAAATTTTTCATGATTCGGCCTAAAAACTTAAATCTGTAACTTAAATATTCCCCAACTTTCTATAGAGTCGAGCGCCCGATGGAATACCCTCTATCGTCGTCTAAATAGACAGTTTTCATATCATTGTTCTTATTTTCAATACTACCCAGGTCCCTTTCTCATAGGCGACGGCGTCTATTCTAATATCAACATTCCTGGAATATGCTACTGGTGTACGGATTGGCCGCCGTACTGATCATGCATATTCTGTCGAGTCAATCGTGGGTATCCCGCCACGTTGGTGGGGTATTCTGTTCAAACCTTAAATAATAAAAATATCAAATGTACACTACATATAGTTATTCACTGTGTACTTGTGCTAAATAATATCGATTAGACCTTTTCATTCTTTGTTCACTTTTGCTTTACAATGTCTCATATATCCCTGGGATGTCTAAGTTCACCGCATCACACAGATGCCTTTACCTCGTTCTCATCTCCTAGGGATGTCACATTTTCATTTACTTGCTTTGTATTCACATACGCAATGGATTTATAATTTTCTATGCATTAGCATTCTTTTCTATATCACTACATACATGCTCTTGAAATTTAAATACATGTTTAAGGTGTTCCCTACCTCACGTCTCTAAATGTCCAGCATCAAGGTTTAACATGGCTCCTTATGCTTGCGTTCCCTCGTACCACCTATGATACACTATGGCATGTGCAAAGCATCAAAAAGATGTAATAAAGAAGGTACAAGACCCTCCTTGAACCTCAAAGTCCAATTCAAAAGCCAACTAAAACTGTCAAAATCGATTAATCGATCTCCCAAAATCGATTAATCGAAATCTCAAATCGATTAATCAAAAATCCAAACTTCGATTAATCGATCTCAAATCGATTAATCGAAAATCCAAACTCGATTGATCGATTTTAAAATCGATCAATCAATTTTCCCAGCTCTCCATTTTCCAGCCACTAGAAGTGCTTAGATGATTAATCAATTTTAAATCGATTAATCGAATTTTCAGAATCGATTAATCAATTTCAAATCGATCAATCGATTTCGGGCCATTCTGCTCAGATAACTTCCAAACCAAAATCGATTAATCGATTTGGTCAGAAACTCAGCCCTTTTTCGGGCATTTCATTCAAATCTCTTCCTTTTCATTTCCCTTCATTTTCATTCCTTATTTCTTTATTTAAACCTCATTTAATCACACAATAGCATGTTTAAAATAATCTCAAGTTACTCACCCTTAGATCAGCCCTTGATTGATCCAATGGTTTGGCATGAAGGCAAGGGCTCCCAGCTTTTGCTTCAACGATTCCCAACGCATTGAATCCAGCATTCAATGTCCAAACCCGTCTTTAATTTGCAATGTGCATTAACCTCCTTAGCATTCACTCCTTTACTCCCTCTCTCTCTTCTGAACTCTCTTCTCACCAACTAAACAAAGAGAAATAAATTCTCTTAGCCATTAACCCTCTTAACTCTCTTTTGCCTTGGTGTTAAGCACATACACCTTAGATAAGTGTACGTGACCTTAAAACAAACATTTAATCTCATACTTAGGATACATTCATATCATATTTAACAAATTCTTTTTGAGTCCACTGTTTGACCACAACTTGGTCAAACCTACGATCAGTCAGGCACGCATCTCGAGATCACTGTTCATTGTTCATATTTCAGGGACGTTACAGTTTAACTGATCATGCTCAACATGGCACGCGATCCAACAATAGAACGCAGGGCTCACATCGTGCATTCTATTGTGTGTGTATACACCCTGGTTTCACATATTTGACTTAAATATATGCATCTTACATTTAAGACTACACAATAAATATGTAAGTTACCTAGAATGTAAAGGTTGCATAACTATAACCCAACAAAAAAAACTTACAATAGAGCATAATTTACACAGGTGGTAGTATGAATACTATGCACGCACGCGCAACAGAGAGAGGTTAATGCGGAATTTAGAATCGCATGTTTGGATCGTGGCTGGGTCAAACGAAGAACGTCAACAAGAAAGAAGTGGACCCATAAATGGGGCCTTTTCAAACAGTCTGTGAGGCAAAGGTAAGGGCCAATAAGGGAGCACGAGTCTTTGCCCAGACTCGCTCGAGCGACGACAACGAGTTGAATAAGAACTAACTCTCTGCCCAAACTCACTCGAGCGACATCGGTTTCCGCTTGAGCGAGAATCAATAGAAAGTTGGTGTGGGCAATTTTGAAGACTCGCTCACGCAACAACCAATTTCGCTCGAGCAACCTCGCACAAATGTGACACACAGTTTAATTTTCGCTCGAAAATTTAGGTTGTAGTTTCCTTTTAGATTAAGTGTTTTTCTAATTTCGATTATACGCTTAGTTAGGGTTTCATTTTCCTATATAAAAGCATTGTAAATACAATTTTAGGAGATTAATGATTAATGAAATTGAGAGTTGCTTTGTGCAAACCTTAGAGAGCTTGTGAAGAGTTTTTACCCGAAAGAGCGAATCTTTCAAAACTCGAGGAGTGAATTTTCGTTTTATTGTGTCCTTGGTGTGAAGCCGAAGTACAACCTTTGTATAAAGCCTCGGAATCTTTGTTGTGAAACCTTGGAACCCTCTTTGGAGCGAATTCGAAGATCTTCTATTTTATTCTTCTTTTATTTTATTTTATTTTAATTGAAGATTGAGAACCCTAACCCATATTGTGTACGATCTATGTTATTTTAGGGTTAGCGTGCGTTTATCCTGCATCAAATTGGTATCAAAGATAGTTAAAACCCTCGACAAGTGGATTGGCGAAATCATGAGTAAAGATCAAATTATTGAAGCCCTTCATAATTTAAATGATTACATAGTTTCCATGAGAATGCTTGTGAAATGGTGGAATATTTCAATCGTGAGTAAAAAGATGGCAAAGGTAGAAAAATTATAGTGCGAGGAGAAAGGTAGATCATCTTATCAACATGGTTCCATATTCAAGCATAGGTCGCTTCTGAACAATGTTTACTGCGAGTTACTAAGGTCGCGTCGGATAGTGGTTGCATGGCATGAGGATATCAGTACGATAATTATCAAAAAATTTATTCATGATTGACGTATTGACAATGATTCAAGTTTTGAGACCGAAGGTTACAAATTTCATCCCCATAGCCGTACCCGTGAGAAGACCTCTACAGGTTAAAGTTCCTCTACCCGCACCCGTGGTAGTACCCATGCCGGTGGAAGATACCGAACCCACGGTGAATCCAAGTACTTTCATCCCTAGGAAAGACCCGATTGATGAGGTTGTTGGCGATCCCGAAACTTTTAAAGAGTCTGAGAGTGTTGAAGCATGATAGGCCCTACCGAGCCCGAGACCATTGAAAAGTCTGAGATCGATGAAGAGCAAG
Source organism: Chloranthus sessilifolius (assembly GCA_021018995.1). Classification (NCBI taxonomy): domain Eukaryota; kingdom Viridiplantae; phylum Streptophyta; class Magnoliopsida; order Chloranthales; family Chloranthaceae; genus Chloranthus; species Chloranthus sessilifolius. The sequence continues at coordinate 98,321,445 of CM037593.1, forward strand.
TATCTGTGACAATGTTTATAAATCCCATGACCCACAGGTCCCAGGATCGTGTTGGTTGTGCGTTAATGTCAATTTTCGTCGACGTATGAAAGATAAATCGAATCTTACCCAAGTCAAATCTAATTTATTTGTCTAAGCCACATCCGATCAAGATTCTCAGCATAGTGTTTTTTACATTAGCTCAGAAGATCAATTTCGGCTAAAGTTTGAGGTTGAACTTTTTCAAAGTAAAAGGGATTGATGCAAAATTTAGATCCGCATGTTTGGATCGTGGTCGAGTCAAACGAAGAAAGTCAACATGAAAGAAGTTGACCCATAAGTAGGCTTTCAAAAGGCCCGTAAAGTAAAGTTAAAGACCGACAAAGGAGCACAAATCTCTACCCAGACTCACTCAAACGATGATGGTTTCTGCTCGAGCGAGATCGAAGAGTTGAGCAAGAACTAACTCTCTGCCCAAACTCGTTCGAGCGACATCGGTTCCTGCTCGAGCAGGAATCAACAAAAAGTTAGCATATGAAATTTTGAAGACTCGCTTGCGGGATAACCAAGTTCGCCCGAGCGACCTTGAACGAATGTGACACATGGAGTTTAATTTTCACTAAATTTCGGTTATAGTTGCCTTTTAGATTAGGAGTCTTTCTAATTTCGATTATATGCTTAGTTAGGGTTTGTAAATATAAAAGCATTGTAATTACAATTTTAAGAGATTGATGATTAAAGAAATTGAGAGTTGCTTTGTACAAACGTTAAAGAGCTTGTGAAGAGTTTTTACTTGAAAGAGTGAATCTTTCAAAACTCGAGCAGTTAATCTTTGTTTTATTGTGCGCTTGGTGCGAAACCGACATACATCCTTGGTGTGAAGCCTCGAAATCCTCTTTGGAGTGAATCCGAAGATCTTCTATCTTATTCTTCGTTTATTTTATTTTTTTTAATTGAAGATTGAGAACTCTAACCCCTATCGTGCGAGATTTATTACTACGTGAAATGTAAAAAAAAAATAACAGCCCATAACTGTCGTTTTTCCAAAAAATGACAGTTTTAGATCATCGAGTGAGTTGTCATAGAAAAAGCAGTAGTATTTTTGAACCACATATTTAGACCGTCGTTTATTTCATTAAAATAACGACTGTCTTCGACTGTCGACTACAAACAACGGTTTTGAGCTGTTATTTTTTATGTCATTTTTTTAAGAAAGACGTGTCATCTTCCCTTCATAATCGACATATTACGACTGTCGTTTATCTTTAAAATAATCACCTTGATGAAACAATTACGATTTTGAGCAATCGTATTTTTTATTTCTATTTTTTTTTAAATATATTTAAATGTTAAGAAACAACGATTTTGTAACGTTGTTTTTTTTTATAATTTTCATCTAAAATCTAATGAAATTGATAATCATCAAAATTCATAAATTTCTAAATCGATCATAAGAAAATTCACATCTTAAAATAAATAAATGGATAATTATCATCCGTAATTACAACTTTCAATTTAAAAATAATCATCCTTAATTACAATGCGCCCACAGACCCCAACAGCGACTACCGAGAGTTTATTATATGTCCATGAAGACCTCTGTTAAAAGCTTTGAACATAGCCCACATGTTTGCAAATCTGTGGTTGGAGAAGTTATTTTACCATGGCCGGCCTCCACCAACTTTTCACTATTGAATGGCCACCTCTCTCTTTAAGAAGATGCTACAACCTCAGAAAACATTCGCATGGACCAGTTGCCCAATGCCCCATTGTGTGAGCCATGTGTCAAGTCGCTATTGCAGGTGGATAGAAAAGAAGATGTTCTTCCTTCAGATATTGAATTTTCATTTGGTGTCTTAATTGCAGGAATTTAAAAACTTGAACAATAAGGCAGCCCTTGAACAATAAGGAACCATCTTCTTTCGCTGAGAACTCAGGTTTGATGCTTTCAATCACATCTTGACGAATCTTGGTTAGCGCTAGGTCTTTCATCTGTAGCTCGTGGATATGCTCAAATATCACTGGTCTCACTGACATGTTAGCCAAAAAGGCTCTTGTAGCTTGCGACTCGATATTTGCGTCATACAGTGTAAGATCTTCAAATAACTTCCATTGGTGCATACCCAAAATCAAACTAGCCAACTGAGCTAAACCCTTCCGACTCAAGGCATCGACTACTACATTAGCCTTTCCTGGATGATACTATATAAAACAGTTGTAGTCCTTGAGGAACTCCATCCATCTGCGATGCCTCATGTTTAGCTCCTTCTGTGCAAACAGGTATCTGAGGCTCTTGAGGTCGGTAAAAATCTCAAAGGTCTCATCGTACAAGTAATGTCACCAGATCTTCAACGTAAATATGACCGCTGCTAGTTCCAGGTCATGCGTCGGGTAGTTATTTTCATGCTCTTTCAACTGTCTTGACCCGTAAGCTATCACCTTTTTGTATTGGTTGAGCACGTAACCCAAACCATTATACGAAGCATCACTGTATACCGCGAACCCTCCACTGCTTGAAGGAATCGCTAGTACTGGAGCTGAAGTGAGTCTCTTCTTGAATTCTTGAAAACTCTTTTCGCATGCTTCACTCCATTCGAACCTTGCATCCTTCCGTGTACGTCTCGTGGGTGGCCCCGATATTTTTGAAAACCCCTCAACGAAACATCGATAATAGCCTGTTAGTCCAAGGAAACTACGAATGTCGGTCACGGTCTTTAGTTGCTCCTAATTTACTACTGCTTTGATCTTAGCTGGATCTACCGTGACACCATACTTTGATATGACATGTCCCAAAAACAAAACTCGCACTTACTGAACTTGACGTACAGTTGGTGTTCACGTAAAGTTTGTAGAGCAACCCTCAAGTGTTCTTTATGCTCCGCTTTTGATTTGGAGTATATTAGGATATCGTCAACGAATACTACAATGCAGGAGTTTAGGTGTGGTTTAAACACCCGATTCATCAAATCCATAAACGACGCCAGAGCGTTCGTCAACCCAAACGGTATCACCAAGAACTCAGAGTGTCTGTATCGCGTCCTGAATGTAGTCTTCTAGATGTCCTCTGCCTTGACTCTCAACTGATGGTATCCAGATCTCAGATCAATCTTGGAAAAATACCTCGCTCCTTGCAGCTGATCGAATAAGTCATCTATCCTAGGCAAAGGATATCGGCTCTTTATGGTGAGTTTGTTCAATTGGCGATAGTCAATGCACAATCGCATTGACCCATCCTTTTTCTTTACAAACAATATCGGTGCTCCCCATGGAGACATGCTCGGTCGTACAAACCCTTTGTCCATGAGCTCTTGTAACTATTCTTTCAACTCTTTCAACTCAGCAAGAGCCATTCTGTATGATGCTTTCGAAACAGGCTCCGTTCTTAGTGCAAAGTCGATGGCGAACTCCACTTCCCTCTCTGGAGGTAATCCTGGTAATTTCTCAAAAAATACATCTTCAAACTCTCGCACCACTACTATCTAGGATATAATATTCTTCTCTTCCTTATCCTCCTTCAAAAATGCCAAATAATCGCTGCACCCCTTTCTGATCAAGTACTCGGCCCTGACTGTAGAGATTAGTAGCATATGCGTCAATCTCTCTCCTCGAAATCGAAGCGATCTCCTTGTGTTAGGTCTGAAGATGATAATCTTGTTCTTGCAATCTACGATGCCAAGGATCACATCGAATCCTTGCATGTCTAACAGTATTAATTTTGCGTCCAGTTCATAGACTTCTCCATCATCGATGCCAACTATCACTGACTTGCAAACTAATTTTGTTTCGACTAATTCCCCAGTCGGAATAGACACTGATAGAATAAAATCTAACGTCTCCGGAACGATCTTCATTCTCTTTGCAAACTTCGGAGTAACAAAGGAGTGGGTAGACCATGGGTCTATCAAAACTCTTGCTTTGCATGCTACATAGCATCCCTTCTCATACACTCGTAACGTACCTATAACACACACATATACATATATAGCACATATTTTATATAGAAATTTTTATCGTGCAAAAAGGAGTCTACACATTTTTCTAATGAATGCACTTTCTCCATCTAAAATTTTAAGGAATGAAATTCTTTATTTAAAAAGGAATTCTCACCTTCGATGACGTCATGCACGTTCCCTGCTTCTTGGGCGGTGACTACGTAGGCTCTCCCTTGTATGACCGGCTTCCTTGTTTGTATCGGTCATGACATTGAAGTAGAAGACGTCTTATCCTTGGTCACCTCAGGGCAATCTTTAATCATGTCGCCCACCTTGCCATTTGTAGCATCCTCGTGTCCCTTGTTTGCAATCCGCCATCCTGTGCAACTTGTCACACTTGGCATAGGTCTCCCTAGGTGTGAAAAGCCCTGTGTAACTGTAGCTCTAGTGGTGGCAGCAGGGCTCTCATAACGTATCGGCCTCCCCGACGCAAGCAATAGGAATCTCTGATAGTTGGTCTGTTGCGCCGGTCTCCCATACCCTCCTTGGAACGGTAGTCTCTGATTAGGTGCTATGAATCTCGACTTGTTGTTCACCGACTCATAGTTTCCTGTTCTACTCTGATCTACACTCCCTCGTCCCTGTTGTTCCCTTTGGCGGTATCGATTATTATTTTCTTCCTCAACCACGAGAGCTTTACTCATAATCTCTCCATAGGTCTTTTAGCTGAAATGGTGCCACCCCCCCCCCCTCTAACGTCCAGTCTCAAGCCTTGTTGAAACCTCTTTGCTCTCATCATCTCAGTAATTACATAATCGGGAGCGAAGCGAGCAAGCCTCATGAACTCCACTCCATACTCCCTTACAGTCATCCGTCCTTGTAAGAGTTGCAAAAACTGTATCTCCATCTGATTCCTCATGACTTCGGGGAAATACTATTTGTTGAATTCCTCTACAAACTCATCACGCGTCCAGGGCAATCCTGAAGTCTCCTGAGCCCTAGTCCTAGAAACGGACTTCCACCAAGGCCCAGCCTCCCCATCTAGCATGTAGGCTGCCTAACAGACGCTCTCATCCTCCGTGCACGTAAGTACGCTAAAGACTTTTTCCATCTCGCTCAGCCAATTCTTAGCAGCCATCGGCTCTGCTTGTCCTGAAAAACTAGGAGGTCGCATCCTCCTAAACTCTGTGAATGCAGAAGCCACTGACAGTGTAGAACATACTGGAGGTGTAGGTGGCTGATGCTGATACTGACAGTGTGAGTCGCCAAGGATGCTGCTTGTTATGCCACGGCAGCCGCCATGGTTTCCATGGTGTGCATCATTCGCTGACACTCTTCTCTCTCCTCATTTATTTCTCTGATCCTCTCTTGTTCCCTCTGATCTCGATCCTAGCGATCTCGATCCTGATTTTCTACCTGATCTCGATTCTCTTGACCATTACCCTCGGGAACCTCTCTATGTCCCATAGGTACTCTATTCATAGACGAGATGAAATTATCTCTGCTACGCAAATTTCTATTATGACCACCCCTGGGTCGGCCTCTTCCCCTAGAAGACATCACTGTCTGCATGTGAAACCAAAGTTTCGTTAGCAGAAGTTCCTATGCTCTGACAAAAATAATTATTATCAGAATCTCATAACGAAAAAGGGTTTGATACCAACTGTGAAAGCCTGAATTTCGGCACCCCGAAACCCGTGCCATCAGCACGGCCCTCTAGGCCATGCCCCCGAAGTCCATACGGAACATTGGTATAATCAAGCAATCACTACTCAAAATGGAACATTTATACTGAACAACATGAAATAATTATATACTAACCTAAAGCAAACGCTCAAAAGACAGTTCTTCTTCCATGCCAACACATAAACAGAAGAACCGACCGGAACCATCGGTGATAATCTGGATCACCCTAGATGGTTCGCCAAAAGAATATATCATTTAATTATATCTTTTTCAAAAAAAGAGGCTTGACATACCAAGCCGTACAGAAGGCTCTCAAAACCAACTCTCAAAGTACGCACGGGTCCTCTAGAAGAAGTCTTCAGGAGGAGGCTCTAACTCTTCCCCGGGCATGTAATTCGAATCCCCCAGATCTACGTCTCCTGAAGCCTCGACAGCCGCAAGCAATGGGCCTGCGACGTAGAGTCTAAAGGGGGTGAGCTACATCCTAGCTCAATAGGGAAACAACACAATGAACATATAAGTCAATTCTCACATATATTCTATGACATTAGGTAGCATGATGTATTAATGAATTTACTGGAAAAACAGCAGTTTAAATGACTAAAAAAGAAATATGCATGGAGTTTTACTGGTATTTTAGATGTTCTCATTTGTTCTCAAATTTCTCATGATTCGGCCTAAAGACTTAAATCTGTAGCTTAAATATTTCCCAACTTTCTATAGAGTCGAGCGCCCGATGGAATACCCTCTATCGTCGTCTAAATAGATAGTTTTCATATCATTGTTCTCATTTTTAATACTACCCAGGTCTCTTTCTCATAGGCGACTGGGTCTATTCTCATATCAACATCCCTGGGATGTGCTACTGGTGTACGGATTGGCCGCCGCATTAGTCACGGATATTCTGTCGAGTCAGTCGTGGGTATCCCGCCACGTCGGTGGGATATTTTGTTCAAACCTTAAATAACAAAAGTATCAAATGTGCACTACATATAGTTATTCACCGTATACTTATGCTAAATAATATCGATTAGGCCTTTTCATTCTTTGTTCACTTTTACTTTACAATGTCTCATACATCCCTGGGATGTCTAAGTTCACTGCATCACATAGATGCCTTTACCTCGTTCTCATCCCCTGGGGATGTCACATTTTCATTTACTTGCTTTGTATTCACATACGCAATGGATTTATAATTTTCTATGCATTAGCATTCTTTTTTATATCACTACATACATGCTCTTAAAATTTAAATACATGTTCAAGGTGTTTCCTACCTCACGTCTCTGAATGTCCAGCATCAAGGTTTAACATGGCTCCTTATGCTTGCGTTCCCTCGTACCACCTATGATACACCATGGCATGTGCAAAGCATCAAAAAGATGTAATAAAGAAGGTACAAGACCCTCCTTGAACCTCAAAGTCCAATTCAAAAGCCAACTAAAACTATCAAAATCGATTAATCGATCTCCCAAAATCGATTAATCGAAATTAGAAATTGATTAATCGATTAATCGAAAATCCAAACTCGATTAATCAATTTTAAAATCGATCAATCGATTTTTCCAGCTCTCCATTTTCCAGCCACCGGAAGTGCTCAGACGATTAATCGATTTTAAATCGATTAATTGAATTTTCAGAATCGATTGATCGATTTCAAATCGATCAATCGGTTTCGGGCCATTCTGCCCAGATAACTTCCAGACCAAAATCGATTAATCGATTTTCCAAATCGATTAATCAATTTGGTCAGAAACTCGGCCCTTTTTCGGGCATTTCTTCCAAATCTCTTCATTTTCATTTTCCTTCATTTTCATTCCTTATTTCTTTATTTAAACCTCATTTAATCACACAATAGCATGTTTAAAACAATCTCAACTTACTCACCCTTAGATCAGCCCTTGGTTGATCCAATGGTTTGGCATGAAAGCAAGGGCTCCCAGCTTTTGCTTCAATAATTCCTAACGCGTTGAATCCGACATTCAATGTCCAAACCCGTCTTTAATTTGCAATGTGCATTAACCTCCTTAACATTCACTCATTTACTCCCTCTCTCTCTTCTTAACTCTCTTCTCACTAACTAAACAAAGAGAAATAAATTCTCTTAGCCATTAACCCTCTTAACTCTCTCTTTTGCCTTAGTGTTAAGCACATACACCTTAGATAGGTATACGTGACCTTAAAACAAACATCTAATCTCATACTTAGGATGCATTCATATCATATTTAACAAATTCTTTTTGAGTCCATTGTTTGACCATCACTTGATCAAACCTACGACCAGTCAGACACGCATCCTGAAGTCACTGTTCATTGTTCAAATTTCGGGGGCGTTACAGTTTAACTGATCATACTCAACATGGCACGCGATCCAATAATAGAATGCAGGGCTCACATCGTGCATTCGATTGTGTGTGTAGACACCCTGGTTTCACATATTTGACTTAAATATATGCATCTTACATTTAAGACTACACAATAAATATTTAAGTTACCCAGAATGTAAAGGTTGCATAACTATAACCCAACAAAAAAAACTTACAATAGAGCATAATTTACACAAGTGGCAGTATGAATAGTGTGCACGCACGCACGACAGAGAGAGGTTCATGCAGAATTTAGAATCGCATGTTTGGACCGTGGTTGGGTCAAACGAAGAACGTCAACAAGAAAGAAGTGGACCCATAAATGGGGGCTTTTCAAACGGTCTGTAAAGCAAAGGTAAGGGCCAGTAAGGGAGCACGAGTCTCTGCCCAGACCCGCTCGAGCAACGACGACGAGTTGAGTAAGAACTAACTATCTGCCCAAACTCGCTCGAGCAATATCGGTTCCCGCTTGAGCGAGAATCAACAGAAAGTTGGTGTGGGCAATTTTGAAGACTCGCTCACACAACAACCAATTTCACTCGAGCAACCTCGCACAAATGCGACACACAAAGTTAAATTTTCGCTCGAAAATTTAGGTTGTAGTTTCCTTTTAGATTAAGTGTTTTTCTAATTTCGATTATACGCTTAGTTAGGGTTTCGTTTTCCTATATAAAAGCATTGTAAATACAATTTAGGAGATTGATGATTAATGAAATTGAGAGTTGCTTTGTGCAAACCTTAGAGAGCTTGTGAAGAGTTTTTACCCGAAAGAATGAATCTTTCAAAACTCGAGGAGTAAGTTTTCGTTTTATCGTGTCCTTGGTGTGAAGCCGAAGTACATCTTTTGTGTGAAGCCTCGAAATCTTTGTTGTGAAGCCTTGGAACCCTTTTTGGAGCGAATTCGAAGATCTTCTATCTTATTCTTCTTTTATTTTATTTTATTTTAATTAAAGATTGAGAATCCTAACCCCTATCATGCAGGATCTATGTTATTTTCGGGTTAGCGTACGTTTATCCTGCATCAAATTGGTATCAGAGAGTTGAAACCTTCGGCAAGTGGATTGGCAAAATTATGAGTAAAGATCAAATTCTTGAAATCCTTCATAATTTGAATGATTACATAATTTCCATGAGAATACTCATGAAATGGTGAAACATTTCGATCGTGAGTTAAAAAATGACAAAGGTAGAAAAATTATGGTGCGAGGAGAAAGATAGATCATCTTATCAACATGGTTCCATATTCAAGCATAGGTCGCTTCTCAACAATATTTACTGCGAGTTGCTAAGGTCGCGTCGGATAGTGGGTGCATGACATGAGGATATCAGTACGATAATTATCAAAAAATTTATTCACGATTGACGTATTGACAATGATTCAAGTTTTGAGACTGAATGTTACAAATTTTATCCCCATAGCCGTACCCGTGAGAAGACCTCTACAGGTTAAAGTTCCTCCACCCACACCCGTGGTAGTACCCATGCCGGTGGAAGATACCGAACCCACGGTGAATCCAAGTACTTTCATCCCTAGGAAAGACCCGATTGATGAGGTCGTTGGCGATCCCAAAGCATAAGTATCCATGATAGGCCCTACCGAGCCCGAGACCATTGAAAAGTCTGAGATCGATGAAGAGCAAGTATCTGTGATAATGTCTATAGATCCCATGACCCACAGGTCCCAGGATCGTCTTGGTTGTGCGTTAATGTCAATTTTCGTCGACATATGAAAGATAAATTGAATCTTACCCAAGTCAAATCCGATTTATTTGTCTAAGTCGCATCCGATCGAGATTCTCAGCATAATATTTTTTACCTCAGCTCAGAAGATCAATTTCGGCTAAAGTTTGAGGTTGAACTTTTTCAAAGTAAAGGTGATTGATGCGAAATTTAGATCTGCATATTTGGATCGTAATCGGGTCAAACGAAGAAAGCCAACAAGGAAGAAGTGAACTCATAAATGGGCTTTCAAAAGGCCCGTAAAGTAAAGTTAAGGACCGACAAAGGAGCACAAATCTCTACCCAGACTCGCTCGAACGACGATGGTTTCCGCTTAAGTGAGATCAAAGAGTTGAGCAAGAACTAACTCTCTACCCAAACTCGTTCGAGCGACATCGGTTCCTGCTCGAGCGAGAACCAACAAAAAGTTTGCGTGTGAAATTTTGAAGACTCACTTGCAGGACAACCAAGTTCGCCCGAGCGACCTTGCACGGATGTGACACATGAAGTTTAATTTTCACTCGAAATTTAGGTTGTAGTTGCCTTTTAGATTATGAGTCTTTCTAATTTCAATTATATGCTTAGTTAAGGTTTGTAAATATAAAAGCATTGTAATTACAATTTTAAGAGATTGATGATTAATGAAATTGAGAGTTGCTTTGTGTAAATGTTAGAGAGCGTGTGAAGAGTTTTTACTTGAAAGAGTGAATCTTTCAAAACTCGAGCAGTGAATCTTCGTTTTATCGTGCGTTTGGTGCGAAACCAATGTACATCTTTGGTGTGAAGCCTCGGAATCCTCTTTGGAGTGAATCCGAAGATCTTCTATCTTATTCTTCGTTTATTTCAATTTTTTTTAATTGAAGATTGAGAACTTTAACCCCTATCGTACGAGATTTATTACTACGTGAAAATGAAAAAAAAAAATAATAACAGCCCATGACTGTCGTTTTCTCAAAAAATAACAATTTTAGATCATCGAATGAGTTGTTATTGAAAAAGCAATAGCATTTTTTAACCACATATTTAAACCGTAATTTATTTCATCAAAATAACGACTGTCTTCGACTGTCGACTACAAACAACGGTTTTGAGCTGTTATTTTTTGTCATTTTTTTAAGAATGACGTATCGTCTTCCCTTCATAATCGACATATTACGACTGTCGTTTATCTTTAAAATAATCACTTTGATGAAACAATCACGATTTTGAGCAGTCGTATTTTTTATTTTTATTTTTTTTTAATATATTTAAATGTTAAGAAACAACAATTTTGTAACCTTTTTTTTATAATTTTCATCTAAAATCTAATGAAATTGATAATCATCAAAATTCATAAATTTCTAAATCCACCATAAGAAAATTCACATTTTAAAATAAATAAGTGGATAATTATTATCCGTAATTACAACTTTCAATTTAAAAATAATCATCCTTAATTGCAACGCGCCCACAGACCCCAACAGCAACTACCGAGAGTTTATTATATGTCCATGAAGACCTCTGTTAAAAGCTTTGAACATAGCCCACATGTTTACAAATCTGTGGTTGGAGAAGTTATTTTACCATGGCCGGCCTCCACCAACTTTTCACTATTGAATGGCCACCTCTCTTGTTAAGTAGATGCTACAACCTCATAAAACATTTGCATGGATCAGTTGTCCAATGCCCCACTGTGTGAGCCATGTGTCAAGTCGCTGTTGCAGGTGGGTAGAAAAGAAGATTTTCTTCCTTCAGAAATTGAATTTTCATTTGGTGTCTTGATTGCAGGAATTTAAAAACTTGCCTTGAGATTTGGGGAGCTGGTGAGCTCCAAGCACGCCGCCTTGAAGGAGTTGGTTCAAATGGAAGTGATTGGCTATGGGAGTACGAAGGACCTTCTTTTGAACTTGAAGTTATAGGAACTAACACCTTCGCATTAGATGGTTTTAGGAAAGCCTTATCCTATATAGAATCATAAACTCCAAGTCAAACTTAGAGCAAACAAAATATGAAATGAAGCATTGGTATCACAAAACATATGGAGAAGTTTCATCTAGTAAAAACACTCTAAGTGTGTCTAATAATTCACCTCAGTAGAGAAATTGCTTCCCGCAGATAGATCATTTCCACGCATGAGAGTATCTAATGAAACCCACAACATATAGCAAGTTGTATAAATACCACTCATTACATGAAAAAAATACGCTAGAATTAGTGATCTCTATAAATATCTTCACCTATTTATCTTTCAACAAAAATATAAAAAGACAATGAGCTAAATGCCTGGAACATTAATTATATATACTCTGAAACAGTTCTCAACTTGACACCATAGGCATATATAGAGAGACTATTGAAAGAAAAAGAAACCTAAGATATGGGTTGTGGCCTACGTTCATTTTGTGGTTGGACTGATTCTAATTACTTGATTAATTGTCCATATAAACTATTGCCCCATCCATATAGAACAAACAAAGAGTTATTGTAAATGGATTTGCAGACTAGCTATTATACAGAATTATAGAATACACGTACATTGAACCAAAGGAGGACGATGTGTAAGCAGCAGTGAGTTCCACTGCTTTCAACTGGGATCCATTCTCTGCTACCTAAAATAAAATTTTATGCCTATAAGAAGTCTCGCTGCATAAAAACACAGGCATCTTCCATAAAGAGCTCACCATTTTTGAAGCATCAGTCTACACCTGTACGTAAGGATTATGGAACAACTCGATGTGAATTATAAACTGGGTAAACATACCATTTTCTCTTTATATGACTGGTCAATAATATGAATTAAACGATCAAAACTGTTGAAAATAATGGGACCTCTTCATATATTTAATAATTTATAGGACATTGAAACTTTAATACAATGCCTAAAAGAAACGAAGAGTGTGATAGAGTTTCCAAAATGATTTAGAAATGCAAAATCGAGCAGTGCATTCAAGTCTACAAAAGTGATAGAATAAAATATTTATTCTCTAACCGTAGTTCTTTACTTCAAGGAACTGTAGAGTATATTGGATCTTGATATCAGATAATTATCAACTTATGCTGAAAATGAAGTCAATTTGATTTTCTAAGTAGTTCATAGTGAAGGAATCAGAACACTGCTATGTTTATAAATACTTTGTCAAGTTGGACAAGTAGTCACACTATTTTCTCTCAGGTTTGAGTCTACATTTGCATAGAACGGGTTCTAACCTAAGCACAATTTCACTGAGCCAATTCTTTTACTCGAAGCTCTAATCAATGTAAGCCCCCCCAGTTTGATGAAAATGAGTTAGTCTCTTGGTACCACATATGGCGGCCCCCAGTTCTCCTTTTCTACTCTTAAAATGGCATTTTGGGTCTTTCATGAGGAAGCCCACCAGATAGATTGGCTGTAAGTCTAAACCCACATAGGTGAAACAATGTTGTCTGATGAAGAGCCTCTAATTGAATGCATTATTTTACAACTGTAATTATAAACTCTATGTAACAAATGATTTACTAAATAGAATATCCTTGTGCATGCATGTGTGTGTGCGCCTGTCTAAAATGATTCTTAAAGAATAAAAGCATATAAAATTACTGAAAATAGTTGGTCATATTAAGCTTGAAAATGACAACTAAAATCCACATTCTAATACCCGAAACTCACTTGGGATGAAACAGCTCCAAATGGTGCTTGATCTATCAAGGATTTTAATGTCCCATTGCTTGACACCTTTGATTGAGCACCTTTGATTCATTCCTGCTTAGTGCAAAAGAAAACTCAGTTTCTTCATTATTTATAACCTCATATTTAACACAATTGGTTCATAAATAGAGTGGGTTTTCTGTTTTACTTGAGGTGGTGTCAAAATCTGAGTCCAGCCAAGTGTTTGATGATCCCACCAAAACCAAAAAAGGGCATACAAAAGGAAGCAGGGTGCTGTATGGGACCAAGTGTAGAATTATAATTCACCATTTTATACGGTCACCTATATAGGTTGGTTACATATTGAAAAAATAAACAACAAAAAAAAAATGGTTGCCGAATATTTAGGAGTAAAGGAGAGTATATCTTGTGAGATGATCAACTGAGAAGAAACGACATAGATCAAGCTATGGTTTGACATCACGAATCTTCTAGGTGAACTCAAGCTGGCGCATCTTCCTAAAACAGCATCCACTATCGAAGGATATGGGTTGCTGAGAAATTCAGTGAATTAAGAATTAACGCCTACTCATTGGAGCCAAGTCGAATGTGATTGGAAGATTTAGAAAGAAGAAAGAGACGTTGGACAGCTGTGAAGAGAAGATCGGAGTACTATCAAGGTTAAAGGGACTGTATGGGAACTTCAGGAAGAGCCTATGGACTGCCATTAGGGGCTGGTTGCAGGACCAGAAAAAGAGTTGAGAAGGGGCTTGATGCAGGCATTTATGGGGGAGAAATATGACCAGATTTCATGGGTTTAGGGCCAGAAATAAGGCCCAAAAAACAAAGTGAATATAAGAAAATTTTGAAGTTAACATGGTTGTGACTGGGCTTTAAAATAGGGCACATGAAGTGACTTAAAAGTCATGTGATATTTAGGTTATCGCTTGACCTGAGAAGAGGGGAATGAGAGTGTTCAATTCCCTATTTTAATTACATGGAGTTATTAAGATCAGAAAATCTTATTTGTTAAGAAACTTGTGAGAGTTTTGTCAAAATAGGAAACTTAAGTCATTATAAAAGTGAGCTTATATTGGGGATATAGATGGGTCAAGACCATTGTTACCTGATTCACTGGTTCACTCGGTTCGAATTCAGGTTTGTGTTTCAACAGAGCCAAACAAACTCGGTTCTATATCGGGGTAGGATAAGTTTTCGCTTATATTAGAGCTACGTATAGATAATTGTTATATATTCCAAAAATTTACACTTTATTTTAAAAATTGATGATAGAGTTGATGGTTTGACGCGTGTGCGCGTTAACCTAGATCTGCAGTTCAACCCCTCCTATTCAAAATATTTAAATTTATACACAAAATAAAAGAAATAAATAAAATAGTGATAGGCGGGTTCGCTTACTAGCGGCAAATCGGACTCCAAACCAGTTCACATCGAACCAGTTCGCAGTTTGCTAACAGTAGTAGCGAACCGGGTAACCCTGGTCGAGACTTCTCATATAGTTGTCTAAACATTCCAAAATAGGACTTACGAGTATTAAAGTTCATCCTATGGCTGTCAATATCATTGATGTTACACCACATGGCATTCCCATAATCCGCATATTAGCAGATAATTCCTTGTCAAAATCATTCCCATATCTGCATAGAAGCATTTAATTTAATACATATGATGGCAAAATTCCTTGTCAAAATCAGTGTATAGTAGGTACTAGTCCAAATTATGTTAATTTGCTAAATATGACAGCAAAAATCCTTGTCAGCATCAAGAATTATTAATTATCACACCAACAAAAATTACCCAGTTCACTATACAAAGCACTGAAGATGCGACTAATACAAGCAAGCAGAATTTTAAGCAAACCCAAGTCAACTGTTCCATACCAGTCACTAGAAGTTGCACAACAACTCAATGCAGCTACACCATTAACATCTGCCTTATAGGTGACCGAGTTTGCCTGCAAAAACAAAAAATATGAAAGTACGTATAAGCAACTAAAAGACAAGGGAACTCAAGTTCTTTATCAATGTGCGAGTGCAACCCATCAGCCTACAATGTGTCATTAAACATGCTTGCATAAGCATGGACCTGCAAGAAGAACCATCAGTTCCAGCTGCTTGCATAAGCATGGACCTGTATTGCTTGGGTTTTAGCTTTCATCAGATGTTTTACCAGCCATTCCTACCCAAAAAAGATGAAGCAATCAAAGATTTGTTAGTAGTGTCGTATTAAAGCTTCAATTTGATCTGTTTGCACAACAAGTTAATATACATAATAGTGAAATTTCAGTAAATGGAAACTACATCTACCTGCCCAAACATCCCAACAACTTAGATCTTTCCAAAATCTTCTAAAAACTCCAAAAGATGATAAATAGGTACAGAGATCCTAAGAAATCCACCTGCATACCAAAACTGGTAATCAAGCCAGCTGCAATATTGTCAACAGTCTACCAAAACAGAGTACATCAGTTTGGCTACCATGCAAATCAGTTTTCTTATTATTAAATTGATGACAAAAGTGATATACAAGGTGGATAAAATCACTCAAGTAGTTGTTCAGTTAGTATGTCGATGTCCATTTGCTACCAGGATTTATTTAATTGCTACCAAAACTTTTTATGTCAATGCCCACCATAGGCAATTTACGGTTACGAAGAAGTTTTTGAGTTGAACTGAAACAAGAATGCCTAATATGTTTTCTTTGTATGTCTTGTTTTCTCTGTTCATGACAAGATCATCCGACATCTCTCTCTCTCTCAATATAGCAAGTTAACGATGAAGTTAATCACTGAAGCCCAAGTACAAGACAGCTTTGACTGAGGCTAAAATAAAGAATTTGATAAAAAATCCCAACTAACTTGCACCATTAGAAATAGAACATATCCCAACAAATTTCAAAGAAGTCTTCAGAAAACAAATATTAAAGCACTGGCCAAGATGAAAATGAAAAAAAAAATCAATCAAATTTTGTTAAGGCCCAAACCACCTTAAACTATTTGTAAAAATTTACACTATGTAAAGTAAAGTTGTTGTCATTTTAAATATATTCTTGTGGCATACATCTCAAAATCTAAGGTAGTGCACATAATAAAAGCACTAGCTTTTAATTAATCAGTTAAAGCGATAAAAAATAAGAGCCTTAAAATTTAAATCAATGGAAAAACTAAAACAATAATAGTCACGATATCTATCGATGGCATAATGGAGAAGCTAACAACTCTTTGGGAGTGTTGCCAAATAGGGCCACTAGCCCACCCCACTCATACCACACCAGCCCACTTCCCCTCATAGACGGCAACCGAAGAGCCCAAATCCACACTATCCATGAACCACCGGCCCAACCAGCACCCACACTTGCTTAGAATGTAAAAAATGCTTCCAGTGTGATATATATATATGCCTCGTCCTATGCCCAGTTATATTTGGTGAATCAAGTAGCTAAAGTGCAGGCCTTGAGGCTATGAAAAACTAAGCCTCATGCCAGAGACTGGCTTGAGGAAATCCTAAGCAGAGCTTTTAACTAACATGTATTAAATAATCTAAAGAAACCTACAAACAAATGGTAAGAGTTTCCTCAAGCTGGCAAATGAAATAACTATTTGAAGTGGAGAACATTTCATTAAGCATGATTCTTTCTCAATATTCAACTCTATCACCCATAAATAGGCCAAGCAAAACAAATGTGCATATGGATGAATTTCCTTGTAATTAAGCATCATGTTTCATTAAAAAAAAAGTTCATCCAAGTTAGCATGACATGATTAAACATCAGCTATTGATGACTCCATAATCCACATTATGTAATCCACTGCAGCTTGTGAAGTGGGGATATAGACATGACTGAGAATGCTACAGGATTATAATTATCTCAGAGAACTGTCTTAAGTAGTCCTCTACATATTTTAATTGACACATGAGAGTACCTCGAGCATCAAAACCAAAACAGAAAAAAATGAGCACATCGAGCTTCGAACAGTTCAACAATATGGACTGTTGGTTCGGTTGATGAATCAAAAAATAGATCCTGAGAAACAAAGCCAGTATACAAAACCCTTAGAAACCTCTCTCCACAGCCATTGCTAAAAAGGGGAAAAAAAAAACAGTATGTCGATGAGCATAAATGTAATTAAAATAAAATGTAATCACTTTTTCAAACAAAATCCATCATTATTTAAAGATGCATCTATAATAGCCTTGTCAGACTCTTTATTGTTATCATAAATATTCAAAGAAATCTGCATAAATAAATGAAACTTAGCATAACCTTCAAACCCTAAAATCTCCATCGCCCAAAGCAAATCATCACATTAATCACCTTCTTCTCCCTTGGGCATTTATCAATTGCTCTAAGCATGAACGATATAATGAAATAAAAAAAAAGGGTTGTTTACCCTATAAAATCAACACATACCTCGTTTACCTACTTGTTGGTGACGGAGATCATATTAGAAAGGTCCTCTTCAAGATCATAAGCTGGTGACGGAGATCATATTAGAAAGGTCCTCTTCAAGATCACAAGCTCTGATTTATAATCTCATGGCTCATGCGCAGGGCTTGTTGGCCCGTCCGCCATGATTGTCAAATCCATAAGGTGATGCAAGGAGAGAAGAACCTCAAAACCCTAGACCTACCATGTCTCTATGACAGAGGGAGAGACCGAAGATTTTATTTGAACATTGCGATTGACGATATTCATGATGACTATCATGTCCTTACACAACTTAAAAGGATAATGATATCAAAATTTAATTGGAGAACATTTTTTTTTCCAACAATCAATTGAATGCAAAATCATTTGATTGGTGACGCTCTTATCCTTTTGTCTCCAATATATAAATTTATTCAAATATAAATTCGATTAATAGAAATAGGAAAAGCCCATCATGAATCTAAAATTCAAGGATAAAATCCTATTCTCTCTAAAACAAGCAATGTGATATTCCAACATCATGCTAAAAAAAATGTCCAATAGATAAAGCCATGGTTTTCTCCTCACATTGCTTGCCCTAATCCAGATAGACCTCCAGATAAATCTCAGGGAAAAAATTCCTAGACGTTTTCAACTCTAATCCAGCTTTAATCTGTGTTGTTGATTCACATAGGAATTGGCCATCAGCTGCACATTCTCCCTGTTGCCCCAAAAAAATAAACAATTAGGATCTTCTTCCTACCCATGGGCCTAATACAGGAAGATTTTTCCCTGCATCAACACACTATGTAGTAGTATTCAATTAATTAATACAGGGGCAAATTCTCATGTCCTTAGTTAAATTAATTTTATCACTAGTTTTTCAGCTTATGTCGCTTGTAACTAATCTAGAATGTCTAATCCTTGAAAAATTCACTCCAGTCACAAATAATTAAAATGAAATATCAATGAGTTAGCAAGCTCTTCTATAGTTGAATAGAAAATGCCACATCAGATAGGCATCCCCTCGAGAGCATGCGCCACAGCTATCTCACATCTATTGGATTTCACGGATTTATATGGCCCTTAAGTTACACATTATGGTCAAAGTCAAACAGTCCAAGTTGTTAACTTAGAAAGATGGTAGAATACTAGTTGTAGTCAAACTAGAAGTTTTCAACTAAATCAAGGGTTGTGATTTGACCCTATAAGTGTGGTAATCCTAACCGTTAGATTTCTTGATGGACAAGTTTTTAACCTATTTAAAGGATCTAGAGTTCATCTTTCTACACACAATCTACGTAGCAATTGAATTAGAAGAATTCAAGGGAAACTCATCTTCTCTACAGTGTGCAAAGAAAGAGAAGGCTCTTCATCAAATCACCGATTGCCAGATCATTGCTCACTCAGATCGTTCAAGGCTTAATCCTCGCGTGAAAAACTCTATGGTGTAAGGTAGCTAAAGTTTTATTTAATTCTGCTTTTGATTGCAGGAAGATCCTAATAGTTTCCAACACAATCAACCATAAGAAACAAGGTGCAAGGTGCTCCACGAGTCCATCATGCCACTCGTAGGATGATGTCAAATTGATGTTACCCATGAGTCCATCTCTATGGCATCCTCTTAGGTACTTGACAAATCTTCTCTAGCTGATGATTGAAAACATTTTTTTTTTGAGAAATTTACCTGATCAACCCTGTCAGATACACCTTTAACGTCAGAGGCCCTATAGTTTCACCTTTATCCAAACCAACCCATTCAAAATCATTATTGTTTACCTTTTTACTTTTTGTTTTTTCGTTCGAAGTCGGTGGAGAAGCGGTGTCGATTCATAGTCGCTGGCGCTTCGTTTTTGAATCTTTAAGCTACCAAATCGGTAAGTTAGAAATTAAATTACCTTCTATTTCTGTTGAATTTTTTATTCTCCTTTCTACGGTCTATGTTTTGAAATAATTTTCTTCTTTATATGATTTCTTACACAATCATCATCGATTGTTAATGCGATCGATAACGATTGCATATACAATCGATGACGATTGTATATTCATTCGATATCGATCGCATATACAATCGATGACGATTGTATATTCAATTGATGTCGATCGCATTAACAATCGATGACGATTGTATATTTAATCGATATCGATCGCATTAACAATCGATGACGATTGTACATCAATCGTCGTCGATCGCATTAACAATCGATGACGATTGCCTAAACAATCGTCGATTTTTTATCTAGCCTGATTATAAACAATCTCTTTTAGTATCTGAGTCACGCCTTTCAATTTTATCACAGTTCATATACAGAAGCCGTCAAGATGGTTGTACAGGTGGTTGTTGGCAAATATTCGCCTACTGGCATTTCGAAGGTCTACGAGGACGCTAGCCCGCAGTGGAAGGAGTTGCTAAGAGCATCAGTTTTTAAGGGAATATTTCAAATGCCAAAGGGTGTTAGTTTTATTGGAGATGTCGTCGATGCCATATTGAGTTTTTGGGTTGAAAAGAACCACTTCCGAATCGGGAAGAGAGATGTCTATCTTCGAAAGATGGACATCTTTTTCCTTAATACTGGGCCTTGTGGTGGTTGAACCCCAACAGTATACCCCTTTCATTAAACCATCTGAAAAGGAAACCATTCGATACAAATATTTTCGTAGACTACCGATCCAAAAAATTACTCGGTCGCATATAGAAAATGGATTGAGGCTAGCGGAAAGTGATGACGACTTTGTCAAGTTGGCTCTTCTATTTATTCTATGTACATTTCTTTTTCCCAAGTCCCACCATAAAGTGTTGGAAGACCACGTTGAACTCGTCGATGCCGTAGAGAACTTCAAACAAACTCCGTGGGGTCTCTACGTGTTCAATGACTTGCTGGAGTATATAGAGAAAGACGTAGCAAATAGAAAGACTGCCGACAACGATAAAATCCTTAAGTCGTATAATATTTATGGTTGTATGTGTATATTTCAATGGTGGGCCTATGAGATGTTGCCTGACATCTCACCTCAAAGAACGTCCATGATAAACCCTTTTCCCCGACTATTGAAGTGGGCGGAGAAGCTGCAAACGAGGACGAAAGGCTACACTCTTGCGAAGATGCTGGACAGCAAGGTATGATGTCGTTTTAAATAATTCAAATTTGTAGAGGTAAATTTGAAAGATTCTTAGTACCAAATAAGTCGATATCGACTACCTACGAAGTCGATATCGACTGCCTACGAAGTCGTTATCGACTTCCTAAGCGATCTGTATCGACTTCCTAAGCAATCGATATCGACTTCCTAAGAAATCGCTATCAACTTCCTACACAATCGGTATCAACTTCCTACACAATCGGTATCGACTCATTAAGCAGTTGATATATTATAGTGATTGTTCAATTTTCTCTGTAATATTGCTATGTTATTTTATAACCTGTTCTTTTTCGTAACAGATTTACGCTCCCCTCGAACCCGTTTCTTTCGAGTTGGTGATACCCCTAGTAAGGGATTATCAACGGGGTCGAAAGGCTGTTGCGGGGAAGATTGGGGGGAAGAGGAAAGAACCTGAAGAGGTCAAGAAAGTTGTGGAAGTTGATTTGCAGCCCAAGAAGAAAAGAAATTATATTCCAGTCAAAGAAGTTGACGAGGAAGAGTTCGAGTACGAAACAACGTCTTACGAAGACTCGTCATCAGAAGAGGTCCCCGTCTAATTAGACCGGCCTAGAAAGGACGTCGCAAAAACAAGAGGCAATACACCAACCTCCTCTAATCAAGAGTTATTGAGGAGAATTGATGATATGGAGTTGAAGAACTTGAAACTCAATCAAAAAGTGAGCCATTTGGAAGAGTTAGTGAACCAATTGCTGGAAGGGAATAAGCAGTTGGTGGAAGAGAATAAGCTCCTCCGAAAATAATGTACCTCCTTTAATGAACGGCTCACTTCAAGGGATGTACAACTACAAACGGCGGATCACTTCAACACGCGGATCCGAAAGGAGCAAGGAAAAATTACTAGAACTCCTTCAAACGATACTGGAGGTGACACCCAAGGTATGGGTTGTAATATAGTCTACTTTAACTTAATGCGATTGTTTAGTGAATCGTTATCGATTGTAAGTACAATCGTTAATGATTATTAATGCAATCGATGACAATTGTAAATACAATCGATAACAATTGTATTTACAATCGTTATAGAGTCGATATTGATTGGTTTCAGAGTCGATATAAATTGTTGTTAGGAGGCATATCTATTCTCTCATATCTGGTTATTTATCGATTTTATTTCTTTCGATGTCCAGAATGGTGCTGTCTCGAAGTTGTTATCGGGTGTGCCTCTCACTGCCAATATGGGACCAGAACCTATTGGTCCAGCAGACCCAAGATCAATAGATATGGGACCACCTCCTCCCACGCAAGGGGAGGTGGCAGCAGCTGACAACCAATCCCAGGATCATGATGATAAGGGTGGTCCGGCTGGTGATGAGCAACCCGAGCAACCAATCGACGCTCGCTTGAGGCCTAAGACTAAATTAAAACATATTGCTGCAAAGCTGCCTAGGACCAGAAGAAAGCCGCCGATAAAAAAACCAACAACCAAGAAAATGCCCCCTTTTACAATTGAGCTGACAGATGAGCAGAGGTTCATGAATGCCATATGGACAGCTCCCAAAAAGGATGTCGAGTAAGTTACTTACTTTCGTAATTTGTCCGTTTTTTTTATGATAGTTAGTTAGTTGTTATTTAGTAGTTAATTTCGTTTTGAATTTAAATTTTGGTCGTTATGTTTTATGCAGCACCTACGTAAGCACCGTGGGTGATTATACACTCCGGATACATACTTTCAAATGTTTGAAAGGCCGGAGATATTTAGACAATGTTATAAATAACCAAATCTCTTATATTTAATTCTTTTCATGTTATTTATTTAAACAAACGATAACGATTTCCTAGATAGTCGATAACGATTATTTATACAATAGACATCGATTGCCTTAACCGTCAATATCGATTATATTAAAAATCGTTATCGATTGTCCTCACAGTCGATACTGACTGTATTAACAATCGTTGACGATCGTCTTAATAGTCGATACCGACTGTGTATAGAATCGATAACGATTTTCTGTATAGTCGATTACTGAAATATTTTTTCTTTCATATATTGGGAGCCTACCTAAGACTTTTGGAAGTCATTGATGACACTGCTCATTCTGAAGTAGTGGATAAATTCTTCCTTATGAGCCCCGCCAGTTTGTCCTATATGGCAATAGATTATAATTATTTTAAATTTTTTATTGAATCTGAAAAACTCAACGACCAACCATTAGCCACGCAAATCGAACGATGGGTTGCTGTTAAAGAAGAAGCCAACTCAGGCAAGAAGGTGCTCCAAAACTTCTTCTTCAGTAGGTTGAGAGATCTGTGGGCTCACCAATGTAACACGGTATATTACGATCTCTGTAAAAATTTTTTATAATTTTTACCGTTGTATCCTCTAATATAATATTCATTTCAACTATTTGTCCCAGTCCATAGTCACGATCTATTACATTGGGCGCTTACGATCGTTAAGGTTTTAGAACGATCGATAATGATCGTTGACCCTATTTTTGATAGGCCTTCTATAGAGAAGTTTCCGGTTCAAATAAACGTCCTAGTAAGAATTGTCCATAAATTATAAATCTCCAATTTTTGCTTACTTTATCCGACTACGATTACGACTTCATAAGCAATCGTTAACGATTGCCTATATAGTCGTTAACGATTGTCTATATAGTCGCTACCGATTTCTCAAGCAGCCGTTAACGATTTCCTAGATAGTTGCTATCGATTGCTTATACAGTTGTTAAGGACTATTTTGACAGTCGATATCGACCGTATTAACAGTCGAAATCTGAGAAAATTCTGATAGTAGTAAAAAAATTTACTGTTTGCTTATTTTAGCTACTTATGTTATATGACATTGTACTTTTCAAAACAGACCAAATATCTTCCCGCACTTTTACATGTATATAGAGACTCTACTGCATTGAATGCTGAGACCTATCTGTGGTCAAGTTCTGATTACAAGATCAAATCCATACCCCGATAGACCAATGGGTGGGTCTGTGGGGTGTTTGTGTTAAAGTACATAGAGTACTTCATGACGGGGAAGAAATTCGACTTCAGTCAAGGCAATATGACTCAGATTAGGGCAGAAATAGGCCAAGCCTTTGCTAAATTCACTGCCGATGGAGAAGCCGAGAAAGATATCTTTAAAAAACCTACTACTGATGTAGCACCGTAGTACTGATGCAGCACCGTAGTTTTTATTGAACATTCATAGAAATTTGTAAATGAAAGTTACATTTTTTGGAAACTTGTAATCTCAAGTACATAAAAATACATCGGGTGAACATTCGAAAATGAAACAATAGTCTAGTTTTGCGTGTGTCACAGACCGTATTGACTGTTGATATCGATTATATAAGCATCGACTGCCTATCAAATCGCTAACAGCTTCTTATAAAATCGATATCGATTGTATAAGAAGTCGACATCGACTGCTTGTGAAATCGATATCGATTATATATGCAGTTAACATCGACTGCTTATATGATCTACATCTACTGCTTATATAATCGATGTCGATTGTATAAGCAGTCGACATCGACTGTATAAGCAATCGATATTGATTGTATTGGAAGTCGATATCAATGTCGACTGCTTATACAATCGACATCGATTGTATAAGCAATCGATAACGACTGTATGAGCTGAGAAAATGTGGGAGAATCCTTAAAAGTTCTACTAAAATGTACTTCTTTACATTTTTAATGGAAATTCATCATATATGTTACATCCAAATTTATAGCTAATGGACTGTGGGGTGTTGTTGTTGAAGGTAGCTGACTTCTTCTACCGTGTCAACCCATCGGCCCCACTGCCGTGCAACTCCTGCGATTGTGACCATACTCACTGCACCTGCCACATTATAGGGCCCTAACCTCACTCTTAGAGCGTATCATTTTCTTCTTCGGACGGCCGACTTACTGTCGATAATTATATGGTGGTCTCACTTTCATATTTTCAGGCAGTTGCTCGGCTTGGAATTCCCGTTGGCTTTTATCGAGGGTGGGAATTCATTGTTCGTCATATGTTCGTCTAAACCAAGCAGTGAAAAACTACTTCTTACAGAAGTTATGGTAATCGTAACTTCTCCGATTGATGGCCGCTACGGCATGAGAGCAAGGCAAGCCATGAATGTGCCAACGGCAGCAAGTACACGTCTTGTGTTCCAAGTCAACGTGATGAATAAAATTTTCGGAATTGATCGCGCCTGTATGGTTGAGCTACCTTTCTACCGGCCCATTGCAGCATCTTCTTCATTTGCTGGTCTGCTTTCGGGCAGAGGAGGGTAGTCCATTTCTCATATATTTGTCGGTGCTTTTGAAAATGATCAGCGACTTTCTCTCTAATAGTTCTGATTAAGTTGATAATTGGTCTCTCTCAAGCTATCTTTAGTACGTTGTTCAATCTTTTAGCATTATTCGTAGTCAGGGAATCGTACTGCCTTTCTTTCATATATGCACGTGCCCAATGCTTTGTGTCTATTTTCAAAATATACTCTACGGCCCGAGGATCAGTAGGATCTTTCTTCATTTCGTTAATAAAATAATCAAATCTCTCTACCGAATATGCACGCACGACGCTCCACCATAGACCCTTTACATTATTCCTGGGAAACTTGTGTTGCAAATTTTGAGTCATATGTCGCATGCAGTAGTTGTGGTGTGTGTTAGGGAAGATATGTTTCACCTTCAACCTATCCGTGATAAAAAAAAAATCTTCAGTAAACTCACCGATTATGAACGCACCTATCCGTTCAAGAACCACATCCACGTATCCTCTTCTTCTAACTCGACCACGACAAATGCTAACGGTAATATATGGCCATTACCGTCTTGTCTTGAGGTGATAAGTAGGATCCCTTGAAAGCGTCTCGTGGTGTATTGCCATCTACAAGTAAGCGATGTGACGAAGTGTATTGCGGTAACTTAGATGCATGGGCCAAAACTCTAAAATCTTTAAAACTTACCGTCAAGCGTTAGTTGGAAGGATGTTTATACATTAGGATCTATCCTCTCCATCTCCTTCACGTAGGCCGGTAGATTCATAAATTGTCCTTCCCAACTGCCTTTAATATCATTAAGGACAAGTTCTTTCCCCCTCCAAGCCTTAACATATGAGATTTGCATATTATAAGCTTTTGCAATATTGAACATTATCGACGATGGAGTGTAGTCGAATCCTTTTATAAGTTTCTCCCGTACATAATTGGTTATAAAGGAGATTGTTGCATTATGGTGACCGTGCGGTCTGATCTTAGCGGCCCCGCATGTGTGAGTACTATTGAACATCTTGATTTTGAAAGTGTCGAGCCTAATTAATTTAGACGCATGTATTCGCCATGAACAATCAAGTTCGTAGCATGCGGCTGTCACTCGATAACTAGCGGTTTTCAAAGGCCAAATTTAAAAGTTTTTCTCCACCGCGTATTCTTTCAATGCTCTTTGAAATGTTTTTTTTATCTCTAAAGGTCTCTCTAACTTCAAACGTCTAATTTTGGTATGCGGTTTCCACCTCTTGATCGGAAGACTCGTCCGATGTCTCTAACATTTCATAAGCTTCAACTACTAAGGGATTATCAATACCTCTCACAAAAAATTTTAGATCCTCTTTATAAACTCATCCGGTTTGTCATCATAATCTTCGACGTTCTTTTTACTAGCAGTGTTTTGAGGTGGTTGACTAGATCCTTCTTCACCGAAGGGATTTTGATGTGGTTGACTAGGCGCTTCACAGAACGGGTCATGATATGGTTGACTAAGCCCTTCACCGAACGGGTTCTGACATGGTTGACTAGGCCCTTCACCGAAAGGGTGTTCATGTATATGAAAATAGGGTTGAGCTCCTTCGTTAATCTCCATCGATGGCATAGTAGAACATAATTCGTGAGTCAGTCAAGTTGTGAATCCACCGGGGAAGTTATGACGAAAATTGTCTTCATCCCCCACTCTTAGAGACGTGCAATCTAACTCTAGACTCCAATGTTGTGACCCATGCATATTTTGTAGTGGGCCATCATATGATTCAACTGGGGCATGGTTTAAATCAATGGTTGTCTTCATAGCCGATATGTTTACCGCAAAATCGCCGTCATCGCCTAACTGAACGGTATCATATGTAAGTCCTTCCTCCTCAAACTTAGATGGCTAGAAAGAATGGTTACTTACAAAATCAGTCCCACCTTAAGGTACTTGTTCAGCTTCGAATCGGAAGGAGGATGGTTCTTTAATGATGAATACCTTTATAATGTCCGACCCTGATTTATAAAACGAAAATAGAGTGGCCAAATCATTCGAATCTAAAGCGTCGACAAGCACAAGGGTATTCATTATCTTCATAGAGAACTTTATGGAAATTGTTTCATCTGTCCTCACAAAACTGACAATAAAAATTCGCCTTATGAATCATTCATAAGACATACCCGTCGAAATTGTAATAACCCTCTGACGACCACCTTGATACAAACCATCATGGTTTACAATATGGCCATCAAAGTGATAGAGAAGAGGAATTTTCACACCAGACATCGTCTGTTTAAGAAGAAGGGGTAATAAAACGGATGACAAAAATGACAAATTGATAGCAAAACAACTGATACACAATCGGTGTCGACTATTTAAACGATCGATATCGATTGTAAAGAGAACCGATATCGATTGTAAAGAGAATCGATATCGATTTTATAGAGAATCGATATCGATTGTTTAAACAGTCGTTATCGATTGGATACGCAATCGTTATCGACTGTTTATACAATCGATATCGATTCTCTTTACAATCGATATCGATCGTTTAAACAGTCGACACCGATTGTTTATAAAGTCTTTATCGTCTCTTTCCATATATTTATCCAGTAAAATTAATTTTTCAAAATAACTTTCGATGGGGTTTGCATTGGATCTGAACATACCTCGCGTCGAAATAGGAAACTGCACGATCTTCAACTCCCAATGGCAAAATGCAGGAGTTTCTTCTCCCAAACCTTTGTTTTCTTCTTCCAGGTAGAAGATCTAAGGCAGAAGACGTCGTCACCTTCACCACCTCTAACTTCTTACTAACTCTAGCAGATTAAAATGAGGAAGAAGGGGGATGTATTCGTGGGTTAAAGAAAGTCAGAGAAGGGGGTAATATGGACTTTTTATTCTCTTTAGGGTCAACTCGGCTTCGAGCTGGTCGGTTTGGGCAAAGGTGAAACTATAGGGCCTCTGACGTTAAAGGTGTATCTGACAGGGTCAATCAGGTAAATTTCCCTTTTCTTTTTTTTGAGTATGATGGTTGAAAACTTTTTTAATCATGATACTTATTTTTTGGTTAATTTTGTGAATGTTATGACTGAAATAATCCGGGGCTTG
Organism: Chloranthus sessilifolius; assembly: GCA_021018995.1. NCBI lineage: Eukaryota > Viridiplantae > Streptophyta > Magnoliopsida > Chloranthales > Chloranthaceae > Chloranthus > Chloranthus sessilifolius. The sequence continues at coordinate 98,349,610 of CM037593.1, forward strand.
GACATTGAATAAATAGTTTCCTTATTGGAGTAATAGATATATTTTATTTTGAAGTTAAACTTTAATAGTAGTCTCTAGTTAATGTACTTGTTAAATTGCAAGTTTCATTCAATTTTCTTATGTGATTTCATTGAAAATATTATCAGATTAACTCCATTAACTGCCTTAATCACCAAATGGATGCTTCTACTACTATTTGTGAGATTTTTTCCTTTCCAGACATATGACCGACCAAATTACAACACGTAAGATCAATACCCAAAAGATTTCCTCCACTCCTGGGGGCTTGACCCCTTCCCAACTGCTCAACAATTCCATGCAAGAACCCATATGCTACCAACAAAGGGAAATTTTTAAAAAAGTGGTTCTCACTCTCCTTCTCGCACTCTTAATTCACATTCTCAGGTTCCTTTTTGTAATTTTCCCATTTTGTTCATTTTTTTTATATGTGCAAATTATGGATTGAGTTAGTTTTTATTAGATTCAACTGGTTATAAAGAATTTTTCATTATATATTTTTTGTGCTAGTTTTAAATTGGTATCTGAACTGAGAAAATAACAATTTGGAAATGAACCTAGTCATGCGTAATCTGATACCAACATGTCACCAAAAAGTAACAATTTGAAAATGAACCTAAATCATGCGTAAAATCTGATACCAACATGTAACCAAAGATAATATTCAATTTGAAAAGGCGAATACTTGCATGTGCATGAGAAAGATATAGAGAGAGAGAGAGAGAGAGAGTTTCTAAATAGTTCTAGCTATTTAGTTCTTAACTTCTAGTCTTAGATCTTAGGTGTTGATCTTAGTTTTTTCTAGTTCTTAGTTTCTAGTTCTAGTTCGTAGGTTCTAGAACCAGTTCTTAATTTTAGTCTTCAGATTTTGAATTCTAGTTCTTAAATTCTAATTTTAGTTCATAGGTTTTAAATTCCTAATCTTAGATTTGATTTTAAGTGCTAGTTCTTAATCTCTAAATTTTAGATTTTAAATTCTAATTCTTAGGTTGTTTTTACCTTAATTTGTTAGTTCTAATTTTAGACCGTAATTATAGCCTTCGATTCCAGTCTTAATTGTAAATTTCAAATCTTATAAATTCACAGATTTTAATCTGCAAATCTACAATTTTTTTTAATTCAAACTTATTATTTTTCAATCAAAATCATTTCCAAAAATAATCATAAACCAATCGATTTTCCCAAGGGAGCTTACAGAGGATACCCGGGAACGGGGCCGATCCTCCTTAGCATAGCGGGCCCAAACCCCTTTTTTTTAGACTCCTAGTAGAAGTAGGAAACCTAAATTAATTAGAGTTCTAATAAAATTAAGTAGAAGTTTGATAAAATTAGGATACTTAGATTAATTATACTCTTAATAGAATTAGGAGATTAATATTAATTAGACTTCCAATAAGATTAGGACTCTTCAGATAATTAGACTACTAGTAGAACTAGGAGACTAGTTTAATTAAACTTTCAGACTCTCGGTAGGAATAGGAAAGATTGAAAGACAATCAGCCTTAGAGTAGGAAAAGAAGGAAAACAACTAGACATCCAGGTGACCCAGTGCTGCTGATATCGCCAGGCCGATGATTCAGTAAAGAAGTCGAACCCACACCCCGAAAAGGCGTGATCAGTGACGTGTTGTAGCATTGATAAGCATCTGCAGCTGGCAATCGCAACGAACCAGGTATTTTCTTCATAGAATTTACCTTTTCTTTTCTTTACTTCTATACTTTTCACTCATCGTCAATCGCCTTACATCAGAGTCCACATAGACCAATTTGGGCAACTATTTCCAGGAATCGAAAACGATCCAAAAAAAGCGCGTACCAACAGACTAGCGATCGCGGTGGGACTTCTTGTCGTCAAAGTCTCCTCCGTCTAGCTTAAGTTTTCTTTTATTCATTTTCTCTTTCCTATTTAATTTTTTCCTGCACTCACTCGACTACTGAGGATTTCCCGAAAGTGCATGAGCATTTGCCAAAGGCTCAAGATGGCAGGGATATGAAGAATAAATATCACTGACAACAATAACCCTCCGTTATGGAATAACCATGATGACCCCGTATACAGCCAGGATCTGTCTAGCGAGTCCGCTTAATACAACCCCGAGATTAACATGACAAGCGAATAGGAAAATCTCTTTACTCCTCCAAGCACTAGCAATAACCATGAGGGACGAGACGAAAGTACCAGATAAAACTTCACCGCTCGACAACTTGTGGAGCTCAGCGTCTAGAAGTTACAAAAGGGGGCGAGGATGCCGAAGAACTACTCTGAGGCTTGGCAGCAGCATTTGAAACCATCAAAGAGCAACAAGATCGACAGGAGCAAGAACGACTAAGGAAAGAAGGGTCACCACCCACACCAAGCATAGTCTCAGCCTACGTGTCACCGTTTGGTCAGGCTGCCCGTGGCCTCTTCAACAGCAATTGCCAAGACCGAACTTACCCTCATATTACCCAAAAAGATGCCACTATAAGAGTAGAGGATTTCTCTAACATGCTCGACAAATACTGACTAAGAGAGAACGCTCGGGTTACTCATTTGGATTCTATAAGTTTTGTCAAGACCTGGAGTTCACCCTACTTGTAGGATTCAAGCCGCCTAAGTTCAACAAATATAATGGTACGGGCAACCCAAACCACCATTTTATGCTCTTTTGCAAAGACTGTCGACCCATTCGCAATAACCAAGGATTCCTGATACACTACTTCCAGATATCGCTAGAAGGGGAAGCTCTCGACTGGTTCGCTGGACTTTCACTCCATAAAATTGGCACGTTCGATGAACTGGCCGAATAATTCCTGGACCAGTATAAGCATCTAATACAAGAAATAGTTAGTCTTAGTGATCTAATGACAGCTAAGCAAGAATTCGAGGGAAGACTTCGCGGACTTCATAGTGCGCTGGAGGAAGTTGGCTTGCCGCACCAGAAGTCAGATGAAGGAGAAGGATGCGATCGATATCATTATAAACTATGTCAGGGAACCTCTCCTAAGTGCCCTTTTCATAAGCGATTGTCCAGACTTTGCTATTCTTCACTCACGTGCCAGCCGCATTCAACAACATATAAAGAGAGGAGATCTCACCTTTTCGATAGTACCCTCGAAGACTGCTACTTCCAGCGAATCAAAGCATAAGAACAACAAGAAAGCCTTCTGCTCGAAGCAAGTCAATACCGTCACCAATCAGGGTCAAAACTCCGACAATGGAAACTACCCGCCAAGGAATTCTGATCAAAATTAGTATCAGAACCAAGGCCAGCAACGATACCCGAATCAAAATCAAGGTCAGAATCAGTAAAGGTATCCGAACCAGAATCAAAATCATGGCTAATATCAAAATAGGAATCAGTATCCTAATGCCCACCAGCACCAGAGTCAAAACACGATGCAAAATAGGCCAATTAATACCCAGAATTACAATAATGTGCCTCCACCATAAATTTTCAATCAACAAACTAGAGGGCCCTACCAGCCAAGAAGAGAGCACTGCCCTCCGCTACCCGATACGATTCCAAATATCTTTCACCTCCTAAGTAACCAAAACCTTCTTAGATTCCCACCAGAACGGTCGCGGCTGGTTGACAAATTTAGACTATAGTAAGTTCTGTGCATTTCATCGATACGCGAGACACAATTTGGAAGACTATTGGGTCCTCCGAGATGTGATCTACAATATGAACAATAGAAACCAAATTGACTAGAAAGCTCTCCGAAATTCTCACAACCAACCATCGCAAAACTTGGGGATTGTAAACAACCCCATGCCAAACCACAACCAAGGGTTAGTGTCCCACATCACTACAGTAGACCTTCCCAGATAACCCTCTTTCCATCCTTCGTAATCACTCGCCTTCCCTCACCTACTACCATTGACGATCCAATAGAGTCTCTAAGGCCCCCAGCTGTTCAGCCACACCCTTTAACCGTAATCACTCGGGTCACACCCCCAAGTCTACCTCCCTACCCAAATTTTACCTGAATCCAAGTCCAATCGCTCAAGGCACAAAAACCGAACCTCCATCAGCCTTCGCTCGAACCTCTCACTCTTCCAAACCCACAGCCAACTCCCTCACTGTCTGATTCTGAACCTGAATACAAAGACCATGTCTTCCAAACTGTGGAGCAAATTATAATATGGGTAGAAAGTGGCACCCAAAATACCTCGAGATAGCAACCTGAGGCTATAATAGAGCACTGCCCCGATACCAAGATGAGTCAGCCGAGCGAAGAATCCAACAAGGAAGAAGCCCTTATCTCCACTTTTCTAGAAGGGGAAGATTGCACTCAATATCTTCCACCGTAGAATGACATAGCTCCTCTGCACATTCCTTCCTCTAATTTTGCTTCATTCGTAAAAAGTACTATGGCAGGTTCTCCGATACCTTAGCCAACCTGCCTGATCCTCAAATCTGTGACCCATTACCCACCACCGCCATTCCCCCGAGAAAAGCAGAACAACGGTGCTCAGTCGTCGAAAAGGATAGCAAGGGAACAAGTGATAAACCTACCTTCACTTCCTCATATAATCCCACCGCCTCAAATTCCAGGACCAGGGCCTCCGCCGCCTCAACCAAATATCAATAGAACTCACTGCCCCGGTAAAGAGCCAGTTTTAGAGGTAGGACAAGAATACGATCTTCTGCGACACCTCAGAAAAATATCAGCGCAGATATCAATCCTTGAGCTCATCAAAAAGTTGTTGAAATACCACATACTATTGATAGAGACACTAGATGAGATGTATGTAAATGAAGATACTACCTTGTATGAGCTACATGAAATCGCTTCGGTCATGACACAACCTCCAATGCTCACTTTCACTGAGGCTGATATGCCAAAGGAATCACTGTGCGGGAGCTCCGCCCCAATATACCTGACCGTTATGATTATAGGCTTCTCAGTACCGCATGCACTGGTCGACACAGGAGCATGACTTAATATATGTCCCATAACCACACTCAAGACACTGGAATATATGGAGCAGGATATAAAGCCCTCATCTTTGTCCTTCATCGCATATGACGGGTCCCGACAGTTTGTTAAAGAAACCATCAAGTTGCAAGTCTACCTTTGGCTAGTCACTAAAGGTGTTACGTTCCATGTCTCTGACTCGTCTAGTATCTACAATCTAATCCTATGAAGGAAATAGCTGGAGTCCATGAAAGTTGTAACATCTACATATCATCAATGCATCAAGTTTCCCCACGAAGACTCTATTGTCAGGATATACGTCGATGTGCCCCTTAAAGAAGTAGATACTGATTACGCGGCCAGTATTCCAATGGCTCATGATTGTCCTATCCACCGGCCATATTAGGAAGGAACGATCTCCTGATGATACCGCAATAGTAGAAGTCACTCACCGTAGCTCACCTCCACATCAATCAAGATTAACGAAGAGAGTAGCTGGACCTGACCTCACCCAGCCATATGATATAAACCCTACTACGACAAAGAGATGGGACCTCTGTACCAGCTCGAATACATCCCACATATAAGACTTGACAAAATTTGACAACGACGAGTAGGGCCAGTCGTTCCAAAGAAAGTTCGCAAGTACACACAATTGGGTTATCAGTCAGATGGTAAACAAGCCAACCTCCTACCAACCTCGCCTAAATGGTCACTCTACTTCCATTTCATTTATAGAACTAGCGAAAAGCCCGACGTGCTGAGAAGAAAGAAAACATCCCTCACTGAACCACAGGCAATTGAAGTTGAGCAGATCATCAAAGCCTTCGCGGACCTGACAAGCTTAAACCAAAATGACAAAAACATCGACAAGCCAATTGAAGGCATAGGATCGCTGTTCGACGCTGAGGAATCCTACGCTGTCGAGAAAAGAAAACTATCAGAATCCAAACCGCACGTAGAAGACTGGGAGTCGACCGACGAGGAGGACTCCCACATCGCTGTATTAGGAAACGAGGAAGAACCAAAGTCAGGGACACCCCAGTCTCATGAACCAGGAAGAAAGGACTGGCTCTCAATGTTGAGTGAAGAAGAAGACTATTGGATTAGCCTTACAAAAGTAAAACTTCGAAATCACTTAAGAGCAGAATGGCTGAAGCTCCTCGAGGAGGTCAATAACTCTCGAAGCGAAGAAACAGACTTTGATGACGAGCTTGATCATCGATCCTTACTGGATAATTGGCAGTGACTGCACTGCTGCCCTTACCCAGAATCGCCCTATTGCAGCCTGTGCGCATCTGTCTTAATGTGGTGCGAAAGAGCGATCTTGTGCGAGATAGAACGAACAATAAGGGCGGAAGATCATCACATTGCCTTTATAGAATTCTAAGAAGAATTAGAGCTCGACACTCCCCAATCTTCATATGCGCCACAACTTTTGATATTCTAAAACTCACTAGAAGAGGAATGGCAACTACTGCCGAGCGATGATGAGGACTATGGTTGGATCTCCCTGCTCTTGAGATGGAAGAGCAGCTAGGTGAGGACCTCTAAAGATTATTCGAAGAAGTGGATGAACTCCAATGTGAAGATTCAGACTCTAATAGCAACTCGGATGCCGAATCCATCCTCTCAAGATGGGAATGACCTTGGGGATATCCCTGCATCTCCCAACCCCACCAACCTCACTGTCGAGTGTGCATATTCATCCTGGCATATTACGAGGTACAAAGTCAAGAACTCACCTGCCTAGAAGAATGCCTCGAACAACTTTAACAACAAAGGATACCTCTAGACTGATTCTGAAAATGAGAGCTTAGACGGCTATTGCCTCTCCACCCTTTTCGAGGATGGAACAGTTCATACGATAGAAGAAGGTATATCAGTAGGACCACCGCCGCCCTCACTCATCAGGAGGATCACCCCGGACGAGGACTCTAAAAAAAATGCTAAATTTTGAACGGGTCCATGTCATTCGAAGACTCGCACAAACAGCTCCCGCAGCCGTCCAACTTTCTCAACTAGGAGAAGCCTCTTCGACAATTCCTCTTCAGGCAACCGACCATGTACCATATCTCTTATCAAAAACTAAAAAAATAGAAAATCTCAAAACCCATAAAAATTTGAAAACAGAAAATCCTAAAAAATTAGAAGGCCACAGAAAAGGGAGGGAGCCCTTCATCCTAGATCCATTCAGTGACCAGCAAGGAGATTTTTCTCCTACGGCTACGAGTAGTGATCACCTCAATGGAATCAAGGAAGGAGTAACCGACATGATCGCACACGGTCATTGCCCTACCCTCAACATCGAAGAACCCTGCCTCGACTCTATTTGAAGTGACCCTACTGCCTCTTCCTCGAGAAGCCGTCGAGCGTCCCGACGAAGTAACAAGCCCGTAATCATACTCGATGAGATGCTCCACGACTTCGAGAGAAGGATGAATAGCCTTGACTTACACCTAATTAAAGATGTCGTGGTCATAAATTACACCAATGAAGGATTACCTCCCGCAAAACTAACCCCCCAGTGTAGTCATTTTGCAGTGTAGTCATTTTGCAGTGTATGAACTCACAGATGATGAAGGAGCACCAGCCGCTGAGGAGACACGGGACTTCCAACGGGTCATCAAACGCTTCAATGAGTAAACCCAAGCTATCGCGGAACCTATCGAAGAAATCAATTTTAGCACCGAAGACAAGCCCAAGAAGTTGTTAATCAGTGCAACACTCTGCCCCAAGGAGGGACAACAAATTATCCAAGTTCTCCAAGATCACCTCAGCTCCTTTGCATGGTCCTACGAAGTTATGCATGGCTTGAACCCGAGCTTAGTAGAACATCCCTTGGTCCTAGAGCCCGATGCAAAACCTGTCAAGCAGAAACTTTGAAGAATGCACCCTCAAACAACACTACAAGTCAAGGAGGAAGTTAACAAGCTACATAAAGCCAAATTCATGAGTCGTCCTCTACCCCAAACGGGTCGCAAACATAGTACCTGTTGCCAAGAAGGACAGTAGGGTAAGGGTATGTATCAACTTTCGAAACCTTAACCAGGCATGCCCAAAAGATGACTTTCCGCTCCCTCACATCGACACTCTAGTCGACAATACTGCTAGACATGAGATATTATCCTTTATGGATTACTTCTCCAGATACAATCAGATTAAATTAGAGGAATCCAACCAAGAGAAGACTTCCCTATGCCATGGGGAACATACTATTACGTCGTCATGCATTTTGGGCTCAAGAACGCAGGAGCCACATATCAGTGCGCCATGATGGTCATTTTTCACGACATGATGCACAAGTGCGTGAAAGTCTACGTCGATGACATATTTATGAAATCCCATACTCGGGGAGGACATGCTGAAGTGTTACGACTGGTGTTACAGAGATCAGAAAAGTATCAACTAAAGATGAATCCAAAGATATGTGTGTTCGGAGTAATCTCCGGAAAACTACTGGGATTCATAATTAGAAAGCGAGGAATCAAAGTCGATCCGGTAAAGGTCAGAGTTATTCTCGAGATGCCACCTCCTAGCAACATCAAAGAACTACGAGGCCTGATAGAAAGATTGTAATTTATCAGGAGATTCATCTCCCAACACTCAGACATATGCGACCCTTTCTACAGACTACTTAAAAGAGGGGCCGAATAAACATGGGATGACCAGTGTCAGCAAGCCTTTGACTATATCAAGAAGTACCTCCTCAACCCGCCAATACTATCACCGCCAATTCTCGAAAAACCTTTTATCCTCTACGTGTTAGTAAATGACAAGGCTATGAGAGTAATTCTCAGACAATATGAAGAAGACGGTAAGAGAGAGAAGGCTATTTACAACCTCAGCAGAACGATGATCAAGTACGAATGCAAATACACGCCAATAGAGAAGACATGCCTCGCACTAGTATGGGCCTTAACAAAATGACGATACTACTTCAGAGCACACAAGATACTAGTCCTAGCACATATGGACCCTCTGAAGTACATCTTTGAGTAACCTGTCATGTCCGGAAAGATCGCCCGATGGCATATGCTTTTACAAGAATACGACATCACATATGTTACGCAGAAGTCTATCAAAGGACAGACAATCACCGACTACCTCATAAACTTTCCACTCACGGGAAGTGAGCCTATACACAAAGACTTTCTCGACAAAGATCTCCTCTCAATCCACAACGAAGAGCCCGATAAGACTTCATGGACCCTCTACTTCGACGGCGCTCTTAACCACAAAGGGAAAGGCATCGGGATAGTCCTGTTGAGCCCAGAAGGGGTCATCATACCAAAAACCTTTCAACTTGATTTCCCAGTCACCAACAACGTTGCTGAACATCAAGCCTTCATTGTCGGATTACGAACAACGCTACAGTCTGGTGTCAAGCAGTTGAGGACAATAGGTGACTCCAAGCTTGTGATATCAAAAGTCATCGAAGAATGGAAGACCAAAGAAAGAAGATTGATGGCCTACTTAGACACAGCTTAGTTCCTGATAAAGAAGTTTAAAAGGATCTCTTTCACGCATATCCCGAGACTGGAGAACGAGCTCGCAGACTCTCTCGCTACACTAGCCTCAGTCATTCATATACTAGTCGGACAGAACACTAAATCCTTCTTCATCAAAAAATTAACAATGCTAGCACACGAAGTCGCTTGGCAGATAAAGTCGGACCTGCCAACTGCACCAGAACCCGTCATGAACAAAGAACAACCCACCTTGGGCAATTCCATGAAGAAAGAAGCCGACGTCACAATCTTCAAATTCGAGAAATCACTAACCGACGACGGACAGTCATGATACTTCTATATATGGAACTTCCTAAAGCATCGCCCTGTCCCTCCTTACGCTATGAAGATTGAACGAAAGACGATCAAAAACCGATGCGCAAGGTTCTACATCTTGGGCGAGATGCTATACAAAGAAATCTTCACTAAAGGAGTACTATTGCGGTGCGTCACGACTGCTGAAGGACAATACATCATCTAAGAAGCACACGTCAGTGCCTGCGGCGCTCACATCGGTAGACAAAGACTTGCAGATCAGATCATACGGTAAGGCTATTTTTGGCCGACGATGACAAGGGATTGCAACCTCTATGTCCAATACTGCAAGCAATGCCAAGAACACGTCGTGCTCATCAAAGCTCCATCAGTTGCATTGAACCCTATAACCTTACCATGGCCATTCTCGATGTGGACCTTTGACGTCATCGGACCCTTCACAGACACGGTCGAGAATACTCGCAAGCATGTATTTATATGGACAACGACCGAATATTACACTAAATGGGTGGAAGGCGAGTCATATGTCAGAATCATTGCTTTCACACTCGTGAAGTTTATCATTCAGAACGTCATCACCCGCTTTGGAGTACCTAGGATGTTCATCACCGACAATCACTACAAAAAAATGGGTTTTAGCGGCATTTGAGTAAAAGGGCCACTAAAACTACCTTTCAACAACGCTTGGAATAAAAGCGCCACTAATTCTTAATGAGTTCATTTCGCATCACATTGATTGCGGCGTCTACTGTGAAAATGACGCTCTAATACAATATTTGCGGCGCTTTATTTTGCAAATGCCACTATGCAGGAAATTAAGCGCAGCATTTTTTATTAGACACCGTGATTTAAAATAATTTGCGGCACTTTATTTTGTAAATGCCACTATTCAGGAAATTAAGCGCGACATTTTTTATTGAACGCCACGATTTAAAACAATATGCGCGATGTTTTGTATTAGACTCCGCAATTTAAAATAATCTGCAACACTTTATTTTGCAAACGCCACTATTCAAGAAATTGAGCGCGGCATTTTTTATTGAATGTCGCGATTTAAAGCAATATGCGCGACATTTTGTATTGGACGCCGCAATTTAAAATAATTCGCGGCGTTTTATTTTGTGAACGCCACTATTCAAGAAATTAAGTGCGACATTTTTTATTGGATGCCGCGATTTAAAATACTATGTGTGACATTTGTTTGTATCAAATGCCGCAATAGACGTAGTTATTTAGAAGGCAGGAACAAAATATTGGCGCGCACCTTAATTAATTAGAATGGGGATATTAAAGCACATCAAAGGGGATTGGAGAAAACACATCAATTAGAAAGGGGGTTTTCCTATTTTCCTCTTAGTCCATCGTTTCTCCAAAGAAGGCACCATCTTCTTCTCCAAAGAATGCATAATCGTCTTCTCCAAAGAACACATCGTTGTCTTCTCCAAAGAACGCATCTCCAGCATTCAGTTGGGTGCTATTCTACCTAGTTCGGTTTTCTGAGGTATTTTCTCTATTTTTTCTGTTAGATTTTTGAGGTTCTGTTTGATTTAGAAGGTGGGGGCATTTGGCTTTCGAGCATTATTAAGTCGAAATCGACCATTGGAGTTTGAGAGTAGATTCTTTATATGTTTATATATTTCCTATGTTTCTATTTGAATGGTTTATTGATATTATATTTCGATGGTTACTCGTGTGTCTTTGGATTTCTATTTGAATTGTTTATTTAGGATTTTTTTATTATCTACTTTGGTTTCTTTGTTTTGGATTTTTGTGATGGTTTCTGTTATTTTATTGCTGGTTTTTAGGCGAGTCTTTTGAAATATGAGACTGGTATGACTGTTGGATTGCCACCATTAATGGAGGGCTCTGATGAAACCCACTGAAGGAGTCATCTCTTCTCCAATCCCTGGACCCACTACTACTACTACTACTATTGTTGGTGCTCAATAAACTTGTCTTCTCATGATTCCTGAGAACTGTAAAACACATATATAAAGATGAAAAATATGAGAAGACAACTGAAGCTTTTAAGATATGATTCCTAATTGAATGATCTTGGATGTAAAGAATAGTTATTGATTTGCAGTAGTGAAGTCGAGTTAAATTATTTTCCGATAAGAATTTTACTCAAAACAAGATAAAATAAGAAAGCGACCTGTCTAAGAGAACTGCTTAGGTCAGGAAATGGAGAAGGCGACAGTGTAATAAGGAAACCAAAAGTACAACTAGGGAGGACGACTGATTCTATTTGACAGTGAAGGATGATCTCCACATTCCATAGCTGAAACATCCACTTTTACATATGCGTTGTGATGCATGTGTCTATTTGATTAGAGTTTTAAGACTTTTTGTTAAACCCAAATCTTGTTCTCCTCAATTTGCCGACCTTTTAGGAAACGAAGCACCTTTACTTTTTATTAGATTATTGATAATTATGACCACCTTTAACAGTCCACCAAGTAAAGCTCTTTGAGAACTCATCCTATATTTGGGAAACCAAGTGACTATCAAAACTTAAAAGGGGAAATATTTCTGCGTCTAAGTTTCTCCAACTGGAAGGGCACACGAAAGCCAATTTCATTGATCTTAAGTGATATGGATCAGCTAAGCAATATTGACTGAATCAGGATTACAAAATGACTCCTATAAATATGGTAGTTAAGCATCCAAGTTTGAGGGAGGAAACCTATGTCTCAACGACTGCAAGTCATGAAAGCCTCGCTTCTCTATTTGTTATTGATAATGATAAGCTTACTGATGAGCGAAAAGGAAACAAATCACATAGCTCAAACAAGTTACTTGAGCCCTCAAAACAGGAACCCATTTAGTATTATAAAGGATGGGTCCTCCATATATGGACTTTTTCATGCACTGTTCCTAGCTAATTTGTTGGCTTTGGAAATTGCTCCTTGATAGAAGTTGAGGCCTCATTTTTTGCCTATTACTATGACAGTTGTCCACTCTAATATGTCACAGATTACTTACAAGCAATAGCCCTTATTAAAATATGAAGCCTATGGTCATATCTTAGATATAAATTTAGCTGCCATGTCTATGAAGATCTTGTTGTTTCTAATAGATGAGCATAATCTTTTAATTCCGTGGCACTCCCCACACTGATGTTTGGTTTGCTGGAAATTTTTGTGTGGGTTAGCAGAGACCATTGCCGTTGTGCCTATCTATGTTACATAATTCTCAATACACTCTATTCGTTTTCGAGTTCGTAATTTGCAATTCGCTACTCTCATGCAAACCCAATTCGCTAAGATTGGAGTTATAATCCAGCATTTTTAATCTCAAAATTCAAGAATGTGACTTTTTGAATGGACAACTGAGGGCTATTTCCCAATATTTTATCCATTATCCATATTATATTCAATCCCTAGAAAGTGCTCAGATGTTCAATCTTCTTTACTGCACTAGGCAGATGATCACAAATAGACCATCGGCTGGAGATGGCTGTGATTAAGGTTTTCTAATAGCTATATCTACTATTCCTTCTCTGTGCTTGATTCTATAAACTTAAGCATCAATGAAAATGGATGGCCTAAACATAAAGTCTCTAGAAGAAAATTTGATGGGACACAAATGAAGGGAACTAGGCTCAGAAGAATGATATGTGTTCATGGAGTTCACCTTTGGTTTAGTTTGTTGCTGTGTTTAATGAGGTTATTGGAAAAGGCGAAAGTTTCTTCTGGTGCTTAGTGATTCCCTGATGCAAGCTCTATTGTATGATAGCACACTTGCACTCCTGGATCCATTGTGCGTTCCAGCTTCCATATTTGTTGCTTTACTTACTTCGAGCGTTGTATTGAAGCTTGATTCAATCATGACAGAGCAATCTGTGTGAGACTGAATGATAAATAAAGAACCCGATGCTTGGCTTTGCTTGAAATTAATGATTCACATAGAAAAAATCTAGTATTCCTCATTATTCGAGGTTTATTGGCCTCTTTTCTGTTGGACTTTTTTGCTTCGACTACATTAAATATATAAATGCCATCATGGTTAATTTTTCATAACTGATCTGTTGATACAGGTGCTTCTGTATCCTGTATTGAATGTGCTTCAACAAGCAATTTAGTGACCCCTACTCTCATAGATGAACAATATAATACGACAAATCACCTTGTGAAGAATGAAGCTAAAAATTTTACTCTTGTATTGCTCTCTCCAAATGCAGTGTTTATACTCAAAGCTTCAATTTCCTACTTTTTGTTGATGTTAGTTAGCATTTAGATATATTTCTTAGCTTGTAAATGTTGCCACCTTCCTGAGAGTTGGATTTTTCTATTTTTTATTTTATTTTGCTGTCTTTTCAAGGTGCGAAATAACAATGTGCATTTTTTATAAGAATTATGCATAGCATTTTTGTATCAAGTTTTTAAAGTACCCACATAATGAGCATGCCAAATTGGACTGAATCGAACCGCTAATTGCTTCGCTCCGAACCAATACCATTCGTTTGGTCAAATGACGAATTAAGTACCATAGACGCCCATCATTAGTGTTATCTTTCTATGAAAAATCCTCATCCAAAGAAAGATATGCTCTCGTCTGAAGTTGTGGTGCCAACATAAGTGTTCAAGAGTTTCATGATTGGGCAGTATGCTATATATCATGTGAGTTACAAGTGCCTGGAACTAGGTGACTCGAGAATTAGGTCAAGAAACACCCAAATCTGCCCCGTTTAATAAATGGGGTGAGATTTCTGACCCAACCTGCCCCAATGGGTTGAAAATCTGAACCCAAACCCAACCCATGGCTAGTCAGGTAGCTTTTCTTGTCAGCAAACCTTACCCGTTTATTGGGATTATGTCATATACTTGTATCTGCAGGCTCAGCTGTTTGGTATCCCAAATAGCTTTTATTTGAAGCAAGAGCCGAGATGTTGAAGACTTGTGGAAGAGATGCAATATGTTCAATAAATTATTGTAGCTAGTTGGAGCTTTTCTTCCTTGTGTCCACAAGGATCCCATTATTTGGAATCTGACAAAAAAAAAAAAAGGTGCAGAGACTGAAGCAACCAAGGGCAAGGTAATAAAAGCTTCCCTATTTCTCACTGGCTTCAAGATGAAATCCTAATTGGACATTTGAAAAAGTAAGGTCTTTTGGCATTTAGTCTCATTTCAGTGCTCATTTTTTTACAGTATGTAACAGGAAACGATGGATTGAACTCTTGAACACTTAGAAGTGTCTCAATTGGGGGAATTATATCTAGTGTATTCATTCTTTCTTTTCTTTTCATTCCATATATTTTCCTTTTGGTATAGATTTTTTCTCCCATTTCTACCAAGGGGAATTTTCCTCTAATGTTTTAGTGCAAAAGGGTTTTCTGGAACTTGCATTGTATTTCATATTGCTTGTCCGACTGTTTTAAGAAATAAGTTCTGGGCGGTCAGAGAAAATGGGGATGAATATTTCTCAATTTTGGTGACATTAAGGGTCTGTTTGGTATTAGGGAAATAGGCGGAAAACGAAAGGTCGGATTATCAAATCCACACCTTTCGACAGTTTGGAAAGGAAATAGCGGTCAGAAAATTAAATCCGCGGGTGAATCTTTTCCGAAATTTTTGTAGAGGGGATCCTCGTGTTTTAAAATACGGGCCTGCAGATAAATATCCTAGGTTAAGTTCTATTCTTTTATTCTCTTTGCAGTTCCCATTCTCATCACAGACGCTGCTCCAAGTGCCATCGTCTCCAATCCCAGGTACTCTCTATCTCTCTCTCCTCCCTCTCTCTCTCTCTCTCTATAGCTCTTCATCAATTCATACCCCACAGCGGGATTCTTCGATCTTTAATAACTACCCTGTTTTTTGCTGTAATCACTTTCGCTAAATCGATTAAGTTCATCACCGCTTGGTATCTCTTTCTATCTAGAATTCTTTAGTTTCAAAAAAATGTATTTAATTTTTATGTTTCGAAGATTATTGAAAAATGATGAAAATTTGGATCTAGGTTTGGACTTATAGTAGTTTATGAGAGCTTGAATAGTGTAGGATCTGTTTTCTTTGGTAAATCTAGTTTTTCCTTATAATTTCCAGCCTAATTATTCAAAAATAAATATCATCTTTGAGTATCATGTCAAGTTATACTCTTTTTTTATATATGTTAGCAAAGTTCAAAATCTCTTGTTTCCGGTACATATCAGCCAACTCCAATGTCTTCTAATATTTGTAATCAAGTATTTGAAGTTGTGCTGCCATCTAGGAGAGCACATATGATCTACTTTTCATATTTATTTACAAAATATGAACAATGTTAGACTAATTTTTTAGTGTTCTTTTGTGAATTTAAGCAAATGGACCCTCCAGAGTCATCATCCTTAGATGACACTTCTCAATCCTCAACAAAGAGATGAGGTAAACCAAAGTGTGCTTATCTTAATTCCTTACCAAATGGTAAAAAGGTGAAAATTTTAGGCGATGGAGGGCGACCAGTAGGGGATGATGCTAAATATTTAGCTAGCTTTTGTGGCAAGTTAGCAAGAGATCCTGCTATGTTGCCCCTTGATAAAAAGGATTGGCATAAGGTGGAAGGCGAATTGAAGGAACGTGTATGGAATCAAATTTTGGTAAATATGTGCTTCTTTTTTTTGTATTATGCATGTTATTTTTCATTTTTGCCTAATTTAAACTTGGAGCAGAGTAAACAATAATTGTATCATTATTTTTGCACTATCTTGATAGACAAAGTTTGATATTGAAGAAGGGTTGTGAAAAAATATAATGAAATCCATCGGCAAACAATGGAGGGATCACAAGAGCCGTTCGAAAATTAAATTCTTTGATACTCTTAGCGAAGATGATGATTTCATTGCAAATTGTCATGACAATATACTTAAAAAATAATAGGAAAATCTTGTCTACTTCTAGTCTACTGAGGAGGGGAAGGTATGTTTTAAATACATAAGGTTTTTAACATATCTTTTATATAACAAATGCTTCATTATTTAATAATTTGTGCACTATAGCGAAAAAATGTAAAAAATAAATTAATCCGGGCTCAACAAAAATTACCTCATACATCTGGATGTAAAAGTTTCGCGAGGGTATTCCACGAGCAAGTAAGCATTTTATTTCATAATATTTTTTTAATGAATTATATGTCATCAACTAATTTTTATAATTAATTAAAATGAGTGATTGTCCTTTGACACAGAGTATGACGAGCGAGACACAAGAAGCACCGATCCAAGCAGATATTTTTATCTTAACACATCATCATAAAAATGGAACGACGATCAACACTTTTGTTAGAGAAAAGATCGTAAGATTATAATTCTAATCATCAATACTATATCATTTCACTTATACTCTTTTTTATCACTTGAAATTAGACAATTAATTGAAATTCAAATTATTCTAAAAAGGGATGCAAGATTACCGTTCAGCCCTACAGGAGGGATCACAAGATTCGATCTCTCGCACTGACGTATATGCTCGGGCCATGGGAAAAGAGAGACATGGTCATGTTCGAGACATTGGATTAGGCCCCACCCCTACTAGTATTTTTGGGTTAACCTCTAGCCATCGTGCATCCTCTAGTGAACTCTCTACAATGAGAGCTAAGCTAAAAGAATTGAAGACCCAAAGGGCAGAGAACAATATCATAATAGAGACCCAAGTGTCGGAACGAGTTGTCATGATGGAGGTAGAAATGGTAGAAAAAAGTGTCAGGATGGAAGCAAAAATGGCAGAAAAAACTGAAAAGATGGAGGCACAAATGACAGAAAAAACTGCAATAATGGAGAAGAAGATTACAGAAATGGAGAACTTTATGAGGTTGAAATTACAGTCTTTAAGATTACTTTCTTCGAATCCATTGATTATTTTAAATATCCATTTATGTCTCTCTATCTGATGTTGATTCTTGATTGGTTTGTGCAACTTTTGAGTTTACTACAATGTAACACAACATACCAAAGGAGTTCTATATTTCATACTACAACAATGGTGTCATTGAATCAACTCACCTAAAAAGGCCAACATTACCTCACAGAGATAGAAACAATGTGAATTTTTGTTATTTAACTATAGTTTTTGTTACTTAGCCTATGGGCAATGAATATGAGGACTTTGTGATTTGGTTTTAGAAATAAACTCTTTACTTTTGTTGATTTGTGTTCTTTATATTATTACTTTTGATGATTTAGCCTTTTTGGGAAGGCTTCTTACATTGTGTTAAATTCTATTGAGCCTTGTATTTTTTCTCTCATGAATGTTTAATGTGTGATTGTAGATAAATAATTATTTTGTTCGCTAGGATGAGGATTTTTTAAAAACATATATAATATAGATAACTTTTTAAAATATTTATAAAATTGAAAATTTTAAAAAATAAATAAATAATTTTAGCGGTGTTTTCGAAAACACGCCGCTATAGGTCACTTATAGCGGCACTTCATCCACAAACGCCGCTATATCCTTTCAGGTACACTATTAGCGGGGTTTAGAGAAAATGTCGCAAATAGGTCTATTAGCGACACCTTTCAACTATGTTTTGTGGCATTTATAAGTGCCGCTGAAACAATTTAGATAACATTTCTGAATGTTTACCACGACATGTTGGAGATTGTTTAGTGGCGTTTCCTAAATGCTGCTAATAATAAAGATATAACAGCGCTTTATTTGAAATGCCGCCATGAACGTCGCAAATAACTACTATGACACACGTATTGCCGATGTTTGAATAAAGTGCCGCTAACTGTATTTGTGGCGTTTATCTAACTTTTTACGACATTTATTAAGCACCGTAAAAAACTAATTTTTTTGTAGTGAATGGACCGCAATTCATTGTAGAAAAGACAGAGACTATGCAAAAGATTCGGCATCGACCTACATCACTCCTCACCATTCTATCCCCAGAAAAATGGACAAGCAGAGGCTACAAATAAAACTCTAATCCAGATTTTAAAATGAACACTGGAAATAAGCAATGGAGCCGACTGACCTGAACGACTATCAGAAGCAATTTGGGCCTATAGGACTTCTATTCGCACGACCACTGGCCAAACTCTCTATCTCCTTACATACAGAATGGAAGCAGTCCTGCCTCATGAAATACAAGTACCATCCCTATGTATCGAACTTGATGATGAGCTGTCCTTAGACAAGAGGAGGATTGCTCTACTCGTCGAGCTAGAACAACTCGATGAGATGCGTCTAAGGGCAGCTGATCATGCTTAAGTATACCAGAGGAGGATGGCCAGAGCCTATGATAAGAAAGTCCTCGAGTGAACTTTTGAAATTGGATAATTAGTCTTGAAGAAAATCATGCCTTCCAAGCATACCCATCCAAAGGAAAAACTGAAACCGAACTGGGAAGACCCGTATGCCATAGCAACCGCATACCCAAGGAACGCATACAATCTGATAAACCAGATGGGGAAGAGCACCCTAACCCCTGGAACGCCATGTACCTCGAGAAATACTACCCTTAACATTATGATCATCATAGCTCATAGCCAGATATCTATATCTACCACCCCTGCAGTCAACATGACTCATTCATTGATTACGCCTTCATTTCTCAGGATACCCTTGAAGGCTTCTGACCCACTGCTCACCTTCTTATTCGGGCAATCTAATTGAAAGGACTAGTAGAATACCTGACCACTTCCAAAGTATAAGTAACACCTGATTTTCACCCCTTTTCCTCCGCCATTGGAGGAGATGTTAGAGCACAAAAAATAAAGATGTTAAGTTTAATCAAAACTCATCATTCTTGCGTCAGCAGGTCGCTTTCAATACATATACATACATAATTGAGCTAGAGCAATACGACGGGTGAATAAGTCAATGAGCCCAGGGAAGCATAAGCAAATCGTAAGGACATTTTTGGTAATCTTATTAGAAAAGTATAAGCAAGCTGCGAGGGCATCCCTGGTGTCCCAATACTACTAGATATCATCGTAAGGTGGTGAGAGGAGGACAAACTCTTGCTAGCCATAGAATGAGAGACTTTGATGGTGCCGAAGCATGACGGAGAGCTCAATCATGGTACCCCCATCCCCCTGAGAAAAAGGCTGTTACTTATCTCTTTTCAAAATTGTCAAATACAAACTAATCTCTCACATAATTGAGCCTTACCTCTCTTTTTTTCACCCTTAATTTATATTTTCAGGCAGTGAGTTAAAACTCTCCTAAGATATCCCCAGATATGAAATCGAAAATTCATGAATGACGATTGATGGAATCATTTACTATCTACCGCCCACCCTCTACTACTGACTATGGGATAGGATGATTACCGTCGAAGGTAGGACCCTAGTATGTGACTGATATGGCTAGACGAATCTCTCGATTCAGTCACAGTCTCAAGAAATTTCCTCAACACTAATTCATCAGAACACATTCGCTCGTCATAGACCCAAGTACTCTAAAAAGAATCAGAAACGTTCCATTGCACCTTGACACTGGGGCATTTTTTTGGAAAAGGAGTCAGTTTAAGACCCCCTGCTTGTTCACGAACAAATGCATCACCTCAGGAAGACCGCTGGAGATACCGCACTGCCTATTCTATCATGTTCCTACACTGGGGCATTTTTTTCTAGATTTTTTTCCAGTTATTTGTTTTCCCTGTTACACTATTTTAAATTCTTGTAATAAAAAGAGTAGTATAAAAAAAGAAAAAAAGAAAAAAAAAAAGAAAGAGAGAAAGAAAAAGGAAAAAAAGGGATGATCTATTAACCTATCTTTAATACCAAGCCTCGGCCTGAGACACCACCCCCCTTGACAATCAACAAAGGAGAAAATAAAATTACTAATAATTCTATGCTCATGTGTAGATATAAAGTGACCTTCAACTATTACGGGGCCAACTCAAAGAGCATCCAAGTCTCAATGATAGACGATCAAAAGTCACCACCTAAACTACGCAAGGTAAAATAAGCAAAGGAAACGCGAAGCCAGATACATCTAAACCCAAAAATCTCTGTATATATCAGAACTCTTATTTTACATCTGTCACCGGGGGCATACCCCCTATATATACAATAAACAAAAAGGAAAAGAAACCAACCCTACTCCCTACACTACCTCTGGGGAGGCTGGTCGTTATCTCCGATATCTTCGACTCGTGGATCAGGAGTCTGAACCTTTGAAGTTTCCATCCAATCTCCTGGAGTAGGTGGACACTCCCTGGGAAGGGAAGGTCTGGCAACTGAACTCCCCTCGCTCTCCTAACTGAGAGTCCGTCTAGACCGTGAGCACGAAGGGTAGCAAGTAACTCTCGGATGATGGAGTCCTCGCGAGCGTAGTCCCTAACACGCTCATGCGTCGTATGACGAGGCTGGCCAACCTAAGAGCCAGTGCCCTTTGACTCGGCAAGATGACCGGCCATCCCACGGACTCCTCGCTCACTCCTCGCCAGCCGGTACTACAAACAATCTATCATGGCCTGCATCTCTGACCGCATCGACTAACGAGTGACCTCTATCGCCTTAGTCTGAGTCCCCTCCATAATAAGCATGTCAACTAGCAGGTCCTCACGACTGTGCGTAAGTCTGAGAACCCGCCTCGCTCCCGGAGTAGCGCGCCCGTACCACCTCCAGACGTGGCTCCTCAAGTTGACAAGCCTGCATGATAACACAAAATCAAGAACCGAACACACTCACAAAGGAAGGAAAAGTTGAAGAAAGAACGAGAAGTATACCAGATCTGCCCTCTCCTGAAAGAGGCGCTCGACAGTCACGGCAATCACTGGATCGGCAGGCAGGAGGAGCCTCAGACGTAGATGGCTACAACGCAAGACAGAAAGGAAACACACATCAGATAGTATTAAGACTAAAGAATCAAAAATGAAATATAACTATGCCAACTACAATATACCTGAGTAGGGATAGGAGTAGACTCCTGAGGGGGAGCCTCGGGAGCAGAGTCAGCGATGACCTACACAAGAACCAAGAACCAACCAGCATGTCAGATAAAATCAAATCAACAAAAACTAAACTGACTAATACACACATTATACCTGACTCTTTGGATGCAAAGACGCAGCCACCGCCTCCTGAGTACGGAAGTCCTCGGCAACCTAGCGCTGAAGATATACAACACATTACTAGCAAAAGATGCTAAGCAACACAAGGCAAAACAACTTGGAGAACCAAAGAAACTCACCAAATGCTCTAGCTCAGCTCGAAGTTGAGCTTTCACGGGATCCTCCCGACTCGACGAAGCAGCCGAAGAAGGATCAAATGCTAGAGCGGACCTCCCAGCACCTGCTAACTCTAACCTCTGCAAACACGACACATAATATACGCATCAGAAGAAGCAACGAAGCAAACAATGCTAACATTAATAAAACCCAAAATTGGGACAAAACACTTACCAATTGGTCAATCTCCGAACTTAGGCTGACCTCCACCTCCCAACCAGCCTGCTGCTGACCCCTGAGCAACTCAACTAATGTCGTTTGGCAGGCAACCTCGCCCTCCCTCTCACTCTAGCACATAAAAGGAAAATCAAACAAAGCAATAACATTAAACTAATGAGAAAGCAAACAAATATGTGCTAAACAACCAAAACGAGTAAACCAACTCACCAGAGATCATCGAGTCTCCGCTAGTTGAGCCCTCAGCTCATCCTCCACCCTCTTGGCCTAGAAGACGAAATCTGTCAAAGAGCACAACATCTCTTGATCAGGTCGAGGAGCACATCTTGTCTGCTCCATCGCCCGGTCTAGAGCGTCTATCGCTCCGCAAACACTCGCGTCGAGGTGGCCCTCCTCCAGTGCGGCCAACCTCTCCCTCAGTGTCGAGTAGACTTAGGACCGCCAACAGCAAAAGATCCGCCCATGGAAGGGACGCGTAAAGAGCTGACCCCCAACAAGCTCTCGTAACCACCTCATGAACTCCCGGGCATCCACCTCATCGTGTGCCCCGGTAACCCTGGTCCCCCAAGCTCTAAAATCTGCAATCTAAGCATCCATTCCTGATGCAAAGTTCCAGCCAGGGGGACCGATCATCCTCTTCGCCAACTTGTGGTGAATCTCCGAAGGGACCCCTTGAGGGAGCCCCAGCTATCGAGCTGCTCGAGAAAGGTGGATGCGCTCCACCTTCTCAAAGCAGTGGACCCAAATGCCCACGTCGAAGAAGGGCCAGCCATACTATATCACTGGCTGCTCGGCATCCTCCCTGACCGCATAGGGCCACCAAATCACCTACAACCAGAAATAAGGAAACAACCATCAGTAAATCCAAAACTCGAAAAGACTAAGACATTGACAATGTAGGCAACACATATCTGCCCTTCATGCATATCCTCGAAGAGACCTCGCGCAGTTTGCAGGTCTGAAGATCGGCGATGCTGTCCCAATGCCCTCTGCCACACGTGCATCTGCACGAACATGATAGTGATCTCTGCTGGTACTCGCAAGCGTAAGAAGGCGAAGTAGTCATACGCCCAGAACTGGAAGAATACCAAAGTCATCACCAAAATAAGAAACTAAACAACTAAGACCACCAGTGAAGAAACCAACAATTAACAAAGACTCACCTAAAGAAAAGGAAGAAAACTGCCGATAGTGGCTACACCTCTCCCTCTACGATACAACTGCTCATAGAGATGCGCCAATGCCGCCGCGCCCCAAGCATAGGTGGGGAATCAGTCCAGGGCCCCGAGAAGTGTAAAAAATAACCCAATAACACTTCCCTGGGTGGAAGAAGAAAAGAGTACTGCCCCCAAGAAAGTGCATCAAGAATGCATGGAGCACCTGATCTGCAGCCACACCCAGCTCCACCATAGGCTCTCGGCATGCCATCGCCTCAGAACACGCCTGAAATAACCCTCTCGGCTTTGAGTGGCGTCTCGGTGGAATGAAGCCACTGACAAACATGTTGAAAAACCAGGTGGCACGGACTACTCTTGTCCCTGATCCGTTAAAACGATATGCCACCCCAAGAATCTCCTCGCATACCGCCAGATAGTCCCCCTCCATCCAACCGGTCACCGGCTCCCCCTCAAACCAAAGTCTAGTAATGCGGACCCAGTCCTCTGGGGGTTGGCAACATCAGCCCAACTGAGAAGAGCAAGGCCTGCTACTCATCTCTCCACCTCTCCAAGATCGCCCCGATCAGACCTTGATCGACTTGGAAGGGCTCCAACTCTAGAATCGGCCCAAAGCCGAAAGCCATCAACCACGCTCGCTGAAACTCAGTCAGGGCATGATACCAGGCCTGAGACTCAGATCACGCGGTGCTGATAGCCAGCACCAGGGGCTCTTAACAGGTGATAAACGAAAAAATAAGAAAAATAAAAAAAGATAAGACTAATCACTACATTAAAACTAATGAGAATTATGAGTAATAAGTAAACATAAGCCTAATAAGATAAAACAGTAATCACAAACCACAATAATCATCTATACATTAAACACAAAAAATATGATAAAAGACAAAATGATAAAGTAAACATGACCTAAGACTAGATACAAAGATGATGCATGAGTGCACACCCACACTACACTACATGCGAGTTTGACGTAAATTAAAGGGTTTCCAGATCCTAGATGTCTACGTCATAACCTAAATGTCTAAGTAGTAAGAGAAAACTCTTGCTTACGAATACCTACCTGGTCTTGCGTAAAGAATTCATCTAGCAGAATCCGTATCGCACCCTCACCCTGAGGCGGGGTAGCATCATCCTCATCATCCTCAGCCCCCTCGTCGCCACCCTCCGGTGCCTCCTCCCTCACCACTATCTCAGTTTCGCCTCAGTACCAGTGCGAACCTCGAAAGTCTCACTAATCTCCCCTACCATCATCCTCTCCAACTCGGAAGCAGTAAAGTCAAGTCCGTCACCGCCCTCAGACTCCATCTTAGAAGCAAAGCTCGAAAAATTAAGAAGAATGGAAGAAATAGAGCTCGAAACGGACTAAAAGATTGCGAGATATCGCGGAAGCATGAAAATCAGGATGCTAGGAAGCAAGGGAAAGCAAAGACTCGAGAAGAAAACGGATAGCGTAGGTAAAATGAGGATTTTTGAAGCTTATATAGCACGCGGCCTAATTGAGCACCATGAAACAAGCGCTCAATTGGGTCATGTGCACGAACATGGGCGCGTAATCCTAATCACGCACTTGTAAGCTGGCATGCAACTGATTTGTCGCCCGCCCAAAAGCCATTCACGCGCCTAGCTTCCTGCGCGCAATTCAAAAGTCACCTGTATAGTGCCCGACTGATTCGCCTATTACTCACCCCTTCGGCCGCACATAATTGGAATATGCGCCCGTGAGGATGTGTGCAACTCATCCTCCAATGTCCAGATTATGCGCAATTATCCAGGCGCGCAATCCAACTAAACGCCCTACGCACTGCGTGTAATTGCCCAGGCACAGCAAAATATACTTGGTTGCAGCAGCCAAGGGTGAACTTGCTACACTTAGGTACGTCCAGGACTATACCTGCATCCCAAAGACAACATGCCTATATCTAAGCACTCCAAAAAAGAAAAACAAAAAAATGCCCCCCTGCACAGTTGAAAATTCAAAACCTCACCACCACTCAAAACATCTAAAACACATCAAAGCTCGTCAAACCAGAACCAAGTTGACACTATACTAAATCAAACTAAAACATACCTAAACACTTTAAATCCCAAAAAATTCAACCTAAAATGCACTAAACTAAGTCAAACTAAATTAGCAAAATTAAAAAAGAAAAGTAAAAAAAAACAAAAATTAACCTGAACTCAGATAGTTATAAAAAAACTTTTCTCATAAATATAACAAAATTATTACAAATTACACCAAGGGAATCCCCCCTGAATATACCATTTCAAACAAGTTTGAACTTAGGACAAATACTCAAAGACACCTAAACCTATAGACATAAAGAAGAGACATCCCTAAAAGAAATGCCCAAAATAATAGTAGATAATGGAAAACCCCGGGAAGGAAGCACACTCTGAACGAATTCCAATAAGAATCTCATCTTCTCCTCTTGAGTTGGCAGAAAAGAAAGAGTGGCTCACAAAAAGCCACCCAGAACCTGAGGTATACACCTATGGAAGATCGATCTTGGAAACCCCCAAGGGAAGGCTTGCAAAAGATTAATCCTCAGAGCCTATCAAGGAGCAACTGGCGTCGGTCATAAGAACTCTGGCGCAGCTCTTTCCTTTTCTTTCCTTCCACCAACCTTTGATTCTTCCATCTCTTCCACCAATAAGGTAGCACTTAAGGTCAGATTAACATCATCAACCCTAGCACCACCCTGAATTCCTAATACTGCACATCCTAAAAAAAAAATGAAAAAAAAAAGTGTAATAATAATTACAAACCTTTTAAAGCATAACATCTTAAAAAATATAATGTAATAAAAATGCCCCAAATTTAAAGTTACAAATAAAGTACAAAATAAACCCAAGCCTTTAACCCCCTATTTATAAACTATGTCCCTTCACCACAAGATGGCAAGTGCCCCACATC
Organism: Chloranthus sessilifolius; assembly: GCA_021018995.1. Classification (NCBI taxonomy): domain Eukaryota; kingdom Viridiplantae; phylum Streptophyta; class Magnoliopsida; order Chloranthales; family Chloranthaceae; genus Chloranthus; species Chloranthus sessilifolius. The sequence goes on from CM037593.1 coordinate 98,375,744, forward strand.
TAAACACCTTCCATCTAATTAAATCCAAACCAGACACATACCCCCTAGAAGAACCACAATCCATGATAAACCGAAACTAACCAATAAACACACAACACTTACCCCTTAAAGAAACACGAATCCTTCACAAAGTAGATAGGCCAATAGGATTGAAACATCTAACACCTATCTTGATTCTAGGAATTAAATTCACACTCCTTTGACAAATGTCACCTCAAACTAAACCTCAAATTGAAACAAAAAAAATCCCTATCTTAAATAAAAAAAATGCCAAAAATTCCTTAAAGCTCCCTAAAAGGAAATTTAAACCTTAAGGTTTCCAAATAAAACCCTACATAAAGTCAAATATTTCCAAAATAAGTCAAATGAAGCCATAAAATTCTAGATAAATCAAATAAAATCATGAATAAATCCTAAACAAAATAAAGTCTAGCTATACCAAATCAAACAAAATCCTACATAAAATCAAATAAATCTAAGGTAAATCCTAAGATTCCAAATAAATTCTAAAGAGAGTTAAATAATTCTTGATAGGTCAACTAAAACTCTAAATAAATCAAATCAATCCCATAAAACCCTAATAAATTAAGTAGACCAAATAAAGTTGAATAGATCTCAGAATAAAATAAAATAGATGCCTAAGAAACTCAAATTAAATAAGCAATAAAAGAAACGAACACAATAAATAAAACATTTCTTTACAGATATGATAAAAAATTTACATCTGTCACCGGAGGCATACCTCCTGAACATACAATCCGAAACACAAGCCTAGAACCTAACCTACAACCTAGAGCCTAACCCAGAACCCAAAAATGGACACAAAACCAAAATTGGATGCAAGGAGCATCTAGTCAGAAGCAGCGGGAAGGCAGGGAGAGGATTGGTTGGGGAACACCTTTTCCATCCATTTGGAGGATTTCCCTCCCTCCATCTTCACCTCCTAAAAATAATGAAGGATATATAACATCCCTCGATTTTCGATACCTCCCAAGCCACAACTGCATCCCCATTTCAAGGCAACTTTAGGACAAAGAGCTCGCGAAACAACGAAGATCAGAAGAAATGACATCGGAATAACCCAATAAAAATACCCTATACTCGTTCACTCGGATAAAGAGAGAGAAGAGAGAGAGAGAGAGAGAGAGAGAGAGAACAAAGAAAAAAAAGGAAATTCAGATATATATAGGCACTTGCCTGATTAAACACCAAAAGCCATGCACTCAATCCGATCAAATGCAGGATATTTTGCGTGGAAACCAAATCACGCGGGCCAGCTCGGGGCGCAATTAAACTACCGTACGCCCTAAAGACCCAACGAGTCGATCCCGCGCTGGGAACATGGAGTACAAACAAATTACACGCGCATATGAATGCGCAGAATTCAAAAGGCAACTCGCACTGTGGCTGGGTGGCGCTCAAATCATGTGCATAGAATCTAACCAATAATAGGATTACACGCGCATATTCAAACGCGCAATCAAACTTTTGAACTGTCAATCACCCACTCCCAAATAGGCACACAGTTGAATTAAACACCCCACACCAGGCGCATAATTTCTCAACTACAACACACTCCTCAAACACGACACGTACTTCGGACGGGATAAACATGTGCCCTCGACAAAGACACTAACAAACTAAACACATCCTAACACAATAAGACACACATTATCACCTTGACCAATCACAAACCGATTAGGGATAAGGACTTCTCCCCATAGTCCCATCGCAGCCAAATCACCCCTTGACGACTTATTGCGAATTAATGTCCCACCCCGATCAAAATTATTCCCCAGAGTCTCATCGCGTACTCACAAGTACACGTGATCGCTCCCCAACATCCGCTGTACAAAATAAACCGAAAAAATAAAACAAAATAAAATTAGAATCATCACTCATGACCCCATCGCTAAATACAAAGCCCCCTCGCAACACAAAGCGAGAATTAATGGCTACGAAGTAGCCAATCACGCTATTTGTCCCATCACAATCCGAATCACCATCTCTATCCCATCACGTGACCTTGCACGCCGACCAGGGAAAGAGAGCCATTGATACCCCACAATGACATGTCCCATTGCAATAGAACACACATAATCAACATTATCCCAACACCTAAGCTCATTGGTCTAAATTAGCCATGCCCTCGCCGACCAGGGAGAGAGAGCCATTGATACCCCACAATGACATGCCCCGTCACAACAGAACACACATAATCAATGCTATCCCAACACCTAAGCTCATTGGCCTAAATTAGCCATGCCCTCGCGTCGCATTGTGACTCTAAAAACCTCACCACGTGACCTCACACGCCACGCAACTGAAGGTAGGCTCGACCAATCTCCTATCGCAAGAAGAAGAAAAAATGAGCCTCCCGAAGACCCCATCACATCACTGAGGCCAAAACCAAGTCCCGTCATGATCTCAAAACACCCTAAAACATCACCTATCGAAGAAAATAGACACCATCATCGTCCCATCACAACGTAAAAATAACCAAAGAATCATCAAACCGACACCCCATCGCACACTCATAAACATGTCCCGTCGCAATGCAGTCCCAATATGATCTCATCATATAACCCAAGATCTGCCAAAGAAAGAAATAAACATAGCTTTCCTCATCACATAACCACCAATATCCCATCGCCCACTATACTTTCCCCGAATCCCTTCGCGTTACTCCGCTTAGCAAACAGAAGGGAAGGCTCATCTAATATCCCATCATGAAGAGTCAAACCTCCCATCACGAACATTTCATCAAGTGATCTAAACGTCCCATCAACCTAACAGCCATCAGGTCCCACTCCAACAAACAATGAAGGAAAGGACAAACCCTCTAATGTCCCATCATAGACCACGCCCCTCCAAAATGTCCCATCACGACACTCCCACCGGGATATAAAGCAGCACAATAAGACACCTTGACAATACATAAACACCAACAAAAAGGCTTTGAGTTCATGCAGAAAAAATTCACACGAAATCCCAACAGCCTGAAAGAGATAAAGCCCGCTGATACGAATGATGTGGGTGGTTGTGTGATTTCTCATACTTTCACGAAGAGCTCAAATCTCCTCAATGACTTCACCTTCAGACGCCTTTGTCCCATCGCGTCATCTCACACACCAGGCAAGGGTGACTCAAACTAGAAGGAAGAACCGCTCGTAGTCTAGTCGCGACACAACCACGGGAGCAATAGCCAGCCAGTTCCACTGCAAGCAAAAGCCTCCCGCCGGTAACAAATCGGGTAAGTAAAACACTTTTTTTCCAACTCGATATTCTTTATAAAATGTAGTTAACTAAGATTAAGTCAAAAGTTTTCAAAACCCGCTCTCTCGACTCGTGAATCACTGTAGTCATCCCATAAGAGATAACCATCAGTATTCGTCGAGAAGGTCAGACGGAGCATCTGGCATACCAAGTGTCGTCTTGACAACCACGCAAACGGTCGGGTCCACAAATCCCGTACCGATGGATCTGCTCAACGACATCTCGGAAGCCACGTTTTTCGTAGATTTACCACCGAATTGATCTTAAATTAAATCCAAAATTTTCAAAAAAGAAAAAGAAAATAATAATAATAATAAAAAATAAATAAACCCTCTATCTATCAAAATTTGCTTCTCACCATTCCAATCCATTCCTTCCCCTAGGAAACCAAACACTAAGCATACTCAACTCTGAGAAATCACAAATGTCCACTGGAAAGGGAAGCCTAACGCGCCATTGGTGTGAGCAATGACGTGCCCGGTCTGACATGACTTGCGAAAGCCTTTGCCGTTACATAATATTACATCTTATTATCAGGTCACTTGACCTTGTCTCTAGACATTCGTATGACTCCCCCCGGTACCTCGACTGCATCATTTTCTCGCTGTTTGACTGCCCCTTGCAGCAAGTCTCGCCATGCGACGGGATGTCTCTTGCACCCGCAGATGAGGATATGATGATTCTCCTACCGTTTGATTGCCCCTTTTAGCAAGTTGCGATACGCGACGGGATGCCCCTTGCACTCGCGGATTAGGATATGCCGACTTCCTCCGTTGACTGCTACTCACAGCAGGTTGCAATATGCGACGGGATGCCCCTCGCATCCACGGCAAGGAATACACCTTTCAACAGCTACCACTAGGCCCCTGAATGCCCCATCTTAGTTTGTGCTAATAGATAAGAAAGTCAAGCGTTTCATATCAGCATCCCCAGTTTACATTTAGGATTTTTCAAAAAAAACTAGGAGGCACCCTCGAAAGTGGGGTGTCTACTTCTTCGACTCATTCTTACTTCATAAGAACACGCCGAAGAGGGGCATTTGTAGACATCCCAATTTTATCCTCTCAGGGTATACGAATCTATTCGGTCAACCTTTGACCCTGCCCATGATTGTCAGAAAGGATTTACCTTCTCTGAAAGCTTTAAAACCCTAATACGGGGACTGTATACTGAAATAATAGTATACGGTCGAAACACAGGCTGAAACAATAACTCTGTGGTTTGGACCCGACTTAGACCGGGGAAAAGTCCTGAATTCTACGCCTTTCCAGGCGCGCGTAATTCGATTGCACGCCCGCACATCGGCGCGCAATTGGTCCCTTTTGGCCCAGGCTTATCCTTCCCACGGAACGCTTGAGTGGATTACGCGCCCTATACATCGCACACAATATGATTGCACGCCCGATCACTAGCACGCAATTGGTCCCCTTTTGACTTGTCCTCTAATTCTATAGACCGCCTAAATTCCCCTATTAAGCGCCTGAAGTAGAGCACTTAATCGGATTGCACGCATCAAACAGGGTGCATAATTAGTTTCAAGTAGACTGGAATTAGGACACCCAATTGAGCCAGTCAGTCGGTCACTCACTAAATCCGTGACCAACTAAAAGTGTATTAAGCGCCAAGAACAAGGTGCGTAATTCAATTAAGCGGCCTAGACAAAACATGTAATTGAATTCCACCGAGCAATTAAGCACACCCCACAGGGCGCGCAATTGTCGGAATACCTATAAATAGACCCCCTTACCTCATACATAAAACACATCACAACCATGGATCAAAATCTCGGCCGAAATTTTAAATTTTCAGCCGAGACGTCTCGGTATCAGTTGAAACCGAACCGAAAAAATGTAAAAAACTGCCCCCCTCCAAAAAATCAAAATTATCAGTCAAAATGTGAAATTATCGGTCGAGACTTGTTTTCATTTTTAAAATTTTTTTGAGGGTATAAAACCCATTTTTTAGCAAAAATTTCGATTCTTTTCTTCGTCCTTCTCTTCATTGTGCGCAAACCACATTTCTTCTCGCCGGAAAGTGCGTTAGAGGCGCTAGAAAATAGAGCTGCTCCTAGCAAAAAAAACTTCTATTTGTCGATCATTTACCAGTCGATGTCAGCCGGAAGATGGATCTCTGGTGCCAAATCTTCTTCGGCGCTTAAACTCATCTTCTCCACCTTCGAGATCTAAAACCCTAACTCCGTTTTCTTCAGTCGATTTGGATAGATCGCCAGATTTTTAGATAGTTTTCAGGGGAGTTTGCGCAGGAAGAATAGATCTCGCTAGAAAAAATTAGGGTTTTGGAGATGAGAGATAGAGAAGATCTAAAAAAAATCACCTTTTTGCGCCGGAAGACTAGATCTTGCCGGAAAGGAGAGACGGTGGCTTTTTCTTCAAAGCCCCTTTACCCCACAGTCATATCAAGCTTTTTAGGATGAAAAGAAAACCCCCAACTACCCCCTTACTTTTCATTTCTATGACAAATATATATATATATATATATATATATATATATATAATATATATCTTTCCCGGTTTCCTTGGAGTGAGTGGAAAGATAGAGAAGCATTGGTTAAGTCCCATAAGGTATTTGTATTAGGTATGTGACCTGTGCACCAATGTTAGCAGAAGAATTAATCTCTCTCCACAAAATGGGGAGACTATTGACTTATATTGACTCACTAGATACTCATGCTTAAAAAATCAGTGGAATCATGCTTTGGACGGGTTTTACAAAGACAAATTGAGATGTTTAATGTCTGATCGGATACCTAATACTAACTCATAGAAGGGGTAGATTTGGAATTAAAGAATTTAATAGACGAAAATTAGCATTACTAATATAACTATGTGTTCTAATAATGTTAAAGAATTTAAAAAAACAAATAAAATAAAGTTCGGCAAAGTTCAGTAAAGTTCATAGCATATTTTCAAAAAAATATGAAATTTACCGATAATTTGACAAAAATTTGACCAAGTTACGGTTCGGGTCATGAACGAAACCGAAACCGAGATTTTGATCTATGGCCACAACGCATCCAACCTTGGAATTTTTGAAAGCTTAGGGATTTCGAGGATTCTTTCTCCAACGCCTAGCTTCAAGTAATTTTCTTAGATCTAGTTCTTAATTCCTTTTCTAGTTCTAGTTCTTGGTTCTAGTTCTTAAATTCTAGGCCTAGATCTTAGGTGTTAATCCTAGTGTTTTCTAGTTCTTAGTTTCTAGTTCTAGTTCTTAGGTTCTAGAACTAGTTCTTAATTTTAGTTTTCAGATTTCGAATTCTAGTTCTTAAATTTTGATTTCAGTTCATAGGTTTTAAATTCCTAATCTTATATTTGATTTTAAGTGCTAGTTCTTAATCTCTAAATTTTAGATTTTAAATTCTAGTTCTTAGGTTCTTTTTACCTTAATTTTTTTGTTCTAATTCTAGACCATAATTATAGCCTTCGATTCCAGTCTTAATTCCAAATTCCAAATCTTATAAATTCATAGATTTTAATCTTTAAATCTATAATTTTTTTTAATTCAAACATAATATTTTTCAATCAAAATTATTTCCAAAAACAACTTTAAATCAACCTATTTGTCCAAGGGAGCTTACGAAGGGTACCCGAGAACGAGTCCGATCCTCCTTAGCGTAGTGGGCCCAAACCCTCCTTTTTTTAGACTCCTAGTAGAAGTAGGAAACCTAAATTAATTAGAGTTCTAATAAAATTTAGTAGAGTTCTGATAAAATTGGGATACTTGAGTTAATCAAGATACTTAGATTAATTAGATTCTTAATAGAATTAGAAGACTAATATTAATTAGACTTCTAATAAGATTAGGACTCTTCAGATAATTAGACTACTAGTAGAACTAGGAAACTAGTTTAATTAAACTTTCAGAATAATTAAAACTTTCATACTCTCAGTAGGAATTGAAAAGATTGAAAGACAATCAGCCTTAGAGCAGGAAAAGAAGGAAAACAACTAGACATCCAGTTGACCCAGTGCTATTGGCATAGACATTCAGTTGATCAGTGACATGTTACAGCGTCGATAAATATCTGCAACTGGCGATTGCAACGAATCATATATTTTCTTCATAAAATTTACCTTTTCTTTTCTTTACTTCTATACTTTTCACTCACCATCAATCGCCTTATGTCAGAGTCCACATAGACCAATTTGAGCCACTCTTTTCGGGAACCGAAAGCGACCCAAAAAAAGCGCGTACCAACAATCACCCATACACATAAGGTCTGGTCCACCAATAATATGGGCCATTAAAGGCCCCAATCACGACAAAGGTCTATGGACCTTCTCATGTGGGCCCGTCTAGTCTATGGACCCTTACTAACCCATATACCTTAAGTAGCCAAACGTGAATTTTGAGAAATCGTAGACCAATCTTTAAGGATGGGCTAACCCACCTTCTAAGTCTTAGTAGACTCATTAGATGCATCATCTATCCATGCTATGAGGAATGCGTACACTGATGATCATACGATGAGATGATCTTGATCATGAATTGATGACCTATCAATTAATGGTTTAAATAATCAAATCAATAGTGAAAATCATGGGAACCCTGAATACCCTTTACACTGATGACATTGGTAGGTTTAGATCATTCTAAACTCGATCACATTCACCTTAAAATAGTGTATCGAATATTCAACGGTCTATAAGTGATTCGGTCATACATAGACTAAATCTTATCGGTATCAAATAAATGACTAGTCCGTTGTCATCATCAAGAAGATCAATCTAATGAGAAAAATCTATCATCATATTGAGATACGCATCATAGGGTCACGTATCGATTTATACATGGCCTCTTTCTCTTTTTCTCTTTTAGCAGTAAGTTGAGTGTTCCTAGAAGACCCTAAACCACTTTCTTGCCTGATTAAGATCTCAGATCTCTATCCAATGTCACGAGTCAAAGTTTGATTATGCTTAAACTTATAACTGACTTTTGACCAATTCACTTACTAGTTTCTTCTTATACATTGCTTGTTGGCTTTTACGCATCTTTTTAATAGTATATGTTTCTTTTATGATTAGGCTTCAATTGTCGAAATATATTGCTGGGGCTATATTAAGATGCATATTTTATTAAGAGTTTTTATAGAAATACGATAGGGCATTTATGTGATAGGATAAAGAAATAAGATATGACATATGACATATGCCTTCGCCATGATATGACTCTTTTCCCGGTCAATTAAAACTTGAAATGTAGGCATTCATGTATAGACGCAACACCTCTATGAGAGTATGGGCTGCCATACGAAGTACGCTCAGATTACTACGAAACTTATCCCTCAGGAGGCGTGATTTGTGAAGCCTATCTCACTATGACTCATTTTAATCTAAGAATCTAGGTTGTGAAGGCCAACTGAACACGAATTAATTTTTACACGTGTCATCCTTTACGAGCTATCGTAAGGGTAAAATGTTTAGAGCCAAGACAGTTCTTAAGGGTAATACATTTAGCGTTGTCTCAAACTAAGGAAACACTAGAGATTTCGACTTAAGAGAACCTGTCGTACTTATGCACGTAACCTCATCAGGCTGGATGGTGATTTATGATACGATATGATACGGAGGTTAGGTGATTATCTACACGTGGACTTCGAGTGGTAGGCTCGAGCAAGGGCCCTGACATAAGTCATATAAGTAAGATATATATGATGCGAAGTACGTTGTGTAGGCGTAAGGAGTTACGATAATACTTAAGATATGTCATATAAGTTAAGTTGATGAGACAAGTAAGAAAAGCGATAAACATTATAAGCATCATATACACTAAAATCTGTTATGTCCTTTCAGCATTATAATTATAAAATATATTATTGTGTTGTTTATATAGAATTATAAATGATTCACTTCCACTCATGAGGTTGCACCTATGATCACCTGGGTAGATGGTGGTGGATCAGTTGTGTAGCTCACTGAGTTTACGTGACTGAGTAAAATCATCTCACGAAAAATAGTTACAAGTGAAGATATGGACTATACTGCCCCTATGGACTTGATGCACCGATAGATGATACTGTTTATAAGGGTGACGATGTGATAACCAGTTAGACGATGTCAGGTATGTATTAAATATTTAGAAAAACTTTACAGTAGTTGACCGTACCTTTATTTCTGGTCATTTAGTATAATGGATTGAAAATTCAATGTAAGCTTAATGAAGAGAATTGTACTGTGTGAAGAAATTTTGGTTTACAATTTTTGGGAGCCCAATGTTATGTAAGATCTTGTAAGATAAGTATGTCCGTTTATCGTCTTAACAAGCGTGCGATCTCATAACACGAAATTCTAGCCCCTTGAGATTGGCTAGGATTTTGGGTCGTAACAGAGATGGTATCAGAGCCCAGACTTTAGTTCCTTGAGGATTGAGGGATTTCAAGTAAGTACAATCAATGATAATATATGATATTAAGGTTCAATTAAGGACTTAAAGATTTGTTTGAGGAAAAACTTATATAGGCTAAAAACAAGTGAGAGAATTAGAAATGATTTTTAGGATTGAATAGTAGCTAGAAGAGGATTTATTAGATCGAGGGGCAATATAAAATTACAAATAAATTATTTAAGATGCTACGAAAAGTGTGAGTTTTAAAAAGTTAAGGATTGTAATAGAGGAAAGACATTTCACTGAACAAGAGTGTTGGTGCGGGCTTTTTCTGGGTTCCTCTCGGTTCCCGTTGAATCAGTGGCTTCTAATTCTGTCTAAGTGAACTCTAATGATGCGGCGTTTGGAATGTTAAAAATACAGGGGTTTCTAGGGAGGTTCCTAGTTTGTTACGATCGCCAGCTGTAAATATTTATCGATGCTGCAACACGTCAATGATCATGCTTGAGAGCGGGTATGGATTACTTCTATACTGAATCGTCCACCTGCGAACGTCAGCTGCAATGTCTTTTTCTTAATTTAGATAGTCCAATTTCCCTTTTATTCCCCGTTATGGTTAAAATTTTGATCAGTTTAGATTTCCCTGGTTCTAATGTGAGTTTAGCTGTGAGTTTGTCAGAGTGAGTGGAACTATTTTAGTGTTATAATTCTATTAGGGGTCTAATTAACTTAGTTCCCTATTCTTATTAGAATTCTAATTAATTTAGTGTCCTAATGCTGCTAAAAGTCTAATTAATTTCAGTCTCCTACTGGTACTAGGAGTGCAAATGTATTAATTCCAATAGAACTCTAATTAAATCAAGCGCGCTCATTATACTGGGATTCTAAACAAGGAAAGTATATTAATTGTGCTGTGATTCTAATTAAAGCAAGTATGTTAATTGTATTGCAATTCTAATTAAAGCAATTATAATAATTCTACTATAATTCTAATTGGAATAAAACGACTGATTTTTACTAGAATTCTGATTAAAGCAATGAATTTAATTTCTACTAAAATATCAATTGAAATAAAAGAATTGATTTTTCTGGAATCATAATGATCAATGAATTAATCATGGCAATGTCTAATTAGTCATAAATGAATTTTTCTGGAATCATAATGATCCATAAGCTCCCTTGGGTAAATCGGGTGGCAGAGATTGAAGATAAATTGAATTTTAGACCGTAAGTAGTATTTTAAGCTTTTCAGAGTTGATTTTGAAATGATAATTATGAATTAAATTATGAACTAGAATTATAAAAACTAAAAGTAATATTTAGGATTTTTGGAGATATTAAAATAAAGAATTGAAATTAAAATCTAAATTTTAGGACTGAATTCGAGTCTGAAATCAGAAAATCAAACCGTGTGATTAAAAACTGATTCTGAATTCAGAGAATTAGAACCAGAAATTAATGATATGACTGTAGATTAAGACTTTAGAACGGAATTAAGGGCCTAGGTTCAATAAATCAAACCGACAGATTAAGGACTGGTTCTAAATTTGGAGAATTAGAACCAGACGTAAAAATTTGCGGTCTGAAAAGGGTGCTACGGTTTCGGACTAAAGATTAAAAACTATAATTGAAATTAAGAGAAATATCCTCAGTCTAAAACAAAAGATTTTACCTAGGACCAGGGTTGTGGAGAGAAATTTCGAAGATTCGGCGCTTGAATCTCGAAATCATGATTAGATTGCTCTATGAGTTTGTCCTCGGAGTTCTCTGGTTTCAGAATCTTAAAAAAAATCCGTTCTCTCTCAAAAATTGTCAGCCTCTCCAGGCTGTTTAAGAAAAAAATATTTTATAAGTTTTCCTTTAATTACTCGCCCTATTTCAGGCGTTTAATCGAATTGCGCGCTAATTTCTCGGCGCTTAATCGCTTTGAGTCGGTCACCGACTCAGTGAGCGACCGACTGACTTGCTCATCGAGTTTCCAAGTCCTAATAAAGTTAGAACTAATTCCACGCTTGGTAGGACGTGCACAATCTGATTAAACGATTCTTCAGAAGCGCTAAATTAAGGAAACTTAGGGGTCAAGGACAATGAGGCTAGGCCGGGAGTAGGCCAATTGTACGCTGGTTGTGTGGTGCTCAATCCGAACGCGTGTCTGATTTTAGGCGCGTGATCGAGTCTCAAGATGGTCTAGAAAAGGAAATTTTGTCTGAAAGGGGACTGTGCGTTTGTGGTCTAGCGTGCAATCGAATTACGCGCGGGATTTCAGGTGTTTAATTCGGGGTTGTTCGAGTCCGGTCTCTAGACTGAAATGCAAGACTATTATTTTAGTCTGTATTCTGACTATATACTATTATTTCAGTATATAGTCTCCCTATGTCGAGATCTGAGCCATAGAGCTATTATTTCAGTCTGTATTCAACCATATACTATTGTTTCAGTGCATGGTTCTCATATCAGGGTTATGAGGTCAAAGGTTGACTGAATAAAATATGTATAATCCGAGAAGGCAAAATGTGGGTGTCTACAGATACCCCTCTTCGGCGCGCTCTTGCGAAGTAAGAACTCGTCGAAGAAGTAGACACCCCTCATTCGAGGTGTCTTCTTATTTCTCTTGAGAAATCACAAATGTGAATTGGTGATGCTGACATGACATACTTGGCTTTCTTATCTATCAGTGCAAGCTAAAATAGAGCATTTGAAGGGATAATGGTAACTGTCGAAGGGCACATTTCGGATCTATGGGTGCATGGCACATCCCGTTGCATGGCGCGAGCTAACAGAGAGATTTTACACAATCGAGGTACCGGGGCGTCAATCAAATATCCAAAAATGAGGTCCAAGGACCGATAATAATAAAATGAAGTATTATGAAATATCAAAGACTTTTGCAAGTCATGTTAGACCGGGCGTGTCATTGCTCACAGCAATGTACGTCAGAAGTTCCTTTTCCAATAGGAATTTGTAAGTTCTTAGATTAAATATACTCAATGTTTAGTTTCCCAGGGGAATGACCGATTTGGGCTAGTAATTGAGGGTTTTGTGAAGTATGCTCGATTGAATTCTGCGCAGTGGCGGGTGCGCTTGATTCATCTGGAGTCAGGGGGTCGATAAATTGGGAATTCTAGAGCTAGTGTGTCTGAACAGATGATTCTGCGTAGTGGAGTATGCGCTTCATCCAATTCTGCATAGTGGGATATGCACTTGATTGCAAGTTCAGGGGTTCGCCTGTAAGTTAGGAATTTTAGTCCTAAGGTGTATGAACAAATGATTCTGCGCAGTGGAGTATGCGCTTGATCCAATTTCGCACAGTGGGATATGCGATTGATTGCGAGTTTAGGGGTTTTAGGAGTTAAAGGTCGGGTTTAAGTGTAACTTATTGTGCATGGGTGATGGAGCGCTTAATTGGTTTTTTTTTTGTATCTAAAAAAAAAGGTGAGTCGGGTCTGTTTATCTTATTGCTTTATTTTTCTTTTCTTCTTTTTCTTTCTTTGTTCTTGTTTTTTTTTATTATATATTTTTTTCTTCTTCTTTTGTTCTTTTTTTTTTAAGTAAGGGGGATTATGAAAATTCGAGAAATTTGAAACTTTGAAATTTTAGAAATTTTTAACTTAAGATCAATTCGGTGGTAAAACAGCGAAAAATGTGGCTTCCGAGACGTCGCTAAGCAGATCCACCGGTATGAGATTTGTGGACCCGACCGTTTTTGTAGTTGTCAAGACAACACTTGGCATGTCGGATACTCCATCTAACCTTCTCGGTGAGTACTGATGATTGTCTCTTATGGGAGGACTACAGTAATTCACGAGTCAAGAGAGACGGGTTTTGAAAATATTTGACTTAATCATAGCTAATTATATTTATATATAATATCGAGTAAAACAAAAGAAAGTGGGTAGTATTTACCTGGGGGTGATACTTACCTGGATTGTGCATAGTTTGTACGGTCTAGCGGTGTTGTAGCGTCGAGATGGGACTTCGAAGATTTCTTCTCTCTTCAGGTCTGTTGTAGCAGGGCTTAGCGATTGTGATGTGATATCTTGGGAGAAATGATGTCGCAATGGGATTTGGAGATTCTCCCTTTCTTTGGCCGCGTGTTGGGTGAGTTATTTGCGCGACGAGACGTCGGTGTCTTTCTTTGGCAGATCTTGGGTTACAAAAGAAATCACGTTGTGGTTACGTCGTGATTGGCTTTGTCTTCGGACGGTTTACTTTTGGTTTTTCGCGATGGGTTATGAGGGTATGGTTAAATTTTATCACGATGGGATAGGATATTGCGGTGATATCGCATGTGTGTATGTTATCGTGATGGGGATGGGTGAGTAGGTTTCTTTTCGGCAGGGCAGCCTGTGAGGCTAAGTGATGGGACAGAAGAATCTTGACCGCGATGGGGCAATAAGGTCTTAGGGGTGTAAATTTTGTCCAAAGTTGGGTATTGCGCATCTATTTTAGGTCGCTCAATACAATTGCGCGCCTATTTTCAGGCGTGCGATTGCCGGTTTGAGGGGGTGCTTACGCGTGCAGGAATGTGCGTGCAATTGTTTTACGCGCTATAATCGTGCTGCGTGATCGGAGCGTCACCAGGTCAGTGTACGGGTGACTTTTTTATTACACGATGTGAGTATGTTGTTTGATTGGATTATGCAGCCTATAGCTGGCGCGTGATTGGAGCGTCGCGCCATTAACACGGGCGATGGCTTCATTGAGCGCTTGGGTGGTAGCACATGTTTTGGATTGTGCGCAATGTGCATAGAGCGTGATTTAATTAAGCACACATTTTTGGGCGCGTGATTAAGTCCGTACTCTATAAGCGAGAGGACTTTCATTTGTTTTTCATTCTCTGATTTATGCTCGAGTTTTGGCATTTTTCTGGATATCTTGTATTCTGAAATTCATATTTTAATGATATTGAGTGATATAACCGTCCGATTGGGTTGCCTTTTCTTCCTATATTCGTTATCTCGCGTGATCTCTATCCTGAGGGGATGCTCGAGGACAATGTTGTTTCAGGGAGTGGGCGGTATTGGGAATGAGAGCATTAGTATTCACATCGATCCTTTTTAGGGAGCGGTGAAGGCAGTGTTGAGGAGGCGACGGTGGAGGAGGTGAAGATAGCAGAAGCAGGAGTAAAAAGTGGTGGGATGTGTTTCCCAACCAATGCTCCTTGAAGTCTCCGATTGGACGCTCCAAGCGGAATCTGGTCCTCGCTTCGTCTCAGCTTTGAACCCAGTCTTCATTTTGGGTTGTAGGTTAAAGTTTTGGGTTTTCATTCTGGATTGTAAATTCAGGAGGTATGCCTCCGGTGATACTTATAGAACTTCTGAGTTATGAATAAAGGGGCATTTCTTTTATTTTATTGTACTTGTTTATTTGTTTAGACTTATTAATGGATTTATCTTATTTGTTTTGACTTATTTTTAGGATTTAATTTAGAGTTTTAGGATTCATTCTAAATTTACTCAGGGCTTATTCCGAGGTTAATTTTCTTTATTGAGTTTAGTTTAGGGGTTTACTTATTTTTGTTTGGTTTGTTGGGGGTATTTTTTGGTCTCAAACAAGTTAGGGTCTCACTTTAGAGAGTTTTTTATTTTGTTTAAAGTTTTGTCTGATTTAAGGTTTGATTTAACTTGAGTTTTAGTCTTTTGTTTGATTCAACATGAGACGTAAAAGGTGTGAGTTTTCAAAGGTTCTAGATGGGTGTCAAATGTTTAAATCCAATTGGTTTATCTAGGGTTGGGGAATTGATGTTTCTTAGGGGGTTAAGTGTTGTGTGATTATTGGTTCATCTGAGTTGTCATGGATTGTGGTCTTTCAAAAGGGGTATATGTTTGGTTTAGATTTAATTAGATTCGAATGATTTAAAGGTATGACACTTGTCATTTAGTAATTCAAGAGGTATAGTTTATAAATGTGTGAGCTAAAAGTTTTGGGCTCTTGTTGTTTTGAATTTTGTTTCAAATTTGGGATCAAAATTTTTGGGGCATTTTCTTTGTGGTTTAGGGCATTTTTTTTATTTTTAATGTCTTTTCTTCCTTTCTTTTTTGTGTCCCAGGTGTTGGACCCGAAGAGTTGTATTTATCGCGTGGTTTCTTGAGAATGGACGGGATTGGAAATGCAGGGTAGTGATCGAATTGCTGTCATGCTAAGGGAAGAGATGGAGATGGGATTTTTGTTTTCCCGAATAAATCCGGATTCAGGCATTGCCTGAACGGGCGGATTTTAAATTTCTTGTTTCAAGTTGTATAATTAGAGGGTATGCCCTCGGTGTATTTTGTAATTGTTTTTATCTATTTATGAAGTGATTATGATTTTAATTATTTCTTTTGTAAATTCAAGTTTAGTTTGTTTCGTAGCTTATTTTAGTGTGAGGTTTACTTGTTTAATTTATTTATTTTGGATCAGGGCATTTTAGGAGTGTCCTTTTTCATTTTGACGTAGTTTGGGCTTAGTTGGGGTATATGAATGATGGGGATATTTTTCTTGTTTAGTTTCGCCTTAGTTGGGTTAAGTTTTTTTTGTTTAGGTTTAAATGAATGGATGATGGGGGGCATTTTTTTTTTTTTTTGGGTTTGGTATTAGTTGGAGTGTGTAGGTGATGTTGGGACTTCTTTTTTTGGTTTGGTGCATTTTCTTTTTGGTTATCGGGGTGGATGTTTTTTTTAGATCTAGAGTGTTTTGGATCGAGCTTAACAAGAGCGTGGTTTGGCTAATAATTAGTGTCAGAAATCAACCAAATTAGGCCTGTAAGCATACTGTTCTGGGCATTTTTGTTTTGTGTATATGGGGAATTACGCGCTTCAATCAGGGCGCATAAATTAATTGCGCGTCGGAGAGTGAACGCACATTCAGAGCGTCAGAGGGCAATTGAGCGTCAGTTTCTAGTCGCTTGATCGGTTTAAACATAGGATATCAGGAGCGTGATTAGGGCGGTGGGGGTCATTGTACGGATGGCCATTGGCATTCATGCACCAATGTTCCGACACTTGAAGTGATTACGCGCTTGGGTGGATGCGTGCAATCAGCTGGTCGGGTTAGTTTGGGCAAGCGACGTTTGGTTTACGCGCTTGGCGCCATGCACTTAATCCGAATTAAGCGCAGTCTGAGTGATGCGTGATTCATTTGCGCACCGGAATTTAAGCGCACGATTCAACTTTTCCCTATACATAGTTCAAAACTTTTCATTTTCGTCGCGCGATCCGTTTTAGTCTTCGATTCTCTATTTCCTTGTTCCTTTGTGCTCTAATTTTTGTGTTTATACAATATTTCATGTTCCGGACGTCCGTTTCAGGCACCGTTTCCTCTGTTTTCTTCAGTTTTTCATGCTCTTTACTCTAGAATGGAGGGTGAGGGTGTTGGTGGGCGTGATATTACTATTTCTGAGTTAGAGAGGATGTTAGGGGTAGAGATAGGTGAGACTTCTGAGGCTCGGACAGATATTGTCGGAGAGGTGGATGTTGGGGAGATAGTTAGAGAGGAGGTATTGGAGGTTGACCAGTCGGTGGTTAGAGAGGAGGTGTTTGAGATTGAGTAGGGGCTTGCTGAGGATGAGGGTGAGATACCCGAGGGTGAGAGAGCTGAGGGTGCAGCTGCGGAGCACCAGGGTGCGGCTGTGAAGCACCAGGATCGCAGACATTTCCCGTTGGAGGATTTCTTCGCTTGAGACCGGGTAAGCACTCATGAGCAAGAGTTCTTCCATTTCCTTAGCGACTTAGGTTACGACATACGCTTATTAGGATTTAGAACCCTTCTAATTTATGTCAAACCTGCATTAATGATTGATTGTGAGCTCACTCATGCATCATGATGGCATCTAGAGATAGGTCATGTTCGTATTCAGTTGTTCTTATTATGTTTTGCGTGTTTATTATTTATTGGGTTTGTGTTTGGGGCATGTTTGACTTACCTTTAGTTTTAAATTCATTTATCTTTCGTCACAGGTGTGTGTTAGTCTTACTGTTATTGTTTGCGTTTCGTTCACTAGGAGCCCTCACAATTGGCTATCAGCTCGGCATGGGTCGAGTCTCATATTTGGTATCATGCCTTGCTGGAGTTTCAACGGGCGCGGCTAGTGTCTGTCGGTTTTGGACCGATCCTGGAGTTGGAGCCCTTTCAGGTCGATCGTGGCCTGATCACGGCGATTCTAGAGAGGTGGAGGGAGGATCATTGGGAGCTTCTCTTTTCAGTTGGTATGATGTTATCGACTCTAGAGGATTGGGTCCGCATCACCGGTATTCATTTTGAGGGTGAGCCAATCACAGGGCGGATGGCAGGTCATTATTTAGAGGTGTGTGAGGAGATTTTGGGCGTGCCGTATAGGTCGAGCGGCTCGAGGCTGGGGGTAGTTCAAGTCACTTGGTTTTTTGATACGTTTGCGAGTGGCTTCGTCCCTCTGAAGCACCATTCAGAGGCGAGGGTGACTTATGAGGCACATTGTGCGGTAGTGGCGAGTCGGGAGCCCGTGGCGGAGTCGGGGTTAACTACAGATAGGTTGCTTCGAGCGTTCTTGATGCACTTCCTTGGTACAGTACTTTTCTCTTCTTCGACTTAGGGATGCATCGCCGGGTTAATTTTGACGGTACTCGGGGACTTGGATCGAGTCCCCACCTATGCGTAGGGTGCAGCGGCATTAGCGCATCTCTATGAGCAACTTTACCGTCGAGGACAGGGTGTCGCGTTGATCGGAAGTTTCCTTCTGTTCATCGAGGTGAGTTTTAGTTAATTGGCATAATGATATCCTTAGTTTGGTTAATTTTTGGTCATTTAATAGTAATATCTTCTTTGTGTGTCATTGTTATTGTTGTAATTATTTTTTTCTTTTAGTTTTAGGCGTATAATCATTTCGCTTTCCTTCGTCCAGGAGTTTCGCTGGAGGTGACATTCATTTTTCTGTCGATGCACTTATGGAGGGAGGCATTGAGGGGTCGCCGCTGGTCTTCGAATCTTCAAACCGCGCGGCCTCTTTGAGGACATGCATGTGGGGAAGGTATAGATCGTCATGCATACATTTGTTTTGTTTCAGTCTTTGGTATCTGAGTCTTCATTGAAGGATCAGTTCGTTTGCTTGATTATAGGTGATTTGGAGACCGTATGAGGATGAGGAGGATGTAGACGTGCCAGCGATTCAATCTGGCCGGCCCTTCTTTGATGTGGACATATGGGTCCATTGTTTTGAGAGGGTGGAAAGGATCCACACCTCTCGGTAGTACGGCAGTTGGGGCTCGTTCAGGGAGTCCCTCCAGAGATTCGCCACAGAGTGGCGAAGAGGATGACTGGCCCTCCTGGCTAAAATTTTATGACACGAATGGCTCTTCAGATAGTGGATTTTAGAGCTGGGGGGACCAAAGTTACAGGGGCGCGTGACGAGGCGGACGCCTAGGAGTATGTGCAGTGGTTTAGTGCATTGGGCGGCTGGCGCTTCTTCACACGTCCCTTCCATGGGAGTGGCTCCTTCGCGATCGGTGGGCCAGAGTCAACGTCAGCTTTAAGGAAGAGGTTAGCTGCGTTGGAGCAAGGCCATCTCACCACGAGCGTGCTAGGGGCATTAGACGCTCTCCACAGGGCGATGGAGCGGATGGGGTGTGCTCCTCGCCCGGATGAGGAGATGCTACACTCCTTAGCCTCCTCAGTTGCTCAGGCTAGGGCAGCAAAGGATGAGTTAGGGATTCTGGTTATTCTAATATGGTTGTGGTATCTCATTTTATTTTATTTTAGACAGTCTCAGAGGGAGGGTAAGGTTGCTCGTCATGCGGCCCTGCTGGATGTCTATCGCAGTCAGCAACTAGCTGACCAGGAGGCAGCGGCTAGTCTACATTGTGAGATTGATCGATTAGTAAGTGTCTTTATAAATATAATCTAGCATTGTTAAGATTGTGAGCTTATCGACTGATGTGTTTATTGTTATTCGTTGAGAACTGAGCTCAGTGCTAGAGGTTCCGTCCCGACGTTTGATCCATCTTCAGTTGCTTCCTCTAGTCGGGAGGATCCAGCGATGGCTCAGCTTTGGGCTGAGCTAGATCATTGGGTAAGTTGCATTCAATCTTTTATCGTGTTTGTATCATTACAGTTCGTAGGGTGTTACTGTTTCACTTTTCTTAGTAGCTTATTAACATTATGTAATATTTCAGCGTCGGGTTGTCCAGGATCTTCAGGCAAGGGAGGCGATTACTGCCTCTCTACGTCCTGAGAGTCAGGTATATTTTTTGATGTGACATAATTCTATTTAGGTTATTTCCTCTTTATTTTATTCTGACATGTCTTGTGTTGGTTTGTTTGGTCCTTTGTACAAGCTGTTCTGGACTCCGCTCCTGAGGCTCCCCCTCAGGAGCCCATTCCTATCCCTACTCAGGTACGTTTTAGTTATTGTGTTCGTAGTTTAGTCGTTATTATAGTATTTCTGATGTATTTGTCTGTTTCTATTACAGCCGCCTACGTTCGATGTTCCTTCCATGCCTCCTGCTGATCCGGTGACTACTAAGACGGTTGGACGACTCCTAGAGGAGAGGCAGGATCTGGTATAATCCTTTCCTTTTCAAAGTTTCTTATTTTATTCATATATATATATATATATATATATATATATATATATATTAGTTTTCATTTGACCTGGTGCAGTTATGGAGGTTCGTCAGCTCGAGGAGGTGCATCTAGAAGTGGCACGAGCGCGAGCCACTCCTGAGGCGAGGCGAGTTATTGGGGAGACACGGAGTCAGGAGGACATGCTCGTGAGATGATGGCGACGTAGAGGACTCAGACTGAGGTGTTAGAGGTGGCTCGTCGGATGACCCAAGCAGAGATGCAAGCATCCCTAGACCAGCTGCAGTATCGTCTGATGAGGAGTGAGCGAGGAATATATAGGCTAGCTCATCAGCTTGGTGAATCGAGTTCGAGGGCTACGAGTCCCTCGACTGGGCAGTCTCGTCACACATCACATGGTCGTGTCAGGAATGATGCTCGTGAGGATCCTGTTGTTCATGAGGTTCTCGCGAGGTATCCTCGTTCTCGATCGAGGCGATATGCTAGTCATGTGAGTGAGGGGGGTTTTGTAGCAGGGCCTCGTCGTTTAGAGGTTCCATTGACTCCGGGTGACCGGATTGTATTTTCAAAGGACCAGTCTATAGACCTCCGAGCTGATGATACTAGGGACAGCATCACTCGGCCATCCCAACGACAGCATAGGGAGTAGGGGTGTGTGTGTGTGTGCGTTTATTTTGTATCCATGGCATGTGCATGTGAGTTGTACATATATGGGGGGATGCCCCTGGTGACAAGTGTATAAAGGGAAAAAAACTTTGATATATATATATGGAAATTTTGGCTTAGATGTACCTGATTAGCTCATTTTCCTTTTAGTTACCTCTTCCGTTTGCCTTTGTCTTTTGATTGTTTTAGCGTCGTCGTCCGTCATTGGGACTTGGATGCTTCCTGAGTTGGCCCGGTGATGGTTGAAGGTTGCTTGCCCATCTGCACATGTGAGAGTAATACTTTCAGTAGTTTTTATTCTCCCCCTTGATTATTGTCAAGGGGGTAAGTGTCTCAGACCGGAGTCTGGTAGCAAAAGATATATATGTACTTTTTTTCCTTTCTTTTTTTCTCTTTTTTTCTTTTTTTTTTTTGAAATGAAAGTCATCCAATGCAACAGGGAAAGAAAATATCTATGATAGAAATAATAACAAAACAATAAAATAAACAAAATGCCCCAGTGTAAGAGCGTGGTAGGATTGGCAGTATGGTATCTTGGGTAGCACTTTTCGGAGGGTAACTTCGTCATTTCTCATCTTCTTTGTGGAAAAGTTGGCACTTATGATATATTCTTCTTCTGATCCCAAAAAAATGCCTTGTGTCAAAATGCAATAGAGCTTTTCTGGATTTCGAGATAAGCACTTTGGGTCTATAAACAATCGTGGGTATTTGGTGAGTTAGTATTGAAGGAAAGTTGATTGGTACTGTCGCCGAAACGGGGAAGTCTCTTTGATTTCGTCAGTTGTATACGGGGGTCTATCCTAGGGATAGTGGTCATGCTATCCTGTGATTATTAGGGAGAAGTATGATAGGTATAGTAGGTGATCGCATCAATCATCATTCATCAAATTTCAGTTTCATTTTTAGGAATATCCTGCAAGGCTTCTGGTTTATCGTCTGAAAATAAAAATAGAAGAGGGGAGCAAGGGTCAGTGATGCGGGGAATAGTTTGTATCTAGTACTTCCCAAAAATGATAGGTAATAATCTTTTTCTCAGAGGGGATACAGGATGCCATTATCGAAGTCTTCATCATGTTTCGGCACCATCAAAATCTCACATTCTATGGTTAGCAGGAGTTTGTCCTCCTCCCGCCACCATATGACGACATCTAGTAGTATAGGGAAATCAAGGAAGCCCTCACAGATTGCTTATACACTTCTAGTAAAGTTACTAGAAATGTCCTCACGCCCTGCTTATGCTTTCTTGAGCTTGTTGATTTGTTCATTCGTCGTAATGCTCTCACTCAACTTTTGACATGTAAATGCATATATTTTTTTGAAAGCATCCTGCTAGCGCAAGAATAATGAGTTTTGATTGAACCTAACATCTTTACTGTTTTTTTCTCTAACATCTCCAATGGCGGAAGAAGGGAAATGAGGATCAGGTGTTATTTATGCTTTTGAAAGAGGTTAGATAGGTCACTAGTCCTTTAATCAAATTGCTCAAGTGAGAAAAGGCGGGCGATAAATTGGAGGTCTTAAGGATATTCTGATAATTAAAGGAATACGATCAATGAATAGGTCGTGACAACTACGGAGGTGATAAGTATAAGTATTTAACCACGGGATATGACGATCACGAGGCTAAGGATAATATTTTCTAAGGTACATGGCTTTCCAAGGGCTAGGGAGTTCTTCCCTGTCTTGGTTCGCCAGTTTGTAGGCGTTTCCAGGATATGCGGCTGCTATGACATATGGGCCTTCCTAGTTCAGTTTCAATTTTTCTTTTGGATGGGCATATTTGGAAGGCATAATTTTCTTTAAGACTAACTCTTCAAATGTTAAAGGTTCGTTCAAGGACTTTCTCATCGTAAGCCCTGGCCACTCTCCTCTGATATACCTAAGCGTGATCAGCTGCCTTTAGACGTATTTCATCGAGTTACTCTAGCTGCGTGAGTAGGGTTATTCTCTTCTCGTCTAAGAATAGCTCATCATCTAGTTGAATTTGTAAGGATGGTACTTGTATCTTATATGATAGGACTGCCTCCATCCCGTAGGTAAGGAGGTAGGGAGTTTAGCCAGTGGTCGTACGAATAGAGGTCCTATAAGCCAAGAGCGCTTCTGGTAGTCGTTCAAGTCAGTCAGCTCCATTGCTTATTTCTACTATACATTTCAGAATTCGAATCAGCGTTTTGTTCGTAGCCTCTGCCTGTCCATTGCCTTGAGAGTAGAATGGTGATGAGTGGCATAGATCGATGTCGTACTTCTTGCATAATTTCTTTGTCTTCTCCACGATGAACTATGGTTCATTGTCAGTAACAAATATTCTGGGTACTCCAAATCTGGTGATGATATTCCAAACAATAAACCTTATGAGTGTTAAAGCGGTGATTCTGACATAGGATTCAACTTCTGCCCACTTGGTGTAGTATTCAGTCATTCTAAGTATGAACGCGTGCTTGTGAGTGTTCCTAACGGTGTCTGTGAATGGTCCAATGACATCGAAGGCCCACATCGAAAACGGCCATGGCGAGGTCATAGCATTCAATGCAACTGATGGAGCTTTGATGAGTGCGGTGTGTTCTTGGCATTGCTTGCAGGATTGGACGTAGAGGTGGAAATCTCTGATCATTGTCGGCCAGAAGTAGCCTTATCGTGTAACTTGATCGGCAAGTCTCTGCCTACCGGAATGGGCGCTACAAGCACTGGCGTGTGCTTCTCAGATGATGTATTATCCTTCGGCAATCGTGATGCATCGTAGTAGTACTCTTTTGGTGAAGGCCTCTTTGTATAATGTTTCGTCGAGTATGCAGAATTGAGCACATTGGTTCCTTATAGTCTTCCGTTCGATCTTCGTGGCATATGGAGGGATGTGTTGATAATTTAAGAAGTTCCAGATATCGAAATACTTTGGTTTCTGCCTTGACGTGCTTTTCTGAGGTGATTGCTTCTTTTGGTCATATACTTATGGGGAGGATGGGTAATTCTCTTTTGATGAAAAAGGTCTTGGTATTTTGCCCGATAAGTATTTGGATGACTGAGGCTAGCGTGGCTAAGGAATTTGCAAACTCGTTTTCTAATCTAGGGATATGCGTGAAAGAGATTCTTTCAAATTTCTTTACTAAATATTAAGTGATTTCTAGGTATGTCATTAGTCTCCTTTCCTTAGTTTTCCATTCTCCTATGACTTGTGAAATTACTTGTTTGGAATCACTGATGGTTTTTAATTGTTTAACACCTAATTGTAGTACTGCTAGTAGTCCAGCTATAACGGCTTCATATTCTGTGACATTATTAGTGATGGGAAAATCTAGTTGAAAAACTTTAGGAATAACGACTCCTTTTGGGCTCAGGAGGACTATCCCGATGCTTTTTCCTTTGTGATTTAGAGCGCCATCAAAATAAAGGGTCCATGAGGTCTTATCGGGCTCTTCTTTATGAATCGTGAATAGGTCTTCGTTGGTAAAATCCGCATGTATGGGTCCATTACTAGGAAGCAGAAGCTCTGCTAGGTAATCGGCAATTGCTTGGCTTTTAATCAATTTTTGCGTGATGTAAGTGATGTCGAATTCTTATAATAGCATATGCCAGCGAGCGATCTTTCCTGATGTTACAAGCTTTTCGAATACATACTTTAGCGGGTCCATCCGGACTAGTACTAGTATCTTGTGTGCTCCAAAGTAGTGTCGTAATTTGGTGGAGGCCCACACCAAGGTGAGGTAAGTCTTCTCCATTATAGTGTATTTTCATTTCTATTCGACCATTATCCTACGGAAGTAGTAGATAGCCTTTTCTCTCTTGCAGTCTTCTTCGTATTGTCCCATAATTACTCCCATTGCTTTATCATTCGTAAAAAGGTATAGAATTAGGGGTCTTTCGGGGACAGGTGGGGATAATATTGACGGGTTAAGAAGGTATTTCTTGATATTATCGAAGGCTTGCTGACATTGATCATCTCATTTGTACTTAGCTCCTCCTTTAAGTAGTCTGTAGAAAGGATTGCATCGGTCCAAATGCTGGGAGATAAATCTCCTGATGAATTGCAATCTCTCTATCAGGCCTCGTAACTCTTTGATATTGCTGAGAGGCGGCATCTCAAGGATGACCCTAACTTTTGCAGGATCAACTTTGATCCCTCGCTTACTAACTATGAAACCAAGTAATTTTTTGGAAGTGACCCCGAAGACGCATTTCTTTGGATTCATTTTTAGCTGATACTTCTTAGCTCTTTGTAGTACCAGTTGGAGTGCTTTAACATGTTCTACTCCCGTTTGAGACTTCACTAATATGTCATCGACGTAGACTTCTACACACTTATGCATCATGTCGTGAAAGATAGCCATCATGGCGCGTTGATACATGGCTCTTACATTTTTGAGCCCAAAAGGTATAACGACATGACAGTATGTTCCCCATGGTGTGGTGAAGGAAGTCTTCTTTTGGTCGGACTCTGCTAATTTGAGCTGATTGTATCCAAAGAAACCATCCATAAAGGATAGCATCTTATTTCTCGCGGTGTTGTCGACTAGAGTGTTAATGTGTGGAAGTGGGAAGTCATCTTTTGGGCATGCCAGGTTGAAGTTTCGAAAGTCGATACAAACTTGTACTCTGCCATCTTTCTTGGCGATGAGTACTATGTTGGCGACCCACTTTGGGTAGAGGATGACTCCAATAAATTTGGCTTTGTGTAACTTGTCAACTTCCTCTTTAACTTGAAAGGCGGTTTGTGGGTGCATCCTGCGGAGTTTCTGCTTAACAAGCTTTGCATCAGGTTCTAAGACAAGGCGATGTTCCACTAAACTCGGGTCTAAATCGGGCATGTCCTCTTAGGACCATGCGAAGGAATCGAGGTGTTCTTGCAGGACTAGTGCAATTTGTTGGCGTTCGTTTGAGTTAAGCATTGCACTAATTAATAACTTCTTAGGTTTCTCTTAAGTGCCAAAGTTAAGTTCCTCTGTGGGTTTCGCCTCAGCTTGGGTTTACTCATCGAAACACTTCATAACCCATTAGCAATCCAATGTCTCTTCAGCAACTGGCGCTCTTTCTTTGTCTTCGGTAAGTTCGTATACTGCGAAATTACTAGACTGGGGATCTGAGTTTGCAAAAGGTAAGCCTTCATTCGCACAATTTATGATCGAGAGATCTTTGGTAAGGTGAAGGTCCAGACTATTGATTCTTCTCTCAAAGTCATGAAGTGTCTCGTCCGGTATGATCACTAGCTTGTTGTTTAGACGGGATGCTTTACGTTCTCGTGCGGGGAATGGGGTAGGAACCTTAGAAGAAAAGTCTCCTTGTTGGTCATAGATTTGGTTCGAGATGAATAGTTCTCTTTCTTTTCTAGGGTTTTCTGATTTTTTAAGGTTTTATATTTCTTAATTTTTAGGGTTTTCTATTTTTTCTATTTTTTTTATTTTCGATAATAAATATGGTACAGGGTTGGTCGCCTCAAGGGGCGTTGGGAGAATTGCTTCCTCTAGTTGAGGGAGCGAGACGGCCGCTGGAGCCGTTCGGGCGATTCTTCAAGAAATGCGGACTTGTTGTAAATTTGGCATTTTTTTTTGGAGTCCTCATCTAATGAGATATTTTGAATGAGTGACGCTAGTGATGACGACACTAACGTTTGAATTTCTTCTACCACATTAATCGCCTCTTCTTCGAAAAAGTTTTGAAGATCGTAGCCAATTGAGCTATCATCCTCTGGGTCATAATAATATTATTGTTCTTCCCATCGAGGGGGATCTCCTAAAGGATCCTCAGGGGTAGCGAGTTCATTTCCTTGATCTTCATAATATATTGGGATGAACACGCATGCTCGACAGCGAGGTTGATAATGGTAGAAAATACAGGGGGATTCCTAAGGACATTCCGATCCTTCTAGGTTAGAGTCGAAGATGACATCAAATTCATCTTCTTGATCGGATAGTGCTCGAAGTCCTAGGTTAGCTTGTTCTGCTAACTCGAGTGTCGGGAGGTCTATCCAGTAGTCCTCGTCATCACTTGGGGCTGGTTGCCACTCTTCCTCTAGAGATTTCTAAAATATTTGGAGTTACGGTGAATCTGAGGATGTAACGGTGTCTATTTCAAGTTCCTCTTAAAAGTCTATGAGGGTGACGCGAGTGTTTCCCTCTAGGTCCATCAGATGACCATTGGGATTTTCTGCTTCTTATGCCAGTAGTTGAGTCGATGGATCATTACTTGTATCGGTAATCACAAGATTGGAATCATTTGATGCTCCTACCGTAGAGTGTCTGATCCAACTAGCAAAGCATGCTAATATGATGGTGCAGGCCCTACAACGGGGTTGGTATGAGTAAGCGATACAAGGGGAGTCCCAAGGGCATTCCCATCCCTCAAGGCCAAGCTGAGGTGGATGTTATACAAGTTAGTATTTTCCTGTGGAGCATCATCTTCCCCCCACGTCAGGTGTAAGTAATCTTCACTATCTTACAAGGTTACTATGTAAAAATCTTCGTCGTCGGTGGGCTGCCAATTTTCTACTTGTGGGTCAAATTCTGGAGGTTCTTCTCTCCTTTCTTCTGTAAATTCCTTAGCATCAAACAATGGCTTGACTCTTTCGAGCGATCTATCGATATCATCATTTAAATTGGTTAAATAGTTGAATGCTTCAGTCTTTCGCTCAATATTTGCTTCTTGGGACTGGTAAAGGACACTTCCTTATGCTTTGGCACGTCTACTTTCTCAGTAGTCCCATAGGCAAAGTGGCCGTATAGAGATCATTTTGGTGAGGTAGAGGACAAGTCGGGTTACGAGCTGTCCGATTGATAACCTAACCCTATGTATTTATGTATTTGTGTTGGGACAACGGGCCCTACATGACCTTACTTATTTTTACCAAGCCCGGTGTGGGGAACATATCCAAGTTGGTACATAAGGTCCCAGCCTTTTGTCGTGGTAGGGTTAATGGCATAGAGTTTGGCAAGGTCTGAGCTAACCTCTCATTTCATTAATTTTTGTTGATGCGTTGGGAGAAAACTAGGAGGGGTAGGGGGACGGACTTCCGCGACGATTGTCTCGTCAGGGATTTGAGTCTTTTGAATATGGCTCGTTTTCAACACATAGTCGTGATCAGTTGGTATGCTTGCCGCATAATCAGTATCCATCTCCTAGAGGGGTGCATCAGCGTATATATGGACGATGGAGCCCTCGTATAGGCATTTGACGCATTGATGATATGTGGATGCGACAGCCTTCATTAACTCCAACCATTTTCTTCCTAAGATGAGGTTGAACGTACTAACAAAATTAGAAACATGGAAGGTAACGTCTTTCGTTATAGGTCTGAGGCAAACCTATAGCTTAATAGTTTCTTTGACAAAGCGACGCGACCCATTATAAGCTATGAGTAACAATGCGGAAGGCCTGACATCATACTCCGTGTATTCAAGCATTTTTAATGTGGTGAGAGGATAGATGTTAAGTCCCGCTCCCGTGTCAACGAGTGCGTGTGGTACGGAGAATCCTCTAATTATGACGGTAAGATATATAAGAGCCGCACTCCTGCTGAGTGACTCTTTAGGCATGTATGCGTCTGTAAAAGTGAGCGCTAGAGGTTGCGCCATGACCGAATTGATTTGATGAAGCTCATCTAGGGTCGTATCCTCATCCACTTGCGTGTCTTCAACTATCCTTATCAACAACCAGTGATGGTTAGGTGATTTCTTGATGAGTTATAGTATGGATATTTGGGTCAGAATCTTCTGGAGGTACTGTAGAAGGTCATATTCTTGCCCTGGCTTGAGTGCGGTTTCTTTGCCTGGCCGATGGGCCTTAGGGGGTGGTTGGGATGGTTGAGGTGCAAGAATTGGTGGAGGGATGATGTGAGGTGGGGGAGGCAAGTTAACTTCTCTTACTCTCACATTCCCCTCTGGTGGTTGGGCGTTTGTGAAATCCTCATTTTGAGAGAAAGGCAGAAGTGGGTAATTGGTTACTGATTTAAGGATCGGGCAAGTCGGTTGTTGATTGAACCCGGTGCGGCTCGACGTGGATGTATTTGTAAACTGGGTAAACTTAGAAGTTGGAACGCGTACCTGAATGGTGCCGCTCTAAGGTGGGAGGTACTGTGTGTAATCTTCCTCTTCTAGAAAAGCAGAGACCAGTGTCTCACATGGTTCAAAATATTCCTCTGGCTCACTCTCTTCTAGATTCAGTGAACGCTCGATGGTTATTTCGTTGTCTTGACTTGGAGTCTTTCAAGTGGCACTTTCTACCCATACAATAATCTGGGCTGCAGTTTGAAGAACGTGATCTCCATACTCGGTTTCATAATCTGATAAAGGGAGCGGCAATGGCGTTGGTTTAGAATTTGGAGGGGTTGAAGGCTCTGGTGGGTGACTACAGAGGAATGTTCTCCTAGCCCTAAAGGAATGGACTCGCATCTGAGTGAATTTTGGATAAGGAGGTGGACTTAGCGGGGCGATGCAAGTGATTAGGGTCGAGGGATGCGGGGGTGAAAGAGCTCTCGCTGGTGTGGCAGAAGCGGCAGAGGGTTGAATGCGTGTGATCAAGGTGGAAGGTTGGAAGGGAGATCGACCGGGGAGGTCTACGGTGGTGACCTGTGCTGGTGTCGTTTGGTTATGGTTGGGCATGGGGTTATTAACGATCCCTAAATTTTGTTGGGGTTGGTTACTACGGTTAGGATTCCTAAGCGCTTCCCAATCGATCTGACTTCAATCATTCATGTCATAGATAACGTCCCTAAAGACTCAACAGTCTTCTAGGTTGTGTCCCGCGTATCGATGGAATGCACAATACTTACTATAATATAGATTTGTCGGCCATGGGCGGGGTTTTTCCTGCGGGAATCGGAGGAGATTCTAAGTGTTAAGGAGACGAAAGATGTTGGAGATGGTATTTGGTAAAGGGGGATAGTGTTCCCACCTTGGCTGGTAGGGGCCTCTGGTTGGGTTAAAGTTCTGTGGTGGGGGTACATTATTATAATTTGGCGCATGGGTCGTTCGATTCTGTGTCACATTTTGGTTCTGATAGGTGTTAGGGTATTGGTTTCTACTTTAGTATTGGCCTTGATTCTGATTCTGGCCTTAGTTTTGGTTTGCATATCTTAGTTGATTAGCACCTTGGTTTTGGTGGGTATATTGTTGTTGATTTTGATTTTGTCCGAAGTTTCGCGATTGGAAGCTCCTGTTATTAGAGTTGTCCTTGATTGACAACGGTGTTAACTTGTTCGGTTCTTAAGGCTTTCTTATTATTTTTCGATTCTGATTTATTGGAAGAGCCTACTTTTGAGGTGACTATGGATAGAACAAGGTCTCTGCCTTTAATGTGTCGCGCTAGTCGGGATGCTCATGAGTGGAGTGCGGTGAAGTCAGGGCAATCACTTATTACAAGTGCACTCTTTAACAGTTCCCTAGTGTTATCGATGATGATGTCCATCGAATTTTTTTCTTTCATTGAGGTGCTGGTCCTAGCAGCAAGTTTTCTCCATCTGGCGACGAAGTCAGTAAATTCTTCATCGGGTCTTTGCTTGGCTGCCATTAGATCACTGAGACTGACTATCCCTTGGATCAAGTGTTTATATTAGTCTAGGAATTGACCGACTAACTCATTAAAGGTTTCTATCTTGTAAAGCGAAAGTCTTGCAAACCAATCTAAAGCTTCTCCTTCTAATGAGCATTAGAAATAGTGAATGAGAAGTCATTGGTTATCACATATGGGTCGACAATCATTACAAAATAGGTCCAAGTGATAATTCGAATTTCCCGTGCCATTGTATTTAGTGAATTTCGGTGGCTTGAATCCTATTGGTAAATTAAACTCGACGTCCCTGCAAAATTTGTCAAATCCGAATGAGTGACCGGAGCGCTCTCTCTTGGCCATGTACTTATCGAGCATTTCAAGGAGATCTTCGATTTTAATGGTGTTGTCTTTTGGAGCGATCCATGAGTAAACCTTGTCTAAAGAGTTATCATTGAAGAATGTGTGGGCAGGTTGTCTCAATGGTGTGGCGCGGGCTGACACCGTGCTCGGGGTAGGAGGCGGCCTTTCTTGTCGTTCTTGTTCTTCTAAAAATTATCGTGATCTAATGGTTTCATATGTGGCGGCCAACCCTCGAAGCAATTCCTCGGAGTCATTATCTCCACTTTGTATTCTTTGAATACTTAGTTCTACGATCTGCTGAGCGGTAAGGTTTTGTTCGATGTTGCCATCTCTCCCATTATGATTATTACTAGTGTGTGGGGTAGAGAAGGAATTTTCTTGTTCGCCAGCCATGTTAATCTCAGGTTGTCGAGGGCTTGAATTGTGAAATGGTTCTTCTTCGTACGTAGGATTGTCATGATATCCCCACAATGGTGGGTCTCCTGAACTCACTCTTCGTATACCAGACATCTCAAGTCTTTGACAAATATTCATATATATATAAGAGGGAATCTAAATGGTGCGATGGAAGGAAAAAAATAGGGAGATAAGATGAAAAATAACTATCTAGAAAAAGAGTTTGCAAAAGTGACCCATTGCGATCGCCAGACTGTTGGTGCGCATTTTTTTTGGGTTCCTCTCGGTTCCTGTTGAATCAGTGACTTTCAATTTTGTCTAAGTAGACTCCAGTGATGCGGCGTTTGGAATGTTAAAAATACAGGGGTTTCTAGGGAGGTTCCTAGTTTATTGTGATCAATAGCTGCAGATATTTATTGACGTTGTAACACGTTAATGTTCACGCTTGAGAGTGGGTATGAGTTACTTCTATACTGAATCGTCCGCATTTGAACGCCAGCAGCAATGTCTTTTTCTTAATTTAGATAGTCCAATTTCCCTTTTATTCCCTGTTATGGTTTAAATTCTGATCAGTTTAGATTTCCCTAGTTCTAATGTGAGTTTAGCTGTGAGTTTGTCAGAGTGAGTGGAACTATTTTAGTGTTATAATTCTATTAGGGGTTTAATTAACTTAGTTTCCTAATCTTATTAGAATTCTAATTAATTTAGTGTCCTAATGCTACTAAAAGTCTAATTAATTTCAGTCTCCTACTGGTACTAGGAGTGCAAATGTAATAATTCCAATAGAACTCTAATTAAATCAAGCGTGCTCATTATACTAGGATTCTAAACAAGGAAAGTATATTAATTGTGCTGCGATTCTAATTAAAGAAAGTATATTAATTGTATTGCAATTATAATAATTCTACTATAATTCTAATTGGAATAAAAGGACTGATTTTTACTAGAATTCTGATTAAAGCAATAAATTTAATTTCTACTAAAATATCAATTGAAATAAAAGAATTGATTTTTCTGAAATCATAATGATCAATGAATTAATCATGGCAAAGTCTAATTAGTCATAAATGAATTAAATTTCCTAAAATTCTAATCAAAGCAATTGATTAAGTGAACGGAAAAATCTTATTAGAGTAATTAAATAATTGTATTAAAGCCTAATCAATGCAATTAATCAATTATATCGAAATAAAAACTAATTAAAGTAATTAATTAATCCTAAAAATTCTAAAAAAAAGGAGAGTTTGGGCCCGCTATGCTAAGGAGGATTGGCCTCATTCCCGAGTATCCTCCATAAGCTCCCTTGGGCAAATCGGGTGGCTAAGATTGAAGATAAATTAAATTTTAGACCGTAAGTAGTATTTTAGGCTTTTAAGAGTTGATTTCGGAATGATAATCATGAATTAAATTATGAACTAGAATTATAAAAACTAAAAGTAATATTTAGGATTTTTGGGGATATTAAAATAGAGAATTGAAATTAAAATCTAAATTTTAGGACTGAATTCGGGTCGAAAATCAGAAAATCAGACCGTATGATTAAAGACTGATTCTGAATTCAGAGAATTAGAACCAGAAATTAATGATAGGACTGTAGATTAAGACTTTAGAACGGAATTAAGGGCGTAGGTTCGATAAATCAAACCGATAGATTAAGGATTGGTTCTGAATTTGGAGAATTAGAACCAGATGTAAAAATTTACGGTCTGAAAAGGGTGCTACGGACTAATGATTAAAAACTATAATTGAAATTAAGAAAAATATCCTAAGTCTTAAACTAAGGTTTTTACCTAGGAACCAGGGCTGTGGAGAGAAATCTCGAAGATTCAGCGCTTGAATATCGAAATCATGACTAGATTGCTCTATGGGTTTGTCCTCGGAGTTCTCTGATTTCGGAATCCCAAAAAAAATCCGTTCTCTCTCGAAAATTGTCAGCCTTAAGAAAAAAATATTTTATAGGTTTTCCTTCAATTACGCGCCCTATTTCAGGCGTTTAATCAAATTGCGCGCTATTTTTCCGACGCTTAATCAATTTGAGTCGGTCACCAACTCAATGAGCGACCGACTGACTTGCTCAGCGAGTTTCCCAGTCCTAATAAAGTTAGAACTAATTATGCACTTGGTAGGACGTGCACAATCTGATTAAGCGATTCTTCAGAAGCGCTCAATCAAGGAAACTTAGGGGTCAAGCACAGTGAGGCTAGGTCGGGCATAGGCCAATTGCGCGCTGGTTGTGTGACGCTCAATCCGATTGCCCGTCTGATTTCAAGCGCATGATCGAGTCTCGAGATGGTCTGGGAAAGGAAGTTTGGTTTGAAAGGGGACTGATTGCGCGTTTGTGGTCTGGCATGCAATTGAATTACGCGGGAGTATTCAGGCGCTTAATTCGGGGTTGTCCGGGTCTAATGTCTATACTGAAATCCAATATTATTGTCTCAGTCTGCATTCCGACTATATACTATTGTTTTAGTATATAGTCTCTCTATGTAGGGATTTGAGCCACATAGTTATTGTTTCAACCTGTGTTCAGTCGTATACTATTGTTTCAGTACATGGTTCACAGATCAGGGTTATGAGGTCAAAGATTGATCGAACAAAATATGTATATTCCGAGAAGGGAAAATGGGAGTGTCTACAAGGAGGTATACAAATTTTCTTTAAGAATATTTTTGCAGATTAAGAGTAACAAGGTGAAGTAATCATTGAAGACTAGGTGTTAGAAATTTAACTAAGCATGTGATCATCAGTAAAAAATTTATGATTGAGGATTTGGACCAAGTGTGACACTTGAAATGTCGAGTGCTTAAGGATAATTAGAAATGACAAAAAATTTGATACTTAAAAGACTGCATCACGATATTATTCATTAAGGATTAATAAATCACGGGTAATAAAGTAATGAAAACCTGTGAAAAAGCAGACATTAATTTTGATTCCTACATACCTACTTTATTGAACACTTGAACTAAGATTTGCATCTTAAGTGGCATTGGTTGTTAGATAAGACCATATTAACTAAATTTCAACTTGACAATTATTTGATGGGGTACTAGTTCAGTTTAATTTGACAAATTTGAAAATTTCATGATCAATTTTAAAATTTTGAAGAAACTAAAAAATAAAGTTGATATTCAATGAAAGTTTGGTAGACCAAGTATTATGAGGAATTCGTAATAAAGAATGTGATTATTTTATAGATTGATGAATTTAACTTTTATTGTTATTAAGGGAGACTTATCTTGTGGCGCAAGAAGGGGTTAAATCAATTTTTAATATATTGGGTGACAAATATTAAAGCTTTGCGGCTAATCTATGATAAATATATAAGAATACAATGAAATAGAATACTCCAAGTAATTTGGCAAAATTCGTAGCAAGGTTAGAATTTCTTTATAAATTGAGTAATCAGAGTTGACGACTATATAAGGAGGAGAGAACAATGCCTTGGTAAGAAAAATGGTTATACTTCTAATTACTAAAATATTGAGTTATGATTGAATTTTACAAGCTCATTCAAAAATAATAATAATAATAATAATAATAATAATAATAATAATAATTAAATTAAATGATTAAACTCAATGAGTTCTCACGTACCTAATTTTCGAGGACAAAAATTTTACAATAAATAATAATAATAATAATAATGACCCTGATTTTCGTTGATGGTGAATTGCTAACTTTTGATGAGGATGCGATTGTTTTGACCAATTTAACTTTGGTCAAACCTTTGACATAGGTGACATGGCCTCGGACCCACCCTTTTAGTAGTAAGTGTACACCCAATAACAAGCTTAATTAAATCCAAATACGAGCTCGAACCTCACCATGAGGCATGTGTGTGTGTTGCACATGACTCGAACCCCGAGACTGAACTACGTTCGAGCCCACCTTCCTTTTCTTTAAGGTGTGTGCACCCACACACGTCCAACCCAACTTTCAAGAGACCAATAGCTGCCCAGCCCTCTCTTCATATATAGACTGACTGCTGCACTTTTATATTTGGGTAAGAATAGGTTGCGCGTGGCCCCAGCCAAACAATCCTTCCATCTTCTTCTTCTTCAACTTCAACTTCACGGCAGCCATTGGCTCTTGCATCGAGAGTCCACCATCGGAACTGCACCGAGGGCTTCCATCACCGAGTTGCCAACTTCGAACACCCTTCACAATACCTACTTTGAGGACGGAAGCTTACGCGGATCACACGAACCCTAGCAAATACACTTCAACAAGTGGTTGCCCCCCCCCCCCCAACACACACACACACACACACACAAATATCTGAAATGCCTAAATATTTATATATGTGCTCATATAGATTATACATATATACTTATATACATATTTTGTGATCATTGGTGTTTACATAATGAGTAACATTGAGTTGTCAGACTTGTACCCAATTTAGTCCATCATTTTAAGACCCGCAAATGGTATTATATAAGCAAGTATAATGTATGTAGTATACTCGTATGAGTTTAGGTGCCACAAACCTAAGTCCAACTCAATCTCTATAGATACAATTTTTTTATATATAATTTTATATTATTTATAATCTAAGTTTTGATTCACAATTTGTTATCATGTTATTCAAGTTTGTAGTTCACATCTGATGACTCACTTTAACCTGATTATTTTTATTTTTGTAATTGTTAATACTCAAAAAATTTGTAAATATATGCATTTTATATTTGGAATATTTCCTGCATTAGATTTTGTAAATCTGCATATATAATGGCTAAAGGAACCACAGACCTGTGGACCGAAGCCCATAGATTGAAATAAAGATCATTTGGCCAGCTATTAAATCAATGGTGAGATTTTGATTAAAATGAACGCACTTCGGTCCTTGCGCCACCTAAATTGGTGTACACAACCACAAAAATTTCTGCCCTTTAGGCCTATAGTACCTTAGTCTGGGGTCTGGTTCGACCCTTTTAGATCTCAAGTTTTAGGCCTAACTGGGCGAGGGGGCACCAAGAGGGATTTCCCGTAATTTTGGAATCTATTAGCATCTGACGAATAGTTTTGTCTGAAAACAGATTCAATCCAATTTAGTCTGCTATACAAGCTTCCCAAAAACAATGAAAGACTACCCTTAGATAACCAACGTCAAGGGACATGTTTGACCCCCTATTTGACCTCGAAAATAATCAAACTACTGTGGGGCCCGAATGATAACTTACCTTATTTTCTAGAACACTATATGGCTATCAAACTCGATGTCACATAACCAATGTATTTAAGCCCTTAAAGTGCACCTGAAATTTAGTTCAAGTATTGATGAAATCCGAACCTTGGGACCATCATTTCACGTGAATTTATTCATATTTAAAAAAATCTCAGTAGGCGAAAAAGTCTTTATTTTCACTGATCTAGATCCACTAGAAATTTGGTTTTAACAATTTTCACGGATCTCAAGATTTGCGAGTTATTAGATTTATAGCCATGATGAGCCAATAGAAAATTGTGGGTATAAGACTACTTTCGTAAAATTGGGCCATCACCCATACACGTAAGGTCTAGTCCACCAATAATATGGGTCATTCAAGATCCCAATCTCCACAAAGGTTTATGGGTCTTCTCATGTGGGCTCGTCTAATCTATGGACCCTTAATGACCCATATACCTTAAGTAGCCAAACGTGCATTTTGAGAAACCATTGACCAATCTTAAAGGATGGGCTCAACCCACCTTCTAAGTCTTGGTAGACTCATTAGATGCATCATCTCTCATTACTATGAGGCACACATACACCAATGATCATACGATGAGATGATCTTGATCATGAATTAATGACCGTTCAATTAATGGTCTAAATGATCAAATCAATAGTGAAAATTATGGGAGATCTGAACACCCTTTACACTAATGACATCGGTAGGTTTAGATGATTCTAAACTCGATCATATTTACCTTAAAATATGTGTGTCCAATATTCAAAGGTCTATAAGTGATTCGGTCATACAGAGACTAAATCTTATCGGACTCACATAAATTAGTAGTTCGTTATCATCAGATCGAGAAGATTGATCTAATGATAACAATTTATCATCATGTTGAGATACACATCATAGGGTCACGTATCAATTTATAATGTCTCTTTCTCTCTTTCTCCTTTAGCAGTAAGTTGAGTGTCCCTAGGTGACCTAATCAGTCATATAAAATATAATTTTATCACCCTTAACTTAGTGATGCTAGACCTTAGTTTGCTACTAACAAGTTAATAATGCACAAATATTAAGGAAAATCAATAAAAGAGAGCCAAAGTGTTAAACTTCATCAAAATGAATTCAAAAGGCAGTACGAAAGACGATTAAACGAAAAAGACGATCAGATGTTGCTGAAAGCCAAGAAATCGTAAAAGACGATTTTGAACGTAGCTGAAGAAGAGACAAAAAGTAACAAATAGTAATTTACGATTCTTCAGAAAAGACGTTCCAGTGGAAGGCGATACGAAGGTTAAAAGCGATCAATCGTAAATGAAGAATCGTCCTAAGAGAGAATAATCGTAATTTACGATTGTATAAATTGAAACTCTTACACTGCTGCTGCTTACGTGAAGATCTACACTGCCATGCATATCTTTAGAAGTCTTCTATAATTAGAAGTCTAGCAGATCACGGATCTAAGAAGATTGATGAAGAAAGACTCATAAAGATCTCGGTTACTGAAATTAAGAATAAAATCCTTAACACATCAATCATTGACAACAAGGAAGATAAAATTAAGAATTAGAGTTATATTAGAAATATTTAGTTTTAGTAGTTTCTTTTATTAGGATTAGATTACTGTAAACAAACTCCTTATGACCTATAAATAAGAGAGCTCGGTATAGGAATCCTTTATCGAAGAAATTCTCAGCATCAATTGAGGACTGAGGTTGGATTTTCTTCTGATCAAATTTAGAGTAATTTAGTTTAAATATCCAATGTTCCTCGATCACAATTGACGACTGAGATTGAGAGCTGAAAGATTAGTGTAGATATCCGTAGTTTCTCAGAAGCAGTTGACGCCTGCAGCTTAGGGATGAAAGATATAATTTTTATTACTTTCTAGTTAGATTTATTTTATTAAAATTTACTGCTTTGTAAACATCTCCAAGTTTTGATTTGAATTGATGACTTAGGTTGAGATTTACAGATTAGTGTAACGGTTTTATTTTTTCATCTTTGATTTTCTGGAGTTTGATTGACGCCCAAATTTCTGGTAGATTGAAGATTAGTATAGATCTATATTGAAGAACACTAGTTTTTGATTGACGCCCAAACTCTAGAGGATTGAGATATAGTGTAACGGTATTTTAAATTTGTAAACATCCGATAGCTGAAGATTGTGATTGACAACCACAATCTGAAGAAGGAGGATTTATTTTCTACAAATTAGGTTAAGAAACCATTCTTTTATTCATATTTCTCCAGTAGTTTAAGATCTTAAAGATAAATATAAGTTTTCAGAAAAGCAAAATACATAGGTAAATCACTTCCTCGTGGGAATGATCCTATGCTAGTATTACAATTTCTATTGTGCGCTTGCAATAAGTTAAGACTTAATTAGACACATATAAGTAGCGATCAAATTTTTGGCGCCATTACCGAGGAAGCGAATTTTACTTTATATTAGTTTTTTAAAAACAAATATTTATCTTTCTCTTTTTATATTTCTTTATATTTTTAATTTCTTGATCACTTCTTAAGCTTTTAGCAGGTTTATTTGGAGCTAGTGAATCAAGGTTTCAACTTCTGCTGGCCACATAAACTAGAGGCTCAGATTTATTTCTCTCCTTGTTTTCTAAAAAAAAAAAAAACACCTAAGATGCAAGGCCATGATGAAATATTTTGGCCAAATCCTAATATGACTTATCGCCCAATGGAATTCCCAACTACACCTTGGTATCCAACCACGTTGGTGACAGAGCATGCTTTTGCCTCTCAGTGGGGTAGCCCATAGCAATCTTTTGTACAACAACCATATCCTCAGAATAGAAACGATGGTGCTACTATAATACAAATCATCTAAGACTTGCAACAACATGCGCACCATCGTTCTAGGGAATTAGCCCAATTGTCTCAGATCTCCCAAAACTTACACTCTTGTACTCAGTCCATTACAAATCTAGAAACCCAAAGTGGGCAATTAGCCTCGCTTTGGGAGAAAAAAGAGAGTAACCAAACGAGCTCTCATACACTAATTTCCACAGCTCAAGCTGTTCAGACCTTAAGGAGTGGCCGGACTGTTGACAATAGAGTAGAGATGCTTACACCAGTAGTTGTCCCTATGACCAGAGATAAAGAGAATGAAGCCAGAGAAGAGACTCTCCCACATGAAAAACCAAAAACATTAGAAAACGAAAAATAAAAAAAAGGTAGAAAATAAAGAGGATGGCACACCTAAATCTTTAACTAAGGTACCCTATGTACCAAAGTTACCATTTCCAAACACTTTTGGTACGCCATCCCCTTTTGATAAAAATCTAAAAAAATTAGAAGAAATCACCGAAATCTTTAAAGTGAAGATTAACTTGCCCTCTTGGAAGCAATTAAACAGGTCCCAACCTATGCACGTTTCTTAAAGAAATGTACACGCAGAAGCGGAAGTGGCGAAATAATTTATCACAGAAGGTCTTCCTGACAGAGCAGGTAAGCTCAATCTTGTAGGCTAGAACCCTGCCCAAGCTTAAGGATCCTGGGGTGCCTACATTTCCGTGTATCATAGGAGATCACGCTATCAATAAAGCACTTCTGGATCTATGAGCCAGCATAAATCTTCTGCCATATTCTATTTACGAAAAATTGGGACTAGGACACAGGAGGCCTACTTCAATAACTCTTCAGTTAGCCGATAGATTAAAAAGAAGGCCTGTAGGCATTATTGAAGATGTAATGGTTGGAGTCGACAAATTTATTTTTCCTGTCAATTTCCTGGTGTTAGATATGGAACTAAGTTTGAAATCTCCAACGTAAATTCCCGTTATACTTGGTAGACCATTCTTGGCCACGGCCAATGCTTGCATAAACTATAAAACCAGGGTAATGAAAGGTTTTTTTGGAGATATATGAATTCAGTTAAATGTCTTCTCGGCAGCCAACCAAATGGCTTCAATAGACGACGATGAATGCTTTAGCATAGATGAAATGGAAGAATTGGTAGAATAAGCATTACCTCTAGTCTTATCAAAGGATGCGCTTCAGACTATATTATGGTATACGGAAGAACCAGACCACCAACTGAAGGAGGTGACTTATCTATTGGACGCTTTAATCTGTGAACTCCAGTCCAAAACTTGGAATCCATGGATAGAACCTTTACCCGTTACTTCCAATGAACCGTTACAGCCATCTATCCAAAGAGCACCATCCTTGGATTTGAAACTACTTCCTGATACCTTTAAATACTCTCTTCTTGGGCCTAAAGAAACTCTCCCAGTAATCATTTCATCTGCTCTTAACAGGAAACACGAGAGTAGGTTGTTCGCCACACTTGTAAGAATAAGCGTGCAATAGCGGTTCCCAATACTTAAAATTGCCACAAGGATTCCAATTCAAACACAAGTGACAATAGTCGCCGCATGTTGTATTCTTCATAAGTTTATATAGTTGTACGACCCAGAAGATCCATTCTTCCAAGAATGGCCAGAGGAATGTACAGTAGAGTCCTCTGATGACTCGGTCAACGATATTGACCCTAATGTTCATTGCACTCCAACCCCTACAAGTCAGGAATGGATAAATGCATTCTGCAAGTCCCACATAGTGAACACTATGTGGGACTTGCAATAACGTTGACATATTTTATAACTCTTTTGTTTCTCTCGTAATTTATTAGAATTTGAAGTTTTATAGTGAAAATGTGCCACTTACCAGAGTTAATAAAAATTTACTTATAAAACTTGTGTTCCCTTTATGAACAACTGAAAGAAGTTGATATTCTTGAACAATTTCCCGGTTAAGATGGGTAAAGTTTACGTTGCCTTTGTTGGTACGAGACCGGGTTTATATCGAACTTAAGAGGAATGCTCGAGACAAGTGATAGGGTTCTTAAGTGCTTACCATTGCTCATTCCATTCGTACAAAGAAGCACTCAACACATTACGAGAACACCTAAGAGATCCTTCTTACGTGCCTTCTATAACCGAACGAGCACAAGTCATGAATAGTGTTGTACATAGGACCAGAGGCATATCCACAATATGGGTTGTGGGGGCCCGTCCCCCCAAAAAGTTTAAAAACTGACAATAGATAGCCACATAGGTAACAAAAGAAAATGTGTGTCTATCCTCCTAGGCCCTTATATGCGGTTCCTACTTCCTAGTGCCTCCACTTTTGTTTATTTAAATGAATTTTTTAATTTAAATTTAAATATTAGATATATATTGTTCTATAAGGTAGTTGGCTACAATGGACTTCCTTCACTTGTCCTCCAACTATAAAGTTTAATATTGTAGAATAGTTCAATCATTCTACTAAAAAGTACAACTACAACAGTCATTGATGGACATTCAAACAACCCACTCTTCTTCTACATCTTTATGTATTTCATTTGAATTTTATTTTAGTTTTTGTTATGCCTAAGCTAACATATGTTTTTTCAGGATACGTTTTGTTTGCACCTATAGAACCGACAAGGGCACAATACACACAAAAAAATATTAAAAATGCAACTATCAAGATCATTTTTTTTCCCAACCTTTTTCATGATGGATCTTGATATCATGGGCATACCACAAATTTGTTATTTTCTATGTCATACATCCCAAAAAATTAACCTTAAAATCATGTTTGAAGGTGATGTGTGCCACATATTTTTCTAGTCACTCTTTTGATATATATGTCAATGTTTGATAGTACAACCATGATGTTAAGATCAATTATGTGGAACATTGGGGTGAAAAATAACCTATATGTTATAATTCGAACCAATCAATGATTTTTGGCCTAGGTGCCTTCAAAGATTCAGTAGCGGCAAATAAAGGTACCCTTCTTTTTATTTGTTCTTATTTTATACATATTGAAATACAAGAGACCTCTAGTAGAATTTCTATTTTCGTGATACATGTTTTAGTTTTGGCCTTTGGGTACCGATATTGATCAAGCATTGCGTGTGCATAAAATGTTGAAGACTTTGAATC
The DNA here is from genome assembly GCA_021018995.1 of Chloranthus sessilifolius. NCBI lineage: Eukaryota > Viridiplantae > Streptophyta > Magnoliopsida > Chloranthales > Chloranthaceae > Chloranthus > Chloranthus sessilifolius. Next base: position 98,417,916 of record CM037593.1, read on the forward strand.
AGACGATGGAAATCATTTTTTTGTCCTAAACTTTCACATAGTAGATCTTGAGATTATGAGTGTACCATCAAACAATTAAATTTTGATTCCATGTGGCACGCATCCCAAAGAAGTGATTGCGATCATTGACGTACTATAAAACATGAATGTTGAGCCACTTTTTTAGGATGTGTGGCATGTGAAATCAAAATTTGGCCCATGATAATAGGCCCATGATCTAAATATCTGCTATATGAATGATTGGGATGAAAAATGCTCTACACATTTCACATGGGTAAAGCTTAGTATAAAGAAAGAATATTTAGTTATAAATAAAAGTTATTGCAACCGTATGTAGACACCCTAATTTTGTCCTCTCGGAGTATACAAACCTGTTCAATCAACCTTTGACCTTGCCTACAATCTTCAGAGAACGTCTTACCTTCTCAGAGGACCTTAAAATCCCACATACAGGGACCACATACTGAAATAATAGTATATGGTTGAGACCCAGGCTGAAACAATAGCTCTGTGGCTTGAACTCGACCTGACTCGGGATGACCCCGAATTTTGTGCCCTCACAGAGGCGCACAATTGTTCCCACTTGGACCAGATTCGTTCTTCCTGTGGAGCGTCTTTAGACCTGATTGCACGCCCTACATAAGCTGTTCAATTCTATTGCACGCATAGATGCATGTGCGCAACTGGCCCCAGCTGGACCAGACCTGCTCCTCCCACGGACTACCTTGAGACCCGATTATGCACCCTAACTACCGCACGCAATCGATTACACGCCCCACCACAGGCGCGCAATGTCCCCAGGTTGGACCTGGTCTCTGACTCCCATGACTACCCAAACTCCACGATTAGCACACTGATAAGGGCGCTTAATCGGATTACACGCCCTATACACGGTGCGTAATTAGTTCCAAGTGAGTTGGAACTAGGATACATGGTTGTGCCAGTCAGCTGATCACTCACTGAGTCCACGACCGACTCAAACTGGATTAAGCGCCTCGGACAGGGCGCACAATCCAATTACACGTGTTGGACAGGACGCGCAATTAAATCCGACCGACCAATTGTGCACCTGTGCAAGGGCACGAAATTACCCCAATACTTATAAAACGACTCCCTTACCTCGGTCAACACCACCAATTTGGATAGCAATTTCTCTCCTTTCGAGCTTAGGCCTTCCTAGGAGTTTTAAAGCTCTCTCTGTAGTGCCAAAAGCGAGGGAGGAAGCGATAGTCTTCAGGTAATCTCTTAAGTTCTAGTTCGTAACTTCTAGTTCTAGATCTTAATCTCTAGTTCTAGTTCCTAGGTTTTAGTTTTAATTCTTAATTTTCTTTCTAGTTCTTAACTCTCCTTCTAGTTCTTAATGCTAGTCTGAATTCTTCGTTCTAGTTCTAAATTCTTAATTCTCGATCTCGATTTTTGATACCTAATTCTCAATTCTAAGTTCAAATTCAGTTTTTAATCTTCAGTATTTACAAAATAATCCTTAGCTACTCGATTTGCCCAAGGGAGCTTACGGAGGGTACCCAGGAACGGGGCCGATCTTCCTTAGCATAACGGGTCACAACCCCCTTTTTTAGTTAGAATGGTATTAGGAAACTAAATTAATTAGAGTTAGAGTAGCCGTAGGAAACTCAGTCAGTTCAAGTTAGAGTAACACTAGGAGACCCTCAGTCAGCCAGACTCAGAGAAGAATCATAAGACAAAATCAATTAAACTTAGAGTAGGATTAGGAAACCAAACTAGCTAAACCCCAAGGCAACCCATAGCTGCTGAAGTTGGCCGGCCAACATTCAGTAAAGGAGTTCAACCTGTAAGCCTCCTGTCACAAGGTAACTTTTTTCGATGCCCGTGCGGTGCCTCGCTGCCGCTACAGCGAGGCCAGCCTAACTCAGATACCAGTTTTCTCACAAAGCATAGCCTAACATTGGTTATCTCGCTCGTGCAACATCTCGCTGCCGCGCACAGCGAGACCTCATATCCAACCATCACTCTGATACCACCCGCCTAGAGGACGGGAACTCTCGCATCGTGGTTGCCTTCACTTGAGGCAAATCCACTCCACGCATCGTGTTTAATCGTGACACACTTGGCCTGTCCAGCTTCACCCTGTACAGTGCACTAGTTCCTCGCTTAAGACAAAGGCATGCCTCTCTTCATGCCGTTCAAGCCAACCAATGTGTGTGGTCCACGCGACCAACACACTTGGAGTAGCATGCAGCTCTTCATGCTCTCCAAACCAAGCATCATGTGTGGTCTGTACGACCAACACACTTCTGCTCCAGGCCCTCAGCTAGTGTGCGTCACTGCGTCCCACGTAACCCTTGAGTGCCCACGTGAGGTCACCGACCCATGTGTACCGCGATGCCGGCACGGGGCCACATGGTAACCTCACCCCAAGTGACACATGGCATCGCCGCATAGCTGCAGCGATGTTCTAGGCCCACCCCTAACTTAGAAAGCACATGCACTCATCCCGCAACACAAGGCCCCATGTGTGGGAGCATAGCTCCCCAGCTCCCTTCCCCCTATATATGGTCCAAAGACCAACTTAGGCAAAGTAGCAGAAAACCCTCAAACCCCTTGGTTTGTCATACCACAATGGCACACGGCCTCCTGCCCGTGGCACACACCTGCAAAGGTGGTGTCTTGCCATTAATCATGGCACATGATCCTCTGACCGTGGCACCTAATGCCATCCTCCAAGCCCACATGGCTTGCGAGGTCACGCATCAGCATCCCTTGCGACAGTGTCGCGTCCGGATCGCGACCACGTCACGAGGCCCTCTTGGCCTCATGGCCTCATGTCCAACATAGCACTGTGTCGCGACCATGTCGCTTCCGTGTCGCGTCCGTGTCGCGACCATGTCGCAAGGCCCTCATGGCCTCATGTCGCGTGCCCTCATGGCACCACATGGCGTACCCTCATGGCACCGCATCACGTCTAAGTCGTGACTGTGTCTCGTCCTTGTTCGACACCATATCGAGTCCGTCATTGCACCCGGATGCCGCGTGCCCTCTTAGCACCGCATCACGTGCCTTCTTGGCACCGCATCGCTTTCCATACAAGCTAGATGTCGCGTGTCCTCTTGACACCACATCGCGTGCCATCATGGCACCGCCTCGCGTGCCTTATAGCACACAGACGTCGCGTGCCCTCTTAACACCACGTCGCGTGCCCCTACACCGAGCACCGCATTACGTGCCTTATGGCACCAAGACGTCGCGTGCCCTCTTGGCACCACGTCGCGTGCTCCACCGCGGGGCACCGCTTTCTAAGCCCTTCATGCGTCTAGCCACCATACTAGATCACAGCTTAGTTCGGGTCACCGTCGCATCATGCATCAGGGACACATGCACGCATCGCAGGGCCACGTGCCTCTGCGCCCATGCGCTACACGGCTAGCTTACAAGGTCCGCTTGCCTTCTTGCTAGCTATGTGCCCAGTTCTAAGGTCGTCACGCCTTCATGCTGGTGCACAAATTAATGAGGCCGTCACATCCTCCCCGACTCAATACGGTCTACGTCCTCGTTGACGCAAAATCTTAAGGAAATGAACCATGCCACATCCACCAATCTGGTTGTGTCAACGTCTTTATTGACAGTAAGACCCGCATCAGTTCCTCGACTCAATGTCTTCACCCCATGCGAAGCCTACCCAGAGTCACTTTTCTCATAGTGTACTCATGTGCTACACTTAGCGTCCCACGCTAAATCAGCCTATCTTACGTTGGTGTGTGGCCCTCGTCACTAACACACATAGTATTTGGACCTTTCGGCCCATGTACTCTACTGAGTCCCACATCTCATCCTCATGCAGACGTGTTCCACCAATATCTAGCCCCGAGGTTTCTCACCTCCTCGCTGGATCAATTTGGTCATATCCATGCGGTTCTGCACCACGCTATCCGTCACTATGCCATGCACTGAGCATTAGTGATTACAGCTCACTCTAGTACCTCGACACCACGTGTCTTCACCCAAGAGTTCGTTTAGAAAATTTTGAATTTGAAGCACTTTAGTACTTCAGTCTATGCAATAGGGGTGTGATTTTTGGTCACATTTTTCTCCCCCACTCAATTCGTTGACGCCCTCGTCAACATTCGAATTCCTACGTCAATTCCTCAACACACAGTCTGGTCTTCACCGAAGCACACTCAGATCTGAATCGCAAGTAGTGTACTTCACTGCATTGATTCATAATTTTGTGCTAGTACGTCAACCATTTTCGGTGTCTTCACCCCACGTAGTGTTCTAGCCAACTTGGTCCGGTCAGTATTTCACCCAGGTATCTTTATATACCAGTTCCTCATACAACCGAAAGCAAGACAATCGTTAGCAACCAAGCTTCCGCAACTCATTGCCCCTTGCAGCTCTCTAGGTTTTCAACAGTTCATCTTCACCCAGGAGTCTACCTTTCATCAGCACTACCGTCTAGCACCTCAACACCTCTGTGTCTTCGCCCAAGAGTTCGACCTGCGTGTGATTTGTAGAACTCCAGTACCTCAATGTATGTTTTCAACCATGAGACTGCCACTCAGGCAAATTTTGCAGCTCTAGTGCCTTGATGTAGGCTTAACAATGCTGAAATCCGCAACATCGCTTCTATCTTTCGATCGTAGCAACCGATGGAACCCAGCTTTGTCGGACCTTTAGACTTGATCACCACACAAGCCCTCAACGATCCTGCAGCGCTCTAGTACCTCAACACCTCTGTGTTTTCACCCAAGAGCCTGCCATGAGCACCTTGCTCAATTAATGAAGCTTTATGCTTCTCACACTATAGTACCTCGACCTCTGTCTTCACCCAATAGTGTGACTCGAGTCACTTCCTGCAACTCGACTTGCGGTCCTTCACGTAGACCAAAGATTTCAACGATCACCTGGGACTCACTTCCTCTGAAGATACCCATCTGGTTCTCATATTTGCTTCCTTTGAAGCTATGCTAGATCTTCGTCCAGCCATCCGTCTCTCAAGGACATTGTGCCTTATCGTCACACAACAAAGCAACGAGCTTCTGACCCCTACTTTGGTTCAGCCTAGCTCAAATCAGTTCTCGCGATAGCTCGCTTAACTGTATCATCGATCCTGGGCCATCGCAACATATTGATCCTTACATTGCCGCATACAAGCGGTCCAGACCCTCATGTCATCTACCAGCGACCGATTTCAAAATCTCAGCCTCTCAAGTGATACTGGAGCATCCTACCTGCTCCTTGCCATCCATGGCAACAGTGCTCTTAGCACCAATGTGATCCAACGTCTCATGTTGGAGATCACTAGCGTTCATCCACCTCGGACCGACCCGCTAGTTCAACATGTGACACTCATAGCCAACAAGTTGTTAAATGTGAATGGAGCATCCTACCTGCTCCTTGCCATCCATGGCAACAGTGCTCTTAGCACCAATGTGATCCAACGTCTCATGTTGGAGATCACTAGCGTTCATCCGCCTCGGACCGACCCGTTACTTCAACGAGTGGCACTCACGGTCAACAAGTTGATAAATATGAATGGAGCATCCTACTTGCTCCTTGCCATCCATGGCAAAGGTGCTCTCAGCACCAACGTGATCCAATGTCTCATATTGGGATCACTAGCGTTCATCCATCCTGGACCGACCCGCTATCGCAACTTATAGCCCTCATGGGCGACAACCATCGCGAAATGAGAACGGAGCATCCCCCGTGCTCCATGCCGACATGGCAACGGTGCTCTCAGCATCGGTGTGACTCAACGTCTCATGTTGAAAGTCACCAGCGTCCATCCACCTCTGACCGGCCCGCTAACTCAACATGTGGCTCACATGGCCAACTAGCATTGAGTTCCATTTTCGCGACAAATAACCCAACAGTACCGTCCCTCTGCGTGCGACTCATTCGCATCTCAATCGCAGATGTGCAACTCTACTGCACACAAGTAACTCGGGTTGTCACAAAATTAGAGCGCACCTCATCGCTCTAGCTTGCCAAAGTAGTCCCAATCGGAACGATCTGGCTCTGATACCAACTGTCACGGGGTAACTTTTTTCGACGCCCGTGCGGCGCCTCGCTGCCGCTACAGCGAGGCCAGCCTAACTCAGATACCAGTTTTCTCACGAAGCATAACCTAACATTGGTTATCTCGCTCGTGTAACATCTCGCTGCCGCGCACATCGAGACCTCATATCCAACCATCACTCTGATACCACCGGCCTAGAGGACGGGAACTCCCGCATCGTGGTTGCCTTCACTTGAGGCAAATCCACTCAACGCATCGTGTCTAATAGCGACACACATGTCATCACCTCAGTGCCACTTGGCCTATCCAGCTTCACCCTGTGCAGTGCACTAGTTCCTCGCTTAAGACAAAGGCATGCCTCTCTTCATGCCATTCAAGCCAACCAACGTGTGTGGTCCACGCGACTAGCACACTTGGAGTAGCATGCAGCTCTTCATGCTCTCCAAACCAAGCATCATGTGTGGCCTGCACGACTAGCACACTTCTGCTCCAGGCCCTCAGCTAGTGTGCGCCACTGCATCCCACATAGCCCTTGAGTGCCCACGTTAGGTCATCGACCCATGTGTACCGTGATGCCGGCACGGGACCACATGGTAACCTCACCCCAGGTGACACATGGCATCGCCGCAGCGCCGCATAGCTGCGACGATGTTCTAGGCCCACCCCTAACCTAGAAAGCACATGCGCTCGTCCCGCAACGCAAGGCCACATGTGTGGGAGCATAGCTCCACAGCTCCCTTCCCCCGATATATGGTCCAAAGACCAACTTAGGCAAAGTAGCAGAAAACCCTCAAACCCCTTGGTTTGTCATACCACCGTGGCACACGGCCTCCTGCCCGTGGCACACACCTGCAAAGGTGGTGTCTTGCCATTAATCATGGCACACGATCCTCTGATCGTGGCACCCAGTGCCATCCTCCAAACCCACATGGCTTACGAGGTCACACATCAGTGTCCCTTGCGACCGTGTCGCGTCCGCATCGCGACTACGTCACGAGGCCCTCATGTCCAACATAGCACTGTGTCGCGTCCGTGTCCCGACCATGTCGCAAGGCCCTCATGGCCTCATGTCGTGTGCCCTCATGGCACCACATGGCGTACCCTCATGGCACCGCATCACTTCTAAGTCATGACTGTGTCTCGTGCTTATTCGACACCATATCGGGTCCGTCATTGCCCCCGGATGCCGCGTGCCCTCTTAGCATCGCATCACGTGCCCTCTTGGCACCGCATCACTTGCCATACAAGCTAGATGTCGCGTGTCCTCTTGACACCACATCGCGTGCCATCAGCACACAGACGTTATGCGCTCTTGGCACCATGTCGCTGCACTTTACGCTGAGCATCGACACGTGCCTTATGGCACCAAGACGTCGCGCGCCCTCTTGGCACCACGTCGCGTGCCCCTATGCGGAGCACCGCATTACGTGCCTTATGGCACCAAGACGTCGCGTGCCCTCTTGGCACCATGTCGCGTGCTCCACCGCGGAGCACCGCTTCCTAAGCCCTTTACGTGTCTAGCCACCATACTAGATCATAGCTTAGTTCGGGTCACCGTCGCATCATGCATCAGGGACACATGCACGCATCGCAGGGCCACGTGCCTCTGCGCCCACGCGCTACACGACTAGCTTACAAGGTCTGCTTGCCTTCTTGCTAGCTATGTGCCCAGTTCCAAGGTCGTCATGCCTTCATGCTGGCGCACAGATTAATGAGGCCTTAACACTCCGCTCTTCTTAAAGCGTGATCAGTGACGTGTTGCAGCGTCGATAAATATCTGCAGCTGGTGATCGCATCACCCAGGTATTCTTCATTTAATATTCGCCTTTTTGTTTCAGCATTTAATATTTAATTGTTTATTATCCATCGCCTTAGCCAGAGTCCACTTGGACCAAATTGGCCCACTTATTCAGGGACCTGAAAGGGACCCAAAAAAAGCTCGTACCAACAGATTGGCGATCGCGATGAGACACTTTTCACTAGGGTTTTCCCGATTTAATTAATTTGGTTTTTATTTTTCTCTTTTATTTTATTTTATTTTGATTTCTATTTTTTTCGCTTTATCACTTTTCTACACACACTTGCACGTGGACAAACTAAAAAAAAAAAAAAACTATTTTAAAATGGTTGGCATCAGAAAATTAAACTTTGATGATATCAACCCACCCTCATGGGACCTCCCTACCGATCTCAAGTATAACGTTAGGTCGTCTCTCTGTATAGCCTAGCGTCGTGCCCAAGTAAATACGGTCAGTGAGAGTGAAAAATGCCTCTTCACTCCACGAAACATAAATCACAGCAATAGCAACGGAGAAAGTGACGACAGACAGAACTCCACGGCTAGCCAAATTGTGGACCATACCGTCAACAAGCTAATGAAGGGAGGAAAAGAAGTTGATGCCCTGCTATAGTCCTTCGCCAGTTCATGCAAAGTTGTAGCGGACCAGAGGTTGAGGGATGAATGACGAGTTACCCCGAGAAGTCAACAAGAGGAAAGGACGCCGACTTCTCCATATTCTCCAACTCCCCCGACACATGACACACACACCCTTCACACCTCCTACGACACTAATCACCGAAGATAGCCCGAGACACCTAAACAGGACACTACCATAAATATGAACTACCTACATCGACTTCTAGACAATTACATGGCTAACAGAGAACACTCTAGCCACACCTTTCGATTCAACAAATTCTGTCGAGACTTTGACTTCATTGTACCCGCCTGGTTCAAACCACCCAAATTCAACAAATACAATGGAACAGGGAACCCAAAGCACCGCTTGGCCCTGTTCTATAATTACTGCCTACCGATTCGAACCAATCATGGGCTCCTGATCCACTACTTTCAAAGATCGCTAGAAGGAGAAACCCTTGACTGGTTCACTGCCTTACCTTTAGCATAAATCAAGACATTCGAAGACTTAGCTAATAGATTCTTAGACCAATACCAACACCTCACTCATGAAGAAATTAGTCTCATTGACTTGATGCACACAAGACAAGAAGACAACGAAGACTTCGCGATGTTTGCTAACCGCTGGAGGAGGCTCGCTGTCCGAACAGGGAATCAAATAAACGAAAATGATGCGATAGAGATTGTGATCATGAATACCCGCGAACCCCTTCGAAGCACTCTCATCTTAAGCGGCTATCACAACTTTGCAAGCCTTTATCAAAGCGCTTTACGCATAGAGCGTCACCTGAAAAATGGGGGCATTGATCTCTCTACCCTAACATCCAACGGACCAAACCTATACCCTGACCAAAACCAATTATCACTCACAAGCCAAGATCAACACTCTTACCAACCTTTATACAGCAACCAATACACAAACCCGCACTATGATTAAAACCAACTCCCCGTCACTGCGTAAACTAACACCACCTGCTACAACCCGTTATTTGACCAAACTCCATCAAGCCCTCAACCTGCATATAATACCATACACTCACTCACTCCTGCCCCATTCCACCCAGCTAGCCTGATCCAAAGGATTGCACCCCCTTCAGACCATGTCCACACCATCCATTCATGACCAACTAACCCTGTCCCGCATACCTATAAACACGAAATCACCTTTCGCCCTGAACCAGTCACCAAGATTACTAAGACCCAACCTATCACCGAACTCACCCCTAAACTAACTCAATCTAACACCAAAATTGACACACTTACCCCTGAACCAACTCGACCTACCTTCAAACTCGATAACTTACCCACCAATGAGTCAACCACTGCGTTCCCCAAGCTTACACCTAAACCAACCTTACGACCGATACCTAGACAAACTTACATACTGGTTTAAGAAGAAACTCCCAAACTAATCTATCCATATACTACAGCACCATTCAAACTAAAATCGATCGCAAAACTAAACTCTGAACCCAAACCCATAATCAAATCTATCTCCGAAATCACTAGCCCTCTCACTTCAGAACCAATCCACCAAACATACTACGACACCATTTATACTCAAACCGATCACGAAACTAAACTTTGAACTTGAACCCGTAATCGAATCAAGATCCCTAATCAAACATACTCTGGAATTAATCCTCGAGCCCAAACGCATTATTGAACACATGATCAAACACATCACCCCGCCAACCTTAAACCAAACGCTGCGTCAACTTCAAAGCATGAACTCATCGCCCCACTGACCTCAGAATCAACTATCGAAATAACTTCTACGCCCACTTCAGAACCTAAACTCACTGCCACCTCACCAACTTCAAAACAAAATCTCGAACCCGAATCTGTTATCAAACATACCCCCGAACCATCCATTTCACTCACCCCAGAATCAACTGTCAAACCGATCTCAGAACCAACTCACAAATCAATCTCTACACACGCCTTAAAGCCCGAACTCACTACCAAACTTATCACCTCACCAACCACGAAACTGAGCCCCAAACCCAAACCTAATATCAAAACTAAACCTATCATCGAACTCAAACCTATTATCAGACCTAAACTTGTTATCAGACCCGACATTGTCACCAAACCTAAATCCACCATTGAACATAAACCTGTCACCAAATCTAAGCCTATCATCAAACTCAAACCTATCATCAAACCTAAACTTGTCACCGAACCTAAACCTATCATCGGATCTGAACCTGTCATCAAACTTGAACCTATCGTCAAACCTAAACTAATCACCGGATACAAACCTGACATCAAGCCTCAAACTATCAGCGAATCTAAACCTATCCTCGAACATGAACCTATCACCGAATCTAAACCCATGATCGAACTTGAACCTATCATCGGACACGAAACCAAACCTATCATTGAACTTAAACCAATTTTCGAACCTAGACCCAAGCCTATCATCGACCCTACACCCATCCACAAGCTCAAACCCACCATCAAAGGCGAACCCACTATCAAACCCGAACCCATTGTCAAACGAGAACCTGTCTTCAAACTCGAGCCTCTTATCGAACACGAACCCGTCACTAAAATCGAACCTATCCCTACAATGCTAACTCCACTCACCTTTGAGCCAACCACCGAACCTCTTAAGGAGTCGATCATCCCTCCCACTCTCGAGATCAAACAAAGCTTAGATCTTACGACTCCGATCAACATCCAAATCAACATACCACCTGATCCTCAAATCCCGTCAAAACAGGAAATCAACATCACAACTAAAATGGCTTCTAACCTCCAGACTCGGGTTTCCATAGACCTCACAATCAAAACCTTTATAGAACACCAACCGGTAACAACACCATTACATCAAACTCTCAACACCAAACCATCTCAAAAAATTATAAATGAAACCTTAATGCAACCTCACGATAAATCCAAAGTGCGGACCAAGCAAAACAAGCAGAATCAAATAAAAGCAAACCTCCTCACACCAAGAAAAGGTCCACCTTGGCCCACACCTCCACGTCTCCTCCTCTTGTTGTACCTTTGCCTCATCCTATCATTACCTTACAACACTACCATCCCTCTTGACAAGCCCCACTCCAACTTCGCCCACAGACTACTTTCCAACCACCCGTGAACAACCCTAGAAAACTCTAACAATTCTACGCTCCAACTCTATGAAATGCCTCACTCCACTAAGAGGCTAAAGAAGGTCTCCCGACAAGGAGACCCAGGCCATAAAAAACCTATCGAAGGAAAAAATTAAACAATGTCACACCTATTTCGAAAAACCCTATATCACCCGAAACATGAATGCAAACATGACCTCTCTCTCATCCCAAATTGACCAAATCGAGAGGGATCGAGAACCGTGAAATGGATCACCCAACTGCCAGTCCGCCCATTCGACCTTCTAAGTCAGTCTCCGCTTAAGGAATTGATGTTGTACCATAACACCACAATAATAACAAAAAAAATACACAAAATATATACAAAACACAAAATATATATATACATTGTCCAACAATATCTCTCACCTACAACTCTTACCCGACTGAGAACTCAAAGTCGGGGAGCTAGTGCTAAGAAATAATGTCTGCACAACCACCTCGCCTGGAGGAAATCAAAACCCCACATTGAAGTACTTTCACTATTTTGGCAACATGCCCAATAAGAAGCTATAAGGGAAAAACTTCCTAACCCTTGGAATCACGACTCAATGATCGTCATGTCTTGTAGCCTAAACAGGTTATCATCCTCGTAGTCATCGCAAGGCATGCACCAATCATAGGTCATTATTCTTTTGAACCATTTTGAAAATCATCTAACTCATTAACCACCCCTCCTATTCGGGCAAATTGATCGAAAGGACCAGTGAATCTTGAAACCTTTTTGAGATGTAGAAAACTCTAGATTCTCATACACCCTCTTTAGCCATTGGATTCAATTTTAGAGCAGAAAAAATGAAAGTGTAAGGTTCCATCAAACCTCATAATTCTTACATTAGCAGATTGTTTCAAAAAATATACAGAAAAGAAGCACAATCGAGCGAGAGCAATACGACGAATGAATAGTCAATGAATTCAGGGAAGCATAAGCAAATTATGAGGACTTTCCTGGTAATCTTATTAGGAAAGTATAAGCAAGCCGCGAGGGCCTCCCCAACATCTTCACACTACTAGATATGGTTATACGGTGGCGGGAGGAGGACTAAACTCATGCTAACCATAGAATTTGATGATTTGACGGTGTTGGACCATGACGGATAGGTCACTTATGACACCGCATTATCCATCCAAGAAAAAAGTAGTTGACTACTATTTCAAAAATCGATTGAATGAGAAGCTACCCTCAGATCAATAAACATTATCTCTTCACCCTTTATTTTCTCTTCGAACAATGAGTCAAATGACTTTCAAAATCTCTTTCAGAATAAAACCGAAAACTTTTGAATGATATGCAATGCAATCACTCATTACTTACCATTTACCTCAATCATGCTAAAAGCCACGATACACGAAGATCATTTAACACTTACAAAATCGAGTCTGGCATGTGGTCGAAATAATCAAACTACTTTCCAGCATGGGATTATTATAGATACACTCCAAGACATTTGTGAGGTCGATAAAAGTCCCTACCGTCACTTGACACTGAGATATTTTTTTTAAGAGCGCTAACACCTTGGTAGCAATACTCAGGGCACGAGATCGACACTCCAAACTGGAGCATTTTTTAATTTTTTAGTTTATTTCTTACTTTTTCGTCATGGTACCGAAAACATCCAAAACAAAACAAACAAGATGCATGCAACATGCTGAAGAATAAACGCATACCCCCGCACTATCCATTCACCCTCCGACACAACCCAAGAAATATACAACAATAAACATGAACAAACGTAAATGAAATGAACATAATAAACAAAACACCGCTTTATTTATGATAAAAAATTTACAGCTATCACAAGAGGCATACCTCCTAAACATACAACCCAAAACGAAAACACTGAACCTAACCTACAACCTAAAACAAAAACACGGAACCCAAATGGATACAAGCCCAAAATACCCAATGCGCAGGAGGTCCAATTAGAAGCAACAAAAAAGCGGGAGGAATGGTTAGGTAACACCCTTTCCCCCCATTTATAAAACTTCCCTTCCGCCATCTTCACCTCCTCCGTCGTTGCCTCGACCACGACGGCACCTCTAACAAAGAACGCCTCGACCACGACGCTACCTCTAACAACGAACCCCTTGACCACAACGACACCTCTAAATGATGTTAACATCCGGGGTCACCTTGGGGCAAAGAACGTGAGAAACCACATCGGGACCAACCTCGGACTGCCAAATGGACGAAAGAGTAGGAAAGGAATGAAGAAGAGCGTGAAGCTCCATGAATATATAGGCACTCGGCCCATCTCACGCACATTAAAAAACGTATAATTAAATCATGCGTTCTTGCAACAACGCGAATTCAACATCTCGCACACAACCGCAAACACGCCATTGAAGGTTCGTCAACTAGCGCGAGCGATAGCTGAAACCTGTGCAGATCAACTTGCGCAGAATTAAAATCCCATGCCTCCTCCCTTACGCGGAATTCAAAGAGTCACCTAGACACCTCCGCTCTGTAACCTGCTGACGCTTCGACCACGCGCTATCCAGTCCGCGCATAATTGGATTCAACGCCACATTCACCGCGCAAAATTAGCCCCACAATCGAGCGCTATGAGTCATATGCAGAATTTGATTTCGATCTATCCCCTCTGAGCGAAATTCGCAACCTATAACCAAACAAAAAAAAATCCCATCACACACACAAGAACACGTTCCATTGCGATAGAACGCACATATAACCAATGCTATCCTAACACCTAAGTTCATTGGCATGAATCAGCCAGGCCCACAACAGTCCCATCGCGACACTACCCCACCGCAAAACCTCACATACACTCACCATACATCCATAAGCACAATCATCAAGGCTCTACAGCACTGTAATGCAAAAGACAAGTCCCGTCATGACACAATTACAACCAGATCCCATCGTACAACCCAAGATCTACCAAAGAAAGAAATAAACCTAGCTGCCTTATCGCATAACCACCCAGTCCCACTGCATGACCGAAGGGAGGCTCAACTAATGTCCCATTGCCAAAAGTAAAGAGCTAAGCCCCCCAAATGCCTCATCGCAACAGAAACATACACTCCCGACAACAAAGAAGAGGAAACCCTCCGATGTCCCATCGCGAACAATATAAGGGCCTTCCGCCCAAATCAGGTAAGTATCACCCCTTTTCCTTCTACTTGCTATTTCTTGTAAAATATAGTTAGCTAATAGTAAGTCAAATATTTTCAAAAGTGAGTTGGAACTAGGATACCCGACTGAGCCAGTCAGTTATTCACTCACTGAGTCTGCGACTGACTCAAATCGGATTAAGCGCTCCGGACAGGGCGCACAATCCAATTACATGCGCTGGACAGGGTGTGCAATTGAATCTGACCGACCAATTGCGCACCTGTCCAAGGGCGCGAAATTACCCCGATACCTATAAAAGGACCCCTTTACCTCGGTCAACACCACCAATTTTGATAGCAATCTCTCTCCTTTCGAGCTTAGGCCTCCCTAGGAGTTTCGAAGCTCTCTTTGCTGCGCCAGAAGCGAGGGAGGAAGCGATAGTCTTCAGGTAATCTCTTAAGTTCTAGTTCTTAACTTCTAGTTTTAAATCTTAATCTCTAGTTCTAGTTCCTAGGTTCTAGTTCTAGTTCCTAGGTTCTAGTTCTAGTTCTTAATTTTCTTTCTAGTTCTTAATTCTCATTCTAGTTCTTAATGCTAGTCCGAATTCTTCGCTCTAGTTCTAAATTCTTAATTCTCGATCTCGGTTTTTGATTTCTAATTCTCAATTCTAAGTTCAAATTTAATTTTTAATTTTCAATATTTATAAAATAATTCTTAGCCACTTGATTTGCCTAAGGGAGCTTAAGGAGGGTACCCGGGAACGGGACTGATCCTCCTTAGCATAACGGGTCACAACTCCCTTTTTCAGTTAGAATGGTATTAGGAAACTAAATTAATTAGAGTTAGAGTAGTTGTAGGAAACTCAGTCAGTTCGAGTTAGAGTGACACTAGAAGACCCCCAGTCAGTCAGACTCAGAGAAGAATCAAAAGACAAAATCAATTAAACTTAGATCAGGATTAGGAAATCAAACTAGCTAAACCCCAAGGCAACCCATAGCTGCTGAAGTTGGACGGCCGACGTTCAGTAAAGGAGTTCAGCCTGCAAGCCCCCGCCCTTCTTAAAGCGAGATCAGTGACGTGTTGCAGCGTCGATAATTATCTGCAGCTGGCAATCGCATCACCCATGTATTCTTCATTTAATATTCGCCTTTTTATTTCATCATTTAATATTTAATAATTTATTATCCATCGCCTTAGCCAGAGTCCACTCGGACTCTGGCTAAGGCGATGTACCAACAACGTAATTTTGTAATTTTCTTTATATTTCAAATTTTAATTTCACTAACCTAACGGAATATTAAAAAATGCTAGCAATATAAAATAAATATTTATCGTTTAAAGTTATTTTCAGCTAGCAAGTACACACGCCAAAATTAGTTAGCTTGACATGTGACCCCCCTTTGCGAAAATCTTGGATATGCCACTGCATAGGATACCAGATGTTGGTGTGCATGTTGATTGTATGCGTGAAAAGTTTGCACGTATAGTTATTGTAGTTATTGTATCAATTTTGATTATCTACGTATGCAAGTTAATATGATGTTTTGTTAAATATCAATCTTCTATTTCATAATGTGTTTATCAAATTTACAGTAATGGCAGGGACATTGGAGTCATCTCTTTTAACCATCCCAGCTCTTCTCGATAGTCATCGGTTGCGAGGCACCTTATCGAGATTATAGACCTAGATCCACTGCAGGTTCACCACCAGATGCCACCCATGGTCCCCCTGGATTCGCCCCACGAGCACTGACCCCACCACCTGTTTGGGCCTAGCCATCCCCACTGATTCAAGCCCATACCCCACCACTTTTCCAGGCCCTAGCACCACCAATTGTTTGAGCTGCTCTCCCCTGCCGGTTCGTGGACGTGTTGCCCCCCACCACTTCAGGGCCGCGCCGAATGGGGACTGGCCGGTGCTGCCCTCCCTCACTCGCCTGCACAACTACCGTTAGGGTACCAGTGTCGCTTCTATGACCCATCCGACTCTTCTTCCGATGACTTCGGCGATTTGAAGTCAGTTTATCAGCTTTCCCTTCATCATCGGGATATGTTCGACAACTTTGATCTTGTCATGCATTCCCTCCAACGCACTGCGAGATCGTCCTACTTTTCGGAGGATGACGACGAGGATGATGCTACCTTATAGTCATTGTTCGAGGAAATTTTGAATTAGGCCAATTTTGTTTGAATGACCTAATCGATATGTATATGTTTATCTTTTATTTCTAGTATAGTTTAGGTCAAGGATCAAAATGTTGGTTTCGTTTTCGGTTTTGGGCGTGACTGAAACCAAAAATTTGACTGATAATTTTGGCTGAAAATTTCCCTTCCATACATTATTTGGACCAAAATTTTGGACTTTCATTTTGTTTCGGTGTGGTTCGAAATCGATAAATTTTGGCTGATAATTTGAATTATCGGCCGAAATTTTGAACCATGATTTAGGTTGTAGATATTTTAAATTAAACCAATTTTATCTTATGGCTTAATAGATATGTATTTTTTTTCTTTTGTTTTATATATATATATATATATATATATATATAATTGTCGTAGGTGGCATTTTATGCTTTACTCTTCACATATAATCGGTAAATTGACCACCCTTCAATTGCTTGTTAGTGGGCCATTTACAAGCTAGTACCCCATTAAATCAAAATCGGGAAAAAACTCCATCAAATATGTTCAATCTCATCTCAATTGGTAGCCCATAAAATTTGAGTCAAATCTGAATACGACACATAATCCGATGGTAGATAACGTTTTAACGGTCATAGCACAACCACACAATGAACCAATTTCGAGCATTTCTGATAGGAACTTAAGAACGGAGGATTTTGACCTTTTACAGGAAAGGTCAAGAATATGAGTAACTTAAGAACACATCTGGCGAAAGTTAGGAAGCTGAGTTTGTTAAGAATCTTTAAGATTCTGAGTTTTCAAATATCTGAGTTTTTCTGGGAAAAATTAGGAAACACCTATTGGAGTGGCACGTGCACCCAAGATGTACATGGATCTGCCACTGCATGCAACATTTGAAGGATGTGTCATTGCCCAGATCACATGCACGCAACACATGATCTCAAAAATACATTCATTTTGAGATCATGTGCCATGGGGCATGATTTAAAAAAAAATTGACATTATAAAATGGGGTTAAATATTATATGACACCGAATATACTTGGTGCATTGAATGTTTTCCAACATGAATTTGAACAGTAGATGAAATGTTTTTTTTATTTTATTCGTTAAGGTCATCTTGATCAATCTTGCGCATCTTGCTTTCACACCTGATCTTGGAAGTAGGTGTCGATAGGACACTATTGACACTAGCGCACAATTCAAACCCAGGCCGCTCTCCGCATTCATAAAAGTACTGATAGGCCAACTCGAGGTTTTTTTCAAATCTTCAACTAAACTTGACTCGGCCGACTTTGCCAGTTTTCGGTAAAAGATTCATTTATCATATGATCCCTTTTTTCTGCGTTGATTTTTAATGCCACATTTCTATCAACTAAGTTCAAGAGCATCGATATAAAATCAACTGCCAAGTGGCACCGTCATTGGATGGTTCAGGTGACATATACATTGTTTTATTGAGAGGAGAGATAATTAGAGGGTTCAAATGTGATTCATGCAACATTAAAGAGACGGCCATATATACTATATAACTCCTCCGTCGTTTTCTATTTAGCTATTTGCCAAGATAGCTTGACAGTTGGGCCGCCTGTTTTGGGGACAGCCAAATAACAATTCTCATTTCTAAACTCTAAAGTCTAAAGCCTACATACCATACTAATTTTATATTTTTAACAATTATACATATGATGATAATTTTCAAATAAATAACTTAAGTAAAATTTTAAATAATTTTACAAGTAGCTTATGTGGCATGACTGCCTCCGATGCTTGGGCCCCATTATATGTGCAGCCAGTCATATTACGTCACATAAGCTGCCTGTAAAATTCTCTATAAAAATTTGTCCAATGTATATCGATGTCAATTACTTAACGTTTCTTCTGTTTGAGGGTTTGTCTTGTTCGCCATTTTAATTACAGAACATGCTTCTAGGGGAGCTAATTGCACACCAAATTTGTATAGTGGAATATGGATTAAAAAAAAAAGACTTTCATCATTTTGGGGATTTGTGCCATGCAAAATATCAAGTCTTCTGATTTGAAGATCATGATGCAACACTAACGGCACAAAAGATTGGCATGAAATACAAATTTTATCATCTGACTCAATAAAATCAAAGATCTTCACCTATTCAATTATTGACTCTAACAAATAAAGTGATAGAGATCATGTCTTTAAATCATGATCTTCAAATCCAATGGCTTCCATGGTATTCCACATGACCCAGATACCAAATCAAATAAAGTCTTTCTTTTTAATCATGCGTCATAGTACAAATCTTGTGTGCAAGTTTTAGCTCGCTTCTAAATATTGGTCAATGTCCAATTGGTGAGAGCACCTACACTGCAAACCCATTTAAGATGTTGGATCTTACGATGGAGATAGGTTGTCATCTTAATCTTCGGCACAATTGATTGGTCAATGTCCAATTGGTGAGAGCACCTACACTGCAAACCCATTTAAGATGTTGGATCTTACGATGGAGATAGGTTGTCATCTTAATCTTCAGCACAATTGATCTTGATCTTAAGACCATGGGCTTATCATCAAAATATCAAAATTTTATTTTATATGGCACGAATGTTAAAAAAAAAGTGATTCAAAATCATATGGTAACTTAAACATAATTTAACATGATTTTAAGATCACACTTTAGAATTTGTGCCACATAAAATAAAAAAGTTGATCACTCCATGAAAATTGATCTCAATCAACAAATTCAATGCAGTCACTATGCAGCATTAGGCACCATCACTAATCAGTTAGGCAGGAATAGAGCTATCCCAATATAAACCAATATTTATTGCATATTGAATTGGGAGCAAATTGATTTGAACCAGGTCTAACTTATTTAAGCTTCACTGATTAGGATGCAAGTCTTCAATCGAACATCGAAATCGAATTAAAAACTGAGGAAATTGAATCGGACTGAACTGTAACAAAAAAATCAGGAAAAAATTGAGAAAAAACTGAGTTAATAGGTTGAGTAAATCGAAAAAATTGGGATAAAACAAAAAAAATAAGATATTTTACCTAAACCGAACTTAATTGAATTGGCTTCGGGTTCAGGTTAAAAAAAAAATTGAACCGAACCGAACTGAATGAATTTCTGTTCGGTTTTGGTTTGGGGTGTACCGAACCAAACACCAAAAAAATCGGGTTCGGTTCGGTACACCAAGCCTGCATCCCTATCACTAATATTAAAATATATTTTTTATATTTTAAATAATAAAAAATACATTAATAATTTAATAAATAAGTTTGTCTAAAATATATTTTTGGTATTATATCTTATTCCTATCGACGATGAGCTAATATGGACTAATATGATCCGATATTTGATTTCTTTAACTTGATATTTGACCCTATATGGACTGATATAAGACCTGATATAAGCGAATATTTGACTATTTTGATCTAATCCAATCAGGGCATATATCGTATCGGGCGGGGCTATATCGGATACGCCCCATATTTAAAACCATGCTCCCCAAAGCGCATCCAACAAAACCAGGGACCACTTACAAAAACAAAGAGTGGTATTGGAAGAAGAGACTCAACGTGCCACGTGGACGGTTCTGATCTGTTGTCACGTATTCAAAGTTTGATTTTAAAAAATGTGCTGTCGGACATCTAAGGGCCATATCGTAAATATTCAACAAAAGCAGAGGTATTTAGAAAAACGAGTGGCATTGGAAAAAGAGACCCCGACCAGAGGAGCCGTTTGGAGCGCGGGCCCCATCCTCTACTTTCTCTGCGTTTCAAAAAAAATTTCTGTTTTGGATTTGAAATTTATTGAGAGGGACGAAGCTTTGACTTCCATTTTTTTAATTACCCTGTCTTCACTACAACATACCTTATCTTATACCACCCACATCTCTCACCGTAACCACAAAAACGCTAACCAAGCTTCTTTTTGATGTCTTCTGAGATCTTAATTCAACGGTTAGAATCTCTTTATGTGTATAATCTGCTAAATTATGTTTCAAATAACAACTCTACCTCATATGCAAGGACATAAATATGGTTACAGTTAAGCTAACTTGTATCAGTGATACACTATATATTATTTATCTAAAATTACAGATATATATTTTTTTGAAACTCCAAGACAAAGGGCTCTCTGTAGTCTGTATATTATCCATCTGTTGGTCTTTCAGGCATTCACATATTTCGGTGGTCTCCTTCTTCATTTGTCTACTACTTCTGCTACCACTACTTAGCCTGGAGTAAAAAGGAAAGAGAATGAGTGCTTCAAAGTTCATTAAATGTGTGACTGTTGGAGATGGTGCAGTTGGCAAAACTTGCATGCTGATTTGTTATACCAGTAACAAGTTCCCAACTGTAAGTTTCTTCAAGATCTATGTGACTATATTGTACTTTTTTTTTTTTTTTTTTTGTTGGGGTTTTTGTTTTTGGTGGGTTTTTTTAGGTTGTGATTCTGTTCATATTAGGATGGAATGGCTTTTGTAATTGGGTATATTATTTGGCTTTTGGTTTCAGAACTTGGGTATTGTTTAGTTTTTTTTTTTTTCATATATATGTAGATTTTCCTCTATTTTTTCTCTATTTGTGGCTTCTGTTTGAGTATTATTGTCATATTTTTCAAGGTTTGGTAGATGTTTTTTTTTTATATATATAAAAAACAAATACTATTAAATTTTAATCTGGGTTACATTTCTCTGAGAATCAGCTCCATTTGAAAAGAAAAATGGTTTGTTGGTTACTCCTCTTTACTTCAAATTTGGTCATTATTATTATAATTTGACACTTGAAACTTCTTTTTTTCATTTTAGATAATTTATTTTTCTTAAGAAGCAGGAGGCTTATGGATTTTATTCTGATTATATAGCTGGGATTTTTATACAGGATTATATCCCTACTGTTTTTGACAACTTTAGTGCTAATGTTTCTGTGGATGGGAGTATTGTCAACTTAGGACTATGGGATACTGCAGGTAATTGCTTTTATTTATTTATTTATTTTATTTTTAGAACAAGCTAAAGCTGAAAAACAAGATTTTTTTTTTGTTTTTGGATTTGGATATACTTTAACTTATGGGACTTAGTTTTTATTTGTCTAATTTACAGGCCAAGAAGATTATAGCAGATTAAGGCCACTGAGTTATAGAGGAGCAGACATATTTGTTTTGGCTTTCTCTTTACTCAGCAGAGCTAGCTATGAGAATGTTCTCAAGAAGGTAATTATTATTATTATTATTTATTTGTTTAATTATTTTTATGGATTTTGTACTCTAGTTAGGACTGCATTTCAATAAGTTGGTCAGGTTTACATTTTCAAAATTAAATCCTAAAAAACTTCAGCCTTCTGGTTTGTTGTTCTTTACTTGATTTAGTATGTTAAGGTGGTAATAACCAGATGAATTTGCATATCATTTTATATTTCATATTTTATTTGTGGTTATGTATAATGTGTATTTATTATGTTTGAATAAATGGGTCATTTTCAGAGTTATGGGTGTCAGGTTTGAGATTTACATGATTCAATATTTTGTGAAGGTACTGACCAGATATAATAAATGCTTTAATTGATTCAGCAGTGTCCAAATAACTCTATTTTTTATTTTTATTTTTCTCAAATTTGGATTAAATAGGTCCTTTTACTTATTTTGAATCTAAAGCTTAAAACATGGAGATATTGCTGATTGGTTGGTATTTTACCTGATTTACAGGTTTAGTATCTTACAAGTTACAATTACTTATCAGAAACAATGCTTTAATTAATTTGATATTTTAAGTAGTAGTAGTGAAATTTAATGTACTCTTTTCCCCTTCCCTTTTTCATTTTTGAGCTCTCATGCTGAAGTGTGAGCCACTTTCATGTTGACTCAAGACCTTTTCAGTTTTTTATTTTATTATTTAAATTTATATAATTTTAGTTTAGGCTGGTTGGTGTTACGGCCACACCTCTTTATGTTACAAACACCTCACTCTGTCAATGTAAAAACTCTGACTCCTTTTGAGTCAAACGATGGAAACCGGTTTTCATCCCAATCTTCTCCACACTAGATCTTGAGATCATGAGCCCACCATCAAACAGTTAGATGTTCATTACACATGGCACACACCTCAAAATGTGAACGTGATCATCAGTGGCAGATTCAGGATTTTCTTGAGGGGGGCACCCAGACGATTTAGGTTCTGTTTTTTTTCCCCAAAGATCGATATACTGATATCATCCACGTGGCACAGATCCCAAAAAGTGACCCAAAAATCAAGTTTGAACCCTATGTACATCATGTGATTTTTTGAGTCACTTTTTGGGACATGTCACACGCCCAATATCTCAATATCCGTTGTGTCAAAGATTGAGATGAAAACCAATCTCCATCGTCTGATTCAAAGCAGTCAATGAGATTGCTGTGTCGGGGCCCTCCTTAGAAGCAAAAAATTTGGCAAGAAACATGTTCTTTATCAATCCTAGATTCTTTCTTCAAAAATAGGGTTGCAAATAAGGATACCCTAGTAATTTTAGGGCAAGTTCATTTCTTCCCTTCTCGCTTTAAAATATTAAAGAAAAAGGGATATATTTTTTAAGATGAGGGCCCCCGGTAAAATAGGTATACCGGAGCTAGATGACTGGTTAAATAGGCGTTTAAGGGATTTTCTGAAGTTTGGGGGGCCAGTGCCCCCCCCCCACCCCCCTTGAGCATACCTGCGTTCGCCATTGGTGATCATACCGTACCATCAAACGTGCTTCACTCCCCACCCCCCTTGAGCATACCTGCGTTCGCCATTGGTGATCATACCGTACCATCAAACGTGCTTCACTCTCACTTTTTGGATGTGTGCCACGTCGAATCAACTTCTGACTGTTTGAAGGTAGGCCCATGAGTTCAACATCTATTGTGTTGAAGATTGGGACCGAAAAACGATCTCCACCATCTGGTTCAAAATAGTCAGTGAATTTTTACTTTGCTTAAGTGAGGTAGCTAGTGGTGTGGTAGTAACACCCGCCTTAATTTATTCTATTTATTTATTATTTGTTATTTTTTAGTATTTTAAAAATGAAGAAACCAAAGAACTGTTCTGTTTTTCGTTCTTTTTTCTCCATCTTGTTATTTTGTTTGTGTGCTTGGGAAAATGAGTAGTGCTTATTGTAAACGGATTGATGGAATATGAATGTCCAACTTACAGATTCGGCCATGATTGCCCTGTTTTTAGGCCATTTGGCATAACTTTCACCCAATCCAAGTCATCATAGTGGTGGCTCATATTTCACAGCTACCTTGGTCTTAAAAGTCTCATTGATTGGGGGATTTGAATTGTCCGATCTAGGTACTCTAATATGGATGGTAGTGCATATTTTTTAATGATATTTATATTAAAAGTTCCCCGATCGGATGGTTCCAATCGTCTGATAGACAGGATTTTTTGGCTGACATGTGCCAATGATGAGCTGCTAGGTGACCTGGTTGAATTGATCAAAGATGTGCACTGTGGTGTATAAGTGGACGGTCATGGCCTCCAATGTTCAAATTTCCTGGCACATACCCTGTCTGCCTAATCCGTGCTCAGCCGAGTTGGTTTCATTGTAAAAATTAATGCATACGACTTCAATTTGTCGTCTGTTTAGTTCTGTACTAAATATTGTGATTTATCTGTTATTGTCAATCAGTGGATGCCTGAACTACGCCGATTCGCACCCAATGTTCCAATTGTTCTTGTTGGAACAAAGTTAGGTGCGTAAATATAATATATGTATTCACCAGACATAGCTTTCATCAATTTCAATATTGAGTCTGTATATTATTTTCATTTTTCAGATCTTCGTGATGACAAAGGATATCTAGCAGATCACTTGGGTGCTGTTGCAATAACATCTGCTCAAGTAAATATTATTTTTAGAATTCGTAGCCGCTCTGTTAAGTCAAATATAGATAGACAGATAGGGCCTTTTACGCATACTCATGTAGGGCATTTTACACTTGGCATGCATCTTTCATCAATCAAAGTAGTCCACCTAGTAGCAGTAGTAGCAGTCTACCATTAGTATGTTTCAGCTCAAGCATGGTGCCTGTGAGAATATAGGAATTGTCCAATTACTGCACTTCAATATTGACTGCTAAGAAAAAATGCGTAACGGTCCATATTAGAGTGCATAAATTGGATGATTGAAATTACCCAAAGTGTGATTTTTGGGCCCACTTATATTAGCTACGACAATAATATGGCTTGGATTGCTCAAAAACATGCAGGGAGCAACTACTTGCACACAAGATTTCTACCGTTACACAGTTTAAAAAGAAGACTTGGTATTTTTGGGACCTGTGCCACTTGAAACACCACCTGAGCTGTTTGATTTGAACGCCATGATGTAAAGATCTTTGGTGCTAAAGGTTCGCATGAAAAACGATCTCCAATCATCTGATTCAAGACAGTCAAAGCCCATCATCCGGTTCAAGACAGTCAAAGCCCATCATCTGGTTCAATGGTTGACTGTGTTGAATCAGATGATAGAGACCATTTTTTGTGCCGGTCTTTAACATAAAGATCTTTACATCATGGCCTTCAAATCAAACAGGTTAGATGGTGTTTTAACTTTCAAGTGGCACAAGTGCCAAACATTCCATTTCTGTTTTACTGTGTTGAATCAGATGATAGAGCATTTTTTGTGCCGGTCTTTGACATAAAGATCTTTTCATGGCCTTCAAATCAGACGGGTTAGATGGTGTTTTAACTTTCAAGTGGCACAAGTGCCAAAAATTCCATTTCTTTTTAGACTGTGTAACGGTACAAACTTTGTGTGCAAGCAGTTGCTCCCAAACATGCGCCTCATGGCCTAAAAATAGGGCTGTCAGGGCTTTATTCGTGATCTAGCAGTCATTATCCATTAATCGGAAATTACTGATTCTTGATATTTAGGGAGAAGAGCTCCGGAAGCAAATTGGTGCCGCAGCATATATCGAATGCAGCTCTAAAACACAACAGGTAGAGGATGCAAAACTGCCCTGGCACGTCTAAAATCTCGCTGACTGTTGAGTTTCTTTTATTTAGTTTGTTCCTTGTAATACTTGCTGATGTTTACGAACTTATATAATGCTGTAAATTTTATAATTTTATGGATTGTGCTTTACACTCTCTTTTATAACTTTATGGATAGAACGTCAAAGCTGTTTTTGATACTGCAATCAAGGCTGTGCTTCAACCTCCGAGAAGGAAGGAGATTTTGAAGAAAAAAAGGAGGAGAAGGTCCGGTTGTTCGGTCATGTAAGTTACATATCTGACTTTGCTTTCTTATATTGAAAATAATCTTTTGTTGGGCATTTATTATTTTTTATAGGTGTGAATCTCCAACCAAGATACGTTTTTTTTTTTTTTTTTCCGGTTTAAAATTTTATATTTTAGGATATTTTCGGTGTGAATCTCCAACCAAGGTGTCAATCTCCAACCAAGGTGTCTTTAAATCATGGATCAAAATTTTGGCCGAAATGACAGAAATTTCGGTCCAGAATTATATATTTTAGGATATTTTCGGCCCTTTTGTAGTTTTTGGCAGAAATTTCGGTTTCCGTTCCCACCAAAACCGAAACGAAATTCGGAACTTTGATCCTTGATCATTCTTCTTCATATGAAGAGGAAGTTTTCTTGATAATAATTCAAGATATTTCCTCATTGTTTTTCAATGTAACAGTCCAAAGTTGCCAATTGAAAAAAAAAAAATCATACAAAGTCTGGTATGCTGGGAGATAAGAGTAGCTTAACTTAGGGTAACCTACCGAATATGTAGTTTCAGTCACTGCTCTATGTTTGTTTTCTCAGTTGTTCCTTTTAGGCCGTGGCTGCATAGTCATGCTTCAAAATATTGGATGATACTGATATGTACCATCCGATACATTTCGGTATCGATGCCTACTGATATCGTCAGCCAATATCATATGCATTGTCAAGCCGATACAGTGAACGTATCATGATACCCGATACATATTGTCTTGGTATTGACGGGGAGCAATATGTATCGGGAAACAGAGATTTTGAGCCATGTGCATAATTAATCTTATATTAGCTTAGGCTGTCCCTCAAGAACTCTAGAGGCAAATCACAATTTTCTAATCAAACAAACAGTATTG
Source organism: Chloranthus sessilifolius (assembly GCA_021018995.1). Classification (NCBI taxonomy): domain Eukaryota; kingdom Viridiplantae; phylum Streptophyta; class Magnoliopsida; order Chloranthales; family Chloranthaceae; genus Chloranthus; species Chloranthus sessilifolius. Next base: position 98,444,784 of record CM037593.1, read on the forward strand.
AATTAATTAATGGAATTGTAGGATGCAAGAAGCATTTACATATAGAGACCCTGAGAAGCATAGAACCCATTATAGATCATATGGATGAGCCTCATATGTATCACACTCAGCTTGAAAATCAGACATATCAAAGCATTGGAACCTTTTGATCAGACTGCTTTAATATGGACCGTTGGTCATATCTGCGCAACAGTTCATATTGAAGTGCTCTGATTGAACATTTCCATTGCTCTGGCATAAATGATTTTGCGCTCAGGGTGGTATGAGTGACGGGGATGAAATATTTACAATAATCAAAGATGTATGCCACGTGGCTATAAACGACCGTTTCTCATAGATGTATGCCATGTGACCATAAACGAACAATCTGAGTAAAGCGGCCTTAAGATTCAGTAAATTAATTTCGTCTAAAAGCAATATAATTGTAGCTTTACTTATTCAAAATGTCATCTTGAGTACATGCGCGTCTTGCAATCTTTCATTAGTTGCATGCAGGGATTTAAAGACCGATTTATATTGCGATATGTATCAGATATGTCAGATACGTATCGGCCAATAGTAAAGTACTTTTTTCTAATTTTTAAAATATTATAAATACCAATAATAATTTTTTCAAATTGGTATTTATGTATGATATTTTGTCTGGTTCATATTAGACCTGATATGACATAACCTAATATGGGCCGATATTTGACACCATATCGAGTTGGTGTTGGGAGGCCTAACCTGATATAAATTGTATCGGATATGGGCGATATTTAAAATCATGGTTGCATGTAATGAAGATGGTTGCATATTTAATACATCTATGATAATCTTTTCTACTATATTTCTGCAGGAACATCATGTGTGGAAGCACCTGCGTCGCTTAGAACGCTCTCAACTTAGGTTAACGTTTGCTCTTTTGACATGGATTGCTATGGTTACTTTGTTCGTATCATTACCGGTACCCATTTCATCTCACTCTGTGTATGTGTTGTAGTTTTTACTTCTCACCATGGGTTTTATTTTTGTTCGTCGTCCATGAAAAATGTGTAGAATTTGTTTGTGAGCAAGGGAATTTATCGTTCTCTCGTGCTGGAAGTACAAGAAATCTTTCGTTTTGTTGTTGATGTATGAAGCTGAACCTCTTTGTAGTAGAATATGTTTCTAATTATATCTTATGTTGATTTCAAAATCCCATTTGAATGGGAGAAAAAATTATCTTTGACAAATTAGGAAATTAAATAAAAGGTAAAACAATAATAATAAAAGCTACTTAAAAAGGAAAGAACTAATACATCATATATATGTATATCACTCAATTGTTTTGTACATCATATTACAATTTCTGTATCTTTGGCTCTGAATTTTCAGTCTCCTCTAGAAAGGATATCTATGCATTTGTAAGATTTGAAATTTGACCTTTTTCCCTTCCTCTAAAATGGTAAATGATAGCTTTAAGCGTGCCCACCGAATTTTGCAGGGCACTTATGCTAAAAATCATTGATTGCTTTAAATCAAATGATAGAGATTGTTTTTTTCTCCAATTTTCCACACATGGGATTTGAGATCTTGGCGCACTTATCATATGGTTTATTTTTCGACTCCATATTACACAAATCCCAAAAACATAGCCACTTTTTTGGGATCTGTTTTCATGTGGAATCGAAAATTGACCATCAGATAGGCCAACCGTGATCCCAAGATTCCTTTTCTAGAAGGTTGTGGAGCGAAAAGCTATCCTCGTCGTCTGATTTAAAGAAATCAATGATTTTTAGCGTAGGTGCCTTGAAAGATTCGGTGGCTGCCTTTAAAGCTACCCAATGGTAGATTGATATTTTTTCCTACACTAACGCGCCATTGGATTTTCATTACAAAAGAAGCAGACATAATTTGTGCCCCTTATTGAGAAATTGGATTCTTTCTTGTACACCATCGTATCCTCAATTTATAACCCTTGTTAAGAAATTTGATTCCAACATACAAGCTTGCTCACATTTAGTTGAGAAATCTTTACATATTCCCACCATCCAATTCATTAATCACCCTTTAAATCATAGTGTCCAAAAATACTCTTTTTAAGTTCTAAAATTTCATGGTTTTCCCCAAAAAAATGCGTTTAAACCCCGTTTTTTTTTAGAAAAGTATGTTTTTTTCTTATTTAAAACTTGTGTTTGGTCATAATATAAATATGTTTTATTTTTTATAATTATTAATTTTTGAAAATTTCTTATTTTTTCTCGGAAATTATTGACATTTTTTGTATATTTTCGGAGCTTAAAAGAATTTTTTAAGGGAGCTACAACTTGCACCCAAGATGTGTATCTTGGCACATGGATTAAAAAGAAAGACTTGATATTTTTGGGGCTTGTGTTTATAGGAACTCCATCTAAGACGTTTGATTTATGATGTAAAGATTCGCATGAGACTCAACCTCAATCATCTACTTTAACATAGTCAAACTTTAACGACTCTTGAATAAGATGAAACCGTGTATTTCGTGCTATTCTTTGGCATCAAAGATCTTTATATAGTGGTCTTCATATCAAGCAGCCAAGATAAGTGTTCCACGTGGCAAAGGTCCCAAAAAGACCAAGTCTTTCTTTTTACGTGTGCCATGGTACACATCTCACGTGCAAGTTGTAGCTCCCAATTATTTAAGGGTACCTCAGATCAAATGGAGATTGTATTTTACTTGATGTTCCACACAATGGATTTTGAGATCATGGCGCACCTATCAAACCATTAGTTTTTTATTCCACATGTCACATATCCCCAAAAAAGTGCTTTAAAATCATGTTTGAGCGGGATGTGTGCCATAGGATTTAAGGAGCATTTTTGAGGGATCTGTGATATGTGAATAAAAAATTGACCGTTTGATAGATGAGTCATGACCTCAAGATCCCTTGTGTGGAAGATATGGGTGAAACACGATCTTTATCATTTGATCCGAAGCAATCATTGTCTTTGAAGGGATTGCATATGTGAGTGCTTCCAGAGATTGCCTGAGTGCCAATAGAGATACCTTTATTTAGTTGTAAAATTTGAAATATTACATATTAATAGCAATTAAAGTATTAAAGTGTGGAAACCCTATATATATATATATATATATATATATATATATATCAAAAGTCATTCAATTATTCATCAAGCTTGTAGCAACTTAAAACCTATACATAGTTATAATTTTTAATAGGTGAGAGCTAGGTTTGATCTTCCAATCCCAATGTTGCAAACAGGTAGGCAGAAAGACTTTCAAATTTTGCGACGTCTATTATATGAAATCATCATTAAAGTGGTTTGATTTGAAGGCCATGATTTAAACATATTAAATTTAAAAGATTAGCATAGAGTAAAATCGTCATCATATAATTAAATGTAGTCAAAGGCTATTATTTGGTTTAACGGTTGACTACAATAAATCAAATAATGTGGTAAATATTGTATTTTGCTCTAATCTTTTGCATTGAAGATCTATAGATCATGAACTTCAAATCAAATGATCCAGATTGCATTTTCACATGTCACGTCCCTAATATACGAAGTCTTTTTCTTTAATTTGGTGCAACGGCCACCTTTCCAAGTGCAAGTAATGATGGTGTAGAGCCACTTCTTTTAAACAATTACCCATATTTCGACTTGTACACAAAAAATAGTAATAGATGAAGTGCCAACAGGTGGTTCTTGGATCAAATGTTCGTGTAGAGCAATTTGATGATGATTATGATGGTAGGAAATATATATTGTCAAAGATTTGGATGAAAAAACTGTTTTATCATGCGATTCAAAGAAGTCAATGCCTTTAAAATGAATCACAAAGTTTTTTTTGAGATTTAAATATGTTTTGCCGCTTTTAATCACATGATATAAATGTTTTTTCATCTCATTTTTCAACATCATACATTTTTAGACCATGATCATCAAATCACATGGCATAAATGGGAGCAATGTGGGTAAAAGCGCATTCACAAGCCTTCAATCTTAGGAGGTGACCCCCTATTAAGCCTAAATTCTATTGAAATTTGAAAGATTTCATCAGGAAGGATGCAATGGTGATAGTTGTACAACCCCAACAATTACACTGATTGCAGTTCAATAATAAGGGGTTTGCCCGCGCAATCTCTGAGGGGGCCTACTAAGGATTAAAATTTCGGTTTCAGAAATGCCCGAAATCTGAAATTTTGTTGAAATTCACCCCAACTTGGTTCCATTAAATATCGATAATTTGGATTTCGATTTTGGTTTTGGGCATGTCTGAAACCAAAACGTTTCAGCTGAAATTTTGAAAATTCGGCCAAAATTTTAATCCATGGCACATACGTTTGAAGCCTGCCTGAAACTCGTTGATTGCTTCCACACGATGGATCTTGAGACACAGAGCCCCAAAAAATGTTGAAATTTGGCCGAAATTTTAATCCATGACTCAAATCGTTTGCTTTTTCTTTCACGCGGCATAGATCCCCAAAAAATGTTCTTTGAGCGTGTTTGTGTCATGTGCAATTTCGTTCTCTATATTTGGAGATTTGTACCACATTGAATAAAAAGTAGACCATTTGATGGTATGCTTTGGTCCCAAGATCTATCATGTGAAAGATTAGGGTGAAAAATGATCTAGATCATTTGATTGGAAGCAGTCAATGGGTCTCAAGCGACTTCGAACGGAGATGCCCTTAATTTTCTCACTATTCAGGTGGAAATAACATTCTCTGGATGATATTACATTGGGAACTTCTCTTTGCGCCCACCTATTTACGGAAAGTGCCTATTTAATAAAGGCACATTTTATCACCTAACACACAGCGGGTTTACCAATTATTATTAAATGGGCACTTTCAATAAATAGGTGGGTGTAAATAGCGGTTTCCTATTAGATCGATCCTATACTCCTACGAATGAACATGGTACCAAAAAGCTGTCATAGTGTACAATGGCTGCTTTATGCATAAGTCTTACGCCATTAAAAACCATTTCCAATGCTGAATGCAGCTGTGCAGAACTGGTCAACCATTTCAAAGCGTAGTTGGTCTAAGATTTAAGAGTAAAACTAAACTACATTTAATTATGAGTTAGTATCATAGTAACCGGAGTCGGATTCGGCCGGGTGAAAGTTTGGTTTAATCCTGATAAATTCAGGGAATATAAAATAAATTTCGAGTTTTTAATAATTTACAATTATTAAAAAATCAATAGGGAATTTGATTAAAGCATATATCACAATAATTAAAAGAATCAAAACATTCATAAATTTCATAAAAATCGGAGAAAATTTTGGAGAATTTGATGAATCAAGAAAATATTCAACAAAAAGTTTGCCATACCACATATTCGTAGAATTTTTTTAAAATTTTTATTAATTCCGAGAATTTTGAGATAGAGGATGGTATATGGTTGCCAACTCATTCCGGACGGTCCTCTGGAACGGGTCACTTCTTGGTATGTGTCATGTGGAGTTACCATGTGTTCTGTTTGGTGGTGCACGGACGGTCCAATGATCTATTGCGGACATAACATTTCTATCTTGTGATGAAGATCTTGAATGAATGGCTCATATGGCTGGCATGCATGTTTTCAGTAGGTTTTTTTTTTTTTTTTTAATTTTCCCGACTAGTTTCCGAACTTTCTGATTTTTGATTCAATTGTTCCAAAATTTTATCCTACGACTTATACTCGGATCCCTTCCCCTGACTTGAAACTATGGGCATGTTTGATAGCCTGTATCAACTACTCGTTAAGTTATAACTAAGGAGTCAGTTGGCCTGCGTAAACCAAATTCACTACGAGCTATCTATTTTCGGAGAAAACACTGTTTATGTGTATTAGGTAGTGCCATAAAACATGAAAAGTGTTACTGCGACACTCTTTTTTTGTTATACATACATCACTCATGCAAAGAAGGAAATTGTTGATCGCTTTGAATTAGATAATGGAGATCATTTTTTGCCTCAATCATTCACACAAGAGATCTTCAGGTCATTCACAAAATGAATGTGAACCACATTCATTTTTTGGATGTGTGTCATGTGGAATCAACATTTGACTGTTTGATGGTAGGTTCATGATCTCAAGGTCTATTTAGTGGAAGACTGAAATGAACAATGATCTCCATAGTCTAATTCAAAGTAGTCAACAGTTTTTTTCTTTGCTTAAGGGATGTAAATGATCATTTCCACTATTAAAATGTATGTCATCTATTTATGTTTTTTTCATTTGGCAGTGACTCATGCACTACACTTGGTGCACGGGTCAGGAATAACTCTATTTTCTCCAATAATAAGGGTTTTGATTCTAATTGATTTTGGAGGTCCTAAAATATGTGACTCAAACTTTGCGCTCATTTTCTGGTCAAATAGGGTCGTCAAATTCTAAATGTCGATCATCTGGTTAATCAATTGAGATGTTTAGTTGGTAGCACGCCACCCCACTGGCAGGGAGCTAAGTTACCATATGCGCTCCATGGCTTAAGGCATTATTTGTTTCGGATTGGTCTTAGGAGGCAAAGAGGGGCCCGCTTAAAAGATCAGGTCTAAATTGCCCTTTTAAAGATATTCAAATTCTGCTCTTTAACTCTCGGAAAATGCTAAGACCACTTATAATCAAACACTCTACTCCTTGGAGGAAAAGAGCAATCACAATTGGAGCCAGGGAGCTAAGCCAAACGTACCTAACATGGAGAGTAGCTCAAAATTTATCTTGTTACATGTCTCTAACAATATCATCAAAGCAATTGTGTGCCACCAGTGGACAGTTCTTTTTGTATGTTGTTTGATTATATAATTAAAGGTTCTTGTAAGACGTTGATCAGACGGCTAGAAAGCGTTTAATAGTATAAGTGGAGACAGAAGGCCTGTATCAAATGGCTTAAAGAAGGTGATTGTAACTCTCGGTTTTTCCACACCATGGCAAACAGTCGTCGTAGAAGGAACACTATCTCAGTTCTTCCCACAATGGTAATACTCTCACTGATCACCTCAAGATAGCTGACGCCGTTATTTCTTTCTATGAAAATCTATTCAAAGAAGAATCGTGTTGAAGGCCGAGGTTGGTATGCATTAAACCCAATATGTTATCAGCACAAGAAACGGAAGCTCGATCTTGAAGTTAAATTTTCTAAGGAAGAGGTTTTATCTGCTATAAAACATTCTAACATCGCGAAAGCTCCTAGCCTGGACGGCTTCACCCTAAAGTTCATTCAATCCAATTGGGATATTGTTAAACATGAGATTATCAACTTCGTCCATGATTTATGGGAGAATGGTGAAATTCATAAATCCATCAACGCAACTTTCATCATCCTTATTCCTAAGGAACCATGCGTGTCCGATATCCGCAATTTTAGACCCATCTCCCTCATCAATTGCCTTTATAAGATTATTGCAAAGCTGCTGGCCAATAGACTTAAAAGTGTTATTGCCTATGTAATTTCTAAGTCCCAGGGTGCGTTCATTGAGGGTAAAGAAATCTTGGATGTTGTTGGCACTGCTCATGAAAGTCTGCACTCTAGAAACTTATCCAAGAAGCCTGAAATTCTTATCAAAGTTGATATGGAAAAAGCCTATGACCGAGTTAGTTGGGACTACCTGCTGTGGATGCTCAGACGCATGGGGTTTGGAGTGAGATGGAGCAAATGAATTCATGGATGCCTCAGTTCCGCTACCTTCTCTATAATTATAAACGGAAAAGCTTGTGGGTATTTTGGTGCTTCGAGAGGCCTCAAACAAGGTTGCCCTCTATCTCCATATCTATTTGATATTACTAGTGAGGGACTCGCTCAGATCTTCAAAAAGGCATCTAAAACTAATTTGTTGCGGGGATTTGATATTCCCAGATCTGACAACAAAATTCTTTTTCTCTAATACGGCGATGATTCTCTCTTCATGTGCGATGGCAATATCAACCAAATTCATCGTATCAAGACTATCCTCAAGCAGTTTGAATACATCTCGAGTCAAAAGGTAAATTATCTCAAATCTAACTTATACGGCGTGAATATTCCAAATGACACTCTTGACAAATGGGCTTCGGCCACGGGCTTCAGTAATGATAATCTTCCTTTTCGATATCTGGTTATTCCATTGGGCACTAGTAAACCTAGAGTGGATGATTGGGAATCTGTCATTTCTAGAGTCAATAATCGGCTTGTGGGATGGAAAAGTAAAATGCTCTTTAAGGGCGGCAAACTTATTTTAATTCAATCTGTTCTTAACACTATTCCGAATTATTTCTTATCCATGTTTCAATGCCCGATGAAAATTTGCGATGAGTTAGAAAAAATTCAAAGAAATTTCCTTTGGAAGGATACCCAGAATTTTAAGAAGATCCACTTGGTCATATGGGAATCCGTCACTACACCTAAATGGGCTGGTGGGTTGGGAATCTGATCTATCAAAATGATGAACAAGGCGCTCCTCATGAAAAGGCGGTGGAGAATTGGAATTGAGTGCTCTGATCTATGGTACATTATTGCTACTAATAAATACCAGATCTCTACAAATGGATGAGAGATAAAAAAACATCTCTTATTCGAATAGTTTTGGATGGTGGAAAGGTTTATTGGCGACACATGATAATTTTATCGCTGGTATTACTTATGATGTTGGTAATGGTGAGCAGATCCGCCTATGGAAAGACAAATAGAGGGAAAATGAAAAGTCTCTATTTTTGCTCTTTCCTAATCTATTTTCTGTGGTTTCACTTCCTAATGCTACTATTGCTCAGTCCTTTGACAAGTTGAATAATAATTGACTGATCTCTACTAAGAGAAGGCTCTCCGACGCTAAGATCGTTGAGTACGGTCACGTTTCTAATATCTTTGATGGCCTTCGTTTCAACGCTATGACTTGCGATTCTAGAAGATGGTCACTCGACAACAAGGGCGTCTACTCGGTCGAATCTGGCTTCAACAACTTATATGCAAATCTCTCTAAATCTGAATGACGGTCATTTGAAAACTGAAAATTCCCTCCAAAATAACTTTCTTCATCTGGACGTTACTGAATGACAACGTCCCACTGTGGAGAGCCTTAAAAGAAAAAGAATGGTCATCGACAATCTTTGTTATCTGTGCAATAACGATGAAGAGTCTAGCGCCCATATGTTCTTTTACTGCCATATCTCCCATGCTATATGGAACAGTTTTACCAAAGCCTTCAATTTTTGCTACTGCCTTCATAAATCTGCTGAAAAAGCGATTCTTTGTTAGAATCTCAGTATGTTTGATGGTACAAAGAAATTCTTCTGGAATCACTTCCACATTGCTATACTTTAGAATATTTGAAAATGGCGTAACAAAGTCAGATGCGAGGGTCGCGTTGTTAATATTGAGGAGATCACCAAGGATTGCTTTTTGTGTCTTTGCAGATGGGCTATGGCTACTAGTCATGCGGAAGTCAACATTTTCAACATTCAAGATTTCCATACTAATATGCTCCTTAATTTCATTTCGACCCTATGAATCTTTGTAATTTTTTCTAGTTTTTGGGGGATTGAGGGTTTGTCTCTTCCCAAGGAGGTTTTTTCCGGACTCTCCGGTTTCCTCTTTGGTGAGGGTTTGTCCTTGTCGTTTCGAGGTTTCCCTTGCCGCTTTCACTTCGTGCTTGATTTTCTCCGGGAGGTCCAATTTCCCGTGCTCGTATGTGAGAGCCGTATCCTGTCTCTCTCACTCCTCATGAGAGTTGTTGGGGTATATTCGTTTTTTAATAAAATTTTAATCTTTAAAAAAAAAAACAATCTCTAAACCTTAATCTCAACCATAGCCACGTGTATCACATGTTAAAGAATAAGAATTTGTTGGCGTGATCCCAAGGACTGCCTCTTAAAATCTATTGGATACCATTGATTGATTCCTTGGATACAATAGATCTCGATAGATTGGATCCGAGATTGGGCCAACTCACACCTTACCATACTGTTGTATAAATTATACCATATTCTCATAGATTCCAATCTGTATAGATATTATCATATCCCATAGACCATGGGATTGCATCCTTGTAAGTATTATATATAGATCCTCATAATGCATAATAAAAATAGAAAAAGAAAATTACGTTTTACGTGGTATCAGAGCATGATCTTGGGTTCCCTGTTTTTTTATCAGGCAGGGTCAAGATTTTGCTCGGCCTCCATGGCTGACTCCATCGAAACCATCCTTGATAATCTATCATAAAAAATGATGGAGGTCTTGACATGGGTCCAGACCTCTCCTTCCCCCATCACTGATTCCCCAATGGTCCCAATCAGCATCAAGTTGGATGGTTCCAACTATGGATTATGGTCCCAGGTTGTTGAGATGTACATCTCTGGAAAAGACAAACTGGGATACACCAATGGTGACTACCCCCAACCACCAGTTATCGATCCCTCCTTTCGTAAGTGGCGCATTGAGAATGCCATGGTGAAAGGCTGGTTGATCAACTCCTTGGTCGTGAACTTTATTCGCCACCCAACGACTAAGCAGGTACGGGATTCTGATGCTACAACATACTTTGATGAAACTGACACCTCGCAGGTATACGAGTTCAGACATTGTGTATCTCGAATGAAACAAGCAAGCGGATCTATAGAAAAATACTATAACAATCTACAGGGTTTGTGGCGAGAGATCGATTTTCGTCGACCGAATCCAATGGAATGTGCAATTGACATACAAAGCTACAACTCCATTCTACAGGAGGAGCGAGTATACACTTTTCTTGATAGACTAGATGATCGACTGGATCATGTTCGGAGCGATGTTCTTCGCCTAAAACCTTTCCCTTCAATCGAGCAAACATATGCTCACGTTCGAAGGGAAGATCACCGACAATCTGTGATAATATCAGAAGCGGAAGTAGTGGCTAGTGGTGCTATCATGGCCATCAAAGGCGTGAAATCTGTCCAATCACAAACTTTTCTAAAGTCTGGGTCCTCCTCACGATCCGAAGGTCATCCTGGGGGGAATAAGTGCACTCACAGTGGGAGTACAAAACATACCTGGGAAACCTGTTTTAAATTACATGGCTACCCAGACTGGTGGCACGAATTACAAGCCCGAAAGAAACGAGATGCTCCTGTAACTGAAGGCGTCCCGGGTCGAGCAGCGATGGCCACGGCTGAATCTCAACTATCCCTTATTCCCATGGCCGAACCTTTTACCTCAACCTAAGATCAAGGTTGTGGTCAAGTTTTTTGCAGCTTGACTACTCGGAATGATGGTGCCTGGATTATCGACTCCGGAGCGACGGATCATATGACATTTGATCCGAATGACTTCTCCAACACAACTCAGCCAAGGAGGACTTGCATTGCCAATGCTAATGGGGCAATTTACCTAGTCACAGGGGCTGGAATCGTGCCGCTGTCTGCCTCTCGCTCTTTAGCTCACACACTTCTTGTTCCATCTCTCTCCAATAAGTTGATGTCAGTGAGTCGAGTTACTGAAGAGCTTAATTGTGTTGTACTGATATACTCTACTTTTTACCTTCTTCAGGATGTTCTCAGCAAGGAGATTATTGGGTGTGGTACTAAGAGGGGGGGATTGTACTACTTGGATGACTTCAGCCCAGGTAAAGCAAATCACATGCACCATCAAACAAGTAGCCATGAACGACAGATTTGGCTATGGCATAGGCGCTTGGGGCACCCATCATTTATGTAGCGGCCCGAGATCTCACATTCCTATTGATTATAAGATCTTAGACCGTACCTTCGTATCGTGAACCATAGAAACATAATAAGGCGATAAACACACTTTAAACAGCGAAAGATAAAATTTCTTTAAAACATTAATTAATCAAATTAAAATTCATGATAATGTTCTTATTCCAATAACAAGTCCAACATGATTAAAGCTTAAACAGTTTTGATAAAATACTAACTGATCAATGTCTCATTTATTTAAAACCACTAATAATAACTAGAAAGGAAAATAGCTAATTAGGCCACGAAGCCATCATCTCCATTCAGTCCAGTTTCTTGAGCACCACGTGCCGTGTCATCGCCATAGACCCATACATTGTCATCAGTGAAACCTGTCTCATCTGGTCACCCACATCAACAAGAGGTGTAAGTTTATACTTGTATAGACCAGACATGCAATCCATTGAAGCATAATATATCAGTCATAGCCATATAAATATTTCGATATATTTCATGTGTGTGTGCATGTGACATATATAATCTCAATAAGCTGAAATGTACTGAACATAAACATATATACCAATATTACATGAATGCATCATTTCTTTTAATTTCATCTTTCTTATCATTTAATGCACGTTAGACTCCGTCCCGCTCAAGACGTTGGGTCTTAATTATGCTCATCACTTATTTAGTTAGACTCCGTCATGCTTAAGGCGTTGGGTCTAATGAATCATATCATTTATTGCATGTCAAACTCCGTCTCGCTCAAGACGTTGGATTTAATCATGCTCATCATACTCTTGTTTAGTTAGACTCCATCTTGCTCCAGATGTTGGGTCTAATACCTTCTTAGACTCTATCATGTACAAGATGTTGGGTCTAATATTCTTTAATCGTGTTTAGTTAGACTCCATCTAGCACAAGATGTTGGGTATAATACCTTCTTAGACTCCATCATGTACAAGATGTTGGGTATAATACCTTCTTAGACTCCATCATGTACAAGATGTTGGGTCTAATGCTCGCTGATCATGATTTGACATTTCATCATATTTTATGTGTCTTGATTTTATATTATATAGATCATCATGGAATATATAAAGTGTATAAGAGTGAAATCATAATATATAAGCATTTAAGTGTATTTAATCATGGTACATAAATATTAAAGTGTACACAATCATGGTGTATAAATATTACATTACATATCATACGATCATGGTGCATAAATATTAATATTTAATGACACTGTTGTGAGAAGAACTTGAATATAGAACTTAACTATTCACACTCAATCTATTGAATTCACGTTCAGGCTCAATCTATTAATTTTAGCTCAATCTATTGATTTCTCAATCCATTGAATTCTATTCATACTCAATGGATTGATTTCTCAATTCATTGACATAAATCCATTGCTTTCAAGTTTAGGCTCAATCTATTGATTTCTCAATCCATTGAACTCTATTCATGCTCAATGGATTGATTTATGAATCCATTGACATAAATCCATTACTTTCAAGTTCAGGCTTAATTGATTGATTCTCAGAATCAATCGATTGACTGACATCCATGTATTTTTCAAAACATTCAGGCTCAATCGATTGATTTCTCAGAATCAATCGATTGACTCACATTCATGCATTTTTCAAATAAATATCATTTATCTGCATCTGTTCAGGCTCAATCGATTGATTTCTCATAATCAATTGATTGAATCAAATCCGTGCATTTTTCCAAAATAATATCTTTTATCAGTGTCTGTCAGGCTCAATCGATTGACTCCTTTGAATAAATCAATTGACTGCAATCCATGTATTTTCTCGAAATAATATCATTCATCAGTTTCTTATTCAAGCTCAATTGATTGATTTCCCCAAATCAATCGATTGACTCAAATCTGTGAGCATCCCTCACAATGTCTCAAATCACATGGTGAGATTTGATGAGTAGTAAAATATGATGATATTTCACCCCTAAAATATCTACATTTAGCTATTCGATGAAGGCTATCTGATAAGAATTATTAGATTTGAAGTGTTTCAGGTAAATACAAGTAAAGTATAGAAAACAGCCTAAGAATTCTGAAAATAATGTCAAAACACTGTAACTTTGGGTCATTAAGAACTTGGTGCGACTTGTAGATCAATTTAGACCTTCAAGACAGCCGAATTATGAAATTATCAAAACACAAAAGGTGTAGAGCTTTCTGTCATCTTTCCAACGGCTCAAGAATTGCCTCAATTCGAGTTTGGGACTGAAAGTTATGGCGAAAATACCGAAGCCATATCTGATGCAAAGTTCGGCGGGAATTTACGAAAATCTGGGAGGTCGATGCATCGACCCTATTGGGTCGATTAATAGACCCTAAGATTTCGAGTTTGAACACCTCTGCGGCTGGGAAACTTCGGCTCTATTTAAAGCGGATCAAACACTTCGGGAGGAATTCGAGAAAAGGAGGAATTAGAGATAGATAATTAGAGAGTTAGTTTTGGCTTTTCTTTTTTTAGAGTTTTTGGAGAGAATTTTTTAGAAGATTATTATTCATTATTATTATTTTTTATTTTAGACTCCTCTTGGCATCTTTTCAAGGGTTCTTCTTTTCTCCTTCTTCTAGGGATTGATCTGGGTAGATTGTACTTAGGATTTGCACTGTCTTTCTTTTACATTCATAGATTATATTTAGGAAAAGACATTATAACCAAAGATTTTTTGGAAGAAATAAAAAGTGGAATAGCTTTGAATGAACAAGGAGATCATACACCAAAGATGAGCGGCTAAATCAGTTGATCGGGGAAGATGCGATTCCCATATAAGTACCCTTATTTATGATTAATACCATAGTCGATTTATTGTCATCATGGAATCGTTTTGCTAAAAGTTTGTGTTATTAAAAATATATTGAATGCTTGTTATGACCGTTGATTGCGCCTATCAACGGCTATAATCGCTAGATCTGGACCTGATGATCATAATTGCTACATCATGAGATACGCTATGCTTCTTACATGACTCATACCACAATGATAGGCTGAGTCATTGTTTTTAGATAGGGTGTGATAAATTTTGGTAAAATTGAATCAGCCCTTTGGTAATTCCTTAGGGACGTTTTTAAATCTCTGAAAGAATTAATTAAAATTCACATTTCCCTGTGGGTTCGACACCTTTGTTCTTGCTATACTGCAATAGATCTTGTGCACTTGCAAGGGTTACATTTAAAATCGATCAAGTTTTTGGCGCCATTGCCTGAGAAATCGGCGGAATTTTGATTAATTCGGATAGGGATTTGTGTATTTTGTGTTTAAAAAAATTAATAATAATAAAATAAAATAATTGAAAAAATAAAATAATAAAATAATAAAATATAATTTTGAAATTCTTTCCCTTATTTTTCTCTCTTAGGTAAGTTGTTGTAGGAGTCTTTTAGGAAGTTGAAATTTTTAGGCTTCTTATTTTAGATTTTGTAGGAGTCTTTTTAGGAAGTATAGATTTTTAGGATACCTTCCTTAGGAAATTTAGGAATCTTTTATTCTTTCCCTTATTTTTCTCTTTTAGATAAGATTTTGTAGGAATGCCATTAGGTTTAAAATTTTAATTTTTGAAATTCAGATTTAGAAAAAAAAAAAAAAAAAATCGAAATTTTTTCCCTTATTTTTCTCTCTTAGGTAAGTTTTTATGGAGTTCTTTTAGGAAGTTTAGATTTTTAGGATTTCTTATTTTAAATTTTTTAGGAGTTTATTTTCCTTATTTTCCTCTTTAAGCTATTTTGTAGGATTTTCTAAAATCTAGTTATTAATTTTTATGAGACTACTTGCTTTAGGCTTTGTAGGAATCTTTCTATTCTCTCCCTTCTTTTTCTCTTTTAGGTAAGATTTTATAGGATTTTGTAGGATTTTCTTCAGGTTTTGAAATTTAAATTTTATATTTTAATTTTCGAATTTAATTTTTATTTTTGAAATTCAAATTAAAAAAAAAAAAAAATTTCTTTATTTTAAATTCAAATTTTAATTTTAATTAAAAAAAAATATATTTTTTAAATTCGATTTTTAATTTTAATTAATTAAATTTTTTTTTTAAATTTAATTTAAATTCGAATTTTAATTTTAATAAAAAATAAAAAAATAAAAAATTTTGTGTGCTTGTGTCAATCGATTGAAAATCTTTGCTTTAATCGATTGAAGCTGAATATTTTGGGTTTGTTGTGGATTCATCAATCCTTGTTTGTGAGCGTGGTGCATGAGCTTTACTCGATCTCATCACCCACATCTGCAACCATTTAATCTTGAGATCGAAAGATCTTGTAGAGAGAATCGTAGAATTCAGAGGAATCAATATCATCATACTGAAGCCATGGCTGATCAAAGGCAAGAAATGAATGGGAACAACCAGAATATCAATAATGGAAATAATGAGAATAACAATTACAATGAGGGTCCTAGAACACTCGAATATTATAATGATCCTGGTTTTTACGAGGATCAGGATAGTATCATGCATGATCCCATTCCAGGGAACCACTATGAATTCAAATCGGCAATGATTCAAATGCTACCTATTTTCCATGGGTTAGCAAATGAAAATCCGCACGTTCATCTAAATGAATTCACTGGGGTCTGCAAAATATTCAGAGTCCACAACGTCACTGATGAGATAGCTAAGTTACGACTCTTTCCTTTCTCTTTAAGTGATAAGGCAAAAACGTGGTTCTATTCCTTAGAACCACAGTCTATCCAAAGTTGGGCAGAGCTACATCGTCAGTTCCTTAAAAAATATTTTCCCATGACTAAAGCCATTGAGCTGCGTCAGAAAATTCAATTTTTCTCCCAACAACCTACAGAAACATTCCATGAATGTTGGGAACGCTTTAAGGAATTGATTAAGAGTTGTCCCAATCATCAAGTTCCAAGGTGGCAACAAGTCCAAAGTTTTTACAATGGACTGATTCCTGAAGAGAGACGCATGGTTGATACATCTTGGGGTGGATCATGTGCCACAAAGGAAGCCGACGAATTGTGGGCATTGTTTGAGAAGTTGTATCAAACCTCGATACAAAATGCAACATTGGGGCGAATTAACTTGAACCTGGCACCTAAATCTCATATGTTGACAAAAGACGGATTATATGATGTCAACAATAATACCTCTGATCTATCAACAAAGGTTGACATGTTGTCCAAACAAATGAATATGTTGTTAGCTGCTACCAAGCAAGCTAAAGCTCCTATCACCCCCACTGTGTGTTCAATTTGTGACCACCCAGGTCACATTGCTAATGAGTGCCCAACTACTTCGTCATTCATCCCAGATGAACCTACTCCTCAAGAGCAGGTCAATGTGACTCAATCTTATCAGCGGCAGGGTAGAAACATGTACTCCAATACCTACAATCCGGAATGGAAAAATTACCCCAACTTAGGATAGGGAGGGTCGAACCAAACTGGTCAGGTAAACCAGCAGTACAGAGCCAACACAATGAGTGAACAACAAACTTTTCAACCAAAATTTCAGCAAAATTTCCGCCCACAGCAGAATTCTAATTTCCAATAGAATCCTAATTTCCAACAGAATTCCAATTTCCAGCAGAATGCTCCGTATTATCATCCAAATACTGAATACCGAAAAAATCAGAATTTCAATCAGAATCTTAATCAATCTCATACCACCGTTTCAAAAGATTCTGATCTGGAAGAAAAGGTGATGCGAAGCATGCAATCTTTTCAGCAGATGATAATGGACCAAGTCAGTCAATTGGCCAATCAAATGAGTCAACGAGAGGAAGGTAGGCTTCCCAGCCAACTCGTCAACAATCCTCGAGGTCAAGCACCACCTGATGAAGGACCATCGAATAGTCAACAGTTGAAAGCTGTTAAGTGCTGAGAAGTGGATGAGAGGTTGATAATCAAGTGGAAATGCCTGAGGAAGCTGATGAAGAAAGAGAAGCAGAGAGAGAGAAAGAATCAGAGATAAGAAAAGATAAAGAAAAAGGAAAAGAGAAAGAGAAAGGGCAAGGAAGAGAGAAGGGAAAAGAAAAAGAAATAGAGGAAGTGTCACTTCCAATTGTCCAACAAGGACGTGAAAAAGAATCGGAACTTGAATCTGCACCTTATGTCCCAAAGGCACCATTCCCTCAATGCCTAACTCCTCCATCTAGAATGGGAAAGGGACCGGAAAAAATGGAAGAAATTTTTGAAACATTCAAGCAAGTAAAGATAAATCTTCCATTACTTGAAACAATCAAACAAGTTCCTGAGTATGCCAAGTTTTTCAAAGATTTGTGCACGCATAAGAGAAAGACACGTACTCATGTTTCAAAGAAAGTGTTTCTGACTAATCAAGTCAGTTCGATGTTGCAATTGGAAACCCCACAGAAACTAAAAGACCCTGGAGTCCCAACAGTTCCATGTGTCATTGGTGGACAGCCAATTGGAAAAGCGTTATTGGATTTGGGAGCAAGTGTTAATCTAATCCCATACTCAATGTACGAGAAACTCGGATTAGGTGAATTGAAACCCACGACGGTCACACTCCAACTGGCCGATAGGTCAGAAAGAATACCTAGGGGTATTATCGAGGATGTTTTGGTTGGAATAGACAAGTTTGTCTTTCTAGTGGACTTCGTTGTCTTAGACATGGAACCACCTGTTAAATCAATTAATCAAGTCCCCATCATCCTTGGACGTCCGTTTCTCGCTACTGCCAACGCTTGCATTAATTGTCGAACGGGAGTCATGGACGTTTCTTTTAGGAACATGAAGGTCAGATTGAACATATTTCATGCAATGAACCATTTCCCTAACGAGAATGAGGTCGAATGTTTTTACATCGATCAGATGGACGAAGTAGTGGATGAAGTATTACCATCAATGCTCACCAAAGAAGAATTTGAAACTGCTTTGTTAGCCATCTATGAGGAAAAGGGATATAAAAGGAAGCAACCAGAGGAGAATAAGTCAAGTTCATCATGTCCAGATGATAACTTATGTGAAGTTGTGACTAAGATAGAACCGTTACCCATTGAGGTAAAAGCTAAACCGACTCCATCAATCAAGGAGCCACCAACTGTGGAATTGAAACAGTTGCCTGAATCGCTCAAATACGCTTTTCTGGGGCCACGAGAAACGTTTCCGGTGATAATTTCATCCACGTTGTCGGAAGAACAAGAGCATGACTTGTTGAAGGTGCTTAAAGATCACAAGGAGGCTATTGGATGGACACTAGCTGATTTAAAAGGGATTGACCCATCAGTATGTATGCATAAAATACATCTGGAAGATGAGAGTAGACCATCGAGGGAACCGCAAAGGCAACTTAATCCGAACATGCAAGAAGTCATTTTAAAGGAAGTCATTAAACTTCTCGATGCTGGAATCATCTATCCGATCTCTGATAGTGAATGGGTAAGTCCAGTCCAAATCGTTCCGAAAAAGTTTGGAATCACTGTGAAAGAAACTACTGAAGGAGAATTGTCCCTACTCGCGAAACTACTGGGTGGCGTGTCTGCATTGATTATAGAAAATTGAACACGGCTACCAGAAAGGATCATTTTCCCCTTCCGTTCATTGATCAAATTCTTGAGAAGTTAGCAGAACAGGAGTTTTATTGCTTTCTTGATGGTTATTCGGGATACAATCAAGTGCCCGTTTTTCCACCTGATCAAGAGAAAACGACATTCACGTGTCCTTACGGTATTTTTGCATATCGAAGGATGCCGTTCGGCTTATGTAATGCACTTGCTACTTCGGATATGATTGACAAATTCATCGAGGTGTTCATGGACGATTTCTCTATTTTTGGGAAAACATTTGGTTCTTGTTTGAATCATCTTTCACAAGTGCTGCAACGTTGTGTCGAATCAAAACATGTTCTCAGATGGGAAAAGAGTCATTTTATGGTTCAACAAGGAATTGTGTTGGGACATATTGTTTCAAAGAAAGGAATTGAAGTTGATAGGGCCAAAGTCGACTTAATTGCCAATTTGCCACCACCAAAGAGTGTTCGTCAAATTCAATCATTTTTGGGTCATGCTTGATTTTATAGAAGATTCATTAAGGATTTTAGCAAGGTGGCTAAACCATTGTGCACCCTGCTTGGCAAAGATGTTCCTTTTGATTTCAACGAGGATTGCATGACAACATTTCTGAAATTGCGCGAGCTCTTATCGAATGCACCGATAATCCAACTACCAGATTATTCTTTACCATTCGAACTCATGTGTGATGCATCTGATTACGCTATCGGAGCTATCTTAGGGCAAAGGGTGAACAAATTACCTCACGTAATTTACTATGCTAGCAAGACATTGATCGATGCACAACTCAATTACACCACCACCGAGAAAGAATTGTTAGTTGTGGTGTATGCTCTCGATAAATTTTGATCTTATCTGCTTGGATAAAAAATAGTGGTCTTTTCAGACCAGTTTGCATTGAAATATTTGTTGGCAAAGGACGTCAAACCAAGATTGATCCGCTGGATCCTGCTACTTCAAGAGTTCAATTTTGAAATCAAAGATAAAAAGGGAGTAGAGAATGTTGTGGCCGATCACTTGTCTCGCATTTTGCCTGAAGAATTATTTGCACCTGAACCTATCCGGGACACTTTTCCGGACGAGCAATTAATGGCAATTGATGCGACAGCTACGAAAGCTCCTTGGTTTGCCAATATCGTGAATTATCTGGTCACTGGCAGAATCCCTACTGAATGGGGTAAGAATGATAAGAATATCTTTTTCTCCCAAATCAAATACTATTTTTAGGATGAACCACAATTGTTCAAAATCTGTTCAGATCAAATCATTAGGAGATGTGTACCGGAAGAAGAGCAACTAAGCGTAATTAATTTCTGCCATGCTGGAGCCTGTGGAGGCCATTTCGGAGGACAGAAGACTGCACAGAAAATCCTTCAAAGCAGATTCTACTGGCCCTCCATCTTTCGTGACGCTGCTCAATTTTGCAAAGAATGCCAACGATGTCAACAGCTGGAAAATATTTTACGACGAAATATGATGCCCCTTAATCCGATTCTAATTGTTGAAATTTTTGATGTTTGGGGGATTGACTTAATGGGTCATTTTCTCCCATCTTTCGGGTATTCGTATATTCTTGTGGCTATTAACTATGTCTCCAAATGGATAGAAGCTGTGGCAACCCGATCAAATGATCACAAAGTCGTTGTCAAATTTCTGAAAGAAAATATTTTTAACAGATTCGGGTTTCCACGGGCGATCATTAGTGATGGCGGTTCGCACTTCTGCAACCGCCATTTTGCTACTTTAATGAAAAAATACGGCGTCACTCACAAGGTCGCAACGCCATATCACCCGCAAACTAGTGGTCAAGTGGAAGTGTCGAACCGAGAGATTAAACAAATTTTAGAAAAGACGGTGCGACTAGATAGAAGAGATTGGTCTAACCGGCTATCTGATGCTCTTTGGGCCTATCTTACCGCCTTCAAGACACCAATTGGAATGTCTCCGTTTAGAATTATCTACGGGAAAGCATGCCATCTTCCTGTTGAATTGGAGCATAAGGCATTTTGGGCTATCAAAATATTTAACTTTGATATGCAAGCGGCAGGATCAAATCGACGGCTACAGCTGAGTGAATTGGAAGAGCTACGCTATGATGCGTATGAAAACTCCAAGATGTACAAAGAAAGGTACAAGAAGTTGCATGATGAGTCAATTTCTCAGAAAGAGTTCCACATTGGACAAAAAGTTTGGTTGTTCAACTCCAGACTTAAGCTTCACCCGGGAAAACTGAAATCGAGATGGGAAGGCCCGTATCAGGTTGTTTCTATTAGTGTGCATGGTGCGATTGAGATCCGCAGTCTCACGGACAATCGAGTTTTCAAAGTGAATGGGCAACATCTTAAACCGGTGTTTGAGCCCATGACCCAGATGAGAATTGAGGCAATGCACCTTAGTGACCCAGATTCTTGATCAATGAAGAGGTCGAGCTGTTGACACTTAAACTCAGCGCTTCCTGGGAGGCAACCCAGTGTGTTTTATTTATTTTCGTTTTTATTTTTATTTTTGTTAGTTCTAGAATATTAGTTTTTAGTTTAGTTTAGGTTATTTTTAATTTCCAAATTAGTGTAGCCACATTACCTTCAATCTATTTTTGGTCATGTTCTAATTTTATGCACATATTCTCTGCACCTTATCTTTGTGTTGAGGTATTTTTCAACAGGTTTGGGGGTGCAATACCTATTTCAATCAATGAGGACATTGTCATTTTTAGGTTTGGGGGTATGATTCTCTATCTTGCGTCACTTTCTTATTTTTCTTCATATAAAAAAAAATAATAATAAAAAATAAAAAATAATAAAAAAAAAATAAATTTTTTTTTTGAACCATCATATATGAATTATTTTTCGATAGTTTTTAAACTTTAGTTGATGATGTATGTGAATTTAATTTTGAGAATATCGATGTCAGATTTTGAATGCTTGTATCTAGGATAATAAAGCTTAATGCGATATTTTGTAGGTAATTTTGATATTCATGCGTAGAATTTTTGCACTTATACCAAGCTAAGACTTAGAAATCAATGAACTGTTTTGAATGGTGAATCTTAGGCTCTTAGTGGAGACTAAACCCAGGAAGCTTTAGAGCTAATTTCCCCTCATTGATGAGTGTATACATAAACTCGGAGTTTTCTTTGAATACGAATTATTTTGCACAATCTCATATACTTTATTTTGGCTTGTGACTTTGCATGATATCAAATTCATATTATTGTGTTAAAACGTACTGTATATCTACTTAAGACAAATAGGCAAGGTTACCATCTTTTAAGGACATGATTGAAGGCCATCTTTGGCTCGTTTGTACTTAAATGTCCCACCTCATATAAATTTATCCTTCTAGTACCCCTTTGAGCCTATTGAAAAAAATTTACCTTTATATATTCTTTGATAAGCCACGTTAACCTTTAACCCTTCACCATTTATGAAAATTCAGCTTTACCCTTCTTATTTATGAGAAATTAGGAACGAGAGATGAAAATGAATGAAAAGAGAGTAAGTGGAGAGATACTGAGTTGTGGTGTTTACTGAGAGTGTATGGCAAAAATATAAAAGAAAAAGGGGGGAGAAAAAGAAAAAGAAAATTGTGAAAAATAGTGAAAAATATGAGGTGCTTCAAGAAAAGGAAATTCAAAAGAAAAAGAAAGTTGAGAAAAATAGAAAAATAGTGAGAAAAATAGCGAGAAATTAGAAAAGAAAAAAGAGATAGAAAAATCAGAAGTTTGTTTCTTTTCTAATTTCTCAGAAATTTTGAATCCAAATTCCCTTTCTTTCTTACCCTTTCCTGAGCCCCATTACAACCCTACAAAAGACCTTCATGATCTGATCTTGCATTGGTAACTGCCTTGTGGAGAGTAAATATATGATACTTATGACACTTGATATGACATACTTAGGATATCAAGTATCTGTTCTTATGAGATTTAGTTTTGTTCATTGATTGCATCGTGTTTCAGTTATCATGTGAGACCTTTTTGCTTGTTTTGTATTGATCTTTCACATATGTGCGAAAGCTTACCCATCATCGGAGTGATTTTATTTCGAGAGTATACCTAAAGTGAGGATTGAGTCGAGACAACAAATTCGACGATTTTTCGTTTAGACTAGTTTCGAGATGGATGAATCTTGGTTTGGGTATGCACACACTTCACGTTTAGGCATGAATGGATGAGTTGTTTAACAATTTGAGCATTAGATTAATTTGAATGGATACTAGCATGATTGACATGACATTAATATTTAAGATTGATGATTCACATATTGAAACAATTAATATTTTCGTTTTTGAATAATATATATGTTATAAAAAATCATGTTTTGAAAACTCAATTTTGCCGATGGTTTTGAATTTATTGAAGTTTGTGGGTAACTTCACTGTAAACCCTCAGGAGACACAACTCCTCCACTAGGGATCACCTAGGGGTTTAAAGGCTTGTTGCACATGCTAAGTGCAATCGTGTTCCCTACGAAAGTGGCATTTATTTTCTTTAGTTTGCTTTGCTCGAGGACTAGCAAAGTGTAGGTTTGGGGGTGTGATGAGTAGTAAAATATGATGATATTTTACCCCTAAAATACCTATATTTAGCTATCTGATGAAGGCTATCTGATAAGAATTATTAGATTAAAGTGTTTCAGGTAAATACAAGCCAAGTGCAGAAAACAGCCCAAGAATTCTAAAAATAATGTCAAAAAACTGTAACTTTGGGTCATCGAGAACTTGGTGCGACTTGCAGATCAATTTGGTCTTTCAGGACGTCCGAATTATGAAATTGTCAAAACACAAACATTGTAGAGCATTCTGTCAGCTTTCCAACGGCGTAAGAATTGCCTCAATCCGAGTTCGGGATAGAAAGTTATGACCAAAATACCAAAGCAGTGTCTGATGCAAAGTTCGGCGGGAATTCACGAAAATCTGGGAGGTCGATGCATCGACCCTATTGGGTCGATTAATCGACTCTAAAATTTCGAGTTGGAACACCTCTGCGGCTGGAAAACTTCGGCTCTATTTAAAGCGGATCAAACACTTCGGGAGGAATTCGAGAACAGGAGGAATTAGAGAGTTAGTTTTGGCTTTTCTTTTTTTAGAGTTTTTGGAGAGAATTTTTCAGAAGATTATTATTCATTATTATTATTTTTGGTTTTAGACTCCTCTTTGCATCTTTTCAAGGGTTCTTCTTTTCTCCTTCTTCTAGGGATTGATCTGGGTAGATTGTACTTAAGATTTGCACTGTCTTTCTTTTACATTCATAGATTGTATTTAGGAAAAGACATTGTAACCAAAGATTTTTTGGAAGAAATAAAAAGTGGAATAGCTTTGAATGAACAAGGAGATCATACACCAAAGATGTGCAGCTAAATCAGTTGATCGGGGAAGATGCGATCCCCAGATAAGTACCCTTATTTATGATTAATACCATAGTCGATTTATTGTCATCATGGAATCGTTTTGCTAAAAGTTTGTGTTATTAAAAATATATTGAATGCCTGTTATGACCGTTGATTGCGCGTATCAACGGCTATAATCGCTAGATCTGGACCTGCAGACTGATCTAGGCTGCAGAGCGATTATGTACTTACTGTTATGATCTAAACATCATGAGATACGCTATGCTTCTTACATGACTCATACCGCAATGATAGGCTGAGTCATTATTTTTAGATAGGGTATGCCGGATTGATGATCATATTTTATCACGAATCATCTCTATAGACGAATGATGGTGTGAATGATGCTTTAATGAAACTGTAGGTTTTAATGGTAGAAAATGGGTACAAATCTAGGGTAGCATATTCCTTGATCTCATTTAATTATTATTTTAGATTCATCGGTAATTAGTTGTTTAGATTAATTTATTTTTCTGCATTTAGGAAAAGTGTGATAAATTTTGGTAAAATTGAATCTGCCCTTTGGTACTTCCTTAGGGACGTTTTTAAATCTCTGAAAGAATTAATTAAAAGTTATATTTCCCTGTGGGTTCGACACCTTTGTTCTTGCCATACTGCAATAGATCTTGTGCACTTGCAAGGGTTACATTTAAAATCGATCAAGATTTCATCCACCTTCTTTTTAATCTAAATAATCCACATTAATAATCACTAACCCTAGCATGCATCTCATTTAATCATATAATCATTATTCATGAAATAAATATACTAATTTGCATAAAACCCATTTAAAAACTAATATTTTAAGTTCAATGAAAAGAATGATTTCTCCATACTTAGATCGATCGTACCACCACGATTAGATTAAAATCCCAACAATGATGATGATTCTAGAAGGAGGCGAAGGCCGCTTGAGAATATACGCCAACATCTCGCCGCTCTTCCAAAATAAGGGTTCTAGGAAGATAAATCTAGAATTTCTTCTCTAGGGTCTCTAGGGTTTCTCACAGCTCTATTCTTAAGAAGAACTCTGAATAAGATTATAATTTAGGGTTCTCCGTAAGACACTTACTCTAATATTTTGAGAATTATCCGGTGTTAGGCTAACACACCAAGGAAGAGTGTATAGACTTTTATCTCAAAGTCCAAAATAAAAGTTTAGAGCACACATAACAAGGTTTTGATCCCTAGACCTCTTATCTAGAACTTAAAACTTTTAACCAGTAGGCTATCACATAACTTATGTACATAAATGATGAAAATAAATATAAGAGCTTGAAAAACCAAAACATGTACTTTTAGATAAAATGTTTTGAAAAGTCAAGGCATGCGGTGAATACGTTATTACGCACATATACATAATTTAGGTGTATCAAAGACATAAAATTCAGATCATAACATTCTTCCTTACTTATAAAAATTTCATCCTCGAAATTGAGTCATACCTCACTAGAAGAGATGGGGGTAGTCCCTCCTGATAACATCGTCGCGCTCTCAAGTGGCTTCCTCGTGAGAGTGGTGCTGCCAAATCACAAAGACCAGTGGTATAACTTTATTCCTCAGGGTTTGTTCTTTTCGGTCAATAATCTGGACAAGCACCTCCACAACGGACATATCCTTATAAATCTCTAAGGGTTCCCAATCGATAACGTGAGTAGGGTCTGTCACGTATTTCTTTAACATGGATATGTGAAAAATGTTGTGCACATCGACAAACTTTGGTGGTAGCTTGACTCGATATGTCGTTTTTTCGATTCTCTTCAAAACTTCGAACGGTCCCACGAATCTCGAACTAAGTTTTCCTTTCAGCCTGAATCTCATCACTCCTTTCATAGGAGAGATTTTCACAAAGACTTTATCCCCTTCAATCAGATCCCAATTCCTATGCTTGAAATTAGCGTAACTCTTCTGCCTGCTCTGCGCGGTCCGCATTCATTCTCGGATCAACTGAACTTGTTTGGACGTGTCTTCAATAATTTGAGGTCCCAGTAAACTTCTTACACCGGCCTCATCCCAACACAGAGGAGTTCTGCAACTTCTCCCATACAAGGCTTCATACGGGGTCATCTTTAGAGTGGACTGGTAACTATTATTATATGCGAACTCCGCAAGAGGTAGATGCTCATCCCAATTGCCTCCAAAGTCCAGTACACAAGCGCGAAGCATGTCTTCTAAACACTTGATTTAGTCTTTCGGTCTACCCATCCGTTTGAGGATGAAAAGCGGAGCTAAATTTCAATTTAGACCCCATCTCATCTTGAAATTTCTGCCAAAATCTTGACGTGAAATGAGAGTCTCTATTAGATACGATACCAGCATACACACCATGTAATCTGACAATCTCACGAATGTAAATATCCGCCAACTGAGAAGCTGAATAGGTCATGCGATATGGAATAAAATGAGCCGATTTAGTCAATCTATCGACCACAACCCAAATAGCGTCGTTCCTCTTCATGGTTCTCGGCGACCCGGTGATGAAATCCATACCAATACTCTCCCATTTCCAACCCGAAATCGGTAGTGGCTGAAGTAACCTAGGTGGTTTTTTATGTTCAGCTTTAACTTGCTGGCATGTGAGACACCTTGCCACGTAGTCAGTGATCTCTCTCTTCATATCATTCCACCAATAATTTTTCTTCAATCCTTTATACATCTTATTGTTCCCAGGGTGAATAGAAAATTTAGACTTATGGGCTTCGTCTAAGATCTCCTGTTTCAATTCTATATTATTAGGTACATAGTGCGATATGGAATAAAATGAGCCGATTTAGTCAATCTATAAATCCACAACCCAAATTGCGTCGTTCCTCTTCAGGGGTCTCAGTAACCCGGTGATGAAATCCATCCCAATACTCTCCCATTTCCAACCCAGAATCGGTAGTGGCTGAAGTAACCCGAGTGGTTTCTGATGTTCACCTTTAACTTGCTGGCATGTGAGACACCTTGCCACGTAGTCAGTGATCTCTCTCTTCATATCATTCCACCAATAATTTTTCTTCAATCCTTTATACATCTTATTGTTCCCAGGGTGAATAGAAGACTTTGATGATCCGTGGAGATGATGAATTTCTCTCTATACAGGTAGTGTCTCCAGATCTTTAGCATGAATATGACAGCGGCCAGTACTAGATCATACGTAGGGTAACTCTTTTCATGTTCCTTTAGCTGCCTGGATCCGTAAGCTACAACTCTCTCATTCTGCATTTGGACACCACCTAGTCCTTTATACGATGCATCGGTATTAATGGTAAAGCCACCACTGCCAGAAGGTATCACTAGAATGGGAGCAATAGTCAATCTTTTTTTCAACTCGAGAAAGCTCTTCTCGCACTCATCGGTCCAAATGAATTTCATATTCTTCTTGGTCAGCCCGGTAAGAGGTCCTGAAATATTTGAGAAACCTTCCACGAACCTTCTATAATAATCAGCTAAGCCAAGGAAACTTCGTACTTCAGTAAGACTTTTGGGACTCGCCCAATTCACAATGGCTTTAATTTTTGCAGGATCAACAATAATTCCTGCCTCATAAATTCTATGGCCCAGAAATGCCACCTCACGCATCCAGAATTCACATTTACTCGTCTTAGCATACAACTGGTAGTCTAATAGGATTTGTAAGACAATCTTTAAGTGTTCGATGTGCTTTTCTTCAGACTTGGAGTAGATCATGATATCATCAACGAAAATCACCACAAACTGATCCAAGTAGGGCTTGAAAATACGGTTCAGCAAGTCTATAAAGATTGCAGGGGCATTAGTCAATCCGAAAGGCATTACTAAAAATTCAAACTGCCCATACCTCGTAATGAATGTCATTTTAGCTATATCGGACTCTCTCACTCTCAACTCCAGATCCCAGATCGACCTTAGAGAAATATCGTGCACCTTACAGTTGATCAAATAGAACAACGATCCGTGGCAATAAATACTTGTTCTTAATCGTCGCCTGGTTCAACTGTCGGTAATCAATGCACAACCTCTGAAAACCGTCCTTTTTTACAAATAAAATAGGAGCACCCCATGGTGACTGGCTCCTTCTAATAAAGTCCTTATCTTGTAGTTCCTGTAACTATTTCTTCAATTCTGATAGTTCTGCAATTGCCATCTTGTAAGGAGTCTTGGCAATCAGTGCAGTGTCAGGTACAATCTTAATCTAAAATTCGACTTCCCTACTCAGCGGCAAACCCGTCACCTCATTAGGAAAAACTCCAGCAAATTTATTTATAATAGGAATCGATGATATCTCTCCTCGCTTTTCCTCAGCTTCTAATAAAGCAAAGAGTTTTAGAATGGCACCCTTTCGTGCGCCCTTAAATTTAAATGTTGGTCCATCCAAAGGGGTAAAAATCACGGTCTTGGCGAAACAATCAAGGACCACATGAGATTCAGCGAGCCAATCCATCCCTAGAATAACATCGAAATCTTCGAAGTCTAATTCAATTAGAAAGACAACCAATGCCTGGGTTCCAATCTGGACAGAACATCGATGATAGACTCTGTTAGTAATCACACTCTTTCTCAGAGGAGTTGCTACGGTCAAAGGAATGCTCATAGGAGATGAATCCTTATCAAGACGCTTAGCGAAGTTCAAGGAGACGAATGAATGGGAAGCACCCGAATCCAAAAGCACATGATCAAAAAGACCATTGATCAACATCGAACCTGGGCACCCAAGATATGCCACGACTTAAATCATTCCATTTTAAAATTTAATGTCTATCAGATCTTTATTAGTTCTTAACAAATTCATTTAATTCATTTTTGAAAATATTTTCGAAAAGTTATTCATTTTATGCAAATTAATATTTATAACATTACTACGTAAACATGTATGAAAGAATTTAATCCTGAATTTTAAATAAACAACCATACCCTGAATGATATCGTCTGAAGCTCTAGCGTCAGCATCAGATAGGGTATACACGCGGCCATTAGCCATAATCATCGCAGGAGGCATAGCCCTTGATCCAGATGACTTCTTAGGCATCTTGCACTCAGCTGCTTTATGCCCAAGCTGTCCACAGTTGAAACAAGTACCTGTTCCTCTAAGGCAGGCGCCGTAATGATTCTTGCCACAAGTGAAACAGGTCAGAGTAGTCTTTGCAGTCGACGCTACCATAGAATTAGTCTTGCTCTGCTGTGAGAGACTGGTCTTGAGTAAGGAGTGCCCCTACTCTCCGATCTCATGTTGGATTTAGAAAATACACGATCTTGGCGGCCATATTGAAAGTTTCTAGCCGAGCTCTGACCCACATTACCAGTCGATGAAGGCGCCTTCAATTCTCTCTCGATGGTGTAGCACCTATCAATCAGGTCCTTGTATGAGTCGCATCAGTGTCCAACTACCAAGGTCCTGATCTTGGGCTTCAAACCCTTCTCAAACCTCCTGAGTCGAAAATTCTCGTCAGAAACCAGGGTCGGTGCAAACTGGCTCAGTTCCATAAAAAGCTTAGCATAAGCGTCAACAGTCATCTTTCCTTGTTGGAGGTTCAGGAGTTCCTCAATCTTCTCTTCTTGGACAATCTGGGGGTAGTACTTATCATAAAATACTTTTACAAATTCGTCCCAGTCCCATACATAACCAGGCTCTTTGACACGAGTTTCTTCTTTCAATGCTCCACCAGTTCTCGACATCTCCCTCCAGTTTGTAGGTTGCCAATCTCATTTTAGTTATTTCATTACACTCCATCAGATTGAAGATCTTTTCCATCTGTTGCACCTATTTCATAGCCTCCGCGCTATCTCTCGTCCCATTGAAGTATCGTGGTCGGTTCTTCCTGAATTCGTCCAATTCTGACCTAGGAGCAGGAGTAGGTTGGGTATTTGAAGTTCTGGTTGCATTGATGACATTCACAATTGCCTTGATCAACACATCAATATGTTTGTTCGTCATCTGCAACCGATCAATCTCATGTTAAACTCTAATTATACATATTCCCGACGTAAGAATCAACATTCGGCTCTGATACCAATTGTAGCGGCCCGAGATCTCACATTCTTCTTGTTTGTAAGATCTTAGACCGTACCTTCGTATCGTGAACCATAAAAACATAATAAGGCGATAAAAACACCTTAAACAGTGAAAGATAAAATTTCTTTAAGATATTAATTAATCAAAATAAAGCCCATGATAATATTCTTATTCCAATAACAAGTCCAACATGATTAAAGCTTAAACAGTTTTGATAAAATACTAACTGATCAATGTCTCATTTATTTAAAACCACTAATAATAACTAGAAAGAAAAATAGCTAATTAAGCCACGAAGCCATCATCGCCATTCAGTCCAGTTTCTTTAGCACCTTGTGCCATCTCATCGCCATAGACCCATACATTGTCATCAGCAACACCTGTCCCATCTGATCACCCACATCAACAAGGGGTGTAAGTTTACACTTGTATGGACTAGACATGCAATCCATTGAAGCATAATATATAAATCATAATCATATAAACATTTCGGTATATTTCATGTGTGTGTGCATGTGGCATATATAATCTCAATAAGCTGAAATGTACTGAACATAAACATATGTACCACTATTATATGAATGCATCATTTCTTTTAATTTCATCGTTCTTGTCATTTAATGCATGTTAAACTCCGTCCCGCTCAAGACGTTGGGTCTTAATTATGCTTGTCACCTGTTTAGTTAGACTCCGTCATGCTCAAGACGTTCGGTCTAATGAATCATATCATTTATTACACGTCAAACTCCGTCCCGCTCAAGACGTTGGGCTTAATCATGCTCATCATACTCTTGTTTAGTTAGACTCCATCTTGCTCCAGATATTGGGTCTAATACCTTCTTAGACTCCATCATGTACAAGATGTTGGGTCTAATGCTCTTTAATCGTATTTAGTTAGACTCCATCTAGCACAAGATATTGAGTCTAATACCTTCTTAGACTCCATTATGTATAAGATATTGGTTCTAATGCTCGTTGATCATGGCTTGACATTTCATCATATTTTACGTGTCTTGATTGTGCATTATATAGATCATCATGGAACATGTAAAGTGCATAAGAATGATATCATAATACATAGGCATTTAAGTGTATTTAATCATGGTATATAAATATTAAAGTGTACACAATCATGATGCATAAATATTACAGTACATATTATACGATCATGGTGCATAAACATTAACATTTAATGACATTGTTGTGAGAAGAACTTGAATATAGAACTTAACTATTCACACTCAATCTATTGAATTCATGTTCAAGCTCAATCTATTGATTTTAGCTCAATCTATTAATTTCTCAATCCATTGAACTCTATTCATGCTTAATGGATTGATTTCTCAATCCATTGACATAAATCTATTTCTTTCAAGTTCAGGCTTAATCTATTGATTTCTTAATCCATTGAACTCTATTCATGCTCAATGGATTGATTTCTCAATCCATTGACATAAATCCATTGCTTTCAAGTTCAGGCTAAATCGATTGATTCTGGGGAATCAATCGATTGACTGACATCCATGCATTTTTCAAAACATTCAGGCTCAATCAATTAATTTCTCAGAATCAATCGATTGACTCACATCCATGCATTTTCCAAATAAACATCGTTTATCTGCATCTGTTCAGGCTCAATCGATTGATTTTTCATAATCAATCGATTGAATCAAATCCATGCATATTTCCCAAATAATATCTTTTATCAGTGTCTGCCAGGCTCAATCGATTGACTCCTCTGAATCAATCGATTGACTGTAATCTGTGTATTTTCTCGAAATAATATCATTCATTCTTATTCAAGCTCAATCGATTGATTTCCCCGAATCAATCGATTGACTCAAATCAGTGAGCATCCCTCACGATGTCTCAAATCACATGGTGGGATTTCATCCACCTTCTTTTTAATCTAAATAATCCACATTAATAATCACTAACCCTAGCATGCATCTCATTTAATCATATAATCATTATTCATGAAATAAACACACTAATTTACATAAAATCTATTTAAAAACTAATATTTTAAGTTTAATGAAAAGTATGATTTCTCCATACCTAGATCGATCGTACCACTACGATTAGATTAAGATCCTAACAATGATGATGATTCTAGAAGGAGGCGAAGGCCGCTTGAGAATATATGCCAACGTCTCGCTGCTCTTCTAAAAGAAGGGTTCTAGGAAGATAAATCTAGAATTTCTTCTCTAGGGTCTCTAAGGTTTCTGACGGCTCTATTCTTAATAAGAACTCTGAATAGGATTATAATTTAGGGTTCTCCATAAGACACTTACTATAATATTTTGAGAATTACCCGGTGTTAAGCTAACACACCAAGGAAGAATGTATAGGCTTTTATCTCAAAGTCCAAAATAAAAGTTTAGAGCACACATAACAAGGTTTGATCCCTAGACCTCTTATCTAGAACTTAAAGCTTTTAACCAGTAAGCTATCACATAACTTGTGTCCATAAATGACGAAAATAAATATAAGAGCTTGAAAAACCAAAACATGTATTTTTAGATAAAATATTTTGAAAAGTCAAGGCATGAGGTGAATACGTTATTACGCACATACACATAATTTAGGTATATCAAAGACATAAAATTCAGATCATAACAATTTGGCTATCTTCAGCATCTACTCCCATCTTTATTTTCCCGTTTGCAGAATGTGGACTTTAAATGTGATACACATATCAAGGGTAAAAGCCAACGAGTTTTTTATCCAGATAGCTTGAATAAAACTAATACTCCATTTGCATTGATACACTCCGATGTGTGGGGACCATCCCCGATAACTACTTCCTCAGGTCACCGTTGGTTTGTAATTTTGTCGACGATTGTACCCGAATGACATGGCTCTATCAGCTGAAAACCAAAGATGAAGTTTTCATCAATTTTCAAACATTTCATGCCCTGGTTCAAACACAATTCTCTGGCAAGATAAAAATTCTTCGTTCCGATAATGGTGGCGAATTTATCAACCAAAGATTTCAGGCCTATATCCAACATGGCCTTCTCTATGAGACCTCATGCTCTCAAACACTACAACAAAATGGTGTTGCCGAGAGAAAAAATCAGCATATTCTGGAAACGTCACGTGCCCTACTCCTTGGAGCAATGGAGCCAAGTTGCCATTGGGGAGATGTTGTGGCTACTGCCGTGTACTTAATCAACCACATGCCATCTAAAATTTTACACTTTAAAACCCCCTTACAAATCCTCTCTACTCATATATCCCTTCCTTCAATATTGATGCTTCCTCCTAGAATTTTCGGGTGTGTTGCTTTCGTCCACCTCCACAAGAATCAACGTACCAAATTGGACCCATGTGCTATTAGGTGCTTATTTTTGGGATATGGTTTGCATAAAAAAGGCTTCCAGTGCTATGACCCCACTACCAACAGAACCTATATCACCATGGACGTTACATTTCTTGAGTTCAAAATTTTTTATTCTTCACCGGTACCCAATTCTTCCCTTCAGGGGGAGACTCAAGTAGAAGAGTCGAATTGGTTGATGGCCCCCGTGGGTGAGCATGGAACTAGAAATAGAGAGGTTGAACCACACAAGGTACCACCAAATATTGAACATGTCGAATTGAGAAATGAAGAACCAGGAAATACAGAGTACCCTCAGTCCACTCACTCCTCAGTACCCAAAGACCCTCCTCCTCCTGAGAATGTCCCTGAGGTAAGTAGTCCTATTGCACCTTTACATGCTGATATCCTGGATTCTTCTACTTGTTATGTGTTGCCTTTTAGACACAATTGTGGGAAATCACCGAACAGATACAACCCAGATGAAGAGGAAAGAAAGTCCAAGTACCCAATTGCAAATTATGTATCTACTCATGGTCTGTCCAAGCCGCTCAAGACTTCCACTCAAACACTATCCTCCTGCCATATTCCCAGTAGTGTTGAGGAGGCGTTATCTGATCCAGAGTGGGCGCAAGCAATGCAAGAAAAACTAGAAGATTTAAAGAAAAATAATACTTGGAAGTTGGTCTCATTACCGGAAGGAAAAAAAATAGTGGGATGCAAATGGGTGTTCTCCAAGGATCAAAATTTCGGCCGAAATGACTGAAATTTCGGTCCAAATTTGTATGGGACCTAAAATTTTGGCGAAAATTTCGGTTTTCAACCAAAATTTCGGTTCAAATTTTTAGTTTCAGTCAAACTCGAAATTGAAATTTTACCCAAAATTTTGATCCTTGGTGTTCTCTATAAAATACAAGGCTGATGGATCAATTAACCAATACAAGGCTTGTGGCAAAGGCTTTTACCCAAACGTATAGCATAGGCTACTCTGAATCCTTCTCACCAGTAACTAAACTGAATACCATTAGAGTCTTACTGTCTCTTGCAGCAAATTTCGACTGGCCACTACATCAATTTGACGTGAAGAATGCTTTCCTTCATGGCAACCTTGACGAGGAGGTATACATGGATATTTCGCCAAGATATACAGGATCAACTGAGACCAAATTGTTTGTAAATTGGAGAGGGCATTGTATGGACTACACAGTCACCGCGAGCATGGTTTGGCCGATTTAGTTAAGCTATGAGGAAGTATGGCTATCGCCAAAGTAACTCTGACCATACTCTCTTCCTGAAACACCGACAAAGCAAGGTGACAACATTAACAATCTATGTGGATGATATGATAATTACGGGGGATAACGCCGAGGAGATTTCAAGGCTACAAGAACAATTGTCTACTGAATTTGAAATGAAGAACTTGGGAGGGCTTAGGTAACTTTTGGGAATAGAGGTGGTGAGGTCAGAAAATGGCATATTCCTCTCTCAACGAAAATATGTACTAGACTTATTGGCGAAAGTGGGATTACTAGAGTATAAACCTGTGGATACGCCGATTGTACAAAATCATAGGCTTGGAAAATATTCAGACCAGGTGCCAGCTAATAAGGTGAGGTATCAAAGACTAGTGGGGAAGCTCATTTACATATCTCACACTTGTACAGACATTGCTTACACCGTAAGTGTGGTAAGCCAATTTATGCATGATCCGAGTGAAGACCATATGGGTTTCGTAATTCAAATTCTCCATTATCTAAAGTCATCACCCGGAAAAGGACCAATGTTCTCCAAAATTGCCCATCTGAATATTGAAGGGTGCACAGATGCGGACTGGGCTGGGAATATCTTGGATAGAAAGTCTACCTCAGGCTACTTTACATTGATGGGAGGAAACTTAATTACATGGAGGAGTAAAAAGCAGAAGGTAGTGGCATTGTCCAACTCTAAAGCTGAGTTCCAAGGCATGGCGAAAGGATTGTGTGAGCTTCTTTGGCTTAGAAGTTTGCTAACAAAGGTCGGTTTTCCTCCTGGTTCTGCAACGAATTTATTCTATGATAACAAAGTTGCCATCAGCATTTCTCACAACCCAATTCAACACGATCGCACCAAGCACGTGGAAGTAGACCTACATTTCATCAAACAAAACCTGGAAGAGAAGATTATTCAGTTTCCTTTCGTTAAATCTGAAGATCAGTTGGCTGACATTCTTACCAAGGCAGTCTCCAGTAGAAACTTTAGTGACTCACTTAACAAGTAAGGTGTTAGAGATATCTACACACCAACTTGAGGGGGAGTGTTGGTGTAATCCCAAGGACTGCCTCTTAAAATCAGTTGGATGCCATTGATTGATTCCTTGGATGTAATAGATCTTGATAGATTGGATCAGAGATTGGGCCAACTCACACCTTACCATATTATTGTATAAATTACACCATATTCTCATAGATTCCAATCTATGTAGATTTTATCATATCCCATAGGTCATGGGATTGCATCCTTGTAAGTATTATATAAATAGAAAAAGAAAACTATGTTTGACAGAATTTAGTCTACTGACCTTATTTACGCATTATGCCTATAAGTGCTCACTTCTATGACATGTGGGACACCTTAATCAATTTGAGGATTCCAACTAGATATGATGAGCATGCTTGACTAAAGATTTGAGGCTGCTGAAATAAAATTTCAATGTCCATAAATTATGTAATGGTCAACTTTTGATAGATTTTGGTGGCTAGTACGCGTTGAAAACCCATAGTCAATGATGTCCATAAATTTGCAACCACTGGAAGCTTAATTGTGTGATTGAGTTTTACGTGGTTGATGATCATAATTTATTTGTGAAAAAATTAAAAATATAATAATAGATAATTGTTATATTTATTATTAATATAATAAATATTTTAATAATTTAAAGAAAATAAAACTTTATTTGATTTCTTAGTTTTGGGTTGGGTTTTTAGGCAATAGTTATTCTCAAGTTTTATATGCAAATGAATAGTCCCACATTGATAAAAATAAAAAGTGCCTAGGCTATATATAGAACCTTTCACCTTCTATTATTGTTTAACAATAATAAGAGAAGAGTGTGCCTAGCGGCGAAGTCAGTCACACAAGACGCCGTGCAGGCGTGTCGTGGCGATTGGTGTTTAGGCGCATTACGCTTTAGGGCGCCACTTTGAATTTTTGACCAGGCAGATCCAACGGTGAGATTATTCATGGGTTGGGTCGGGCCTAATGGGCCACTATTCAACGGGTCAATTCGGTTCTATTGGGCCAAACGGATTGGTCAAACGTTGACTGTTGGACCCAACCGTTTCATAACCGCTTATAAAGGTTTATAACCGTTCGAATTTGAATTCGAAAAGTTACAACCTTTCATACAGCCGTTGGATGTAGCGGTTGAGATCTTTGAAAGATCTGAGCCGTCCAAAATATGACTGTTGGTCCAACAGTCATATTGAAATTTCTATATAAGGAGGCCTTAGGACACAGATTCAAACACTCTGAAATCCATCGGAATCCTTGCATAAAACTTGAGAATTCCTTTTGCTATCTTCTTTTGGTGGTACTCCATCGGATTGAGTTTTCTGGGGCAATCCTCTACTGTTGCA
The DNA here is from genome assembly GCA_021018995.1 of Chloranthus sessilifolius. Classification (NCBI taxonomy): domain Eukaryota; kingdom Viridiplantae; phylum Streptophyta; class Magnoliopsida; order Chloranthales; family Chloranthaceae; genus Chloranthus; species Chloranthus sessilifolius. Next base: position 98,482,210 of record CM037593.1, read on the forward strand.
AAGTAACGGATCGCATCCAAGAGATTGGGCTCGTTGTATCCTGGAAACGTCTCGCTGGAACCCTTTTACAAACTCGAAGATTTACTCGAGTATGGAGCGAATAGCGTTTTAAAAACAACGATTACGTGCCTCGAGTCCAATTCTCTTGCCCTTTTCATCATTTTCAGATTTCTGTTCTCTGCTTTATCTAACAATAATTACATAGTCAATGATGTCAACTTTTTCATGAGAGACTATCATAAAACTAAATATAATTTTACCATTCATTTAGCGTGCAATTGACTCTTTTGATCTCATAATTTTTTTTTATGTTTTTTAACTTTATTTTTTTTAACAAGATAGTTATGATCATCATGCCACTCTTATTCATGAGACTCGATCATGAGATGGGTGCCAAGTGGATGCATGCAAATTAGTGTTGGATGAGTAAAATTACCTGGTCTATGGTACCAGGCCACCTTTACTTTGTAAGAAAAAACTAAGATGGATGATAAAAAGATATGTGTTTCTTGCAAATACCCTCATTCAAGTTTGATATTTGTAAAAAACCCCATTCACTTTGGATGTTTATAAAAAGCTCTAGAGTTAGTAGTTTCTTGCAAGGATCAAATTTTCGGTCGAAATGATCGAAATTTTGGCCGAAATTATCAATTTCGGTCCCCACCGAAACGATAATATGAGACTGAAATTTTGGTCATTTTTATATGCGGTTGAAATTTTCGGTTTCGGTCCCCTACCGTTTTGAGTCATAAAGATTTTAAATAGAGTAACTTTTAATTCACCCACCCAATCTTTGAGGGATTCCTGTTGAAAACCCATTGATTGCTTTGAATCATATTCTTCCAATCTTTGGATGATGTATCTTAAGATCCTTGGTGAACCATCCGATGATTATTTTTTATTTTATGTGGCAAACATTCCAAAAAAATGACATTAAAATTATATGAGTGTGATGAATGCCACATTATTTTAAGATATTTGTTTGGATATGTGCCACGTGGGACTGTCTGATGGTATGCCTAAGATCTCAAGATCCATCGTATAGAAGGTTGGAATGAAAAATGATCTGCATCATCTAAAAGGAGTCCATGTGTATCAACATGATACCCTCAAATATCCAATGAGTTAGGTCAGCCCCCACATATCAGCCGTTTACTGCCTTGATTCAGATGATAGAGGTCATTTTTTATCTCAATCTTCCAATATTAGATTTTGAGATCATCATTGCCCACATATCAGCCGAAAGGATGTTGATCATGAGTGGAACAAATCCTCATACTGCCATGGTCATGGGCTACCATACTACCATGTGATCACAGATGTACTCCATCTGATGTGTGGCCAAAGATCTCAAGATTTAATATGTGAAAGATTGAAAATAAATAAACCTCTATCATTTGATTCAAAGGCAATCAACGTTGTCGAGAGTAAAATCATAAAAAGACTTCGGTGGAAAAATTGGGACCTTAAACAGTACCGTACAGTATTATATGGGAAAAGAAAATATTTTTAAAAGTTTATTTGACTTGTTGAGGTCAAGTTACCGTTCTCGTGGGTAATATGGTGTGATCTCTTGTACATAAAATTGTAGCAAAACTTTGACTTGCTGAGGTAAAGTTACCATTCTTGTTTCATATGAAACATGGGAAGTTAATGGGTTTTATATACTTTTAGAACTTAAAAGGTGTATTTGCAAAATTTCAAAAATAAATATGGGTGACTTTATTTACAATCCAAATAAATTCTAAATTTGGGTGCCTTTATTTACAATCCAAATAAATTCCAACACAATTCATCTTATACTAACAATTATAGTGACAAGTTTCACTGAATTTCGGCAAAATTTCGTGAAATGGGGGTCAAATGAAAATTTTGGGAAATTTTTAATTTTCAATATTTTTTGGTAAATTTTGGTAAATTTTTTTAAAAAAATATTTAAAAAATATTATATATATTTTTAATCCCTCAAACTTTTCTGAATTTTTTTTTGACAAGTATCAAAATTAATCTGAAATGTAAAGAAAGGATTCCCACCGAAAAATTCCCAAAAGCGAAATTTGTCACTATGCTAACAGCTCATGAAAGATATTTTTTCAATTTTACAACCAAAGATTGTTTTTCCCACGAAACAGCCCACCATCTTGGAGCCCCAAGCGTTCATTCTTATCACCGCCACTAGGCATTGAGAATCACATCGCCAGACGCATCACGGACATCACAACCTGCCATCTCTCTCTCTCTCTCTCTCTCTCTCCTCGTAAACTCTTGGTACATTAACGGCATCATCCTCATTACTGGCACCCGGCATTTGAGAATTGCATCGCAAAGTTGATCAGCAGCGTCACAACCAATCATTCTCATCTCTCATTACCTCTTGCTCTATTAGAACCACTTGGTTCTGCTTGTGATTGGTGGGCTCCCACCCACAGCTAATAAGGGCTGCGGGCGCATCTTGAGATCATCGGCATTTTGCTCCGATCTTCAACACAGTGCATCATGAGATTATCTGCTTATCATCAGACAGTCAAATTTTTTTTTCATGTGACAGTCTCTAAAAGTTATCTGAGAAACATGTTTGATGTATGCTCATGATCATGTTTCCTTTTCGAGCTGTGTGCCATTTGGAATCAAATTCTAACCGTTTGATGAGAGGTCTTTGATCTCAAGATGAAAAAAGGTCTCCATCTGCTCCAAGCAGTCAACAGGTGAAATATGAGTTGAGAAGGAAGAATCCTGATTGTAAAAAAGGTATCCTAAATAATATTTTTGTTTAATATCCTAAATAATAATCAAACGAAGAAACTTAAAATGGTAATTTTATTACTAGCTTCCATCCATTTCCATGTTATGAAACGGGGTTTAATTTAAAAAGACTAAAGAGTGGAGCGATCAAAACACTAGGGAAGCTGCACCCAGGCCAGATGAGCGCCACGTGGCATTCGAGTGCCATAGACTCAAACATTAACTCTTTATTTTATTTTCTTTATTTATTTTTTATTAAATCGGTGACCTAGAGGTTGCAATATTGTTAAACTTTCATCCAATCTACAAAATTTCTTTAAAAAAGAAAAGCATTGACCATAAGTATGCAAGTTCAGTTTTCCGAACCGAATTGAAATTGATTTTTTCGGTTTTTGGTTCATAACACCCCACATCAAAATCAAACCGAAACCCATTGGTGTCAGTTTCGGTGTACCCATATGTTCAAAAGACTTAACCATAACCAAACCAAAACCAATCAGTGTCAGTTTCAATGTACCGATGTGTTCAAAAGGCTTAACCATAACCAAACTAAAACCAAAAAATTCGGTTCATGACGGTTTCTAGTTCGGTTTGGTCCGGTTCGGTGTAGGTTAACGTCGTTTTTGTTGGTTAGCAACGTTTTTGTCAGTTTGCGCCATTTTCGTCAGTTAGCATATACTATTATAGTTTTTTTTATTATATACTACTATAGCGCATGTGTATAGTTAGTGTATAGTTTTTTTTTTTTTTTTTTCCGTGGGGATGTCATACGGCATGAATAGCTCAGATGCATTGCCCGTACAAATTTGCATGCATAGATGATTAATTTTTGGTGCAACAAACTGGGAGAAGCCGCCTGTATAAAACTCACGACCTATTACTTCCACAAGAAAAGAGGATACCAATTGAGCTATCATGCAACCGATTTGTTAGCAGAGTTACTAATTAGTGCATAATATATCACTATAGTTAGTACTATAGTATATAATATATGCAAGTTACTCCTATAGTAATTATTATCAACTATATATAGTTATACAATATATATTATATACTATATGGTTAGTGCATAAATCGGCACTATAGTATATATTGCATACTACATAGTTAGTATTATTGTAATATCCCGAAAAATTAAGCGTTAAACTTTGAACTCGAGATCCGTGTTCGACTAGTCATGAGTTTGACCAAGTGATGGTCAAACAGTGGACTCATGAAGTTATGTATTAAGGTGAGATTAGTGTGACTTAAGCGTAGAGTATTGTGTTAAGTTGCAGTCACATACACCTGTCTCTGATGTATGTGTTTAACACACAAGCGGGAGAGTAAATATAAGGGTTTAATAACCCTATTTTCCCTAGAGGTTGATGCAAATCAAGAAGAGGATGGTGCATTGATTAAAGGATTCAACGCGTTAGGATCGTTGAAACGAAAAGCTGGAACCCTAGCCATTCCAACCTAGATCTTGATCAAGTTGAGGATTGATTGAAAGTGAGTTTTAAATTAATGTAATGCATAGAGTGTGAATGATTAAATGTGGTCAAATATATATAAATGGATAGATAAAAGGCTTAGAAAAGAAAGGGAAAAGATTTGGAAGAACAGCTCGAAAGGGGGTTGAATCTGGCCAAATTGATTAATCGAAATTGGGATTCGATTAATCGATTTTGGCCCAGAAGTTGAAAAGTCATGAAAGCCCGATTTTGATTAATCGAATTGTATTTCAATTAATCGATTTTGATTTCGATTAGTCGATTTGGAAATCGATTAATCGACTGGGTACGTCCAGTGGTTGGAGAAAAGAGACCTGGAGAAATCGACTAATCGAGTTTGGAAATCGATTAATCGATTTTTGAATTCGATTAATCGATTTGGGATCGACTAATCGATTTCAGAATTTCGATCACTCGAATTGAGAATCGACCTTACTATGTGAGAGACTTCGATTAATCGAATTTGAATCTCGATTAATCGATATTGAGAATCGATTAATCGATTTGGGTTTCGATTAATCGATTTTGGGAATCGATTAATCGACTTTGACAGTTTTACTTAACTTTATAATTTTCCTTTGAAATTCATGGAGGGTCTAGGACCTCCTTCATTACATCTTTAGTGATGTATTGCATGTATTATGATGTACCATAGGTGGTATGTGTGAGAGCGAGCACAAGGAGCCGCGTGGGACCTTGATGTTTGGACCTTCAGAGAATTGAGATAGGGAACACCTTGAACTTGTACTTTAAATTTCAAGAGCATATATGTAGTGATATAATTATCAGATTTGAAGTTGTTTTAACTATGAAAAGCTTTGTAAAAATGGGTGCGTGTGTGACACCAAGAATGTGATAAAGGCATCTGCGTGATGCAAGTAATTAAGAACAAGTAATCTAATGAGATTGAGACATCCCCAGGGGATAAGAAAGTAATAAAGGCATCAGGTGTGATGCGGGTATGTATACATCCCAGGGATATATATATATATATATATATATATATATATATATATATATATATATATGATTGAATAATCACTGTTGAGGCCTAACTGATATAAGATAGCACACTTACACGGTGAATAACTATATATAAAGCACATGTTATTTTTGTTATTTGAGGTTTGATAGGATACCCCACCGACGTGGCGGGATACCCACGACTGACGCGACAGGATATCAGTGACCGGTACGGCGGCGACTCCGTACACCAGTACTGAGGTTTATCCGTAACCGTAAGCACATCCCAAGGATGTTGAGTGATATTTAACTCCGCCGCCTAGTGAAAAGGGGCTTGGGTCGTATTACCAGGGAATACTTTTATAACAACTGTCTATTTAGACGACGATGAAGGGTATCTCATTGGGGCTCGATGCTATATTGCTCGGGGATTACTTAAGTTGAAGATTTAAGTTTTGCTTTAGGTCTGTTCAGTGTCATTCATGATTAAATCAACAGTAAAGTAAAACATGCAATATACCAGTAAAATTGAATGTAAATCATCTGCTTTTAAACGGTTTTTCTAGCAAATGCATAAACTCATCATACTTTGAATATCATGGAATATATGTGAGTTTTGATTTATATGTTCATTGTGTTTGTTCCCTATTGAGCTAGGATGTAGCTCACCCTTTAGACTATACGTCGCAGGTCCATTGATAGCAGTTGTAGAGGCTTCGGGAGATGTAGATCCGGGTGATTCGGATTACGTACCTGGAGACGAGTTGGAGCCTCCACCCGAGGACTTCTTCTAGGAGACTCTGCTATACTTTGACAGAGAGTAGTTTTTGAGAGCTAGTTGTACGGCTTGGTATGTCAAACCTTCTTTTCGTTAAACATGTAATTAAATTGAATTATTCTTTTGACGAACCATCTGGGGTGATCTATTTATCACCAATGGTTCAGGTCGGTTCTATGTTCATGCAATGGCATGAAAGTAGAACAGTCTTTTGCATATGTCAGCTGGGTATATTAACTGTTTCCGCTTTATGAGATTACTTGCTTTATTTATTTAATTGTGCTTGATATACCAATGTTCCGTGCTAAGTTTTGGGGCACGGTCTGGAGGATCGTGTTGATGGCACGAGTTTCGGGGTACCGAAATCTAGGCTGTCACAACTATAATATATATTATATACTATAATTAAATATACTATTATAATAAATATTATTTATATATATATATATAGTATACATAGTTAAATAATATATATACATATTATAGACTTATTGTATATATTATATATTATATCATATAGTATACAATATTATATACTATATATTATTATATATAATACTAAAAGTTAGTATTAGTTAGTATACTTATAATTTATAAAGCAATATAAATATATAATACAAACAATTGCGAAGGGAAATTTAAAAATTTTATTAATAAAATGAAGATTAATAAATGAAAATTATCAAAAAATAAGTATTATAAATAATAGAAACAATTACAAATAAAATTGAACAATAAATTTTTTTACAAATTTACTTTCCCATTTATATTTTCTAACATATTTCTATTTTAATTAAGTTGGGGTCTTCTCTCAAAATTCCGCACTCGCCTTTCTCCTGTGAGATCCAATCCTTCAAAAAAATTAAAGTTTTAATCGTAGATTCTTTCAAGCGACTACGGAACGTTCCTAAAATTCTTCCGCCTGAACTAAACATTAATTCCAACGCAACGGTAGAGACGAAAATTGTTTGTAGATCTCGTGCCATAACGGAGAGCACGTGATATTGAAAGGAGATATTATTCCACCATTTTAAAACTTTAAATTTATTTTCGTTACTTTCATTCCATTAAATCATGTCGTTTTCAAAATAATATTGGAGCTCATCACTTGTAGCCTTTTGTGTAATTAGTTGTTAATATTATATTTCGGCCATATTTTGTATTATTGATGAAAAATCATATGTACTAGCTTGTTCATTAATATTATTTTTATTTAATTTTATAATAATTAAAAAGTTTAAAATATTAACATTTATACTTATTTAAAGCTATTTCCGCTTTAGCTTTATCACTGTCGTTTTGCATCGGTTACAGAAGGTTTAATACTATTAATTTATATCTCGGGTCTATCATATTTGCTAAAGCAAATTTTAAAGAAATAACCCTCCAATATTTATCATTATTTTCTTGTATTTTAAAAATTATGGGATGCCCTCTACCTTGATCTAATTGGCCTAAGATTTTTACATTTTGAATGACCCATAGGGTAGAGGTTGTATATAAATTACCAAAAAATAGAGTTATAGAATTTTTAAAATATTCAAATTTTTTATTATCATTAGTAGATCATACCAAGTAGTAATTGGGTCTTTACCCAAATCCATTAGAGCAGCGTCTAACTGTTGTTGTATAGGGAGGATTCTCTCCAATATATTAAAAGTGAGATTCTTTTGTATCAGGCAATCTAAAATTAACTTCTTTGGTGTTAAATCCGCATTGATAAATAATTGTTGAAATTGTTGTAACTTAGTAGGTGACCATTTAATTAATTTTATAAAATCTTTAACCTTATCTATAATTGGACTAAAATACACAAGCCCATCGGTGACTATTAGATTCAATACATGTGCATTACAACGCACTTGAAAAATTTATTGTAAAATAGGAATAATTACTAACTTATGGTGGCCGATTAGATCATTAATCATGGTTAAATTATTGGTTGCGTTATCTAAGGTTATTAATTTTTTTATCTTTTATCTCATATTTTTGTATTGTATTAACTAAGGCTACGGTTAGGTTAGCGCCCGTAAGGGGCGTTCGAATAGGATAAAACACAATAATTATTTTATTTAATGACCAACTAAGGTTAACGAAATGAGCGATAACATACACACACACACACACACATATATATAATATATATATATATATATATATATATATATATATATATATATATATAGTTTCTCGATTATGAATGTCTATACATCTGAAATAAGACATATTGCCACCGGATATATTTTTAAATATTTAAATTAGAAAAGTTATTTTTTCTTTAAATTTTTTTCCAATATCACTAAGTGTAGTTCTACTAATAAGAAAAAATTGAGGTGCAGAGACGTTTTGAATCCAATCAACGAACCAATGGTGGTCGATCCATAAGAATGACACCTCTTTGACTATAAAAAATTTGATGGTTTCTAATCTAGCCCTAACCGGGTTATAGGTCCATGGGGTAAGTGAACCATCCTTATTTTGAATTAATTTATCTTTTTCTATAACTAATTTATTTTGGGCGATTTTGAGACATCGATTCCAATGTCCTCGTAAGTTGATAGTATTGACTTTCTTCGAACAACAAGCGAGCCAATCTTTACAATCGGACCATTGAGTTTTTTCTACATCCTCTATCATCAAGGGTTCCCCATAATGCTCCCAAATTATTGCTCTTTTTTATTTTTTGGATTCCTGTAAGATATTAATATTTGTGAAAACTTGTTGCGCAATTGTTGATCAATCGGGGTAGTGGATGATATTATTTTGATTAACAAAAAAAATTAAATTGTTAGTAGAAAAATATTAATAAAATTATTATTATTATTATTATTATTTTTTTTTTTTTTTTTTTTTTTTTTTTAATAACCGTAGTGTCCGGGCCAGCTTACGTGCACCTCGACTAATCCACGGGGCCCTGGAGCTAACGACCTGGTAATACTCCAGTGGCCTTATGGGGACTCGAACTGGCGACTTATGGGGAGCAAACCCATGGCCTTACCAACTGAGCTACCCCTACGGGTTAATATTAATAAAATTATTACTAGTACTAAAGAAACTTGGAGCTGGGGGTCTTGATTGAAGCTTTAATGGAGAGCTTGGAATGATTGGAGCTAAGACCGTTGATTGAAGTTTTAATGGAGAGCTTGGAGTGGTTGGAGCTAAGACTATTGATTGAAGTTTAGGGTTTTAATGGAGAGCTTTGCGTGATTAGAGCTTCACTTGAATGTAGAAAAATAGAGCTTCACTTATTGGAGTAGTTGGAGTTTCACTTAAAATTAAAAAGAATTAATTATTAGTAGAGAACAAGAGATTATGAAAAATTAAAAGAGGGATAAAGATGTAGTAAATGTGTGGAAATATAATAGGTGGGGGAGGGTATTTATAAGAGTGAAGTGAAACAATAATAATTTGAAAATGGGTGCAACCAGCAAATTCGGATTGCATTCAAATTGCAAACATGTGAAAATGAGGCTGCAACGACTAAAAACTACTTGTTGCAACTCCAATGGCTAGTTTCTAGTCGTTGGAGTTGCAACAAATGGATCAGGGGTTGGGTTGGGTCAAGTTGGTTTCAGGGTCAATGTCAATTATGGGTCGAGTTGGGTCAGCATCGGTTCGATTCAACGTTGCGTTGGTTCGGTGTCAATTCACAACCGGTTTGGGTCCAGTTCAATTGGTGTGGGTCCGATTTGGGTCGGTTTAGAGACCTTTTAGAGTTTGGTTTACTCATCCTACCCAAGTGGGTTTTAATTTTTAGGAAACCAAATCGAAATTGAACCATATTGGATTCAGTTCGATTGGGTTCGGGTTTCTTCAGTTTTCGTTCATGTTCGAGATCCTCTGTTTTCAGTTCGGAATCGGGTTTTGGTTTAGGGTTTGCATCCCTAATTGACCATCATCAATCTGAGAGTGGCCAATAGTTTAAAAAATAAAAACATTTAATCAACTCACCATTTATTTTCATACGGTTATGTAGAGATCGAAATTTGGCTCAAGGCTCGATCGACCCATACTTCGAGAACGACATACTTCTGAACTTCCAAAAGTATTGCCCAAACCCTTAGAAATCATCCTGAACCCTTATAAGCTAACCCGAATGCCTAGGAACCTTCTCGGACCCTTAAAAGACTATATCGAATCCATAAAACCCGATTTAAATCAATAAAAAACAGAGGATGGAAAGAGGAATGCCAAAATTTACATAGATATCTACATGAGCTAAGGCCTATACCATTGGAAAGTAGAGGTTTCCAGCTTTCCAATGAGCCGAAAAAAGCCTAATTCTGAATTATACATCAAAAGTTATGACGAAACAAAGAAAACGCATAAATACAGGAAATCGGGATGCAATCGTAAATGCAATCGTAGATGCAATTGTAAATGCAATCGTAAATCAGGATGCAATCATAAATGCAATCGTAAATAGGATCAATCGTAAGTAGGATTCAGGATCAATCGTAAACATGATCAATCGTAAGCAGGATTCAGGATCAATCGTAAGCAGGATTCAGGAGCAATTGTAAACAAGATTCAAAATTCAAAATTGTGATCATGGCTATCCTCTTCATCCATCATTAAAACCCATTTTTACCTTTTCTAAGCCCTAGAAAGCATTACATTGCCAATTACCTAATTTCTAATCCAATTAGTGACTTAACCATTCACTAATCTCCTCAACCTCTATAAATAGAGGCTCCCACACTTTACTTTTAAGGCGAGAAAAATTTCTGAGAGACACACAGAGAGAGAAAATTTTCTACAGAGAGGACTGACCTACCTAGAAAAATTTTCACAGAGAGAAATTTCTAAAAAAGAAGCAGCTGGAAACATTCCCAGAACAGAGAAAACTTCAAAAAAAATCTCTCTCGTCTCAAAGCTCAAACCTTCTAGGTCTTGAAACCCAGGTTCATCCCATACCTCCATACTTTCCTCAATACCATTTCCAAGCCTTAGCCAGTTAGGAAATCTCAGCTCATCCCTCATATCCTCCAACTTCTAAGTCATAGTAGGTCAAAATCCATCTCTAGCCCATTTGTCTTCGAAAGCTCACAGCAGTTGGCATCAACGCGAAGAATCACGTCGGTGCTACAAGGGCCCGAGAGCTCTGACTCTCCCCTCTATTCTTCTACCTTATTATGCATTTCTTCTATCCTATAAGTTGGACCGTTACGCCGCTGAAATTTCGGTGATTGTAGAGGACTCAAATAAGATCCAAGTGCCTTCGGAAAAGGGGAAGTATTATTTATTTTTTCCTTTATTTTAAAACTTGGCCATAGTAGAGACCGCCTACGAGCGGGTCAATCGGATGCCTAACACATTCCCGATTGATAACCGAAGTCTTTACCCAAGAGGTTTTGACGTTGACTGGCGATTCGGAGTTATATTTCGTACTTCGATACTCATAATATTAATTTTGGGTATCCTGGGACACCAAAAGCTTTAGGTGGCGACTCCATATTTTTTTAGTGAGCGCATCGTCGCAACGGGCCCGCAAAGCCCATGATTACACAAGTTAGACAAACAATATATAGGTGTATATATCATTGTTATCATTATCATCATCACAACTTTATCCCATCTATTTGGTTGGCTTTGTAAGTCTTATATATGTCCCCTCATTTTTTATAAGCTCTAAGCTCTTTGTAATTTTGCAATCATTCATCTCACGACATCCCTCCTGATCGTCACTGGTCTTCCTCTTATTGTACTTTTTTGTGCTTATAGCATCTCAACCCTTCGTGCATGCATTGGTTCGTGCCTTCGTGAACATGTTCAAGCCACCACAAGCAACATTTCGTATTTTTTCCATTATAGGTGTCAATCATAAATTTTCTCTTATGTACTCGTTTCATATCTTATCCTTTCTTATTAACCCTATATTTTACCTATGATTTGAAGGGAAAAAAAATCTTCTTAATTTTTTTAAATATAATACCATGTGGCTATACACTCCAAAATGAGTGTTTTTTCTAGAGGTCATGTCTTCTAATGTTTACATTTAAGGGCATTCTAGTAATCTTCTAAGTTATTTTAATTTAAATAATTATTATATTATATAAAAATTTAATATATATATATATATATATATATATATATATATATATATATATATATATAACTTAACATAAGTCCAGCAGTCGAGACGAGCTATAGACTACTCGCCTTGAGCTCGACTCCATGAATCGAGCTTCATTTCTTTCAGCTTGGCTCGGACCTTGAGTGGAGCTAAAAGACTTTTTGCTAAGGCTGCTTTTTCTTCAACTTCTGATATTTGATTGAGCATCCTTTGATTTGGTTCCTTTTCTTGATCGCCTTCCTCCACATATGACGCGCTGAATAGATATTTAAAACATTCTTGTCATCTATTTTTTATCTTATCCTTTTTTATAAAGACCCTTTGATCTCCATCTCTAATGCGCCTTAGCTGATCAATATCTCTAGTTTTATTTTTTATAACCTTGGTAAGTTTATGAAGTTCTTTATATCTTTTTGTTTCCAATCTCGTATGCTTCATACTTAACTTTACTCATAGATTTCTTTGTTTATCTTTTGCGAGCTTATATTTTTCAAGATAATTTGTAGTTCTTATTTTTTCTATTTCTTAAAATACTTCTTCCCGACAATTGAAGTTTGAATGTCTGCATTATACCACCATATTTCTTTTTGTATATCATTTCTTTTTTTAGATTCTCTGACCACCTCATGAGCAACTCGTTTCCTGTATTACACTATTCGTTAGCATATCCCATTTAAATCCTCTTTCCACCACCATACTTTATGGTCATTCATTTTTCTTTAAAGGTTGTTATTTTATCTCCTTATTTTCATCATTTTTAATATTTTGGGGATCCTTTGTCATTTATTTAGTCACTTGGCACTTGATCAGAACATCCAAAACTATCAATTTATAAGTTCTTGTAAAATTCTCTCTTGTGATGACCTTGTAATCCTTATAGTTACCCATTCTCTTCGCTTTACTAAGAAATAATATATTTGAGTTCTATTTACTCTACTCTTGGAGGTTATAAAATGTTCGTCTCTCTTCTTAGAAATCAGGTCAAAAGTTACTATAAAATCAAGGATAGCTCCCCCCATCATATTCCTTTCACTAAAACCGTACACTCCATGTATTCTTTTATATAAATTTTCATCATCCCTATGCATCCATTAAAGTCATCTCCAATCACTATGCTTTCACTATTGGGTATGACTTTTCCTAATTAATATAAAGAATAATCAAATTATGATGATTAAAATTATTTTGGATGAGAAAATATTATGGTATTAATGACTATGCACCCTAAAGCGGAATACGAAATAGTATGACAATTTTTTTGATAGTCAATAGATAAACATGAACATTACATACATGATAAAGAAAGCATAGTGATCTGTGGGTACTTTAATGTACAAGTGGGGATGGTAGGAAACGAGTATTGTAGGATACATGAAGGACATGACTTTGAATAAAGGAATGAGATCCGAGAAGTTATCCTTCATTTTATAAGGATCTTTTACCTGATTATAACAAATATTTTTTTTAATAAGAGCGAACATCTTATAATTTTCAAGAAGGGAATAAAAGAGAGTCTTAGATAGCCTATTTTCATTAAGGCAAAATGAGTAAGAAAGTAATAAAGATTTTAAGGTCATTCCAGAAAAAAGCCTTATGTCGCAAAAGAGAATAATACTTTCAGATATTCTTATTAAGAGTTAGATTACAAAAAGATGGAAAAAGCCACAAAAAATAAAATAGCACGACTTACAACGAGAGAACATAATTTTTAAAAGAAAACTGAGTGACTAAGAAGTGTGGAATTGTAGAAAAAATTCAAGTGAGACGTGAGAACAAATGACAGTCTTAAACATGTTGCTATAGAGGCACTTGGAGTGTCTAAATGAAGAAGAGATGTACAAAAGGAAACTTGGTGATAAAACAAAGATATTCAAAACTGTAGAAAAAAAAAAAGTGTTTTAAAGAACGACAATCAACAAGAAATACAAAAGAACTTAAAAGATGGAAACTTGCCAAATGAGAGAATAAGAAAAGTCGTGAGTTAGATTAAGTATGAAGTGTAAGATATAATCCTTACAGTAGATTAAAAAACAAACAAGGAGAGGAAAAAACTTGCAAAGATTAGAAACAATAAAACTTGAGATCTGAACTAGGTTAGGTGCATTAGAGACGAAGATCAATATGCAAGTTGTCCTAAGAACATAAAAAAAGGTTTATTAACCTTAAAATTAGTCTTTTTAGTTCTAGTTTCAAATCTGGCATAAATCTACAATCCAACAAAATGCAATGAACTCCAGCACTACAACTAAAAATGCTTATCAGCTGACAATCTGATCTTTTTAGTGTGCAATTTTCTCAAGTTTTATACCTAATTTAAATCACATTTCTTCGCAAAACAATCTGATCTGTACGGTAAAACACATATTTATTATCTGGTCCAAGACCCAAGACGTCTAGATTCAGGACTAAATTTATAACCATGTTTATTCTTGTTATTTTTTCTTTTGATTTAAAAAAACGACGAATTACCTGGGACAGGGTCCCCACCTATCATTTATTACCTGAGAGGATCTCAGGCATGGGTCAAAATCTCGGCCGAAATTTTAAAATTTCGGCCGAGATGATTTGGTTTCGGCCTACCCCGAGCCGAAAATTTAAATATTATCACGCCGCCCCCCCCCCCCCGAAAAATTGAAATTATCGGCCGAGATCACAATTTTGAGTTTTGAAATTTTTTTAAGGGTGTTAAAACCCAATTTGTGCAAAAAACACCATTTCTTTTCTTCCTCCTCTCCCTCTTCTGGATTTTGCCTTTCTTTTCGCTAGAAACTCGTTGGATTCTCTTCAAAAAATACCGTAAGTTGTCAAATCTAGAGTGTTTCACCGTGTGAACTCGATTTTCGCCGAATCTCACCGGAGTTCGCTAGATCTAGTCGGTTGCTCGTTGGAACCTCGTCAGATTTTGCCGAATTTCATCATAATCGCTCCAAAAAATACCATAAGTTGTCGAATCTACGCGAAGTTCGATGTGTGAACTCGATTTTTCGCAAAATCTAGCCGGAGTCCACTAGATCTAGCTGGTTCCTCACCGGAATCTCGCTGGATTTCACCAAAATCCCTCCCAAAAATTACGCAAGTTGTCGAATCTTCATGCAGTTCGCCGTTGGAACTCTGTTCTCGAAATTTCTCGCCGAATTTCACCCAAATCTCGTCGAAATCCCTCCAAAATATTACGCAAGTTGTGGAATCTTCGCGCCATGTGAACTCGGTTCTCGAAAAATCTGGCCAGATTTCGCTCAAATCTTGTCGGATTTCTCCCAAATTACACAAGTTGTCGAATCTTCGTGCAAATCGCCGTGTGAACTTGGTTCTTGAAAAATCTTGCCGGAATTTACCAAATTTCGTCGGATTTCGCTGAAATCACTTCAAAAAATTACGCAAATTGCCTAATCTTCGCGTGGTTCGCTGTGTGAACTCGGTTCTCGAAAAATCTCACCAGAGTTTACCAAATATTGCTTGAATCTCGCCAGATTTTGAGGGAATCTCGCTCAAATTTATCGTAATTTATCGAATCCTTATTATATTTATATTATTTATTTAAATTTTGAATTACTCATTAATTTGTACTTATATTTGGAGTAATTATTAGTTATATAGTATTTATTATATATATAAATATGACTTATTTAATTTATTATGGGATAGATTTAGTATAGCGTGGTAATTTCTCATATTTTATTATGTGATAAATTATCATTTATATATAGCTTATCGGCAAATGTAACAAGCTATTATGGGATAAATTATATATTTGATACAAGAATTCATGTTAAGACATGAATGAATAATGTTAATTAAATTTTTGCTTTAAAATATATTTCATTGTTAAATATAAATGACATAACTTGTCATTTCATATGAGAAATTATGAAATATATTTAGCTTATAGAAATATGAGATATGTCATTTAACGGGTGATATTTTAATACATAATTTTCATATTTGATATGAGAAATTATGGAATATATTTGGTTATGGGAATGTGGGATATCATTTAAGGAGAGATATTTAAATTATTTTTAATGATAATTAAATAATTTTTTAATGAGAATGATGTTTTCTTCTACATATTCAATAATTTGAGATATAAAAATGGTTCGCGATTTCAATCCTGCATGAAAGTATGACATTCCTTTGGGGCTTAAGAGGCTAAATTCCAAATGTCACTCCTGTCATAAAGAGTTAACGGGTGGTGGTGTCAGCAGACTTAAAGAACACTTCGCTGGCAAGCAGAGTAACGTGCAGCCCGTTCACTAGCGTGCCCAAGGAAATTAGGGAGAAAATAAAATAACAAATGAAGATTGCAAAAGGAAAGAGATCAAAGACTAAGAGAATAAATAAAAAATCTATGGAAACCACATCGCAACCTCATCGTGGTTCAATTCCATTGGATTTGGATGATGATGATGAAGGTGATGAAGAGAGTCAACTTAGGAGGGTAATGAGGGACAATTTGAATGAAAGGGGAAGGGAGGATAAAGAGTATGCTTCTCATAGATTCTAGTCTGGTTTACATGGACAATCTACAGCAGCAACTGAGGGAGGGTCAGGTCATACCCAAGACCATGGAGACACATGTTTACGTAGGTCATCTACTAAACGGGAGGATGGTTCTGGACCTTATAGTTCTAGTAGTGTTAGACGTCCAGTGAGACCTATGGATTCTTTTTATATGAAACAGAGCTCTAAGCAGTCGAAGCTAAGCACAATGTTGTTGAATACATGAGGTAAAAACTAGGTAAAACAATAACTATATTTACTGTGTACAATCATATTCCAACTCAAGTGGTCTAATCACGTACTTTAAGACAATGTTGGAGACTAGTGCCGAAGTAGGACCTGAGGTAAAAATCTTAATTGCTTATGAAATAGTTAGACTGTATTTAGACGATGAAGTAACCGAGGTAAGGGAATATGTAAAGAGCTTCGAGAAAGTTTGAGACGAGAGAGGTTGCACAATTATGTGCGATGGTTGGACGGGTGTTACTAAGAAGACCTTAATCAACTTCTTAGTGTACAGTGACCAGGGGACAATCTTCATAAAGTTTGTTGATGCTTCAAAAGTGATAAAGGATGTCAACTATCTGTTTGAATTTATGGATGAGGTTGTTCAATTGGTTGAACCGCAACTAGTTATACAAATCATCACCGATAACACAACAAACTACAAGGTAGCTGGCAACAAACTGATGACGACATACAAACACATCTACTGGAACCCGTGCGTAACCCATTGTATTGTTCTGATTCTCACTGACATCGGGGGGATGAAAAGTGTGCATATAGTTATACATAACTGTAAGATGATAATCGATTTTATCTACCAAAGTGCAAGCCTAATCAATTTGATGAGAACATTCACGAATAAAAGGGACATTATGTGGCCTGCAATCACTCGATTTGTCACCCACTTCGTTGCCCTTTAAAGCTTATATAAGTATAAAGCAGGCTTAAAGATTCTGGTTGCATCTCAACAATGAGCAAGTTACGAAGCCACCTTTTCAAAGGCAAAACGATCATTGGCCAACAAAGTGGCTAATAATGTTTTCAGCTCTGCATTTTGGGACAGTGTCGAGTACGTTGTGAATGTCATTGAGCCACTAGTGCTCGTACTCAGATTGATAGATGAGCATGACAAACCTACTATAGGTATGTCTATGAAGCTATAGACAAAGTAAAGTTGGCCATTAGATATAAGTACCCCAAAAGTTATAAGAGATTCTGGAAGGTGATCGATAAAAGCAGTAGGTAATTCATCAATTTAATTAATTGAGAATCATACTTTCGTTACATTTATCTTTATGGTTCTAATTAATTGAGACGTTTCAACAGGACATTTCTTGAAACTCGCTTACCAATACTATCGAAATTTTAGTGTAGATGATGAGGTCTATAGCGGCTTGCTAAGCGTTATCCAAAAGAAGGAGCTAGACATCAATGTTTAAAGGAAGACAATAAAAAAGGTCACAAATAATTAATTTTCTCGTATAATTATTAAAATTATTGTTACTTCTATCATTGGTATTCCCTATGTGACAATGTTGTGTAGATTAAATTCTTTCGAAATAAAATTGGTTCTTTTGGAACACCCCTAGCGTTATCCGAGATCTATAATTAGAAGTCAGGTAAATTGGATTTTATTTTACTTATGAAAGTTTATAGTTGATTAAATTTGATGTATCTATATTATTCAATGCAGACGAATGGTGAATAAACTTCGATGATGTGAAGAAGGCCCCAAATTTAAGGAGGATAATAATTCGAGTGCTAAGTCAAACTACATCATCTTCTAATTGCGAGCGAAATTAGAGTACCTTCTCTCTTATCCATACAAAAACAAGGAATAGACTAATCATAGAGAGATTGAAACATTTGATCCCCGTCCATTATAATATGAGGTTGACGGTTAGAAACATCAAAAGAGCGAGTCGTAGTAAGAATATCTAATAAAATCAAGTTTACATTCAAAGTGATCCATGAATTTCAATTACAATGTTTAATAAAACGTATTAATTAAGTTTGTGTTCTTCTTATGTAGATGAGGAATATTTTAATCCGATTGAATTCGTTTATATTTTCTCGAAAGATGATCCTTTGAGAGAGTGGATTGAGGAGAGAGAAGCTCTAATTTTGGATAGTGAGGGTACAGAATGATTAGATCAAGCTGAAAGAGCTGTCGAAGATCAACCCACACAATCTCGTAGAAAGCGAAGGCTTCGTCACCTATGATCACCTCCTAGAGATGTCAATGAGGGAGGTGATAGTGGTGATGACGATGTGGGAGGTGGTAGTGGCCATGACGATGGAGGAGGTGGTGGTGATGATGATGATGGTACTGGGGGTGATGATGATGGCGGTGGAGAGGGCACACAGTGCGGGGGGTGAAATTTACAGTGATGATGGAGGTACTTTATATGGACAATCTTGAAGCAGAGTTCGACAATGAACTGAAGATGACATGACTATGTACAACACTCTCACATTTAGACACAGAGGGTTGGAAGGAAGAAGGCCATCAAAGCCCTACTAAACTCTACAAGATTCTCTCGATGCTATTAACTCTACAATTAGTAGCTTTAATGGGTTTGAGTTTCAACCTGCAGACCAATATTACAGCCCATAGTATCCTCAGCCAAGCAACCCAGGACATGAGGGTTTCATTTTACAAATATATGGTGGATTGTATGCTGCATACTATTACCCCCAACATGATCAACTACCAGAAGCATCTCAGTACGAGGCATATGGCTATCAATACGAACAATATTATAGGGCACAACAACAAAATGATGCAAGAGATGTTGATGAAGAAGAAGAACCACTCAAGAACTCTATGTGGCTTTGAGTAGGTGACTGCTTGATTTCAGGTAATGAAGTCATTTTTTGTCTACTTTATGTTCCAAATTTTATGATAATAAACATATAAGTACTTTAAACGGACGAAAATTAGTCTCACTAGTATAAATATATGTTCTAATAATGTTAAAGAGTTAAAAAAAAACCAATAAAATAAAGTTCGACAAAATTCAGTAAAGTTCAGAGCATATTTTCAGAAAAACCTAAAATTTATCGAAATTTACTGATAATTTGACCGAAATTTGACAAATTTACGATTCGGGTCATGAATGAAACTGAAACCGAAATCGAGATTTTGTTCCATGGTCTCAGGTAATCAACTTTTCCTTTTTTTTGTTTCCAAGAAAGTTGGTGGGTGTTTTTAATTAACATGTGTTGAAATTCAATTTAATTGAAAGAATGAGTTATAAGAAAAAGCCCCTACAGTATGAGTCCGATCAATCAGACTCGTATGAGACCAACTTGTCCACTATAAAACTGATCAAGCCAGTCTCATTTGAGACATATCAAGTCAATCTTATTTTGACCAATTGGCTTTGTAATAGACCGATCGGTTCTATATGAGATCATTCGTTCCACATGAGACCGATTGGTCCTATATGAGACCTGACCAATCCATTATAAGGTCGATCGGTCTCATATATAGTGGACTAATTGGTGTCATATGAGACCGATTGATCAGCCTCATGAGACCGTAGGGGAATTTTCGTCTAACTTAATTTTTCACTTAAGTTGAATTCAACATGTCTAAAAATCCCCACCAACTTTCCTTGAAACAAGAAAAGGAAAAGGGTCTCAGACCCTTATAGGGTAATAAGCAAAACGCTAGACCCTATTAGGTAAATATAGAATAGGTGGAGACACTCGAGTGTGTAAAAACTGTTAAGGGTGTGTTTGGGAACAAGTATTTGGATTTGGGGATTCCAAATCCATGTATTTCAAATCTTTGTATTTCAAATGTAGGATTTGAAATATTTGGATTTGTAAATCTCATGTTTGGATGTTTAAGCCATTTACTTAGACGTGGTCCGAGGATTTGTAAATGCTTAATTTGATTAGTTTAAAAAATATAGATTTAGATTTCAATTACCCAAATTTTGGTATATATGAATCACAATTAAGACTGGCAATGGGCTAGGTCGACACATTACCTAACTTGTCTGAATTTTTTATTGAATCGAACACATAAACTTGACCCATCGAGTCGAGTCCAACCTGGCATTTGGATCGGGTCAAGTTGACTAAAAGGTCAATCGAGTCGTGCAAAAATGAATCGGGTCGAGTCGACCCAACCCGCCCTTATATATATATATATATATATATATATATATATATATATATATATATATATATATAAATGAAGGAAAATAAGGTTCTTTATTGGGTTGGGTGGGGCTTTTAGGTCGGGACAAGTGCACCATCCGGTCGGGTCTAATCGATTTGTAATACCTCCTATTAAAACCCCGATTCTCCTAACCATCATTTAAACACCAAATTGGTGTTTAGATGATCTTAAACCATAAAGGGTTCAATATGTGGGTAGTAATCCAAACCGTCAATGTGGACCATACAGTGAAGGGAAATGTGCCCAAAAATACACTCTTTTTCAATGGCTGATATTAAAGTGTATCAAATGGATGGTTCACTCCCTCTTACAGACAAAATTGGTTAGCTTAGACACGTTTCAATGATGGATTGTCACTTGGACAGTTTAGATTGTAAGAAAATGTCTCACAAATCTAACTCTTAGCCGTCTCTCTCCTCCCTTTCCCAATCTTTCTCTCTCCCCCCTCCCAAAACGTCTTTGTCTCCTCCCTCAATCCTACTCTCTCTCTCTCTCTCTCTCTCTCTCTCTCTCTCTCTCTCTCTCTACGTCACTCCGTCCACATCATCAGAACTCCCAATTCACTCGATGGAAAGCACTGGTGTTGGAGCAGACCAACTCTTTTACCAGCCTTTTTTATGAGGGAGGAAGTTTTTTTACGAGAGTGGAAGTTACCCCTGATAGACTCCCGACATCAACTGGCTTGGGACTGGATTTGAAATAACACTCGAAGTGTTATTTCAAATGCCATGTGCTTTACCTTATTTCTAGTATATATAAATAATTTCGGATTTTCAAATTCAAATTGAATGTCTCTATTCCAAACTAAGGATTTGAAATCCAGACACCCAAATACAAATCCAATCCGTCAAATGACGGTTCCCAAACGTACCCTAAAGAAATGCTATCTGATCATTTGAAAAGGGTTTAAACTCTAAACAAAGAGAGAACCAAAGAAAAATTTATGAGAACGTATCTAAAGACTTAGTGAAGGTCTTAGGGAAATAGATGAGATCATAACACAACGATGATAAAATGTACAAACTGTAATCAACAATATAACAAGAAATTATATATATGTTTTCACTTCAACTCCACATTCTTCTTTTGTACATATTGCCTTAAAAAATCTCTCAAATGAAAAATAAATAGAGATTTTCGAAAAAAATTATTTTCAACTCACCCCATACTTTAGCAGCATCTTATTTTCCATTCATCAAATTCTAACAAACAATAATAAAAATACCTTTCCGGAGTTGCACTTAGATAAAGAAACACCCAATGCCAACCAGTCACGATCGCAGATGGCGAGCATGGAAATCCCTAGTTGAGATTCAAAAACAAACATTACCGATAAATCACCTTAGCCTCGAGTAAAGCAGTGGCATTAGAACTATTTACTTCCATCGCATCACAATTCGCAAAACCGTGGAGAGAGAACATTACAACACCATAATCTGCTGAAAGAACATGCATATGAATAAAAAATACCTGGTATGTGACCCGGGTTGATTTTTTCAGCTTTAATCTTGCAACTTGCCCTACAGAATCAAGCGCAGAAGAAGTCTTCTTTGTTATGTTCCCATGATCAGTTCACAATTTCATCTGCAGTTCATGGGAGGTGGCGAGCATGTAACATACCTTTGTATAGAATTTGCAGCGAAGTTCAATGGTGACTACTACAGATGACCCACCAAATTAAGATCTAGAGCTACTCCGTAATTCGAACGAAAGCACTTCTCACCATAACCTTGTATAGCAGTGAGCTTCATCATCCTCTGTCTTTTATGCCCCTCCGGATTTAAAGGGCGGGGTTTGCCCCTAGACGGAAACTTCTTTCTGTGTTTTAGATCGTCACCACCAATCATAAACATATTTCCCAGTTCTGGTACGCTAAACTCAGCTGGGTTTCTGTTAACTGAACAGATCTCATTGTCCTGATTGCTTTTTACAGGCAGGAACACATCATCCTTTTTGTAGATGTCCAATTCAACATCTGCCACTAACTGACCCCTCTTCTGGCAGTTTTTGGAAAGTGGTGTGCAATCTGAAGTACGTGACAACCTTTTCTGCAGGTAATGAACTGGAACGGATTCATGTCTTTTACCCAAATTTTTGCCCCAGGAAAAGGACCTCTGTGAAGAGCTCTTCTTCCTCTTCTTCTTACCATGACTTTTATGATACAATGTCCTTTTGGTGGGCAACCCAATTGGCCTCCTAGTGCCCTTCTGTGATGAAGACCCAGGCGCAGCAATCATGCGTAATTGTGGAGAAAGTTCACGTGAACTTCCCGTATGCTGATTTTGATTAAAGCATTCAGATGCGGTTGAGTGGATAGAACCTTTGCTTGTTTCACATACTCCATGCTCTAGCCCAAATAAATCCTCGTCTTGGTGATTTCTGGAATTGGAAGGTTCCCTGAGGAACTTTGACTGATGATCATCCACAAATACTTTGATAGGTGTATTGGAACACAGCCTGGGATCCATTAGTCTCAGCAAATTCATTGCTGAGATTGTGTCATTGGTGTATAAATCCAACGGGTCGATCATCTGCGACTGATATTCATTTCCTTCCTCTCTACATAAAACATCACATGTTGAAAGAGTCCTATTGTTCGTATTTGAATCATCCTTCTGATTCTGAAGTTGTAGATCGACATTTGCGTTCGTCTGATTCAAGCTCTGATTCCCGTGATTAATTGTGTTTGAATTTCTTTTATGATGCAATCCATCAGCATTCTGTGTGTTATGTGACAGCATCATGGGCTCGCCATGATGGGCTTTGCCACAAGAATTAGGCCGTGAAACATTCTGACGAGTGCGATATGCTTCTAGGTACTGCATACAAGTAAGTGACCATTTGCTTCCCACTATATTTCTGTTCCATCTGCAATTTTGAGTACAACAGTTTCTGCTGGAATGAGTGACACCAAACTGAACTTTGCTTGATGGTTTTTCGTGGTGTTGTGAAAATCCAGTAAATCCACTATTAATGTGACAATGGGATCCATTCGGATTTTTCTTGGTGTTTCTTATATTTTTGGGAGTGGTAAATTTACCACCTCCTGGATCCTTTGACTCTGGCTTTTGCATGAAATTGTTTTTCTCATGCAGAAAACTTGACAAATTGTTCTCATTAACTTCAGTAAAATCCTTTATATTATTGGTGGCTTCCTTCAAATTTGTGGTTGCTTCTAAAATGCTATATCTGCTCTCAGTAGCATCTTCAGCATTCCATAGACGCCTCTCATGTTGATTTTTTGCCATAAGTTCAACAATATCCATTGGGATGTCATCTAAAGCTGCCTCTTCGAAAATCTTGTTTGTTCTCTTGCCCCATTTTTTCTTTGTTTTTTTCTGATACGCTTGCAAATCGGCTGTAGTCTCGTAATTGGATATACCAATGGAATCCTGAAATGAAAGTGTTATTGCTCCCATCCATCTATATTATGCTTTTTAGCAATTAAAGCTGTTTCATTTCTTTGAAGCTACTGAAAAAACCAAAAACTATAGAGCATTACGAACAAAAGGAAAAGGAAAAACAAAATACATAGTTGAACAAAGATATTTGGTGAGCCCGAGCCTGATGAAGTGTACTGCATGGAACAGAAACAGTTCCACGTTGCAGAAGCATGTGCAAATTTTCAAGGGTCAAACAAAAAAATCCATAAGGCGATCAAATCAAGATATGTTCAGGGCTCAAGTGCCAATTTTTGTCTCGAAGGATTTCAATTGAACACAAAAATAAAAAGATGAAAATAAAAATTAATGCAGAAGCCAGAGGAATTCTACAAGCTCTCGTGTATGTGAGCATATACAGAGGAACACATCCAAGCAGAAATGATTCTAGAAATGGAAACAGATGCAGAGCCAAAAATTTCTGCAGCATAATCAATAACTCAGTTATTATGACATGTATAAAAAAATCATCAATCTTTTTGTGTCAATAAATAACAAGTGGAGTGCAAGTGTGATAGTGTGGAGAGAGAGAGAGAGAGAGAGAGATTAGAGGGGCCAACAGATGGTTTTCTGTTATTTTTTTTGAGAAGCAATGGGGGCGAGAGAGTGTTTCCTTTTCTTTCTTTTGAGAATCAACTCAGACAAATTGCATCACTGGACATATTGATCATTCAATTCAAAGCTAATAAGCCTGCAAAGGGTAGCATGCTCAAACAATCTGTCGACGTTAAACTTTGAAAGAATGCTTTGATTAGATGCTTGGAATCCTTCCTTTATCCTGATGGTTGGGCTCCTTATACATAGTCCGCCACTGGTTATTTCGGATCGATGACTCACAATACATGTGAGTGAAACATTTAATTGAACACAAACCAAAAGAAGAAGAAAAAAGGCCTCCACAAAAGCTGATGAAACCAAGAAAAGAAAAGCTAAAAACCCCTTAGAGAATAGTGTTATTTTTGTCTTAAAACAATATGTTGGGAATTTTTGTTATTTTGAAAAATTAATACTTGGTGATGGTGAGCCTTCTCTCATTATAACGGTAAAGATTTAGCAGCATTCTAGTGCAGCAGCCTTCAACCAGTTGGGCTTGTTTATCTAGTAGCTAACAATTGTGCATAAGAAAAAGACTGTAAATATTTGGATAATTCCTAGGGCATCCACAAGTGCCATACATGACATCTTCAGAAAAACTAGAAGTGGGGATTGCTAGGGTCGCCATAAATCTCCTCACTTTCTGTGTTAAAAATAAAATATCATTCTGATTCAAATACTGAAAAAGACAGAATTTTCAATTTTCAGAGTATTCAAAGACTATGGCATCGCATCATGTTTTTTGACGAAGACTCTCAAAGAAGGACTTCGTATATTCTCCCCAGCGAAATTAGTTACAGGTAAGATTTAATGAATTATCTGATGATTACAGCTCTTAAACCTAACCAAAGCAAGATGATGCACTGCCAAGCGGGCTATGGCTAACATATAAGTAGCTTACAAATATACATTAATTACATTTAGATTAGCAAGATTGATTTCTGCTTATTGATTAGACATTTGCAAGAAAATTTCAGCAATCACTTGTAAAATCCTACTATTGATACTTGATAGTAGACAGCTTTTGATATAAAAGCACTAATCATAGATGTAATATATACCAATGATCTGCTCAAACTTAATAATAAGACCAACGAACTCCATTGACAACAAGATAGCATCTCCAGTTAAACAGTGGAGGAAATCGAAACGAAGCAAGCTAACCAGACAAATGACTTATTTGAATAAAAAGATCCCAGAAAGAACTAATCTTAGCAACAGCAGATGAAACATCCATACCTTTGTCCAATGTATCACGGAAGACTCTCCATTTTCAACTCGAGGAGTCCTCTTCTTTCTCGCGGTTGACTTTTTACGTGTACCCAAAGGATGATCCTGATGTGGAACAATCTGCAGGAATTCATCTTGCAGGGAATAATTAATGGCAGCATCAATAGATCCTCTTTCTACATCTCCTCCAAAAGTTTGAACTTGTGAAGGATTCAATGAAGACCTCATATCTTTGTCCCTAGGCAATTTAATTTGCTTCTGGTGGTCAATAATCTTTCTTTTCTTCCCTTTTTTAGCCTCATTACAGACCCGACCATTTTGTAGAACTTTCCCAATGGATATATCAGGAGATATAAATTTAATGAAGTCAGCATCAGCATATTTGGCTTCAGTGTTCTCTTCATGATTCTTGATTTTTTCAGGCAATCCTTTGCGAAAATGCATCAGGGAAGCTACCCCGTCTTCAACTTGAAAAGTCTTCTTTCTCTGCTTAACCATGACAGGAGGCTTTCTTTGATTTTTCCAGACAGCCACATGATTTTTAAGACCAGGGCCTACCCCAGCGTACGCATCTGACGCCGATTCAGCATTTTTATTATAATTATGGACTTTTTCAGGTAAATCATACCCCTCACTTTTTATTATATCACTTAACAAGCGTACCTTCCGAACTTTTCTCCGATGTGAAATCCCATTTGAAGTGTCATCCTGAATTGGATTATTTCGATGGCTACTTTTAGTTTTTATCAAACTCCTAATATTTTCAGAAGATTCATAGTCACTTTCACCTACTCCCATTGAATGAAGCTCATCTATACGGCTTTTGACAGCATTTGGGGCATCATCAATTTCAATACTGATACTGACTTCCAGCGGTATCCCATAATCAGTCCTTCCTATCTCATGTTGTTCCTTCATTTTACCTGAATTCTTTCTGTTACTAATGCATGTTGGGATTTCATAATCCCACTCAGCACCAGCACCTTCACGCTCTCCATTGACTTGACTAATCATTTCAACGAATCCATTTCTTTTTGATTTAACATTTACCATTTCTGAAATATCCTTATCATGAAAAATAGGCTTACAAGAAATTGGAGTTTCACAGTTTAACAAGTTGCACCCATGCTTGTTTGTTTCTAAACCAATTGATTCTTTTGTATTTATTTCTCCAGCCTGCCATGGTTCAGATATTTTTTCATCTATACTTGTCTTCTGTGTTATCTGATTCACATAATCATCTGTACTATGATCACTGCCTTTAGATGTATGGATATCTGCATAAACCAAAAGAGATGAGACACAAATATCAACTTTATTAGTCAAGAGATAGAAGACTAGTTGAGGTGATTGAACAATAGTATCAGATATACCCTACTATACCTTCTCCTAAAGTGTTCATGGATTTGGCATCATTCTCTTTCTTTCCAGCAACAGCACTTGCAGAATCGAGCTTTCGCAGACAGTTTTGGCAATCCCACCGTTTGAATTCAGTAATACGAAACGGAGGTAGCATGTTGGAATATTCTTCCAAGTTATTATAGTCATCGTGCATTAGAAATGGCCAACAAATCTTCCTATCTCTTTTATGAATCTCAGCAACATATCCACTGTACTCATGATAGAAACAACACGTTAAAAAACTTCCACTTCATTAGCAGACTGACTCTTGCTAATTACGTTAAATAATATACTTTGGCTCCAAAAGAAGTACTATAACTAAATTATTCAAAAAAAAAAAATCATTAAACTAACAGGAAAGAAAAAAAAACCTCACCACCATATGTGGAAATCTAAAAAGGCAAAGAGAAATATTAATGAATTATGCACAGAAGAATCCACAGTAGTCCTATACATCTCCTTTTCTGAATAACTACGTATGTAGAAATCGTAGAAGTACCAAATAATAAGTCACATAACAGTTTTTTAAAGAATTATTCCCTAATTCACATTTCCAGAAAAGTAGTATGAACATACAAACCTAATCTAAATCTCTTAAGTAACTGAATGAACTGACAACCCAAATTCATAAAGAAAAGATGAACAATTGCTCAGCACAAAACCCATCATTTTGAGTGTTCTCGTGATGAATACTGTCAATAGTACATACGTGATAGCCCATAATCCCATGTTCAAATTAAATCCATTGGGTTTCTGCAACACACATAATTTTTTAAATACAAAATAATTACAGGCCACAAACTTACCGAATGGAAAAATGCCCGCATTTGCCTGCCTCTTGGTTGTCATTGGCACCACTTAGCTTAACAGATCTTGAGTCATTGAGCAACCTGTTAAACTTGGAAACAGTAATAAGCTTGCTTCTTTCGCAATTGCACTTCTCTATAACACATTCCTCCATTCCACAAAACACAACAGAAGTACCCCACAGCTTAAAGCAATAGCACTATCTGCATAGAAAGTATGCTTAACTTTTTCCTCATCATTGGTAATAGAACAAATTATTTAGTTAAACCACTTTAAAATTGAAAATCACACATAAAATCACGCATAAAAATTAAATAGAAAACACATAGAAAGGTTTATTTGTAACATCTGACACTTTTGACATGAAACAAATATAAATTCTTCTTTTTCTTTCCCATAGAATCAATAACTTAGTCATACACATTTACACATATTACAAATTACATCATAAACTCATGCATCAAATTCCAGATTCAGACACAAAGTTTCATAGTGAAACTTGATATTTCTATTTATGATAATCTATTATCCAATCAACCATTTTCATAATGCGAAACAACAAAAAAACAACCACATAGTAGATCTCATTCACAAAAGATA
Organism: Chloranthus sessilifolius; assembly: GCA_021018995.1. NCBI lineage: Eukaryota > Viridiplantae > Streptophyta > Magnoliopsida > Chloranthales > Chloranthaceae > Chloranthus > Chloranthus sessilifolius. The sequence continues at coordinate 98,511,035 of CM037593.1, forward strand.
CTAAATCCCAGCCCCTACATTCAGTAAAAAAAGTTTTTTGTCTTCCTGATTCACAATAGAATCCACAATTTTGCCATAGACGGACCCCTAAGAGATCCCGATTACAACATAAAATAATGCTTCCAAGTCCAAAATCCATCAACCAGTAGGGCTTACTTGCAAAACAAATGACTTCCTACATAAAATATAGAAGAAGTAAACAAAGTTTCTCATTTCTACAACTTATTATAGAACCCCACTATTTACCAAAACTTCTACAATATCCAACTTATACAACATAAAATCATGCGTTAAAGAATTTAAATAAACAAATACTAGGGTTTACTAGCAAAATATTTGGCAAGGTTGAAAACAAAATAAAAGTAACTCTATGATGAGAACAGCAAACACAATCCATCATAAAATTATGCACCGACGTTCAACATCAAATTCAAATAGGGTTTATACAAGAAAAATTTATAATCTAATGTGAAATAGGAAACCCTAATTCGAAAAACAAAACCAACTCCAAATCAGCAATAACATCAGGTAGCACAAACCAAACCATATTACACGGATTCATCAAACACAATAATGAAAATGAAATCTATACCCAACAACAGAAAACAAAAGCCAAACGCTAACAAGAATTAAACACTCCAATTACATCCGATAACAATAATAGTAATAATAATAATAATAACAAAAATGAAGCTGAATCCATTTGAGTATTGCACTAACCCTAACCCAGAAGACCACCAAATCAAACAAAGAGATTTAGGAGACATAATAGAGTAGTTATCGAGAAAAAAAAGTACCTTTTTCTGATGGAGAAAATCGAACGTAATGATACGAAAAGGGCGTCGAAAGAGAGATCATTTGACGGCGAATCTGGTGAGATGTAATTGGAGAGAATAGGAGATGAGGAGAGAGAAGAATTGGATTATAAAGTAGATGGAAACCCAAGTTGTCTTTTAGGGTTTTGAGGGTAGAGAGAGAGAGAGAGAGAGAGAGGGAGAGAGAGAGAGAGAGAGAGAGAGAGAGAAATATTTGATGTGGTGGCATGTCATGAGTCATGGCACCATCATGTGTTGATCAGAAATGGAAAAGATGGAGAGCCGAATGAGTGAGCTCCAGCATGTCCCATGTTTTCGGTGCTCCCCACATCATCTCTCACCTCCTCACAGGCTTCATAAGGTTATGAAGCAATATAAGAATACCATAAAAAGCCGACTTGGAAGTAGGGATGCTCATTCGGTTAACCGAAACTTAAAATTTCGGTTTTAGGTTCGGTTCAGCCTGAACTGAGACAAATCCGTTTGATTTCGGCTCATTTTTTTTTTTAATTTCAAAATGGAAACCAAATTGGTTCCGTTTTAGTTTTTTTAACATTTTTTTTTGTTTTTATCCTTTTCATTGGTATTTTTCGATAAATTTTTTTTTCTAATCCAACCTAATTAGTTTTAGGTTTCCGCCACCCAAAATTGAAACCGAACAGACTTAGAGAACGTTTGATTTTTTAATTTTTTTGTTTGGTTTTTCAATTTAATTTATTTTTTGTTTTGAATTGATTTTGTTCTGGTTTGGATCACAGTTTTTTCGTTCGATTTCGATTTACAGCTGAAAACTTACATCCCTACTTGTAAGGAGTTCAATACTGGCCCAAAATTGAAACCGGAACTGACTTACTACTAAGTTTGGCTTTTTTTATCAGTTTTGAATATGTTTCGGTCTGGTTCAATGCACCGTTTTTCGGTCGATTATGATTTCGGTTGAAAACTTGCATCCCTAGTTACCGGGTTGGGCACATAAACTTGACCTGCCATGTCGGGTTGGGCACGACACAAAGCATCAGAGCTGACTACCTTTGAGTCGAGTCAGGTCGATCAAAAATGGGTCAAAGTGGGTCAAACAGACCAAGTCCAGTGCTTTAAATATAAATTTAAGTTGGAATTTTTTCACCAAGCCGGGTCAAGTTTGGACGTATACCCTTGACCCATTGGGTTGGGTCCGGTTGCACCAGTAGGTTGGTTTGATTCGGGCCAGGTAGGAGACATGCCATTTACCCACATTGCAGCCAAAATTTTGGCCCAGCCCATCTTGATCCATCGACAACCCTAGCTGTCAATGTCATTGGATCCGATCAGGTTGCGGATGTGTCAAAAATAAAATGTGTCAACTTGACCCATTGACAAGCTTGTCTCATGTCTTCGGTGCTCCCCAGATCACCCTTTACCTGCTCAGTGGCTTCATAAGGTTATGAAGCAACGCAAGAGTTCCATAAAAAATCGGATTTATTACCGAGTACAAATGTACAATGATCACAAATTTACCGACCTTCAGGTCGGGTCGGGTCGGATCGACCAGACCACACTCGAATGTTATATATAAATTGAAGGAAAATAGGACCTAGACCATTGGGTAGGTTCGGGTCTAATCGGGGTCTATGATTTGGTCAGGTCAGTAGGACATATGCCCTTTATTCACTAGGCGGATCAGCTTGAAACCCAACCAATATGCCGGGTTGAACATGGTACCATTTGCAGGCTGTGTTTGGGTTCTCTTTTTCACGAAATTGATGGGCAATTTGGTCCTAGCTCTCAACATAAATCCTAGGCTGTGTTTGGGTTAGCTCTTTTGCTCTTCTGCTTTTGTAGAAAATTGCTTTTATGTTTAATAACACAGCTTCTCGCCCCATTTGCTCTGGTGGGAAATTGTCTTCCGTGATAAAATTGATCTTTGATTGCTCTCTGTTAGAGCAGATTTTATCAACTCTAGTTGAGAGCAGGCAATGAGCAATCTGCTTTTATAAGAGCTAACCCAAACGCAATCTAATAAGAATGAAAGTGTGTTATTATAGGGTGAACAGCCTTGTCACTAAGGTGGACAAGGATCAAGGATGCTAACATGCCAAGATTAAGCCTAGCTCCGCCCTCTATGGACTAAGGTCGGTATGGCCAATTAATAAACGGGCTGGCAGCGTCTCGATTAGCAATCAAACTGGGTAATCAACTTGTTTAAAACTCAGCCCAACCCGATCAATTGAGACCATTTATATGAAATTTTTCAAAACGTAAAGTGGCTTTCCTCGACTGCCTGCCTCATACGTCGCCTGACTCCAGTCCTTAGAAACTCTTAGGTAGACCCAACTCTCTGACCGTCACTACATCATTGATGGTTTAAGATGGCGGTAATCCATAATGTCCAAGTCGTAGGCCGTACATTGAAGGGAAATCACCTTACAAATCACTCTTTTTGAGATATTTGAACCAACCATCCGATTTATGTACTTGAATATCAACCATTGTTCTTAGTTTTTAATGGATGATATTAAAGTTAATAAGATGATTTATATGAACTTATAGGCACAATTCTTTGGCTGAGACATGTCTAATGATGGATTGTCCCTTGCACGATTTTGATTGATCTCAAATATGTAGCACGTGAGGTAATGGTCAACCACATTTTAGTAGTTGGGTAAGATAAAAAGTCTAGTTTAATGATATAAGTTAAAAATAGGGGCGAGTCGGGCTTTTGGTTGGCCTGAATATTTTGGATTTAAAAAATTAGGCAAGACCCGGTCAAATCAGGTTCAGACTGGCCTGGATTTGGGTCAAGCCCACCTTTTTCTATTAAAATAATCAAGCTTGGTCGGGCTAGCCAGACATTGAGTGGTCGGATTATTTTTTTTCCTAAAAAGAAAACCATACAAAATCCGGCTGGGCTCGGCACGGGTGCATTAGAACTTGGGCTTTTTATTTGAGTCCAAATCCGGTCTGGGCCCGTTGACAGCCTCAGGTTAAAGATGATTTAAACCGAATTTAGAGATTAAATGTGGGTGAGTAGCGTTTATACCCACTAGGGATGGTTGCCGTGGGCATTTGATGCTATACTCATGGAATCATTTTTATGCCATGTGACGCATGGGTTTATTGGTATATCATGTACATTGGACCCATATCATGGCTACTAGTTGGTTTGTTTAAACCTATTTTGGCCCTTCATATATTAACACTTTTTTTTTTTTTTATATAAGCATATATTAGCACTTGGAGCCTCATAATCATATAAGTAGAGGTTTATCTATTTTATTCGTTTATTTATTTAAATCTGACTAAATCCGATTGGGTATGACTATTCTCACTTGTTAGTATCAATACAATTTTCCACAAATGAAAATAATTGATTGATTTGAATAAAATGATTGAGATTATATTCTGTACCAATCTTCCTCAGTATAGATCTTAAGATCATGACACGCCTATCAAACATTTAGATATTGATTCCACACATCCCTAAAAGTGAAGGTCGACTCTTTTACCCATGAATCAACCTCTGACCATCTTAACCTCTGACCATCTTAAGATCTATCGTGAGTAACATCGGAACTAAAAATAATCTCCATCGGCTGATTTAGATCAGTCAATGATTTTCCTCCATAGGCAAATTTCCAAAATCGATGTTTGCTCACCAACTTTGGCGACTAGGCCAATACTCTATTCTAGAGCAAAATAAAAGAACTACAATAGTCAAAAAGGAGATAGTGGTTCACCCTGATCTTCTACACAAGTGATCTTGAGAACATGACGTACCTATCTAATGGTAGTTTTTTAGTCCCTGTATCATAGATCTAAACAAAAGACCATTTTTTTGGTGCTCCATAATCTGAAGATCTCTTAGTTGAAAGATTGGGGTGAAACACAATCTCAATCACCTGATTCGAAGGAATCAATAATTTTCAAGGGGTCTGAGACGTGAGCGCTTTTAAAAAATGCGAGGGAGCTTTTAAAGGTACCCATATTTGGAGGTGTTTAGAAGTTGGAAGAAACCACTTGGATACGATATTAGTAGTGTTGTACATAGTTTAAAATGAAGAGATTGTAATTTTGGGACTTGTCTGACTTAAAACACCATCTAAGGTGTCTAATTCAAAGGCCATGATGTAAAGATGCGTGTGCCAAAGATCAGCACAAAAAATGATTTCTATCATCTAATTTAATGCAAGCAACCATGAACCATTGATTAGCTTTGACTATGTTGAATTTGAAGATTAGAGATTGTATTTCATGCCAACCTTTGGCACCATCGATATGCATAATGTCCTTAAAGTCAGATGGCTTAAATGTTGTTCCACACAAGGATCAAAATTCTGGATTTCGTTTCGATTTTGGTGGGGGCCGAAACCAAAATTTTGGACCGGAATTTCGGCTGAAATCTTCAAGCACATATAAAATAAACCAAAATTTCATATTATCCATTTCGGCCGAAATTTTGAACCAGGTTCCACATGACACATATTCCAAAAATAGCAAGTCTTCTTCAACTTTCCACAAGGCAGAAATCACAACGTAGCAAGTCTTCTTTCAAACTATGTGCAATAACACAAATCTCATGTGCAACTCTCTCGTGAAACTAGTTGCTCCCTTAGAAATTATCCTAATTCCTATGTATGGCTTATTACAGGTTGAGAGTGCCTTTATATCGACCCACCGAATCTTTGAGTTCACCCACACTTAAACCTATTGACTGCTTTGAATTCGACGATATAGATCGTTTTTCAACCCAATCTTTCCAATGATGCATCTTGAGATCATTCTCTTACCATCCACCGTCGGTTTTTGATATCACATGGTATCCATTCCAAAAAAATGATATTAACATCACGTGAAACTCATCACGCTCAAATAAGGTCACTTTTTGGGATGTGTACCACATGAAATAAAAAACATACCGTTTGATTTCACGCCCATGATCTCAAGATCAATTTTGTGAAAGACTGGAATGAAAAACGATCTGCATCGTCAGATTCAAATCAATCAATAGGTTTCAACGTGGGGAACTCAAAGATTCGGTGGGTGGAATTAAAGGTACTCTTACAAGGTACGGGCCTTACGGCTTGCTAGCTTCATTATACCCTTGGATTTTGATCAGATGGGGCCCACCAACTGTAACACCTGCCCCTTCTAAATTGGGCGAGTCAACCAGTTGACTCAAGCCCAACCTACGTAAGCCTATCAACTAGAGTGACCCAAGACCCTAGCCCCAAAAATATGGAGCACTCATGAAGGGCACCTCAAATTGGGACACTTACTAGTGACACCCAAAGACCATTCTCAAATAAATTATGTGGTGGGTGACATAACTAAAGCCACCCACACCCAATCTAAAATCATACAATTAGTACTCGGACTTGCATCCGAGTGGACCACATCAATGAACTCACCAAAAATTATGATAAGCCTAAAGTGATGACCTCAAGATCATCATCAATGGTAGTGATCAAATCAACCCACTACAAAAATATGCGGTATTTGCTCATCTTCGCCGGCCATATTAATCTCGGGATGATGAGACAGTCCACTATCGTATGCAGGATTATCATGGAGACCCTATAAGGGTAGGTCATTACTATTGGTAAGGTTTATCCTCTGTATTCCTGACATTTCCACTTTTCAAAGAGTGCTTATATGCTCTTGATGGTTCTTTTATACTTTAACTCGTGTGGGTGTGTAAAAAAATGGAAAAATAAAGCAAAAAAAAAAAAAATTCAAACTAGACAAATCGGAACAACCCTAGTAAAAAGGTCCCATCGCGATCGCCAGCCTGTTGGTAGATGCTTTTTCTAAGTCCAGAAATAAGTGGCCCAATTCGATCCAAGTGGACTTTGTTTGTAATGGAAAATACTATAGAATAATAAAAGGAAAATGCAGAAAATAAAGGGAGATAAATTCTAAATAGAGTGTATCGGGGGTTGATGCGATCGCCAATTACAGATATTTATCGACGTTGTAACACGTCACTAATCATGCTTCGCAGGACGCTGGTTGAACTCTTTTACTGAACGTCGGCCTGCCAACTTCAACAACTATGGGTTGCTTAAAGTCTGACTAGTTTGGTCTTCCTACTCTTACTGGGATCTATCTGAAAAAAAGGGATGTGGTGACCCCTTATACCAAGGAGGACCAGCCTCGTTCCTGAGTACCTTCCGTAAGCTCCCTTGGGTAAATCAGGATGACTATGGTTGATTTTCTAAAACAATATGCAAGATTGTGTCCGTCTCTAAGGGCACTAGGGTTTGAGGGTTTTTTTTTCGGCAGGGGTTTCCTAGGGATTGGATCTAAGGCTGGGCGTTTGTTCCTTCAGTACTCTTTAGAGAATCAAGTTTAGTAGATCAGTACCACTAGCTTAACTACCCTGAGATTTCTAGATATGATTTTACAATTATGGGATCCCAAAGTACAACTCAACTCCTTTATTTGAAAACCTCAGAGAGAACCCCAAATTTTCAAAAGGTACAAGCTTGAGAGAGAAACTTTGTTAAAGAAACTAGTGAGTTTGCCTGTGGGGTAGGGGTCTATTTATAGGTATACGAATAATTAAACGCATGGAGTCATATACACAATTGAGGAATTGCGCGCATAGACAGCCACGAGTAATTGAATTATGTGCATGGAATCATGCGCACAACCTTCCAGAAGTTGGTCACCGACTGGGGAATGACCGACTGACTAGCTCAGCAGGGTGTCCTAGTTCCAACTTGCGTGGAACTAATTACGCGCATGGAGGCATGCACATAATCCAATTATGTGCATGGTCCTATGCGCATAATCGGGGAGTACGGGCAGTCCTATGGGTCATAGTCCCGGTCCAACTTTTGACCAATTGCTCGCGTCTAGAGACACATGCAATCGAATCATGCGCATAGGTATATGTGTATAATCAGGGACTTTAGGCGATGTACAGGAGATGTACCCCAATCCACTTGGACTGATTGTGCGCATAGATTTATGCATGCAATCTAATTATGCGTATGGGTTTATGGGCATAATTTGGGAATCTGCCAGGCTGGGTCGGGTCTGAGTGTACGAGCTGAGGTTTCAACCTAGAACTCGACCACGCACTATGTGAATAGTATATGGTCCCCTCATTTAGGGTGGTTTTAAGGCTCCCGAAAATAGTTGGTCCCTTTCCGAAAGTCATGGGCAAGGTCAAAGGTTGACCGAACAAGTTTGTATACTCCAAGAGGACGAAAATGAGATGTTTATAGCAACGAAAAAGAAACGCCAATGCGACGCGCCCACGCTTTCGAACTGAAACGAGCACGCTTCGAATGCGAAGCGCCTGCGCTTCCTACACAAAGCAATTGTATTATTCATATAATTGATTCACTGTGAGTCTATGATACCACACTTTCCATCGTCCCCTATTCTGTTTGGCTTTGTCCAACGGTAGTAGCCATCATTCTGACCCTCTTTAGTAGGCAAGTTGTGATTTTATGACCCAACTCACCACAGCTCTTACAATGATGTCTCTTTTTCGTTTGATTATTCAAAACCAACTTTCATTTCAAACTTTATTCTGTCATTGTTGTTTGGCCTACCTTTGGTGACACATTGTCTTGGATCATGCACTATAATATTGGCATGCTCTTGCAATGAACTTTCGTCACTAGCCTGGGAGGAGCCCCCCGAAGAGGATGCGATGCTAGTGCGTCTTTCATTGTCCTCTTCCATTCTAATGGCCTCTACGCCTTCTAATAACTTCATCATCCCTTCCAACGTGTAATCCACTAAATTATTCGATTTTATCCCCAACCGAATTAATTTTAGTCCAACTTTTCTCACCATCTATATTTTTATCGTAGATACAGAATTGGAATCATCTTTCTCACCGACCCCCAAACATATAGTATTGTATTTAGCATCTTTCGTCAATCGAGGTAGAATTTACTTAAAAGAAATTTGGTCTACCTCTTTCTTGAAATAAGCATGGCAGATGTTAGAACACAACAAACCCTCTATCAAAAGTGCTTGCAAATCACAAGTGGTTGTGGCATCTCTACATTCGAAACAAACTTTGAATGTTCGACTACTATCCTTTGTACCATCCCCACAACTTTTATGCACTTGGGGTACAATAAACGGTCAAGTTTCCTCTTTGACCACCTATTGGGCCTTAAAAGAGGCAAATTTTCGAAACTCAGAGTGAAATCTATCGAACATAGTTCTCGTATACACAACAACAGCTTGCCTCTCGATTGAATTTCCGAACAAGAGCTTCGATGTCGTAGACATTTATACAAGATCCTCCTTATTTTCTTTATCGCGACGAGATTGAACGGCAAGATCGTATTGCTTGATAAATTTCGTCAAACACGTCTGGGCATTGACATAGGTGCCAAAGAAATAATTTATACTTTTTTCGCATTGCGTAGTGATCATGCCGGCCCAAAAGGTATCACTCAAGTAGCATAGAATCCATTTCCTTGTAAGAGCGTGCATTTGTTTGAATCAAACGTTGTCTTGTAATTGAAACTCATCGACGAGTTCTGCCCATCTCCTTTCAAAATCATCAATCGTTTAATTGAACTTGTACTGATTATACTCTCCCGAAATTCTCAAACTTTACTTTCAGCTAAGAGAGATGGTTCAATTCATTCCTCCCTATGTGTTATATGCAGAGGCAATGCGTGGTCCCTGGATAACTTCGGAGATGTCCTTTCTCATCTCATTGCATTGATCAGTGATGATCGCATTAGGTTTCTTATGACCCATGCACTTCAACCAGGTATTAAACAACCAAATGAATGTCTCCTCTGTCTCATCCGCAAGCAACACACATCTAAAAAGCGTTGTCTGCCAATGATGATTGACCCCTGTGAATGGGGCGAAAGGTAGCAACAATTTATTTATTTCGTAAGTGGTGTCGAATTCTACCACATCACCAAATTGTTGATACGCCATCCGTAATCTGTGATCAACCCAAAATATACTGCGCATATGATATTCTTTGTCTAGTTTGGCTTCAAATAAGAAATCATCTCCTTTATTCTGCCTATCAAGGAAGGTCTTGATCATGGTCATGCACATCAGATGGATATTACTCTCCTTTCTTATATTCTTTAGGTAATCTTGAATTTTTTAAGGGCTTACTGTCACGCCAGCCTCTCCATCCAAACTCATCAAATGCTCCTATCAACGATTTACTTGGCTCAATCATTTTATTATATGATCGTAATTCCTTCACCTTCGTAGGTGTATACAACTGATAACTATGCGGCTCTCTAAATTTCATTACCTCTACAACTTTTGGTCATCGATCATAATCTTCAACCTTGCCTCACATCCGCATCTGTTATCTCTTGAATACTTTATATCGCCGTGTAATTTGTGCTTGTCATGCTGCTTGAACCTTTCGAACGAACATATATATATTTTCTCTTTATAATCTCCCCCTTTGCGGATTTGTAAGTGTTATTTTTCCTAACACTGAAACCAACTTTCTTGGTGTATAAATTAGAGAAGTTGTATGCCTCATTTTTATATTTGAATTTCAAGCCTATACGTAGCTTTCATTCCTCGCTGGTATTCTTGGACCCTCCACAATTATCTAGCATTTCCATATCACTATCACAATCAAATGAAACTCCTTCTAAAAAAATCATCTCAGAGGTGAGAAATAAATCAACACCACCTACATTGAATTTTTCAATGGAATCCATTACAGTCCCTACATTGGACCTAAAATAGATCAACAATGGACTAATAAGGAAACCGATTTAAAAGGAAGCGATGACACGATAATGCAAAGTGCCAGTGCTTCAATATGGAAGTGCTTGCGCTTCTCACTCGTCGCTTCCTATCACTTTCCATAAGAAGCATGTGCTTCTATGTCGATTATAATTTATATATTTTTAAATGTTTACAATTCTATGATCTCTACCCTGTAAATAAGTGAAGAGAACCGTCAAATACAAGTAGATGAGGAAACCGCTTCACATACGAAGCGCTGCCACCCGAGCGCAGAAGCGACGACGCATCTCTAACATATATATTTCAATATTCATAATTTTATGATATGTATACTGAAAATAATATACAAAAACGTCCAAACTTGCCTCAAATGTCACTCTTTTGCGTTTCTATCCAGTAGGAGCTTCAGGAAAAAAGAAAAAGTTATCTCTTTTGCGCTTCTATCCAATAGGAGCTCCAGAAACAAAGAAAAAGTTCCCTTTTATACTTCTATCCAGTAGGAGCTCTAAGAAAAAAGAGAGTTTCTCTTTTACGCTTCTATCTAGTAGGAGCTCCAGAAAAAAAGAGAAAATTGTCTCTTCTGCACTTCTATCCAATCAGAGCTCCAGTGAGTTTTTCTACAGAGAGACCTTGCAGAGAAGCACAAGCGAGAGAGAGAGAGAGAATAAAATGAGAGAGAGAAATAACCTAAAAAGAGAGGGAAAGGGAAGGAAGTTATAACATTTTTTAAATTATTTTACTGTCATATTTATCACCCATATCATGACAAGACCTTCCCCTTGGGACCCGCGCTTCCTTCCTCCGTCAGGTATAGCCTCGCTTTCCTACCTACTACTTACTCTCTAGTACCTACTTTACCTACCAGTGATAATAGGAAAACCCCGTTGTGGCTAACCCGAGTTAGTGCAAAGCATTTTTCACGTGTCCACTCCCCATTGGGGGAGTGTAGAGAAATCTCTATACTCGAACGCATTGTCTCCTTTGCCATATATATATATATATATATATATATATATATATATATATATATAACAACGGTTACATGTACGGTGAGCTTATCCCAATGTTCAACGTGGAGCTTCACGTGGCACTCAAAATACTGTTTTGGTTTCACGTGAAGCAAAATTATTTTGTTCAGCTTAATCTTCTAAAAACATAATTTCAAAAACTCATCTCCCCTATATTTTTCTTTAACTTTGAAATTTAGACCATTAAATTCAGACAAGGTATGACTTAAGCCTTGAGCAAATGCCTTGAATTTATTTATTTTTAATTGATCTAAAACATGCACTCTAAATCCACATGACACTCAAACAGTAATTTGGGTGCTATGTGGAGCTCCACATAGGCCCATACACCATTTATATCTTTACCATTATAAAAGAGAAGGCGAGCATCACTTGGTCCCATTTTAAAGAAAAAGACAAACTTATCCGTTCTGTATGTATAAACTATATTTAAATTATTAACATGTATGTCTTTAACTTGATGAGGGGCAAGTATCTACGTCGATACTCAATTCTCAAGATAGTCAAAACTACCCATCGTAGATTTTACCTATGGCACTTTTAAAAGCAAAGGTGTATATGCCTCTAATGAAAAGGTAGAGGATATAAAAGGAAAGCAAAAAAACCAACAATAACTGTAGTATTGGAGTTCCTAAAAATCCTCAAAATTCTCTCCAGGTACATTTCCTCCTGCCACCGGGCAACTGCTAAAAGGAAAATTATAAGTGGTGGACAGATTTATCGAGGACAAAGCAAGGTTTATAATATCGGGTAAAATTTTAGTTTCGGGCTTGACCGAAACTAAAATTTCGGCCTAAAATAAAAAATTTGGTTAAAATTTTGGGCCCTATACAAGTTTGAACCAAAATTTCGGTCCAAATTATCATTTCAGTGCGGACCGAAACCGATTATTGCGGCCAAAATTTTGATCCTTGGGACAAAGTGTAGGTGGCTAACCTAGAGAGATGTAACTAGCTGCATCCACCTCCATTAATTGAGGGGTTTTTGGCATATACCCCCTTGAGATATGCTGATATTGCATCAAACCCCTTGAGTTATGGGTATTTATTCTCCAGCCCTTACTTTTTGTGTTTTTGTTTCATATACCCCCTTGCCATTAACTAGTCGTGAGTTTATGGATGGAAAGACCATTTTGCCCTTAATGAAATCAATATTCTAAAAATACCACTATTCTAAAAGGCCCTTCATTCATCTATATTTACAAGTCATGCCATTAAAGTTTACCACTATTCTAAAAGGCCCTTCAGTCACCTTTATTTACAAGCCATGCCATTATAGTTTACTACCATTCTAAAAGGAATACCTTTAAATTCACTCACAAATTTTTTGAGTTCACCCACGTTGAAACACATCGACTGCATTGAATCAGACGATGGAGATTGTTTATCATCCCAATCTTTTATGAGATCAATCTTTAGATCATGGGTGTACCATCAGACGGTTGTTTTTTTATTTCATGTGGTACACACCCATAAAAGTAACCTTAAAATCAATTTTAAGAGTGCACGTGATGTTAAAGTCACTTTTCTGAGATGTGTGCCACGTGAAATAAAACACTGATCATTTGATGGTACGCAGATAATCTCAAGATCCATCCTATAAAATATCATAAAAACATATAATGAGTCTTGAATCATTTATCCTCCCAATATTTCATACGATGGATCTTGAGATTATCAGCGTACCATCAAACGGTCACTTTAAAAAATAGTCATAATGAACCTAGCCCATATCGCAACCAGGTCCATACATACTTCTCTGAAGAGAAACTGAGAAACTTTGCAAGTATGTAATCTCAGTAAAAGTAACAAGTCGAAATCTGCCGTAACGAACTAAAAAATATGATGAATCGGGCCTTTCAATTCAAATGTGCAATCAAGGTTGCGTCATATGGCATCAAACCCCGCATAATAAATAAGTTGAAATTACGTAGCATTAAAAACACAAGAGCAATAAACCTGACAGAAATGGCAATACTGGTTTTGCATATCCCATATGATTGCTAAAAATGATATTAAGTTATATCGCACAGGCCCTGATTAACATTTGATACTTATCCTTTGCTAAGAGTAACTGGTCAGGTCGTGCCCAGTCCAGCCTTTTGAGGGTCAAACGTTAAAAGGGGTAAATGATTCAAGACCCATCATATGTTTTGCTGATATTTCACAGGATGGATCTTGAGATTATCGATGTACCATCAAATGATCAGTGTTTTATTTCACGTGGCACACATCTTAGAAAAGTGACTTTAACATTACATGCACTCTTAAAATTGATTTTAAGGTTACTTTTATGGGTGTGTACCACATGAAATAACAAAAACGACCGTCTGATGGTACACCCATGATCTAAAGATTGATCTCATAAAAGATTGGGACGATAAACAATCTCCATCGTCTGATTCAATGCAGTCGATGTGTTTCAGCGTGGGTAAACTCAAAAATTTTGTCGGTGAATTTAAAGGTACTCATTTTAGAATTGTAGTAAATTACACTACAAAAAATACGACTATTAGCGGCAATTTTTTAAAATAAAAAACTGCCGCTATTAATACTGTCGTTATAAAAAACTGCCGCTACACTACAAAAAACTGCCGCTACAAAAATGCTAGCGGCAGTTTTTTATAGCGACAGGACTAATAGTCTAATAGTCTTTTTTGTAGTGTTATAATGACATGACTGGTAAATAAAGGTGAATGAAGGGCCTTTTAGACTGGTTGTAAACTTTAATGGCATGACTTGTAAATATAGAATGAAGGGCCTTTTAGAATGGTGGTATTTTTAGAATATCGGTTTCACTAAGGGCAAAATAGTCCTTCCGTTCATAAACTCACGACTAGTTAATGGCAAGGGGGTATGTGAAATAGAAACACAAAAGTAAGGGCTGCAGAATAAATACCCATAACTCAAGGGGATTGATGCAATATCGGCATATCTCAGGGGGGATATATGCAAAAAACCATTAATTGAGTCACACTGCACCTACAGCTCATACCACATCAGCCGCCTACACTTTGTCTTTATGAAATCTTTCCTCCATATAGCACTGTCTTGGTAGAATGCATGGCTAACGTCTTCCACCAAGGCCCCCCTCACATATTTTTTGGAAACACCCTTTTCTCTATATCCACATATAGAAATCAAAAATTTTAATTTAATTAATTTTTTTAGGGTTTCTGGCATATACTCCCGTGTTATGCTAATATTATAAGAAACCCTATTTATTCTGCACCCCTTACTTTTGTGTTTTTGTTTCATATAACCCCCTGCCGTTAACTAATCATGAGTTTATGAACGGAAAGCCTATTTTGCCCTTGATGAAACCAATATTTTAAAAATACCACTATTCTAAAAGGCCATTTATTCATCTATATTTATAAGTCATGCTATTAAAGTTTATCACCATTCTAAAAGGCCCTTCATTCACCTTTATTTACAAGTCATGCCATTATAATTTACCATTATTCTAAAAGGAGTACCTTTAAATCCACCCACAAAATCTGAGTTCACCTACGCTGAAACACATCGACTGCATTGAATCAAATGATGGAGATTTTTTATCGTCCCAATCTTTCATGAGATCGATCTTTAGATCATGGGTGTACCATCAGACGGTCAATTTTTTATTTCATGTGGTACACACCCCTAAAAGTGACCTTAATATCAATTTTAAGCATGCGCGTGATGTTAAGGTCACTTTTCTGAGGTGTGTGCCACGTGAAATAAAACATTGATCATCTGATGGTACGATTATGATCTCAAGATCCATCATGTGAAAAATTAGGAGGATAAATGATCTCCATCGTTCGATTCAATTCAATCAACGTGTTTCAGCGTTGATGAACTTAAAGATTCAGTGGGTGGATTTAAAGGTACTCTTCTAAAAGGCCCTTTATTCACCCATCAGATTCAAGACTCATCATATCGATGATTCCCCCATTAAAGCATGCCAACGTTTGGACGAATACTTAACCAATGGATGATTTGTGGCAAACGATGCAATTATTCTTGAAAAGAAAACCTTCAATCTACATGTTCCACTCAAAATACTCGTCCCTCCAATTTCCTATATGATTCAAGACCAATTTTTAGGAATTGGATTGTCTAACCGCGTCTGCTTCCATCCACCGAATCTTTGAGTTCACCCACGCTAAAACATATTGATTGCATTGAATAAGACGATGGAGATCGCTTAGGCATATCATTAGACGATCAGTGTTTTATTTCGTAGCACACATCTCAGAAAAGTGACTTTAACATCACGTATACGGTTAAAATTAATTTTAAGGTCATTTTTTTGAGTGTGTACCACATGAAATAAAAAATCAACCATCTGATGGTGCTACCATAATCTCAAGATCCATCGTGTGAAAGGTTGGGACTAAACAATCTCCATCGTCCGATTCAATGTAATCAACCGTCTGATGGTGCCACCATGATCTCAAGATCCATCGTGTGAATGGTTGGGACGATAAATGACTTCCATTGTCCAATTCAATGCAGTCACCTGTCTGATGGTGCCACCGTGATCTCAAGATACATCGTGTGAAAGGTTGGGACGATAAACGATCTCCATCGTCCGATTCAATGCAGTCAACCGTCTAATGGTGCCACCGTGATCTCAAGATCCATCGTTCGAAAGGTTAGGACGATAAACGATCTCCATCGTACGATACAATGCAGTCAATGTTTTTCAGCGTGGGTGAACTCAAATATTTGGTGGGTGGATTTAAAACTACTCTTTTTTATAAGTGGAGGGGTGGATTTAAAATAACTTTTACCACGTGTAGAGGGTGACAATTTAGTAATTTAATTTTTAAAATAATAAATATAATATTTAGGTTATTTTTTAATGGCTGATTAATCATTTAAAGTTGCATTCGTTAAAGAGGGTGTTTTATAAACACCAAAATGCTAACTCAGGAGGTTTAAAGCAAATAAAGAGAAGTTATTTGTAATATCAACATAATTGAGGGGGTATTTGCAAAAAACCCAGTTTTTAAATTGCTCTCACTCTCTCTCTCTCTCTAAAGATCACTTCCCATGGAGATATACCTCGCTTCCGCGTTGAAAGAACGCCTCACGCAGATCTTCATTGCTTCAGTGTAGAAAAATAACTCTACTTTTGTGGTAAATAGAAAGCTTTAATTTAATTGAATTTTTTTTGGAAATCTCTAAATCAGAAAAGATATTTTATATTTTAGTAAGATGCATTATTTTTTGGGTTTTATTTGGTTTTGTTTTGTGGATAAATTTTTATTCCACTTTCTTATTGGAGGAACGTGAAAATAGAATCTAATGTTCTTGGTTTTTCTTCTGATAATTTTTGCTAGAAACATATCTCTCTCTCATTGGAGTAGGTCGAGCCCTCTCTCTTTCTCTCTTTCCTCTCTGATGATTTCTCTCTTTCTCTCTCTAAAAATCCTCTCTCTCACTCTCTCTCTCTCTCTCTCTCTCTCTCTCTCTCTCTCTCTCTCTCTTTCTCTGCGTGATCCCATCTCAGAGACTGAAATGAAAAAACAAAATTGGGTAAGCCTTACAATCACTCCAAAAGACTACTTTCTCACCTATGCATTGACTGCCCTTCAATGAGATGATAGAGATCATTTTTCATCCCAATCTTCCCCACAATGGATCTATAGATCATGATAGTATTATCAAACGATCAATTTTTTTTATTACGTATAATAAAAACTAATCATCTAATGGTAGGGTCTTGATCTATAAAGTCATTGTGAGGGTCGTGATTTGTAAGGCATTGTGAGGAGATTGGGACGAAAAACGATCTCCATCATGATTCGAAGGCGGTCAACGCATGCCGTTTGGAAGAGACGGTGAGAAATCAGTCTTTTAGAGCTAGTGAGCATAAAGGGCACACTAATTTTTTTTGTAACGACCCATATCTCTCTTCTTCACCCGCTCCCATCAATGGTTTCAAATATCGGCTGATACCGATTTGGATTGCCCGATCCAGATCGATATTGGCCCAAATGATAACAATTCCATAGGTTGGATCGTTTATACACCGATATCGGATGAGGATCGATCGAATCACTTCGGATCGGCCGATCCCAAACAATATCTAAATTCATGAATCGCCGATCCACCGATACAAAGCGCTTATATACATAAATAATATTCTACGATTTACACCGAATATAAATTTTAAAGTGAAAAAAAAAGAGTAACTCAAATCTTAAGCCATGTGATAAAAAATAAAAAAAATCCTCTAAAAGCCCTAGCATCTTCTGACATCTTCTTTTAGAAAAACTTTTTCTTACCACCAAATTTATTGAAAAAAATTAAAAAATAATAATAAAAGAAGAATCTAGGATTATTATAGCGTTACAAGTGTTTATTTTTTTCCTTTTCTTTTCAAATATTTTTATAATATTTTTTTTTATCGGATGATATTGGTGATTATTAATCATATGAAGACTAATGGGTATTAACAATTTTTTCAATCCTTATATTTTGATGTCACTATTTTGAAATAAAGCAACAATTTTATACATGTTTCTTAATGTTTCTAGCACAAAAGTCTCCAATATGAAGAGAACTGATTTTTTTCTTTCTTCTCTTTCTTTTTTTTAATTGCACTTTAGTTTGTCCCATTTGGTTTCAATTATTAGTTATTAAGTGTGAAATTTAGTTTATTGGAAGACATGACCCATTTAGTTTGGCCTCTTGGGTTATTTTCTTTCTTAATGTGGATGCTGTAAATGTAAAATTAGAATAAAAGTATGGCGTATCATGCATTACACGTTAAATTGGAATCATCAGCGACTAATTTGAACAAATTATTTGGCAGCTTATAGTAAAAATATTTAACTATTGCAATTTTGCCCTAAAATGATTTTAGCGTTGGGATCACCCTATCCAATCTGCCAATACCGATCCGGATTGGTTTTGGGCTGACTGATCAGGTGACCAATTCCGATATTTGAAACCATGCACCCATCTCTCTCATGTTAGAAGTTTCTATTTTTGGTGGCCGTCATTATAGTCAATCCGTTGACCGGTAAATGATGTAAGATCAATCTTGAGATGTAATAGTTGCTAATTCAGTAAATTTGAGGGAATAAGCAACTAATAATTAAGTCTTTTAGTTAGGATATGATTGTAATTTCCAATCATAATATAATTAGTAATTTAAGTCTTTAATGGGAATGACTCATTGGCTATAAATATAAGGGCTGCTTGGTCCCAACGATTGCTCGACACACTTCAACCCTTCTTATAAGCAAAAACATCCCCATTGTGCTCATATGTATTGAGAACAGAGGGATTATTGAAGATCCAAGCAGCAACCCATCTTTCATGACTCACACCCAAGGTGAGTTAGAGATATTTTATTTTAAAGCTTTTGATAAAAACCATAATCATCACGATCTTTGCAATAAGGTACACACAAATATTTCAATTTATGGATTGCTAATTCGTATTAAAATTCATCACCGACATGGATTCCAACTAGCATGATTTCACATAGATTGTAAATTTATAAACTGAATGGTGATTACATGTAAACTCAATTTATTATTGGTCCTACTTTATTTCCATATATTGGCACCATATGTTCCAAAATTTTATTTGTATAAAAATAGAAAAGCAAATAAATAATCCTTATTTTCGAATCAATTAAATAAATATATTCACTCTTATACATCCACTCTCAAAGGCTATCAAAATTATTTTTTAATCTCATGCGTGTAACGCGATCCGAAAAGAGCTTGGGAGGTAAGCCTTTAGTGAGAGGGTCAGCCAACATGAGTGTCGACTGATCTGTTCAACAGATACAATTTAATTATGAACTATCTCTCTTGCAACAAGATATTTGATATCAATATATTTAAAACCTCCACTAGTCTTACTGTTATTGGAGATAACTATCGTAGCAGAATTGTCAATAAGATTCTCAGTGGCCTTGATATACTATCAACAATTCGAAGCCCCGAGATAAAATTCCTCAATCATATCGCCTCACATATTGTCTCAAAACATGCAACGAATTCTACTTTCATAGTAAACAAAGTAGTTAGTATTTATTTAACGCTCTTCCAAGATATAGGTCCACCTGTAAGTATAAATATATAACCCGATGTAGACCTACGGGTGTCTGAACACCCAACATAGCCGGCATCTAAATAACCAATAATTTTAAAGATATTTAATATTTTTTACATGAGCATGTATCCTTTTGTCCCTTATAAATAGTAAAAAACCTTTTTTATTGTTTTCCAATGGTCCAAATCAGGATTACATTGATACCTACCAAACATACTAACTATATATGCTATATCTGAACAAGTACAAACTTTTACATATATGAGACTCCCAACTGCCGATACATAGGGATTGTCTCCATCTGCTTTCTTTTCAAATCGATCATGGGACTCTGAAGTAGACTAAATTTATCACCCTTAATGACAGGGGTAACAGTAGCAGAGCAATTATGCATGTTAAATCTTTTGAGAACTTTAAGTTCTTTGAGAAAATTCCAATATGTCACGGGCTCCATCTCGTTGAATCTCAATTCCTATCGCGTAAGAAGCTTCACCAAAATCTTTCATATCAAAACTCTTTGATAAAAAGTTATTTCTCATGTAACATGTTTAGACTATTACTCACAAGTAATATATTATCAACATACAAAACAAAAATGATAAACTTGCTCTCACCGATTTTAAGATATATACATTGATCCATAATATTTTTTTTTTAATCCAAAGTTTGAAATAACTTCGTGAAATTTCAAGTACTATTGGCGAGATGTCTGCTTTAAATCATATATAGACCTTTTGAGTCTGCAAACTAAATGGTTCTCCCCCTCAACCTGAAAACCTTCAGGTTGTGTCATAGACATCTTCATGCAAGTCACAATTCAGAAAAATAATTTTTACATCCATTTGATGTAATTCTAAGTCAAAATGAGCTACCAATGTCATGACTAACCTGAAAGATTCCTTTTGAGAGACATGAAAAAATGTCTCTTTATAGTCTATTTCCTTCTTTTGAGTGAACCCTTTAAATGATCTTGGATTACGACCTGTTTCAGAGTATCTATTAGAGTACTCTCCGCCCTATCAGATTTCACAATTTTAATCTTCGAATTCAGTTGTAACTCAACTTCGACTTTATAAATCTTAAATATACCCAGGACCTCAGATTTCTCATAGATAAAAAATATATAACCGAAACGAGAATAATGATCAGTGAAGGTAATAAAATACTTTTGGCCACCAATAGTAAGAATTAAAAATGGTCCACAAATATCAGTGTGAACTATTTCTAGTAAACTCGTGCTTCTAATAGCTTATTTCTTATTAATCTTTGTGGGTTTTCCTTTAACATAATCTACACAAGTATTGAAGTCAGAGAAATTGAGCTCATCGATTATATCATCTTTAACTAACTTCTTCATTCTATCGTTAGATATATGGCCTAAACATTTATGCTATAAGATGCAGGAGTTGTCGATTACTTATTTTCATTTCTTACTAACTTTACCATCCACATGTATAGAAATTAAAGATTGGGCGTAAGCTGAATCCAAATTCAATTTCTAAAGATTGCCCACTAGTGAGCCACCACTCACAATATCAGAATCAAATAATAGAGTAAAAATATTATATCCAAATTTAAATCCAAAACCTAATGAATCCAATTTAAAAATTGATATAAGGTTTCTAATGATACTTGGAACGTAAATAATATCAATTAAATCTAAAATGAAACTATTATCTAAATAAGACGGAGAGTCCTAATGGCCTTCACATCTGCTTCTACTCTGTTTTCGAGTTTGATAGTTCGTTCACCTTTACTTACCTTACTGCTGGGTTGAAATCTCTGTATTGAATTACTTATGTGAATAGTTACACCAGAATCTATCTACCAAGTATTGCGTAAAGCATCAATATAAAGTGATTCAAAACACACAAAGACTAGGTCATTATCTTTCTTAACTAGTCAATCTCTGTATTTATGACAATCCTTCTTGATGTGTCCCTTCTTCTTACAAAAGTAACACTTGATGTCAGAAATAGATCCTCTAGTTTTTCCTTGTTTGGTTCATGGTGGAGAAACTTTTACGTTCTTTCCTTTATATGATCCATTCTTTCTCTTGAGATTTCCTTTCGATGGTTCAAGAGTGACATAATAAACACTTTCAGATATTCCAGTCTTAAGTCTCTCTTTTTCTTGGACACATTGAGTGATAAGTTCATTCATCTTCCATTTATTTTTCTATGTATTATAATTAATCTTGAACATGTCGAATTGTGCAGGAAGAGAAATCATGATAAAGTGAACAAGATAACCCTCAAAAAAGTCGATCTTCATTTCCTTCAATTCAGCCGTCATGCCACTCATTCTCATTATGTGATCTCGCACGCCACTATGACTATCATATTTTATAGTTCCCATTTTAACAATAAGACTACTGGCATGTGCCTTAGAAGTCTCTTAAAATTATTCCTGAATGGCTTGCATGAATTTCTTTGCACTAGGCAAGTTAGGAATACCTCCTTGGATCGCAATAATAATGGAACTCTTTATGATCATAAAGGTCATACAATTTAATTTATCCTATTTTTTCAAATCCGTATTATTCACTTTCAGATTCTCAGCTGAGGCATCGACAGTAAGCACCTTGGGTTTATCAAATCGTATAACATTGTCAAGATTCATGCAACCGAAAATAATTTGAACTTGTTCCTTCCATTTACCATAGTTTGAACCACTCAAAGATTTAATTCCATTAATTATAATAGTAATAGAAGATGTGTTCAATGCTGCACAATAATTAAGGATTTTATTATGTTCACATACAATTATAGTAACTATCAATTCCATAAGATTATATTTATAATGTTTTACACAAAAGTTAAATTATGTCAAAGAATATAAAATAAAATAAAATAAAACTATTGCGATTTTATTGGGAAGCAATTTATATCATTGTGACCCTCCATTGGGTCAAGTCATAACACACTAGCCGCTTTTTCAATTTATATTATTGATTGTGGTACTAATTGCATCGTTATGACCCTCCGTTGGGTCGAGTCACAACATGCTAGCAATATCCACATACAAAATAATGACTAGTAAAATATTACCATTACACAACACTAAGTTATTCATCACCGTTAGGCAGAAGTAATCCCTTAAGTTGTATTGTCAACGTTTACTACACACTTTCACTGAATTTGTAACACGATATTTTACAAAAATAAACCTCACTATGAAAACCACAGTACTAGGAAAAATCATCACCGTTGGACAGAAGAATCCTTATAAATTTTATTTTCGATTTTGGTTTGATAATATTTTAGATGGTCACAAAATTGATTAAATAAAAAATAAAAAAATAAGCTACTTAAGAGACATAAGTAGCCAAATCTAACTCATATTGTGGGTAAGTATAAAAAATTAATAATAACTATGGATAATATTATGTAAGTACCAGCCTTGGTGCTGGAGCACAACCTCTAATACCCAACCCTATATCTCCTCACAAACCCAACTTTAATTAAAGGCACTCAAATATATAATAATTATCCGATTAAAAATTGTCAAAATGATATCAAGTTATGAAAACGTCATAATAGAGAGCTTCAGTTCAAAAGCAAACCTTAAAAATGAATTCAAAATGCCCTAGAAAGTCAAAATTCATATATAATGCCCCAAAATTAAATCTGTAGAAAGCCATGAAATGGCTCAAAAAGGATAAAGAATAATATGGGTTAAAATTGGGCCTTAAGGAGAAGCAGGTCGTGAATCATGGGCTAGACCTGACCGGACCATAGGCTGGAACGGATCATGAGCTTATATGATTCCATGGGCAGGGTATGAGTTGGATGGGGCCATGACCCGAGTACCATCATGGGCCGAATCGAGCCTAGCTGCGTCATGAATCATGAGCCAGGTTGAGTGATGGACCATTATTATTAATTCAAGAGAAGACAAAACACAAAAGTCTCCTTTTCCCTTAAGAAAACCCAACAGAGACCGTGAGACCTTTAGGGCCTCTTTTGTTTGCAGAGACATCTTCTTCTCTCACAGATTTAATACTTAGAGAAGAAACCTTAGTTGCTTCTGCTACACGCTAACCCTCTACATTCTCATTCAAAAAAAGCGTCCAAAGGCATCAGAATAAATTCCATTAATGGCGGAAATCTAGGTGTTCTTGATGTGGGGTTTAGGATACCAAATGTTATGACCCGGGTCACTTTTAACCCTATCTAACAGTATTAGATGTGGGAATCACCAAGTTTGGTGTTTAAGCACATACCTTATCATGGCCCACTTATTTTAAAATTAGAAATTTCTATTTATGTTTTGGCTACACAAAATAGTAACCAAATTTCCAAGAGTAGTATTACCTTAAACAATTAAGGCAAGATTCAATCCTAATATCCTTGGGATTTGAGGACTCTTGCTCCTTTAGCAAGGTCAACCTGCCGTTTGAGACTCTTTCCCTAATTCCCTCTTCTCTTTAAATAGAGAACCTAGAGAGATTTAAAATCTCTAATTCATTCTCACAATCATTTCTCTCTCTTTATCTCTTCTTCTTCTTCTACTAGTATAGTCGCCACCATTTATCTCCACACAATATTAAGCACCAATTCAAGAACCCAACTCCCCACCGAATCCCTCCTCTCCAATCACACAATAACAACTCACTTACCTTTGATGTTCATTGTGCACGTTCAATAAGGTCAACAATTGTTGCCCTTTTTCTAACCTCAAGAACTCCTCTTGAACCGTGCAACCACCCAACCACCCACACAATAATAAAAAAAAACAAGCCTACCTCCTTCTATTGTAAGTTGCACACTATGTTTATATTGTTAAAATAAAAGGAAGAAGTTGGCAACCGAACTGTTTCACGTGCCGATACAACAAAGTTTCACCAACAACATCTCGATAATTCCAAACAATCCGACGTGCATCAGCTCTTCTCCTTAGGTAAATCTACGACCGAGGCTTATTTTCCGAAGCCTAATCTTTCTCGTCAAGAATCTTCACCGTTGCAAAGGTCCGATTGTAAGAAAAGGATTCTCGCGACTTAACTCAGGCAAATAGTCGCTCAAATCAGATCACCGCCAACCCAAATTTCCACAGAATTCAATTTACTCTTCAACACGTGGGTGCCCCTCAATCTATCATAAGTTATTCATTTATTTTTTGAAAATAAAGAAAAACTATGTTGGTTTTGTAAATATATAATATTTACACATATACCGCATTATATATATTCGTTTTTATATGTTTTGATAACTACATGATGGCACACAAGGGAGCCCAACCTTCTTTTTCTCCACCGGTACAACAAATCACAAATAGTGTATATATATAGGTAATTATATAATTCATATTTTATAAAAGAGAGAGAGTCAATCTCTTTAACCCCCAGAACCCAATCCCTCTAAACATATGTACAGATTTTTTTATGTGTGTGAGTTGCATTTGAGCCAAGTCCCAACCTCCCACGTCCCTGCATTAGAGATCACTAACATTGCATAAAATAATAAGTATATATGTATGTAAGTATATAACACAGAATTTTAAAGAGAGAGATAGGACCCAACTAAAAATTTAGAGAGAGAGAGCCAAGTTGGGGCAGCTTAGAGGGATATCATCCCATTGCCTTTGATCTCCGATGCTTATTTTATTTTTGGATTGCTGATGGCTCTTGTATCTTCCTTAACATTAGAGAAATCTAAAAAATCTGAGATTTTCTTTGGTATGTTGATAGCTCTCCATATTAAAACCCATAATCTATATTACTTCCCGGATGAACACCGACAACTTGCCCGAGCTTATCGATGATGGCTCTGGCACAGATCACAACACCTATCTAGGACCCTGTATTTATAAAAAAAGAAAATAGATTATTTTGGTTTCAATGTGATATTGTGTATTGCACCAGAGATTGCATACAACACTTATCGAGGACCCTGTATTTATAAAAAAGAAAGTAGATTATTTTCTAGGCCTTATGGGCACAGACAGAGAAGAGTCTACAAATAGACCCAACTTAAAAATGCTTGATCTATCAATCCAACGGTTTTGATTGTTCAAATCTGACCTCGATAGCACTCTTTGGTCATCTCTCTTTGACATTTAAAATAGATGAATTTTTGACCCAAAGGGCGAGGACCTTATGATTCGATTTAGGGTGGGTCCAAAGACCCAACACCTCCTAGGAGACGTTCCTAACCATCCATCGGTTCTATTTTTGTCAGTCAGGTCAATATATGGTCGAGGCCCTAAGTGTCATCACGACTATAGATCTTGGAAAACATGGACCTATTGATTAGAAGCCCAAGAGACTGGGCTGGGTGTGAATTCAGATTCAACCCCACTTATGTAACTAGTACTTACCATTGGATGAATTAGATTTACTGGTGAGTTCCTCATAGATCTAATTCTCATTAATTCAATTATAATGTAAAGTCTAAAGACCACCAATGAAAAGTAATCAGATTTAAATCTTAGAGTAAAAATATGGTTAAACATCTCTTATTTACTATTTTACTCAATGCTTCAAAATATTTACTCCATGTCAATCTTCTTTATGAATACTCAATGTTTAGGGTGGATGATAGTTTCCTTCTTATATATATTCAACACCATCATATGACATATATTCATCATATAGAAAATCACGATAAGGCATACTTATATGGGATAAGAATAAGATATGACATATGATATAAGCCTTCGTTACGGTAGAATATTTGTCACGGTCACATAAAACTTGGAATATAGGCGTCCATGTATGGATGGAATCCTCTATGATAGTATGGGATACCACACGAAATACATTCAGGTTACCACGAAACTCATCCCTTAAAAATCATGATTTAGTGAAGCCTATCACACCGTGACTCATTCTAATTAAGTTTTAAGTAAAGATGATAAATAAATATGTTAATATACAAGTATGTTAAGAAAGTGAAAAACTTAAGCTCACACAAATATGAAATGAAGACGAAAATACGCAGCGCCCATATTAGAAATAAAATCAGGGCGGAAACCTAAGCCCAGAGCTGAGTAATGATAAGATATGTTAAGATACTGTAAAGGCCAGCTGAACATGAATTAAGTTTTTACACTTGTCATACCTAACAAGCCATCGTAGGGTCCAACGTCTGCATCCAAGACGTATCTTAAAGATATTATAACTTTGTCTCAAACTAAAGGGGCATTGTAGTTTCTATATCCGCAACCTAATCTAGCTGGATGGTGATTTATGTTATGATATGGAGTTAAGTGACGTGAACCTTGCGTGATAAGCTCAAGCAGCGACATTGGCACATGTCATTTAAATAATATAATTAAAATACGAAGTACGTTGTGTAGGCGTATGGAGTAATAATAAAACTTGTGATATGTTACTTATGATAAGTTGATAAAATAGATAGGGCAAGAAATAAGAAATAGAAGCATCATGCACTCTTTATTTTATGTTATGCTTTTCAGTTTGATTTTGATATGCTATGAGTTATGAATAGTTTTGTTATTTATTAAAATATTGGTTTTATTTTCAAAATGCATCGCAATTCAAGCGATTGCACACACGATCACCTGGGTAAGTTATGGTAGATCGATTATGCAACCCGCTAAATTTACGTGACTGAGTAAACTCCCCCCCTTCTCAAAAACTAACAGCTGTAGGTGAAGATATGAACTACACTGCCAGTAGACTTGATATGATGGTAGATGATACAGATTATGAGGGTGACGACGTGAATGACCAAAAGACGATGTCAGGTATGTATTAAATATTTAGAAATACCTTCCAGTAGTTGACCACACCTTTTTATGGTCATTTAGTATTATGGACTCAAAATTCAATGTATGCTTGAAAGATTTTTAATGTGAGGAAAAATTGGTTAACGATTTTTGAGAGCCTAACTTTATGTAAGATTTAGTAAGATATGTATGTCCACTTATCGCCTTAACAAGAGTGCGGTGTCATAACACGGAATTCTAAGCCCTTGAGATCAGCTAAGATTCTGGGTTGTGACACCAACTGAGATTGTGTCTCTATCTAAACAAAACAGGCGGCCGACACAAGTCACCGACCGGTAAATAGTGATTGGTCGGTCAGGCCGTCGATGGCCGGAAACCTTCCAATTACTCCGGCCAAATATTAATCTAAGGTTTAACAAAAACCCTTAACTTTGATTTTAACTAGCAAAAAAAAAAAATGTTTTGTGTGTTTCCCAATCACCACAGTCACGTACTTAATACAAACATATATGTTATTGTGACAGCCCAGATTTCGGCACCCCGAAACCCGTACCATCAGCACGATCATCTTGATCGTGCCCCTTAGCTAAGCAGGGAACATTGGTATATCAAGCACAAAATTGAAATAGTAAATGAACTGCAAAATTAGATCGCTATGTAAGCACTTCTCAAAAGACAGTTCTACCCTCATGCCTCTGCAGGAGTGGAGAACCGATCCGAACCATCGATAATAGCTAATCATCACAAATGGTTCGCCCAAAAGAAAATCACGAATTTATACATATACAATGTTTAATCAAACAAGGCTTGACATACCAAGCCGTACAAAGTCTCCCCCAAAACCCTCAAAGCGGCACAATGGAGTCCTCTAGAAGAAGTCCTCAGGAGGTGGCTCCAACTCGTCTCCGGCCGCAAGGTCCGACACACCGGGGTCAGCGTCTCCTGAAGCCTCGGGAGCTGCTAGTAGTGGACCTGCGACGTATGGTCTATAGGGTGAGCTACATCCTAGCTCAATAGGGAACAAGTCACAGCTGAACATATAAATTATTACTCACATATATTCCATGATATGCCATGCATGATGTGTCTATGCAGTTACTGATGAAAACAATTAAAAAGCATCACATTTTACTGGTAGTTTACTCATGTGTTTTATTTATTCATGAATGATGCTGAAAAGGCCTAAAGCAAAACTTAAACTTTCAACTTAAGTAATCCCCGAGCAATATAGCATCGAGCCCCGATGAGATACTCATCATCGTCATCTATATAGACAGTTTTAACATATTCCCTGGGAATACAAATAGTACCCAAGTCCCTTTCCCCTGGGGATTGGTGGCTGGGTTTCACTAGTCTCAATCAACACCCCTGGGGTGTGCTTACTGTGTACGGATAAGCCTCCGCACTGGCCTACGATTTTCCCGCCGCATCGGTCACGAATATCCTGCCGTGTCAGTCGTGGATATCCCGCCACGTCGGTGGGGTACCCTATCAAACCTCAAATAACAAAAATATCGGTGCCTTACATATAGTTATTCACCGTGTAAATGTGTTATCTTATATCAGTTAGGCCCTATCAAACATGATTCAATCTTGGATACATCCTTGGGATGTATTCACTCGCTTGCAACATACCTGATGCTCTTATCTCTTTACTTCTTCATCCCCTGGGGATGGCTCATTATGATTACTTTTATTGATGTCACACACACACACTTTTCCCAAACTCTTTAAGCAATAAAACATTTTAGATTTTAAATCTATATCACTACATACATGCTCTTGTAAAATAAGGTACATGTTCAAGGAGTTCCCTACCTCAAGTCTTCATTTGATCAATGCATTAAGGTCCCACGTGGCTCCTTGTGCACTAGCTCACACGTACCACCTATGGTACCACATAACATGTGAAACACATCACTAAAGATGCAATAAAGGAGGTCCAAGACCCTCCATGAATATTAAAGTCAAACTCAAAAGTCAACATAAACTAACCCAGCCGATTAATCGATTTCCAAAATCGATTAATCGAAAGTCAATATCGATTAATCGATTCTCAAATCGATTAATCGAGATTCCCATTCGATTAATCGAAACCCAATTCGATTAATCGAAATTCTCTACTCTATCCAGTTGATTCTCAATTCGAGTAATCGAATTTCCAAAATCGATTAATCGAACTCTCATTTCGATTAGTCGATTTCTTCAAGCGAAATTTTTTTCTCCACTGGAGTCCACTGTAGGTTCCCAGTCGATTAATCGATTCTTAATTCGATTAATCGAAATCCAAAGTCGATTAATCGAAACCCAATTCGATTAATCGAGATCGGGGTCCTCTGACTTTTCAACTTCTTGGCCAATTTCGATTAATCGAAACCCAATTTCGATTAATCGAAATTGCCAGATTCAGCCCCCTTCGGGCTGCTCTTCTCAATCTCTTTCCTTACTTTTTTCCTCCATTTTTCTAACCTTTTACCCTACATTTTATATCATTTCTAACTACAATTTAACCCTTTAATCCATGCATTTAAACTACAAAAATCTTACCTTCAATCAATCTCAAATTGATTTCAAATCGAGTGGTTGGAAAGGCTAGGGTTCCAGCTTTAGCTTGAACGGATTCTCCGCGTCGAATCGGTCTCTTTAATGCTAGAATCTCCCTTCCAATCACTCACAATAACTCTTGCTCAATCTCTTTACT
This sequence comes from Chloranthus sessilifolius, assembly GCA_021018995.1. NCBI lineage: Eukaryota > Viridiplantae > Streptophyta > Magnoliopsida > Chloranthales > Chloranthaceae > Chloranthus > Chloranthus sessilifolius. The sequence continues at coordinate 98,541,036 of CM037593.1, forward strand.
CCTCTCTCTCTCTCTCTTCTTTACTCCTCTCTCAACAACGAAATTTCAGATTTTAGGATTATTAAACCCTTTTATCTATCCCCTTCCTTGTGTGTTAAGCACATACACCGCGGTAGGTGTATGTGACTTCTCATTCACATCACACACCACATAATCACTCAAACCATCATATCTCGTCCGTTCATCACACTCTATGCTAACCCTTGATCTCCTAATTGGTCAAACTTGTGACCAATCAGACACGGATCCCGAGGTCACTGTTTAACGTGATTTTTCAGGATATTACAGTTATGATCAACTATACGCCGAATCAAGCTCTGATATCAATTGATGGATCTATATATTGATTCGAGCACCCAAATATCACTACAAAAAATAAGACTGCTATTAGTCCTGTCGCTACCAAAAACTGCCGCAAGTAATCTTACCGCTACCAAAAATTTCCTTAACAGCAAGTGCCGCTAATACACCTTATTTTTGTAGTGTATTTTCCCTAGGATCTAGGCGTATAATCAATCATCTCACACACACACAACAAACTATCTCTCTATGTTTTCTCAAACCGCCACCAGCTGCTCAATATCCCCATTCACTTTTGACGAAAATGATTGATTGCTCTGAATCGGATGATCAAGATTGTTTTTTGTTCCAAACTTTTGAAGAACCAATCTTGAGATCATTATAGTTTCATCATATGGACAATTTTGGATTTCATACGGGGCTGATGTGAAACCCCACCAAATGCTCAATATCCTCATTAATTTTCGCTGAATGCGATTGATTACTTTGAATCGGATGAACAATATTGCTTCTGGTTTCAATGTTTTAAACAATCCATCTTGAAATCATTATAGTTTCATCAGGTGGCCACTTTTTTATTTCATATTGCAGGCATCCTTAAAGATGACCTGTGAAGTGTGAACATTATGCGTGCGACACTGTCTTTGGGCCTCCTTTTTATGGAATGCGTGTCACGTAAAATAAGAAAATGTCCTTGGGATGATCGTCTGTCTATAGTACACCCATTGTCTAAATATCAAAGAGATAATGGATCCGAACCAACATTTAAACATCAGGCGGTGTTTAAATAATCGTACATCATCAAAATTAGACTTTTTAATTTACACCATTTAAGTGCAATTTAATATTATGTCATGTGCAATACATCTTTAGTTGTTGGAATATGTTTCAGCCTAACAAAACAAGTCGATAAGTGGGTTGGAATATGTTTCAGCCTAATGAAACATGCCGATAAATGGATAAGAATCATCCTTAAACATAAAAACAACAGTTGATATTATAATGTGAATAAAGGAATTTCAATTATATGGGTCATTTGATATTTCATAGATCGAAGCAAGAATCTTGGTTTTAAATAAACTCTATAAAATAATCTAATTTTTTTAGGACTCTCAACGGTTGCTTTATTAACCTTATCGTCAAAGGACATAACCTTATCTTGAATCCTATTTTAGTTTTAAGAGTTATATATTTTCAGTTAAACAATAATTTAAATAGATGCAAAATTGATATATTTTCGGAGAAAATTAGGCTTAGAGGGGTCTTTACAAAAAATAAGATAATTAATGATAGTTTTTGGCTATAAAAAATTGTCGCTATTAATAAAAAAAACTATTAAACAATATTACGACTATTAGCGACAATTATTTTATTAATAATCATAATATTTAACTATTAATAGTCTTATTTTTTGTACTGGGTATTTTGTTACTAAAAGTAGTAAATTCACTTTTAATGATAGTATGGAACTATAGATAGCTTATGGGATCGAGGATACGGGTCTTTCATGGAAATTTGAACGCCTCTTATATATATATATATATATATATATACTACTGGATTGCTCCAGAGTGCAAAAGGACCAGGTCCATGCCAATGAATTAAGCTATTATCTACATCAAAAGGATATATATATATATATATATATATACACTACTGGACTACTGGATTGCACCAGAGTGCAAAAGGACCACGTCCATGCCAATGAATTAAGCTATTACCTACATTAAAAGGATACAATTCAGCCATCATCCAGGTTTTATGTGCTTAAATCATTAATTGCTTTCAATTCCCTACAAAAAAATAAGACTATTAGTCACGGTCAATAGAGGCAGTTTTTTTGTTAAAGGCTATTAGCGAGGAAAGTATTAGAAGTTTTTTTGTTATTAGCGGCAGTTTTGGTTACCACTAATAGTCTTATTTTTTATAGTGATTAAATGATGAAGATCGTCTTTCATCCCAATATTCGATACAATAGGTCTTGAGATTATGGACGTACCATCTGACGTTTATGTGTTTAATCCATGTGGTACACATGTAAAAAATTAAAGGAATGGATCATTGGTTTAAGCACCTGAAACTCATATTGAGATGGAAGAATCATTGATTAAAAAAAAGGTATGCTATTTAACATAAGGGTGCCATTACTTGCACTCAGAAATTTGGTCCTTGCACCGAGTTTAAAACAAAGACCTACAAGTTTGGCAACCTCTGCTATATGAAAACACCATCTAAATCGTTTGATTTGGAGCCCGTCATTTAAAGATATTAAGTTCAAAAGATTAGCACGAAATATAATCTTCATTATGTGATTAAATATAGTCAAAAGCTGTTATTTGATTCAACGGTTGACAACAATAGTCATATGATAAATATCGTGTTTTGCTCCAATCTTATCCACTCATGATCTATATATCATGAACTTCAAAACATTTTCACACAGCACGTGTCCCTAAAACATAAAATCTTTCATTAACTTCGGTGCAAGGAATCAGGCCATATTTCCGAGCGCAAGTAATCACTCCCTTAAAATAACCATGCCTTGGGCACGTTTGATTGCCTTTTTAAACGCGTTTCACAGTTATAACTGTAGTGTTGACCGTGAAACGTCGTTTGATAAAGTAAAAGATAACGCGTTTGGTTGCCTTTTTAGCTTACGGTTACCGAAATGGGATACGAGGAGCGACCCTCGTATCCCCTCGTCACGACGCATAATGATGAGTGCTGCGAGATGCGTCGCCCATCAAACATACCACTTGTCCGAATTTGGTATCCAATGGCATTGGAATATTTTAAAGGGTACGTTTTATTTACAACCCAAGATTCTTCCTTCTTAACATGTTTCACGTATTTAAACTGTTGATTGCTTTGAATCACATTTTTGCCCCAATCTTCTATGAAATGGATTTTGAGATCGTGTGCCTACAGTGAGACAGTCAGATTTTGATCTAGATAGCGCACATCCCAAAAAATAAACATGATTATGACGTATATCAAATGTGGTTTGATTTCTTTTTTATTTGTGTGCCGTGTGAAATCATAATTTGAGTGACTAATGATAGGCTCGTATCTCAAAATTCATTATGTGAAAGAATATGGCGAAAAATAATCTCCATCATTTGATTTAAAGCACTCATCAATGAGAAGGAAGTATCTTCGAGGCTTGGTGTTACTAACACTAATTTACGTTACAAATACCTCACTTTTTTTTTTTTTTTGATATGGTCATGTTAGGCCGAGACAACCTCAAGAACCAAGGAGCAGGCACGCATACACATATGACAATTGGGGAGCAACGTGAGGGATCACCAACTACATTGGTAAGGGTTAACTAACAGAACCCAACCTACACCTTGTAAAGACAAAGGTAAGAAACAATGTCGAGGACGAGTATCGAACCTACCACCTCTTCCCTCACAATGGAGGGGGAGGGTACCAATGGAGGGGGAGGGTGCCTCTTTGGTTACAAATACCTCACTTAATCACGTTCTAAAACCCTTGACTGATTTGAATTAGAAACGTCATTTTGCCTCCTAATCTCCTACATAATACGTTTCATATATGGCACACATCCCAAAAAATAATTGTAAATTATGTTGATTTCTATGTTGTAATTATGTAATTAACTTTTGGGATGTGTGCTAGTTACATGAAATCAACAATTACCGGTTTGATAGTAGGCCCATGAACAATTTAATTGTGTGAAAGATTGGGATGAAATCGATCACAATCATCTAATTGGAAACTCAAGAAGTTCCAACTTGTAAGAGAAAAGGAAGAGAAGAAATGGAAGAAAGATGATATAAAGGCACCTTACGACGCTAATTTAAGTTGCCAAACGAAGATGTTGGATGATATCGACATGTGCAGCGCACGTGCATTTTTTACTGGTGTTTCAAATGTTCAAAAGACTAACCGTGGTTAGTTAGCAGTGATGACTTTAAAATTATTAAAAGTTTAAACGTCACAGGTTCTTCTCTCTCTCCCTCGCTCTCATCTCTCTCTCTCTCCCCCCCTCTCTCTCTCTCTCTCTCTCAAAGAAACACAAACTACAGCCAGGACAACGACAACGACGACGGATATGACAACGAAGATGGAAACGTCGATGGCATCGGCCGATCTGTCACGTTGGAGAAGCTAAGCCTTGGTATTAACAGATTTCTTTGGAGGCCACTACTTAATACACTCGGAAAATACAGATTTCTTTGGCCCTTGCACCGAAGTTAAACAATGACTTGATATTTTAGGGACATGTGACATGTGAAAATACAATCTGAGCCGTCTGATTTGAATTTTATGATCTATAGATCTTTGGTGCATAAGATTGGAGCAAAACACGATATTTGTCATATGATCTATTATAGTCACTTGTTGAATCAGATAATAACTTTTGACTATATTTAATTAAGTAAAAATTATAATTCGTGCTAATTTTTTGCACTTAATATCTTTATATGATGACCTTCAAATCAGATGGTTTAAATGGTGTTTTCATATAGTCGAGATCACCAAACTTGCAACTCTTTGTTTTAAATTCGGTGCAAGGGCCAAGTTTCCCGATGCAAGTAGTGTGCCTTTGTTTTCTTTTATTGATTATAATCTTGATTAAATTTAAAGAAATTCTTAATTAATAATTTTTTATTAGTCGATAATAATGATTATGGTTAGTTAACGGAATGCTGACACTTTTATCATGAGAGAGAGAGAGAGAGAGAGAGATTAGAGAATAGAGAGTTGAGACGTAGATTTAACAAAAACACAAAAAGAAAGGAATATTATTAAGAGTCAATTTGCAAGCAGCTTATGTGGCGCAACGTAATTGGTTGTATTGCTTGGCCCCGCTATGCGTGCAGCCAATCATGTCGAGCCACATAAAGGCCTACAAAATTTCTATCAAAAACTGCCTACCACTACAAAAACAGGTATCTAAATCAGCCGTTGGCTGAAAACTCTATGTTGGCAAACTGTCGGCGATATTCCCGTTGGGGAATATAAACGCCAACAGTTTGTAGCCGTCGGTGTAATTTATGCCGTCGGCGTAGGGGTTTTTAAAAAATAATTTTTAAAAAAAAAATTTTAATTAATCACCCTACGCCGACGGCTTCAGCCGTCAGTGTAAGGTTTTTTAAATAATTTTTTTTTTAATAAATCATCCTATGCCGTCGGCATAGGCTTTTTTTAAAATTTTAAAATAATTATCCTACGCTGACGGCTGCAACCATCGGCATAGGCCCTTTTTTTTTGGGGAGGGAGGAGGGGGTGTCAGATTAGTGCCTTTTTTTTCTAGGTCACAAATTTATTAACACCTTTTTTTTTTGGGTCACAATCATTATGTGTAACTCTTCGCATTTGATTTCTCCACCTACAATCCCGATTAGCAGCTGCAGCAGCACCACTCGATAATATATAATATATACGATATACATTATACATAGCCATCTCATAATACATACTACATACAATATACATATATGCATGTATAGCATATATATCTAACTTTAAACATTATCACTGAAAGATGAAAGAGTTTTTTAAACAAAATGCCTTGTGCCGGACATGGAACCCACCTAAGTGCATATAGGCAAGTGATAGTGGTACTACTTTTGAAGTGGTGGGTGACATTTAAGGAAAAATAAACATCTCACTCCTAATTAGAAAGTGCTAAGTAATTGCATGCGTATCTCCAGAAGAGAGAAGCTTAAACAACATCCAATGTGACTAGAATAGACTCCCAAACCTCTACTTGTAATAAAGGAATAGGTAACGTATTGCGAGCTCCTAATCTCAAAATGGTAAACGATACCAAACAATGTGTTATGAGACCTTTGACTGACGAGATACCGAGATATTCTATGCATCTCGTGAACTGCCGCTTTGCTTCGATAGATTGTGGATCAGGTTGCACTTGACGTACAAACTTTCCTTTCACTCGAGGACGCTGCTCCCCAAGTCTTTTCCTGCTTTGGTATCGAACCGCATTCACAAGGATGCTAAAAAATTGTATAGGAATGGCCAAAATGTACTTTGCAATTAGAACCATTATAGTGGCACATGTGCCCTATATGACAGGATAAGCCACTAGGGCGCCAATACACAATATCGAGTGTTGAACAATTATTTATCAGCACGCAGATATAAAAATAATACTTTTTTTACAATTAATCAAATATTTATCAGCACACAAATATAAAAATAATACTTTTTACAGTTAATCAAATTCATCTATGCACTTTTCAAAGAAGATTGACTTGGCTGCCGATGGTGATCGGGTCAAGTACCTAATCGCAATTATGCTACCCTAGCTCTAGAAAAGGTACCTCTGTTCGCCCCTACCCATCTCTGAAAGTGCCTACATATTAAACCCCTAAAATCTATTGACTGTTTTGGATCAGAGGATGGAGATCATTTTTCACTTCAATCTTCCACACAATGAATTTTGAGACCATGAACGTACCATCAGATGGTCTACTTTTGAATTCACGTGATACAGATCCCCAAAAATAAGGAGCAATTACTTGCACCTGAGACTTTTGATTCACATGGCACATTAGAGTCAAACAGGGATTTTTGGAGATCTGTATCATGTGGAATAAAAAAATAAACCATTTGATGGTACCTTGATGGTTTCAAGATCCATTGTGTGGAACATTGGGGGGAAAAACAATCTCCAACGTCTGATCCAAAGTAGTCAACTGATTTCAGGGGATTTAATACATAGGCACTTTAAAAACTGGTGTAGGCGCAAAGAGAAGAAAAATGATATGTAATAGAACAAACTTTAGCGGTCAATAAAAAAAAAAAAAAACAAGTAAACTATGTATATTCCAGAAGAGTTGATTCTTTATTTATAGCTAGAATCTGAAACACTTCCAAGACCATGACAGATAAACAATGTAAGAAATGGCCAAATATGCAAAAAAAAAAAAGGTCAGGAAGGAAACATTTTGTGAACAAATAGCACCTTACCTTAACTTCCTCATCATATCCAACCAAAGACAGCACAATTTCTGCATTTTTCTCACCGACCTGTAAACAAACATACGAATTTTGGACCTGCAAGTGTTTAGATAGATAAATGTAAACCAACTCCTGACACCTACAAAAACAATAACCTATTAATTGAATTTATTGGTTGCCATAGAGAAATTGAATTTATCTATAAAAGCAATCTATATAGGAATTTATCATTTCTTTAGTCCAAACAAAATTCAACAATTACCCATAAATCAATTACCTTCAAGATCTATCTTTGTGAAGCGAGGAACATTCTCTTCAATTCTTTTATTCGTTCATTGTGCTTGCGTAGCGCCTCTTCCATCTTTTTATCTCTTTCTGCATCTCTTTCTTGCATTTCTCTATTTCTTTCTTTCTCTTTTTCTTCCAATTTTGCTATCTTGCTCCTCAAACAAGTCATCTCCCCTTGTTTTGATATTTGACGGTTGGATTTGCCCCCCCATTCCCGTGATGGAGTTGGTCCCACTCCAAGGATGCGATATCGGCCAGGTCGATCCTCTCCAAAAACCTGAGAGAGGACATCTTCACGACCAGGGGGGTCTCTGGATCCCTCTAGTTGTTGTTTCTCTTGTTGTCTATTTATTTTCTCCTGTAATAATTAATAATATATTTTATTCTAAGAAATAAAATATGACTTGTAATTAAAAATTATTATAAAATCTACCAATGCATCCGCGACCACACTATTTGACGGTGTACCATCCTTGTGCATATAAGCAATTTTGAATATATTGGCGCGACGACTAGATTCTACACCATCCTCTAAAGTCTGTAAAATTAAAAAATAAATACAGATATTAATATGATTTCTTATAATAAGATGAAGAAGAAAGTATATAATAATTAAAAAATATACAAAGTACGATTAATCAGAAAATAATATAAATTCACTTACTTCTGATGCAATAATTGAAGGGAAACTTTTCTGCCCTGTTGTATGATGCATCGTCTTTTTTTCTCGGTTGACTTTATTTATTTCAACCATTTTCTGGAAAAAAATTAATTCATATTATATACATTTATAATAAGTTTAAATGTATAAAAATTTAATATGTTGAGAACCGTCATCCTACCTTTGTTTTGGAGTTTTGCCAATGCCCATCCCTACCGACTAAATTCAACCATTGTCTCCCGTCAACCCCTGACGGGTTCAGAGAGGATGGATCTACTCCTTCAGGGAAGGGATTAGTAAAATATCTTCTTTTTAGATCGCATCGGTGTTCCTTCCACTTTCTTCCTACTGATTGCATGAACCAAGTTCTTACTTTGTCGTCTTCGAAAATTTCAAAGCGAACCTGCATACGAAAGAAATTATAAATGATAAATAATTTGAAATGCATATATTCTCAATAAGAAATAATTAATTATATTTACCTTAGCAGCGTCCCAAACATTTTCTTTATCTATAGGGTCCACAACGTCCCATGAAGGGAATCGATGGGTAAAAAAGACCCATCTCTATATAAGACCCCAAGGTAGCTGATAAATTTCACATCCTCGCCTCCTACTGGTTGGCCCCAGTCATTGAAAACAAGTGGGAGACGGTGCTTTGGTATATTTTTATGCAAATCAGCACATAAAGTTTTTCCTCGTACCTTTTTTTGTGATGGTTGATTTGGATTCATATCTGAAAGCAACATAAAAAGTAAATTAGGTTAAAATAGCATAAGGACAAGGACAAAGAGCAATCTTAAACACAACTATAATAATTATGTGTTGTTGCTTTCAAGCCCAACTTTGTACAACCAGAAATTAAATGATAGATAGGATATTTGTCAACCAGGAATTATACTGAAAAAGAAATTTGTCACTATGGTGACAACTCTAATTCACCAATTATATGATAGATAGGACAAGTCACCAAATTAATCGAATAATTAATTAATGAAAATGGGAAGAAAACTAACATATTTAATAAAGACATAAATTTTGTGCTGCATCAAACAATACTTATTAGTAGGAGAAACTCATTGCACTATTTATACAGTTTGTATAACTATAAATTAAAGCAGTTGCAAGAAGTTTAAGATACTCCATACTCTCACAACAAGAAGACCTTTTTCATATTAACAAATATGTTTACTAATCATAAAATCATAAAGGTCCAAATGAGAAACTTGACCATTCATCATACAGAGATACGTATCAAATGCAAGCAAGAAAGAACAGATCAGCAAGAAGAGAATTTCAATCAAATGCAAGCAAGAAAGAAAAAGAAGAAAGCCTGAGAATAGATATCAATTTGTTGAAGCAAGAAAGAAAAAGAAGAAAGCCTTAGTGGGAGGAGATTGCCAGGGCAGGTGTCTGGACTTTTGATAATTAAAATTGCGAAATCACATAGAGATGCTTCATTGCAACTATAACTACAATTTAGTGTTATGTGTAACAAATGTCACTGGCCGGTGTCGTGGTCAAGTTTCACTGTTTATTCTCAATACCGCATGGCTTTTTTGGTGTCTAGAGGCAGCGGGGGGGATTCTTCAATCATTCTCCAACCATTTCTCCTGCCACTTTTTTACATTTCCTGTTGCCTTCCAAGTAGTGTTGATGGTGTGCTGGTTGGGGTATGAGTTGTTGCTCAACTCCCTTGGCAGTGCTGTGGGGTCTGCAGACGGAAAGGAACCCCCCTGTTTTATTTTCCTTTTTCTTTTAATACAATTTTAATATCACAACTTTTCCAAAAAGTCGGCAGTTTTAGAAACTAGGCTTGCGAGCGAGACCAAAAGGGCCACACTATCACACTGTGTTTCAGATTCAATTTTGTACTCACTAAAATTCAGCAAGTAACCATTTGCATAACCCATAATGAATTTACATTCTATTTTCATATTCATCTTATATAGAAAGATTACATTTTCATTTCCTTTAGTACTCCAATCAGACAACATGGCATATATAGCCAGGAAAATCGCTGATTGTTTAAAGCAACGCAACACGGAGAACGAACATCTCTTTTTTTAAAGCATCATATGTCTCCACCCCATCTAACCATAAATCCTTCAACTCATCAATCAATGGCCTCAAATAGACATCAATATTATTTCCAGGACTTTTTGGACCGGGTATTATAGTTGATAAGATAATGTTTGGTTGCTTCATGCACAACCATGGTGGTAAGTTGTATGAAAAAAGTACCACGGGCCATGTGCTGTGGGTGATACTCATTGTTCTGAAAGGGTTGAATCCATCGCTTGCTAACCCAAGTCTAACATTCCGAGGGTCTTCTTTAAACGTAGGATAAAGTTGGTCCAAATTCTTTCAGGCTTAAGAATCTGTCGGATGCCTTAAACACCATCTTTAACGCTCTCTACGTCATATCATATCATATCAGTAGCAATCCTAGATGACATGTACAATCTCTGAAGATGTGGTTTCAACGGGAAATAGCGCAAAATTTTTGTTGGAGTCTTCTTTTTAGTATCATCGGGAGTGTAGTTCTCACGCATCTTCCAACGTAACGTTCCACAAATGTCGCATTTCTGTTTGTCAATCGATTCTTTATAGTATAACATACAATTATTCGGGCAAGCATCGATTTTATTATAACTGAGTCTCAAGTCCGTAACTATCTTTTTGCTTTGTATAAAATTATCTAGAAATTTTTATCCTTCAGGGAGCACCTCTCTTAACAAGTCAAGTAACATTGAGAAGGATTTGTTGTTCCATCCACAAAGACACTTGATATGCTATAGTCTTACGGTAAAAGATAATTTTGTATGTTTACACCCCATGTAGAGGGCCAACTCTGCATCATCGGCCAATTTAAAGAATCTAGCTGCATTGTCATCCAACGTACTCTCTGTGCCTTGTCTCGGACTATCATAAATTTCTTCTTCACTCGGAACCCCACACAAATCATGTAATATGCCCCTCATATCATCAGTTGTATCATCATCTTCTTCAACTACATCAGCCAACGTTTCATCTCATGTAAAACTCGATGACGTGCCATTTTCCCCATGGAAAAATCACGTAGTGTAGCTCTTCCCAATTCCGTGCCATATGATATGATCATATGTTGTCTTCACGTCTTGATAGTAGACGTTGCAACATTTGATGCAGGGGCATTTTAACCTTTCATCATAAATTGCTCCACGAGAGTCAGCAAATTTAATGAATTCTCTTGCCCCATCGTAGTAAGCTTCAGTATTTCTATTATAACAACATATTCCAAAAAGTCACTACTTTCACCACTTCATCAAAATATTAACTATTTCGAAATATTAATTAGTCGTAATAAAAAATACATATTGAGGCTTCAGCATCCAGCTTTTATCCATAATGTCTATACAAGAAGCTTTGAAAATAGAGATTACTTATTTGAGCTGAGCTCGTAAGACTAGTGAGAGAAAGTGAGAGAGTGAGAAAGACTAGTGATACTAATACGATCAAACACTATGATTCAATTTTATCAATCACAAGGAGGATCAAGAAAATAAGTAATAGACATACCTATGATATAGGTATGAGAAGCAGCTGTAGGAAAAATTTAATTGCAATGAATCTCATGTTAACAAAATGCAATGAATCTCATGTTAACAAACATATAAGTGCACAATAGCACTAGACATACCTATGATATAACTCCTGCAATATCAGCTATCAGTAGTGAATCAGCAAATTGATCTTTGTTGAAGGGAAAATATGCTTTTAAATAATACTACATTAAGAAGCAATAATTAAAACTTACACTAGCAAGCATTGTGTCAATAACCAATGGCACATTAAGAGCATAAAGTGAATGAACATACCAATGGAACATCAAGAAAAAATGAATTTGTAATTACATGTTTTACATATTAATGAAACTCGAAAGGATTTCTTAGTCTAATTTAGAGTGATCCACATTAAAGGAGACTCTTTACCTTTTCCTAAAATTTTGGCAGATTATGTTAAAACCAACTCTTGGCATAGGTGTAATCCAAAATTTCTATAAACTAAATAACTTTGAGTTTTGAGCTTAAATTTGGTATGGAGGTCTGGGTTCATGGTATATCACAACATCGTTTTATAAGAATTTGTTCAAGTTTTTCATGGTTAAAAGTCAAGTCAAAGTCATTGTTAAAACGCATGAATTCGAAAATTCAGATTTCAAACAATAGAAGCAATATTATAACAGTAGAAGCAATATTGGAAAATTTAACACAAATTAGCTCATCATTTCGTGTGGAAAATATATTCCTAAAAAGTCTAAGAAAATTCTTGGACATAGGTATGGCAATTGGGAACACCCATGCCAAAATTTCAGCCAATATCACTTGTGGTTTACCCTACACAAAATCCGTAGTGAACTGGTGTAAAACTGGTGCACAACACAATGTCATCAAATTTTGGGTCAGACACCTAGCCCATAACCTGCTGATGCTGATCAAAGAGTAGGTTTTTATAAGATGTTGTGGGATTTGAAAATGTATATGACTTCATCAGTTTTCTAACAAGTGCTTCTTTGCAAAATTTTGACGATTAGATCAAATGACACAGTCTGATCTTTGGGCCTGATCTAATTAGGACAGTGAGCAGTTCGCTAAAAAATTATGTTCTATTGCAGAGAGTGCCCTGATCACTCTAGTTTGATTTTTGGAGGTGATTCCAGTGTCAAAACGTGAAGGTTTGAGTCAACTAATTTCACTGAGAACTGAAATTGACCGTAAAACCTAGTAAAGGTGGATCTAGTCGACTATAGTCGGAGCTGGAAATTAAGTATAGAGGGTTAGTTGACTTGGTAAGTCAAAATCTAGTCGACTAAAATCAAATTCTAACACAAATAATAGTAGAAGTAAGATATTTTTATACGAAAAGAAATAAGCATTCCATGATGGACCTCCTTCCTATAAGGATGCCAAGGACTATAGTAAGCGCCCTTCTTAACATAGTTGGTATAGGATATCTTACCAACTATTTATTAATGTGTCGAATTCTTTTTTAGTTTCTTGACCCGAATCAAACACGATTTGACCTGACTCTCTACCTTATATTTTAACCTAATTGGTCCTTAACCCAGCCAACCCCTTTCGCAGCCCTAATTACATACAAGAAATGGAACAAGTACAAGGAAGTAGAAGGGGAAAACCATTATGCCAATGAATAGTGATGCAAAGTAATCACATTCACAGCAACTATTATAAAACATTTCTATTTACTTAACACTGTTGTGTTCGCTATCAGGCAGTTGCCAGCTCTTGAAGTCCTCAATTTAACCAACAATTAAATGGGCTGTTATATAACTAAAAGTCTATTGTGCTTCAGGCGGGGTAAGGGCTTAACCTATTAAAGCTGATAAGCCTGCCCATATATCTCTCTCTATATATATTATATTTTATAATCAAAATAACCCTCCATGTTTTAGTTACAATCATCAAACCTATAGTTGTAAGGGAACTTTAGCAATGTGATTATCTATGAAGAGAGGTTTGAGATTTTTATTTTTCCTCATTTGAAATATCTCTTTCTATTTTTTTTATTTTTTATTTTTTAAACAATTCAGCTACTATTTTTTTTAAACAATCCATCTGCTGATTGGGATTCGCTTTTAAAAATAGAAGACGAAAAGAAGAGCAGCTACTGTTTTTTTACTTGCATGAGATAAAAAGCAAGCTATAGTAAACAGAGAAGAAGATATATAGTTTTTCATTTCATATCCACAAAATGACGTCTCTCTCTATTTTAGCCAATATTCCATTTGTTACATATCTCAGAACACTACAGAGAGTCACATGGCCACCTACCTCTTGTGCACTCATATTGCAATGGTCTTTGATCAACACCAAACTTGCTCTCACGCTTATTCACTAATCTTTCATTCCTGATTTCCATGAACTCCTACAATATAACTCCCTCAAATGCTATATATATATATATATATATATATATATATATATATATATATAGGAAAAGGTGTCCGTCCTCCATGAGGTTTCAAGTGGCACCCAAAACATTGTTTTAATGCCATATGGACCTTGGGTGCATTGCTTGGATCATTTTAAAAAGAAAATTTTGAAAATTCATCTCCACCAATCTTGAAGTCCTCAATTTAACCAACAATTAAATGGTTATTGATCACGATCACATAAAAGAAAGCATTGATAACATTTGATCATTGACTACAACCAATTAGAGGCTCGGAAATTCATAAATAATTTAGAGTTTATTCCATTTCTTAATAAATCATGAATAATTTAGAGTTCAACCTTGATTTAGAGTTTAGGTTTGCTATAAAGCATCACCATATGATATGCATATTTGAAAATCGCCAATTATAACCTAAGAGAATGGGGGAAAATAATATTGACTACCATTCCTATTGAACACCGGAACATTCACCAAAAAAATAGCCAAAACATCAATCGGCAACCAAAAACCTATCAGAAAATCAGAAAACTAATTCAAATTATTCCAGATAATCGATACAAATCAAGAAAAAAGAAAACATAATGGAATGAAGTTGAAGAAAACCCTAACCTTCCATTGGACGCTTAACGCCAGAATCGACAGCGGCAGCGGCTATGGAGACGTTTCCAAAGGATGAGAACCTCAGTCCCTCGTCACTATTGTGGTGATTCCAGAAGTAGAATCGACGGCGGCAGCTGCTGCGGAGACATCTCTAAAGGATCGATCTCTACCTCGAATGAGTATATACGTAACAAATAACGAAGAAATCAACGAATAAATAAGAGGAAAAAAGGAGTAAAAATCAACATCGAAAAAAAAAAGAAAAAAAAGATACTAGTTGAATCTGATCCTTGCAAGTGACTGATGCGGCAACGAAGCAAGCTAGGGTTTCTTAATCTCATTGACGGAGAAGTGAGAAGGAGAGAGGGATTTAGGGTTTGAGCGAAAGATTTTTGAGCGAGAGGGATTTAGGATTTGAGCGAGAGGGAATGAGGGGAGTTCGATCGTGAGAAGGGATAAGGGTTAGGGAGGAGGGAGAAGGGAGAAGGGGGAAGGGAGTTCGTTGGTTAGGCAGAAGGGGGTTCGTTTGAAGGGAGGCATAACTTATATAGTGGCCCGATTGAGTGGGCCGTGGGCGTCGGGTTGGCTCTTAGGGGTTGGCCCAAATCCTACCTACACCGACGGCGCCTAAATTCTAGCTGTCGGCGTATCCTATAATTTTTGTAGTGTACCTTATAACACTGCCCAAAATTAAAATAATACCTTACGGAATCATCTATAAAAATGAGAGAGAGAAAAATATTTCATCTTCTCCATTGTTCTTTCCAAGATGGAACCTAGATTCTAAAGGTAGTCTCCCCGAACATTCAACAGTTATTTCGTTTCCAATTTTAGAGAGAGAGAGAGGAGAGAGAAAGTGCCCTATTTCGAGAGAGGTTAGAGAGAATCCTATTTCGTTCGAACTCGTATTCCATTTTCCCTAACCATTACTACCATTGTATAAAAAATCAGCCGATACCGATATGTATCGGCGATATCGATTTCTTAGCAAACCGATACATATCGGTACGATATATGTCGATATCCTAACTTCGATGTCGATTATCGGCCAATACGGGCCCGTATTGGCGTCATCGTATCGAGTATCGGTCGTCTGCCCGTATTGGGCGTCGTATTAGATATCGGCAAATCACGGTATCGGTTTCGGCCGATACCTATAGTTTATTTATTTTAAAAATAGCTTATACGTATTAGTATCGGCCGATACATATCGGCCAAGTTGTATCGATCCTGTAAGGACCGATACGCAATACCGAGTCCGATTTTATTACCTTGGTTACTATAATGAGTGTACACCCTTCATAGGTAGTAAAGCAGTCCACACGTTGTGACTGTTTGACGGACAACGACTTTGATGCATTTGAAGTTAGTGCATGTCACGCAATCACACATATGTGTGGACTGCTTTGTCCACCCATGATGAGTGGACGCTCATTGTAGACTAAGGTTGCGCTTGACATAGCTCTCTGCTAGAGTAGGCTTTATCTACCTTAGGAGGTTTGCTCTTATTTACTAAATCCATACTACTTGCTTTAGCAGGTCCCTTTCGCACTACAAAAAATAAGAGTATTAGCAACAGTTTTTTGCAGCCAAAAATTACCGCTATTAATCAAAAAACTATTAAGACTATTAGCAGCAAGAGTATTAGCGGCTGTTTTATGTTAATAGCGGCAGTTTATGGCTGCCGCTAATAGTCTTATTTTTTGTAATGTCTCCTTGCTAGCTCCTTGCAGAGCAGGATTTACCTGCTCCAACAGTTCTTCCTTGCTCTCTAGTCATTCATTACTAGAACATATTTGATTTGCTATGGCAAAAAGCAGGGAGGTGACTGCTAGAGCAGATAAATCTTGCTTTGTAGGAGGTTAGTAAGGAGAACGAGGCCACCTAAAACAATTATATCATGCTCTAACGAGGAGCTGACAAATAGCCTAACTCCTCCCTTAAAGGAATAAGAAAGTATCGCCACCTTACTTAGATGTGGTGCTGATTATCTTTGCCTGTCGGTAAAAGTCGGGGGCAGTTTTTTTTTTTTTTTTTTTCAAATATACTATTAGTTATTTTTTCCAGCCATTTTGGAGAGGGTTTGGTGTGCGGGTGTTAATTAACCCCAAAATTTGCAACGTATCTGAAAGAGATCATTGAATAAGTTTTCATCCTAAAAACACAATTTTTATCATATGATTCTAGCAGTCTAGTGTTGAATCAGATAATGACCTTTGACTATAGTGAAAATATAATAAAGATCGTGTTTTTTAATTTTTTTCACATAGGATCTTTTGATTATGACCTTCAAATTTAATGCCGAGGCAATAATTTTAGATAAAGTCCTCAAAATATTTGATATTTCTTTTAAGGGTAGCTCTATTCCCACCTGCAGGACTATTGATGGCACATATGTCCCTAAAAAAAAATTGCCTTGACTCATGCATAGGATGGAGATCATTTTATTACCCATTCTTCAATACAAAGGATTTTTTAATTCCAATGTGCAAAGTGACAAAAAATGTCGCAAAACATCACGCTAAAGCATGATTTTAGAGCTACCTTCTGGGATGTGTGCATGTGAAATTTAAAAAAAAAAAGTCTGGGCTCAAGATCCTTTGTGTGAAAGATTGAAGTGAAAAATGATCTTCTCCATCTGATCTAAAATAGTCAAACAATTCTAACATATAAAGCTCCAATTGAGAAGAAAAAACCTCGGGTGGTAAGGGTTGCAAATATTATCGCCCTTTCAAAATTTAACCGAGGGTTGCAAAATATGGGAGTTGTTTTGCTAAAAAAACAAGGAAAGTTACAAACTTAAGACAAATCTCTTGAGGACAAAGTGCAGGCATCTAACGTGATTGGCTGTACTGACAGCTCCACCCCACTTGCAACCAATCGTGTCACACTACATTAGTCGCCTGCACTTTTGCCTTGTTTGACAAAAATCATAGAAATGTTTTTTTTTTCACTTTACATGGGCTTGTAAATAAAAGAACTCATGGGAAGTTTTATTTTTCAAATTTTACAATGGTTTAATTTTATTTTTTTCAACTGTTTCGCTACATTGTGTAAAATTATTTTCCTAAGGGACCATTCTTCATATCATGTGAACATGTAACCTCACCCCCTTCTCGTCGGGCCAAAATACATTAATCGCTTTAAATTAGAACATGAATTCTTCCTTATAAATAAATAAATAAAATAAAATAAAATATGAATTTTTTTTTGCCTCAACTTTTTACAAGATGGGTCTTGAGATCATGGGCATACACTTATATAGTTTTTTATTCTGTGTGGTACATATCCCAAACAGTAACTCTAAACTCATGAGAGATACATCAAGCTCAAATACAAATCACGAGTCATTTTTTGGAACAGGTGTCACATGAAATAAAAAAATCGATATACCCATGATCTCAAGATGCATCATCTGAAAGATTGGGATAAAAAATAATCTCCTTTGTCAGATTCAAAGCAGTCAATGCATGTTAATTGGTCGAAGGAGATGGGCGAGGTTACGATTTTACAATGCAAATAAATAGTACGATTATGAGGTGAGGTTGCATCTAAACCGTCTGATATAAAGGCCATGATCTACATATCTACGACGCAAAAGAGTGGTGCAAAACTCAATCTTTATCATATGATTCGATACAAGCATCTG
Source organism: Chloranthus sessilifolius (assembly GCA_021018995.1). NCBI lineage: Eukaryota > Viridiplantae > Streptophyta > Magnoliopsida > Chloranthales > Chloranthaceae > Chloranthus > Chloranthus sessilifolius. The sequence goes on from CM037593.1 coordinate 98,559,448, forward strand.
TTGAATCGGATAATGGCTTTGGAGTGCATTGAGTCATGTGATAAAGATTATGCTTGGTGCCAATCTTTTCACTTATGATCTTTAGATCATGACCTTCAAATGAATTGGCTTAGATGGTTTGGTTATATTTATTGGCGTCCTGTTTATGGGTACCTCTGTTTGCGTCCATGCGTTCTTTGAAAGCGCTCACGTCCTAGACCCCTTGAAGACTATTGATTGCTTTGGATCAAATGAGGGTAATTATTTTTTACCCCGATTGTCTATAGAATAGGTCTTAAGATCATGTAACACCTATCAGACGGTCAGTTTGTGATTCCATGCGTCCCCAATCCCCAAAATATGGCCTTAAAGTCACGTTTGAGCATGATGTGTGCTATATGATTGAAGAGTCATATTTTGGATATCGGTGATACATTTGACAGTCAAATTGATGCACCATGAACCCAAGATCTATTTTGTAGAGAATTTTTGTTAAAAAAGATCTCCATCATCTGATCTGAAGAAATCAACGTTTTTTAAGGGGTTTGAGGTGTAGGCGCTTTCAGAGAATGCGTGGGCGTGAAGAAAGAGGTATTGGCATGTGTGCCACATCAACAAAAATATTGAGTGTTTGATTATAAGCTCATAGTCTCAAGATCCATTATATGAAAAATTATGGTAAAAAAAATTTCGATCGGTTGATCCAGAGCAATCAAACGATTTTAAGCATGAAATATCCGAGTTGAGAAGAACGAATTTCGGGTTGCAAGAGTGGCCACCAAAATTCCTCAAAGCTTTTAACCCATGTCATGGGCAGCCAAATTTTGGCTGAAACTTTTATATAAATGTTTTTTGAAAAACACTCTAATTTATAGGTCCCACTATATTACCAAACACTTTCAAATTACACTTTTGTGAGAAATTTTAAATTTTCAGCTAAGAACGGGTGTTAACAAAAAAAAAGGCATTTGCGTGTATAAAATCTGTACTCCATATAAGACTGTTCGAAAAAAAAAATATTTGATAAAGTCGGACCTACATAGTTGCCGAACAAAGGGTTTTTAAGCGAACTCGCGTTACCGAGAGTAAAAGATACCTTCTCAATATTCCATGCAGCCGTACGTAGGTACATTTTTAACGAGTTATTCGTATTTAGAAAATTAATCCAATTTTCTTTTAATAAATACTAAGGTAAAATTATAAGTTATAAGGGTATTTTATTCTCTACGGTATGGTTATTCTCACCCGTTTAATAGTAAGTGCCACACAGATTTGAATCTTACGATGGATATTGCTTTGTATTTTAATGATTCTCACGATAGGTTTTAAGATCATAACGTGCCTATCAGACGATCAAATATTAATTCTACATGGTCAAGACCAGCCCTGAGATTTCAAAGGCTTATGACGAGATTCCGAAATGGAGTCTATTATATTTAAATAATTTTTTTTTTTAAAATTAACAAATCTACAACCGTATCAAATATAATAACAATCAAACACACAATCGCAAAAAATGTTTACAGCAAATTTTATATTTCAAAAAGAATTACCAACAAAACCTATTATCATTAATAAAAAAAATCAAAACAAGCTCAATGGTTTAAACCATGTTCACCTTATTGCTTGGCACCCTACTGAATTGCAAAACAGTTGGCAGTTCTATCCGGTTTGGTTCAAACCACTGAGTTAGTATCTGTTGGATATTTACCAAATAAATATTTATTATTTTAATTATATTTATTTATTATTAATTTAATAATATTTATTTTTTTAAATGATTCCTTAATCTGATTGGTTCCATTTTAAAAGGATACTTTTGACAACAATTAATCATTTAACCTTCAAGTCAAAATGACTTGAATTTTGAATTAATATTAGAGGGAAACTTTTCCCATCATAAGTTTAAAAGTATTGTAAATATTTTATCCCACTTCACTATTTTACAAGAAATATTCATGGCTTATATATGGAAACTTACCTTCCATATTGTTTGGCTTGATAAAAGGAATATAGCTCATAGCAGTGGTTCGCCGTCGCGCGCGTGTGCGAATAGCGCAATTTGTGCTTTTAAGGTGCACTTTGCACTTCGCACGAATTGAGATGGTCCGATCAGTTGACTTGTTAACCGGGCACGGATTGACTTCACACATGTGCACCGAATGTGTGAATCAGGCAATTTCCGACCATTCAAGGAAACGGTCGGATTTCGGATTCGAACAAACAGTTAAGATTTCGAATTCAGACAAGTTAGTTGACCAAAAGATGTAACTGTTCGAATGTGAATCGTTAAATCCTTGCAACCGTTGATCGGATCGATCAGGGCCTTCGATTGCAAGCAACCGACAGAGACAACCGCCCCTGAAAAAGGTGCTCCGAAAGTTATAAATAGAGGCCAGAGAAGGGATTCCAATATACTTGCAATTTCCGAATCTTACATCTGAGCGCTCAGAATTCATGTGCCAACCAGAGCATTCTGCGTTTTCATTCCGTTGGGTCGCACACTACAGTGCAACGTAGTGTGTGACAGATCGGTACTTCACCGAGGCTTCATTGTATCCTGGAGGCGAATTTGTCGATATCCCATTGTATATAGGGGGCAAATATTGTCTTAAAGGCAGCGATCTAATCGCGCATTGAAACAATTTTCTGGTCTATTTTTCGTCAAACTTTGTGCAATCTACCAATAATTTTAAGACAATATCACTATGGCACAAAAGATGATGGAACTCTCCAACACGAAACTCGAGTGCTTTATGACACCAATTTCAAACGATAGCAATCAAAAGTACACTTCCTACTCATAATTTTGAAAGTCGCATACGTTCTCACTATGGACTCACCATCATTGGAAAAAGAAGATGAAACGCTTGAAGAAGGTAGAATCCGTACGAAATGGGAAAGTGACAATTACACATGCAAAGGCTATATTCTTAACGCTCTTGCTGATTCTCTTTTTGACGTCTATCAAATTTATAAAACTGCAAAGGAGATATGGGAGGCTCTTGAACGGAAGTACAAAGTAGAAGAGGTCGGCGTGCGTACATACTTAATAGGTGAGTTATTTAATTTTAAGATGTATGATTCTAAACCTATTTTGGAGCAAGTGCACCAGATGCAGATTATCTTCAACAATCTTATGACGGAAGGAAGCACAATAGATGAAGGTTTTCAAGTCTCTGCGATTATTGCAAAATTATCGTTGAGATGGAAAGATTACCGTAAGAGTTTGAAACATACGAAGGAAGATCGTACTATGGAGGAACTCTTGACTCATCTTCGCATAGAAGAAGAGGCTCGTCTACGTGACAAGGAGGAGGAGAAAACTGAACTCGTCTCCAATGCTCACATTGTTGAAGATGCATCCACATCGAAGAAGAAAAATAAAGGGAAGATCTTTAAACTGAAGTCGAATAAGAAAGATTTTAAGAAAGAATAATACATGGAAAAAGCAAAGAAGGGTACTTATTTTTATTGCAAGAAACCCGGCCATTTCAAACGTGATTACCGAGATTTCTTGAAGAATAAAAATCATGCAAACATTGTGGGAGAAGATTTCGTTGCGGTGATCTCCGAAGTGAATATGGTAGATGGTGGAAATGAATGGTGGCTCGATTCTGAGGCTACTAGACATGTGATCTCTGATAGGAATAATTTTATATCCTATAAGGAGGCTCATGATGTACATGGATTGTTCATGGGAAATTCCACTACTGCCAAAGTGGTAGGCCAAGACAAAGTTGTTCTACATTTTACTTCGAAAAAATCTGTTACCCTGAATGATGTCCTTCATGTCCCTGAAATTCGGAAAAATCTTGTATCGGCTTGTATTCTGAATAAACATGGATTCAAAATTGTGATTGAATCCGATTCCGTTGTACTTTCTAAAAAAGGGATGTTTGTAGGCAAGGGGTATGCCTCTTGTGGAATGTTTAAGTTTAATATCAATGAGATATCTGCTTCTTCGGTTTATATGTGTGACTCAATTTAGTTATGACATAATAGATTAGGGCATTTAAATTTACGTTCTATGGATAATATGATTAAATTAGAACTTCTTCCTAAAATAAATATAGATTATGGTAAAGATAGATGTAGTATATGTGTCCAATCTAAAATGACTAAGAAGCCATTTAAAAGTGTTGAAAGACAATCTAAACTATTAGATTTAATTCACACTAATTTGTGTAGTTTGAATAACATTACTACTAGAGGAGGGAAAAGATATTTCATCACTTTTATTGATGATTGTTCTCGATTTACATATGTTTTCCTTCTTCAATTAAAAGATGAAGCATTTAGTAAATTTATCTCTTATAAGGCTTTAGTGAAAAATTAATTAGATTTTAAAATTAAGGCATTACGATCGGATAGGAGAGGTGAATACATGTCACATGAATTTTCAGATTTTTGTGACAAGTATAGAATTATTCATGAAGTTACCGCTCCATATTCTCCTCAATTAAATAGAATTGCCGAAAGGAAAAATTGGACTCTAGTAGAAATGGTAAATTCTATGTTAACAAATTCTGGTTTGAATTCAAATTTATAGGGAGAAGCATTGCTTACTGTATGTTATATTTTAAATCGGATACATTTTAAAAAGTCTTCTAAAACTTCATGTGAAATTTGGAAGAACAAACCTCCAAAATTACCCTATTTAAAAGTATGGGGTTGTAGAGCATTAGTTAGGGTACCCGATTATAAACGTACAAAATTAGGTCCTAAAGCCATTGAATGTATTTTTGTAGGATATTCAATTAATAGTCCAATTTATAGATTTTTAGTATGTGAGCATAATAATATTTTTGAAAATGATTCAATTTTTGAATCAAGAGATGTAGTATTTTATGAGAATATTTTCTCTATTATTCCTAAACCTGTTGCATCCTCTAACTTAGATGAATCTTCTGATTCTCTTCATCTCTCTAGTAGTGAAGATGAAAAGATGAAACTTAGAAGAAGTAAGAGACATAGGAAAGCCAACGATTTTGGTTCAGATTTCTATGTGTATCTTGTAGAAGGAACCAGAAATGAGAAAATTAAGAAAATGAAGTTTATTTTTAATATCGATGAAGATCCTCAAACTTTTGATGAAGCTGTTAAGTCTATTGATTCTATATTTTGGAAAGAAGCCATAAATGATGAAATGGATTCTATCATGTCCAATAGTACTTGGGAATTAGTAGACTTACCACAAAGATCTAAACCTATAGGTTATAAATGGATATTCAAAAGAAAATTTAATCCTAATGGCACTATAAATAAGTTTAAGGCTAGACTTGTTGCCAAATGTTTTAGATAAAAGCATAGTATTGATTATTTTGATACCTATGCTCCAGTGGCTAGGATTTCTTCCATAAGGATCTTATTTGCTCTTGCTTCTATATATAAACTTCAAGTTCATCAAATGGATGTTAAGACTGCCTTTTTAAATGGTGAACTTGAAGAGGAAGTATATATGGATCAATCAGAGGGTTTTATCATGCAGGGACATGAAAATAAAATTTATAAACTTATTAGGTCTCTATATGGTCTAAAACAGGCTCCTAAACAGTGACATGAAAATTTTAATAGTATTATTTTATCATATGGATTCAAGATTAATGAATCAGATAATTACATTTATAGTAAGATATCAAAGGGTAAAAAAATAATTATTTGTCTCTATGTGGATGACCTCTTAATTTTTGGAACAGACTTAGAAAGTATTAAAAAAAAAAAAAAAAATTTGGCTTCAAAATTTGATATGAAAGACATGGGTGAAGCCGATATAATTCTTGGAATAAAATTATTTAAGCAAGATAATAATATTATTTTTTCTCAGTCACACTATATAGAAAAAGTGCTAAAGAAATTTAAACATAATAGAAAATCAGCACCAACACCTTTTGATCCAAGTATAAAATTAAAACCCAACGATAGCAAAAGTGTATCTCAATTAGACTTTTCTAGAGTAATTAGTAGTTTGATGTATGCTACTCATTGCACTAGACCCGATATTACTTATGCGGTAGGGAAATTAAGTAGATATACTAGTAATCCTAGTCATGAACATTGAAAAGTAATTAGTGGAGTATTAAGTTATCTTAATAAAACTAAGGATTATGCTTTACATTATGTTGGTTATCCTCCTGTACTTGAGGGATACACAGATGCTAGTTGGAGCAATTATACAGATGAATCAAGGTCTACTAATAGATGAGTATTTACTCTTGGAGGTGTCACAATTTTTTGGGGATCAAAGAAACAAACATGCATACACATGCAACTATGGAATCAAAATTTATTGCCCTTGCGGTAGGGAGCAAAGAAGCAGAGTGGTTAAGGAATTTACTATTAGAAATTACTATTTGGGCTAAGCCTATGCCTCCAATCTCTTTATTCTGTGATAGTGAAGTTGCGCTATCTAAAACTTATAGCAAAATTTATAATGGAAAGTCTAGACATATAAGTTTAAGACACTGTTATGTTAGTCAATTACTCCGTGAAGGAGTAATTACTATCAATTCAATACGGACCTTTGTAAATTTAGTGGATCCATTTACAAAAGGTCTTGCAAGATATGTAGTTATTAAAACATCAGAAGGGATGGGTTTAAAGCCTAATAGATTACATCACCTATGATGATAACCCGACCTATTTTCTGAAATCCAGAAACTAAAGGTTCAATGAGAAAAATAAATCATATGTAGTGATTGCACATTATTAAAACTGTGAGTTTACAACTCCAATCATCTCAAGTAATAATGTGGAACTTGTAACGTAAGGAAGAGGTTGAGATATTTCTCTTAATCAGTCTATAACATATAATGTTGAAATGTCTAAGTTACAAGGGCATTTATGATAAAACTGACCTATATGAGTTACGAAGTGTAGCCTCTTCGAAGATAGATAAAGGCATTTCTTGAATACAACTTATGAATACCAGGATATAAGCAGAAGGTCATAAAGCGTGCTGGCTGTTAAAATGAAATGAAACTTAAATTGCTTATATGTGTGATATATCCGATTGATTATACAAGAAAATTAGTTCAAGAATTTAGATCACTAAAGTTATTTATCAACTTTGATGTATTATCACTAAGTGAAGGTTCAATTCCTTAGGACACCTTTATTTATGCATACAGTAGTCAATAAATGCTCAAATTTCTTTGGTACATATATATACAGTTTTAGTTATCAGATTTAAGAATGACTCTCAGTTTCTTTATTTTCAATATCTAACAAAATAGGGGAGGATAGATATTTATTTTGTAAATAGGGGAGGAATGTTGGATATTTATCAAATAAATATTTATTATTTTAATAATATTTATTTATTATTAATTTAATAATATTTATTTTTTTAAATGGTTCCTTAATCTGTTGGTTCCATTTTAAAAAAATACTTTTGACAACAATTGATCATTTAACCTTCAAGTCAAAGTGACTTAAATTTTAAATTAATATTAGAGGAAAATTTTTCCCATCATAAGTTTAAAAGTGTTGTAAATGTTTTGTCTCACCTCACTATTTTATAAGAAATATTCATGGCTTATATATGAAAATTTATCTTCCATATTATTTGGCTTGATAAAAGGAACATAGCTCATAGCGGTGGTTTGCCGTAGCGCACGCGTGTGCGATGTGCGAATGGCGCAAATGACGCTTTTAAGGCGCACTTTGCACTTCGCACAATCACATTGTCGCGAGAAGCTTCAGAAGCCTTTCCTATTTGAACTGAGATGGTCCGATCGGTTGACTTGTTGATCGGGCACGGATTGACTTCGCACGTGTGCATCGAATATGTGCATCAGGCAGTTTTCGACCGTTCAAGGAAACGGTCGGATTCCGAATTTGACTAAACAGTTAGGATTTCAAATTCAGACAAGTCAGTTGACCAAAAGATGTAACTATTTGGATGTGAACCGTTGGATCCTTGCAACCGTTGATCGGATCGATCAGGGCCCTCGATTGCAAGCAACCGACAGACACAATCGCCCCTGAAAAAGTGCTCCAAAAGTTATAAATAGAGGCCAGAGGAGGGATTCCAATATACTTGCAATTTCTAAATCCTACATCTGAGCCCTCAGAATTCGTGTGCCAACCAGAGCATTCTGCGTCTTCGTTTCATTGGGTCGCACACTACAGTGCAACGTAGTGTGTGATAGATCGGTGCTTCACCGAGGCTTCATTGTATCTTGGAGGCGAATTTGCAGATATCCTGTTGCATATAGGGGGCAAATATTGTCTTAAAGACAGCAATCTAATCGCACCTTAAAGCAACTTTCCGATCTATTTTCCGTCAAACTTTGTGCAATCTACCAACAACATCTACTTATTTGCTTATTTCGCATCATAACTTAAATAACCATTGGGAGTTCTCAAATTAAAAGTAAGATATTGTTGTGACATGAAGGAGAAATGAAGTTATATTTGAAAATTTCATTTGCATTTGCCAAAAATCAATTTACATTAAAATTCTCTAACTAATTAAATGATATTAATCTAAGTTAATTAATGACCCTCAACTAATAACTAAAAGAGGAGTGGGCTAAAGTATGAACTATGCCACATCACCAACCCAAAAGAAACCCCAATATCTAATAAAATAATTTAAGTATTTTCTACTTTTGATGTTATTTTTCACAATACATTATAAGATTTGTATAACTTTTCGATTATATATATATATATATAAATATATATATATATATATATATATATATATATATATATATATATATATATATATATATATATATTTTCCATTATATTAAGTACATTACAATTATTAATGAGCAAGCACATAAGTGAAATTAGAAGTTTGACAATCTTTATCATAATGAGATTGACCCCATTACACATAGTAGTGGATGTGCATTTAGAGTTTAGGGGATTTTGGGTTTTACTAGAATCATAGAACAAATATAAATTAAAGTAAAATTAAATAAAATTAAATAAATTTTTTTTTAATTTATCTTCAATTTAGGTTGATAGTTAATCCAATAAAATCACAGCCTTGCATCGTGTCTCATGTGAACCAACGAAATCGCGTCGTGTGAAGTGACAATGGGATGGCAATCTTAGGTAAACATGAAAAAAAAATTAGGATCAGGGATTGCAAAAATAGCAAAAAAATTAAACTAAAAAATAAAAATTAGGGATTTAGATAATCAATAATTAGATTTGAAAATAGAGAGAGTTACAAAGAGAAGGAGGTTATTGGTTGCGTACTAGCATTAACTGATTAACAACAGACTTTAGAGAGAGAGAGAAAGGAAGGAGAGAGAGAGAGAGAGAGAGTCAGAAAACCTTTCTCGGTCTGGCGATTGGGTTCTAGCGGCGGCAGGTGTCGGTGACCGTGGGAGAGAGAGAACTATGTGGTCGAGGGTTTAGATTTGTATTTAATTTTTTAAAAAATAAATAATTGAAAGCTTATATGCAACCTGCCTTAGATTAAGAAAAGGAATGTTGGATAAATTTTTTTTTTTTTTTAACAACTAAATTTATTTATTGAATAAATAAAAAATAATTTGGGGGCCTTTAAGTAAAATGGGGCCTTATAAAAAAATTTGGGGGCCTAAATTTTAATTTTAAAAAAAGCCTTTGGGCCTAGTTTTTCGGTGGACCTATGGCGGCCACCACGATCGCCATAGGCTAGGGATGGCCCAGCACATGGCACAGATCCCCAAAAGTGGCCTAGATTATGGGCAAAGGAGTTGACCTTCACTTTTAGGGACGTTTGTCATGTGAAATTAACATCCGACCGTTTAATAGGCTCGCCAAGATCTTAAGATCTATCGTGACGAAGGTTGGAACCGAAAAAGCTTCATCGTCTGATTCAAATCAGTCACACTTACTATTAAACGGGGTGAGAATAGCCTTACGTTGCTCATTATAAGGGTATTTCAAGAATGAAAATGATAAATTGAGTAGTGTAAGAAGGAGATTTGCTAGTAGGCTAGGCACACATATAACATATAAACATAATATAGAGAAATGAGAAGATGCGTTCGGACGGACCCCTTGAAGACGACACTCAGACACAAGATAATATCCCATGTGCATGATCAACCTTGTGTTGGGTTGATCAGGGATGGGACATGTGATTTTAAGAAAATTATATTTTATGAACATTTTAGCCTTTGTTTGATGAGTCTAAGTAAGGTGGCTCAATCAATTTCGTATATTGATTTTGGAAAACTTTGACCACATTTTTAAGCAGTCGCTACATATCGGATCAAGCCAAATTTTTTGGGTGACTCATCAATCTTTTTCAAGTTGTTGTGGCACCTGCTACTCGTGATGGGCGTCACATATTGCTCAAATGGTCTGGACGTAGCTCTCAAAGCTGTATGAGGACGCATAGCCCTAGACTTCTAGTGTATATATAAAACTAAATATGTGGGCATCGATGTTCATCCTTCTAAAATATTAATATAAAAGCAATGATCATGGCTCATGAGTTTCGGGTTGGCGTGGGTCATGTAGAAGGAAGATTTGGTGGAACGTAGGTTAAATGATGGAGAGCTTTATTTTTCATTGGCACGGTTATTCGGCCGAGATAGCTTCAAAAATCGAGGAACAGACACACATACATATAATAGTTGCGGAGTAGCATGAGAGTTAACTAATAGAATTCAACCCACATCTTATAAAGACAAGGATGAAAAATAACATAGAGGACGAGAATCGAACCCACGACCTATTTTCTCACATTAGAGGGAGCCTTCCAAGTAGGCTAATGCCTCTTTGATAAATGATGGAGAGTTTGAGTATTGGTTCCTATTATGACTAATTTCTTGTCTCATATCTTTCTAAATCAAGTTTATTAAAAGAGATTGCATGAGAGAAGAAGCTTATATTAATTTAACATGAATTTTTTTAATTTTTTATGATGCCATACCACATAGACGATTTGGATGTGCCTTACTTGTTATAGAGAATATAGTTGCGTATGACATAGTTCTTTGCCGGCCCTTGTCATGGTAGAGTTCAATTACTTTAATTAATTCTCATTCTCTTTTTTAACTCCCTATAAAAGAAGATTTACCTGTTCTAATAGCAACCTCCCTGCTCTCTACTAGCTCCTTATCAGAGCAAATAAAATCAGCTCTGACAAGGAATGAGTAGAGAGGGACAGAACTATTGAACAGGTAAATCTTGAATAAAATCTTGTTATGTAAGGAGGATGGGAACCTACTAAAACAGGTGAACTCTACTATGGCAGGGGCTAGGAGAGAGCTATGCCATACACGGCCTATAAAGCTTGTATTTAACATGTACTTAACAAAGAGGAGGTCGTGGTTTGGATGGAACTCCAAATATAGTCCTTGTGGTACTGTATTTCTAAGGTAGCTAAATTCACATCTACCGAAATATTGAGGGCACTTAGGCTAAAAAAGTCATTGACTAATTTGAATTTGACGATGGAGATTATTTTTTGTCTCAATATTTCACGCAATGGATCTTGAGGCCATGTGCGTGACATCATACAGACATTTCTTTATGCCCTTTGGCACACATCTCAAAAAGTGACTTCAAAATTATATGACACACATCACACTCAAACATGATTTTCAGGTCACTTGGTTGGATGTGTGCCACATGGAATAAAGAAGGGAGCGCCTGATAGTACTTTCATGGGCTGAAAATCCATCAGGTGGAAGATTGGGATGAAAAATGATTTCTATCGTCTAATTCAAAGTAGCCAATAGTCTTGAACATAGGTATCTGATCTAATTCGATAGGTGCCAATAGGCTACCCTATTTCTAATTTCACCCAAAAAATTAAAAAAAAAAATTCTAAGAAGAAATATCACGTGTTGGGTGTAGTGTGGGTGGTTTCCTAACATAGTGGAGAGTCCATATTAAGCTCTTATCAAATTCTCATATTCTTTCAAACGTATACGAAAACACATTGCTTTCTTTTTATGCGTGAAATTCCAAAGAGAAACGGTCTACCTCATGAGACGTAGGAATAAAAGGAGAGGTTAAAATTCAGAAAAATTAAGCAAGTTTCGAGAAATATTCGAAGGAAAATTGGAGAGAAAATAAAAAATAAATAAATAAAATTTTAAAAGCTTACAAATTTTTGAAAAATATTAAAAAATACAAAATTTTAAAAATTCAGTAATTATTTGTAAATTTTTAAAAACACATATTTTTGAAAAATTTGAGATTAATTTGTAGAATCTTAAATTCTTACATTATTTATAATTTCTTTAAAAATTTAGCAATTTTTGTGATTATATATGCAAGTGACAAAGCATATAGGAGGCCATTGTTTATGAAAAATAAGAGGCCATTATTTATGATTATTAACATATATGTATTCGTATATAAAAAGGCCAAGTGTGCTGATGAGTTTTAAAGTTGACACCTTCAATCATTTTCTTACCATACCAACTGTGAAGCAGACACGTGCCTCATACCTCATAGTAATTTAAAGGACAGTGGTATACAGTGGACAATTTTGCAGGCAGGTTATATGATGTGATGTAACTAGCTGCACGCATAGTGGGGCCTAAGCACTGAAGTCACGTTCCGCTACAAAAGCTTTCTACAACGTTATCTATCAAAACCTGTTCATCGGTTATAATTTTCCTAATTTAAATACCAAATAATCCTATATAATGCATTAAATTTATATCATATGTTGGCTCACATGTATACAAATATGAACTATGTCTATGTGACTGCTTACTAACCGGTATAGGGGCATCTGATGGTTCAAAAGAATCTAATATATATATATATATATATATATATATATATATATATATATATATATATATATATATATCTTATGGTGTTCCCTGCCCATAAGGCTGAAGGGCGTTCACTTATGGGCAGAAGGGCGTTCACCGTAAATATAGCCCTATTATGGGAAAAATTGTAAATAAGCTCTATTTAGCTAGAATCAAAGATTCGACTCCACAAGTTTTATTTAAGGGTAATACTAATCATAGTAACTCATACACATACTTTATCTGTCCCGTGTGATCTTTAGAGGTGTGACATGTGAAGCCTCATCGTCTCATCTGTCTGTCTGATTTAATATCTATAATCTTAAAATCTATGGTACAAAATATCGGGCAAAATATAATCTTTATTATTTGATTAAAAAAATTCAAAGGCCATCTAAGATTAATGTTATGTTATACATACATGGCATGTATTACTTTTAGGTGACTTTCGACTTCTGTAGGGAGAGCATGGAGGTCATTTTTCGCCCTAATATTTTGCTCCAATGATTAAAAAATCATGTCTCACCTATCAAGTGATATATATATATATATATATATATATATATATATATATATATATATATATATATATATATAATGTTTTTATGCTATACTTCCTAAAAAGCGACCAGAGTACAAAGTCACCTTGCACTACAATAATATAAAATACATAACTCAATTAGGATAAAAAACCTCCTACCACCCTGACTGTGATATACTAATTCATAGATTAGCATTAGGCATTCAACGAAAGCACCGAAGGTCTTGGTTCTTGGGTCACGTTTTGTCATCTATATGCAGATCCATTATGTGTTTTATGTGATTTCTCATAATCGCAAGATCTATTGTATAAATTATTAAAATGAAAAAAATGATCTTGATCAACCGATTCAATGCAGCCAAAGTATACTTCATTTACACAATATTTATTAATTTTATATGATTTTTTACTGCTTTGAATTAAATAATAAAAATTATTTTTCTTCTATCATTCACAGAAAAGATATTTAAATAATAGTGCACCTATCTAACAATCCACATGTGAATTTTATATAAAACACATCCAAAAAGTGACATGAATATCAATTCATTTGCCTCTCCTTCCACTCACCTAATATTAAGTCATTTTCAAAGTCAATCTCATAGGATACCATTATTTCCACCCACCGAACCTTTTAAGGCATCAGCACAAAAATCAATAGACAGCTTTGAATCAAACGGTAGAGAGGCAAATTGGGTTGACTTATGATTTACCATTTAAACCGTAAGTATTTGGAGAGCTAATCCCGCGCAAGAACCGAATTGGGTTGAAACTTTGCTGGGTTTCAATCCATATGTGGCCGAGCATTTATAGTGGTTTATAAATAATGATAGTGATCTTTTTTTTTTTTTTTCTTTTTTTGATAGGAATAATGAAAGAGATCTACATGGTGAGATCAACCAAATTCGGGAAAAAATGGGCCAGCCAAAAAAACGAAAAAAGAAAAGCAGAAAAATGGGTAAATTTTGGGAAAAAATGGAGAAGCATTAGGCAAAGAGTTAATGAAATATCTAAAAATATTAAAAAGATAAATATTTTTTTAATAAAAATGAGAATTTTTGGAATAAATTCATAAAAAAATATGTTTAAACTGTAAAAATAGCGAACTTTTAAAAAAATACGAGTATTTTTTAAGAAGACGAGTTTTAAAGGTATATCTGACGCTTTATGAAAAAAAGTGAGTTTTAAACGAGTTTTTTTTTCAATAAATTACAGATTTTGGTAACTATGAGAACAATTACAGTATGTGCGGTGCTTCTAAGGTATCTCTATCGCCGCCTACCAGATTATTGGTGGCCGCATACACCAAAACCCATTGACCATCATAAAGCAGACGATGATCATCGTTTTTCATGCCAATCTTCGACGCAATGGATCTTGAGACTACAGACATGCCATCATAGGGTCAAGTTTTTTATTCAACAGGGCACAGATCGCAAAAAGTGGCTCTAAAATCACATGACACACATCACGCACAAACATGATTTTGCGGCCACCTTTTGGGATCTATGCCACATGTCATAATATCTTGATCAGGTGATGGCATTCCCATAATATCAAGATCCATTGTGTCAAAGATTGGTATGAAAAACGATCACAATAGTCTGATTTAAGGCAGTCAAGGGGTTTTAGTGTAAGCCTCCACCAATTTATCAATGCTTAGTGGGAGAGATGATGGGTTGGGAATTCTCCCAAATTTCTCAATGGACTAGCTAAATTGGAGGAGATTGGGTCAAGGTTTTATCCATAAAACGTAATGAGATTCCTTCCCATTACAAAGCTAATTAAGCGAACTCCATGACTCCAACCAACCTCTTAATAATTTTCCACGAAAATTCATCCGGGAGGGGAATTTGCAACTAAAGATTCGGTCTTGGAGATGATTCCACAATTAGCATCGGGGACTGCCTTGAATCAGACAATGAAGATCATTTTTAGATCATTTTTCATCCCGATGAAGATCATGGCCTACCTATCAGACAATAAGATGTTCATTCTATGTGACACATTCCTAAAAGTGACCCAAGAACCCTTCTCATGGTATGCCATGATCACGGCCACTTTTAGTATCTGCTCCATGTGGAATCAACATCTAACCATCTTATAAGTGGGCCATGATCTAAAAATATATTTGTGAAGGATTTGAGACAAAAATAATCTACATATTCTTATTCAAAGCAGTCAAGGATAATCCAAGAAAGGTGAATCTTCAGCTGGAAATGCTAGTACCCAAATTTGACTCTTTTCTTAGTTTTTGTCATGACATTTTATAAATTAATAGGAGTTATTATAATTTTAGAAGTTAACAAATCATTTTCACAGCCAAACACCACATTACAATAAAAGTGTAACAAGAAGTCAATTTTTCAGCATCGGTATATATATTTATCATAAAGTGAATGCATTACAAAGCAACAACTTTGTATTGTCCGATGCGACCCCTTAGTAAGGTGGGAATCTATCCGATGGGCTGTAGAAAGATCCATATATCCATTTTCTATCTATATGAAGGGAGCAGAATTACCATGATGTACCAGATTTCTTCAATTTTGTTGGTCAAAATTCACATTTTCCAACGAAAAGTCGGTCGGTCCCACACCCCGCTGCAAATAGAGGAAAAATTGATTTAAGAGTAAAATCTCATTTTTTAAGTAATAAAATAGACTTTAATCAGCTGCCAGACAGGCCCTAAGCAAACCAAATGTGGGCTGCTGCTACTACTACTACTACTAAACAATGTTTTAAAAATGGGACCGCATACCGAACCTGAACTTGCAATGGCACCAGTGCGTACCCTAAAAAAATTTCATAATAATTATATATCATTGTACTGTACTTTATAGTATATGTTTTAAAAATAGTGCTGCTTTTAAAAAACAAGTACCTTGAGGTGTGCTGGTTAGGACTCGAGATATGTAGGTATTTCTGCATTTCTACCTTCGGTACAGACAGGTATTTGCAACCCAAGAAACGGTCTCTGCCACTTTAAAAAACAAGTACATTTCTACCTAGGGTACTGACAGGAATTAGATGATAGAGATCAGTATTTGCCCAATCTATGAATTTTGAGACCATCCAACCTATGAAACGGTCAGATGTTGATTCCACATGGACGGCATCCCTAAATTGACCTCAGAACCCTTCTCATGGTATGCCATGATCACATTCACTTTTGGGGATGTGTGCCACAAGGAATCAACAACTGAACGTCTGATAAGTGGGCCATGGTCTCAAGATCTATTGTGTGAAATATTGGGATGGAAAGAGATCTCCATCATCTAATTCAAGGCAGTCAATGGTGGATCCTCAGTTGTCAATCCTCTACCACACACATGTACTTTAAAAAAGAGTACCTTGAAATCCACAAACCAAATCTTTCGAGTTAACCCATGCTGAAACACATTGAATGCATTAAATCAGACAAAGGAGATTGTTTACCGTCCCAATCTTTCACACGATGGATCTCAAGATCTTGGGCGTACCATCAGATGGCCAGTTGTGGTACACACCCAAAAAAGTGACCTCAAAATCAATTTTGAGTGCGCACGTAATGTTAAGGTCACTTTTCTAAGAAGTGTATCACATGAAATAAAACAATAACCGTCTTATGGTATGCCCATGATCTCAAGATCCATCATGTGAAGATTGGGATGATTAACGATGGAGATCGTCTGATTCAACGCAGTCAATGTGTTTCAGCGTGGGTGAACTCAAAGATTCAATGGGTGGATTTAAAAGTACTCTTTAAAAATATTAAAGGGGAAAAAAATAATAATAGAAAGATGAATAGGACCGGTTCACATTGAACGGGATTGAAGAAATGGTCGAAAAACCACCTGCTCCAATGGTTCAATATGTAAAACCAAATTTTCCTGTTTTAAGGCCAACCAGACAGCTTGACCCAATGGTTCAATAGGTTAAAAAAAATTTGCTTGTTTTAAAAGGCCAACCGGACCGCTTGACCTGCCGGTCCCAGTCAAACTAGGCCAAACAGGCATGTCCAGTCCAGTTTTTAAAACAATGCCACAGAATTTCAAGGAGGTCGCAGAAGGCAGTTTAGATCAAAGGAAAACAACATGGTACAGCCTGTTTTAGGCAAAGTTATCATTACGGACTGTTTCTCTTGGCCCTTCAGTTATGTTGTACATACTAAATTATGGACCAATTCTCCTGACTGCATGTACACAGATGGTGTTATGACTGTCCACTTAGCGTGCATCTTTGATCAATCCAATAATTTCAACCATCAGCCCCACTGGCACGTCTAAGTGAAAAAAAAATTCACGCAGATCGGAGAGCCATAACCTTCCAATTGGTACACTTCAATATCGACAGTTAAAAATACAAACATTAGTCGATTTTAGAGTGCATAGATGGGATGTTTCAGATCTCCCACTGAGTATTGTTCGGGCCAACTTCAGTTCAACATATAAGCTACCAATTTGATGCCATGTGACACATTTAAAGCCATCTAAATCTTCAATGTCAACTCATATTACGAGCTATTTTGGGCCTCAAATCATGGTCACTGGGGGATTTGAACCATCCAATCAATGCACTCTAATATTGAAGGTTATGGACATTTTCTTAACGGTCAGATATTATAGCGCTCTGATCTGAGGGCTCTGTTGCTCTATTATGCATGACTTAACTGAGTCGCTTTCCTTGCAATATCTGTGTAAAGTAGTCATAGGAGTTGGTCTTCAAAAGATTTGTTGAACTTTTCGTTTTTAAGCAGCCATTATGTACAAAAAAATCAAATTTCTCCGATGTTCTCATAACAAGTTTTAGTTGAAATTTCACTGCTGTTGTGCTGTTTAAGGGAGGATTCTTTTTTTCTCTTGTTAAAAGCACATAAAGAGTTTAGAAGAATACCACTACTCCGTTGGTAAAAGTGCTATTTCGATTTCCTGGAGGGACTTTCCCTTTGTTTCCAGCACGTTCCTCTTCACAAAAACTACTGCTGTCAAACAAAAGGTAGAGAAAATCGAGTACAAGATCTGAGGTCCTAGCTGCTCCAGCAAACGCAAAAACAGTAAACCCACAAAGAAATTTACCACCTGAAAGCGACAACACAACCAATAGCGTATGTTAAATAAGGTTATCTTTAGGTTTTCATTAGTATAATGAAAGCGAAGAGCCTGTGCACGAATTTATTAAAGCACATTGCTCATTTGAGTTCATACAGGACCCACCACAAGGTGTTTAATAAGTGAATTATGTTTTCACTTTTTTTTTTTTTGATAAGTAACCATGGGATTTGAACCCCTGACCTCAACGCTATACGCTTGAGGGCATCACCACTGATACAAAGATCCAATGCCGTGAGGATCCGCTTTACATTACATTATGTCCTATTCCTCCTTTAATTTTATATGAGAATCCAATGTCTCTTTGGTATCAAAGGATCCTCCACTCTCTACACAATCGTTCTTTCAAACAAATTCTTATCTGAAGGTACCATATCTTCCCTCCTTTCTTTGTTCATTGTCCACATTATTCTTCCAATATTCCTATAATTTCTCCATTATCCATATTATTCCAAATACGATTTCTTATCATTTTAAAATTTTCTCCGTATGTATTTTCACTTACATTATTCTCGTAGTATCACCTCCTAGAGTATCTCTAAGGTAGTACCTTCTCTTTTTTATTTTTTCTTACATTCCATACTTTTCATTCACCTTGTAAAGTACGTAAAGTACAAAAATAATAAGGCAAAAAAAAAGTGATAGAAAAGGGATAACTTACCTTTTCCCTTATCTTATATCCAATCCAATCTTTTACTAGTCTTCTCTCCATAATCATCGTTGAAATTCTTTATTTCACATTTTCTCTCAAATCCCTTAACCCCATCATGTCCTTTCTTAATTTCTCTCAAATTCAATAGATTACAAGTTCTTCCTATCTTATAGCTCTAATTTAACTCTTTCTTGTTTTCTCTCATCTGATGTCACCTACAAAGTTTCCTATTTTGTAGGTGAAATGACAAGTTGTTGGCTTGGTTGATGAGGAGATGCCACTCTTGTTTCTGGTTTCTATGTTTTCAGCTCTCCCAGTCTATTCCCCTCCTAAGCTATTTTTGGGGATAAGTTACACAGATTTTTCGGTTCGCTATCCTGCTTATAATGGTGTGTCCATGTCTAGTGCTCTCCACGCTAGTTATACTGTGTCAAACAAAGAGTGGCTGCTCCGGTACCCAATCCTCAACCCCTGGAATTAGTTTTTTCCTTTTTATAGGAAAGCATGTGATATGCTCATAGGACTGAAGAATTAACATTTAACTCATTTTTCGAATTTTGTTGAAAGAGGATCATTGTGTACGGCTCTGTTAGAGGGGGAGGTTCTGATGTAAAAGCGAATTCTGATTTTAGAACTAAGTGCCCAAGCTGATGTTTGAAGACAAGTGATGGAGTTT
Organism: Chloranthus sessilifolius; assembly: GCA_021018995.1. Lineage (NCBI taxonomy): Eukaryota > Viridiplantae > Streptophyta > Magnoliopsida > Chloranthales > Chloranthaceae > Chloranthus > Chloranthus sessilifolius. The sequence goes on from CM037593.1 coordinate 98,579,120, forward strand.
TGGGGTTCAGGTTTAAAAAGTGGCTAAAACATAGATGACGAATAGTGATGAGGCCAGTGGAAAGGAGGAAAATAGCCAGTATGGCAGGGGGATTAGTAAGGAAGGGAGTGCCATTAAGGTAATTCCACTATGCACCCTAAAAAGGGATGGGGAAGACCAGTGGATTGAGCTTGGCACGAGCTCTAGCATAGACTTTTCAATAATGACAATAGATAGTGGGGATGCCTCATTGGACAGTGAGAACACTGCTGTGGGTATAAGCTGAGTCAGGATACAGTGAGCCACCTGATTGGAGTACCATGAGGGGGATACTACTTTCCAGGGACTTCCTGAGAGTCTGGAACAATTATAAAAATGAAGAAACCACAGGGAATAAGAGTCGAGTGCTTGCAAACCTGTAGTGGGCATATATTATGAGAGATTCAGCCCAAGCAACCAGAAAGGTGGTGCTAGGTATTGGAATCTTGTGGGTTTGTATTTGCTGGAGATAATATTAGTCCATATGCGTGTAGTTAAGATAGGTAAGTGATCCTAAGTTTGTTGTGTCCCACATTGGTGGTAAATGGGATTTGTATGTAAGCAGCTCTCTATATATAAAGGTCATCTCATGTAACTCATTATCACATTAGTAACAATGTAGTCCTTTATGTGTAATTCCTCTCTCTCCTCTCTCCCTCTTCTTCTCCAGCTCTCCTTCTGTCATAAACTCTAATAAAGGAATACTTCTCTTTAGTTAGCTTATTATTATATTAAATTATTAGTTTTAACTTGGTATCAGAGCGGATTGGTTCCGTGCGTCTTGTTTAGGGTTTCTCCAACATGGGATCTCCTTTCACCTCCATTTTTTTATTCAGATTTTAATGGTGTCACCATCCATATTGTTGTTCTGTTGCAGCCACCTAGTTTTGTTAGTGTATTGTCATCCTCCTATTCACTATTGTTTCATCTGTGAAATAAGGATTTTCTTTTAGGGGGAGAATAGTTGGAGATGAAGAAAAAAGGGTGTGAAGAAGAAAAAGAAACGAAGGAAGGGTTACTGTGCAGCTAACAATAAAAAAAAATAGGGTGAAGTAGGGGCTGCTGTAGTAGACAAGGAAAAAAGAAATAAAAAAAAATGGGAGGAAGAAATAGAAAGAAAAACCAAAAATATGAATGGAAGGAAGAAAGTACTGTAGGTAGAAAGAAGTTGTTGAATAGCTGTTCCTATGTAGGCAGCCATGGAAGGAAGGAATAGAAAGAAAAAGAAAAAAAAATTAAAGAAACGAAGAAAGTTGGGTAGGCAGCCATGGAAGAAAGAAAAAAAATTCCCAAAAAAAGGGGAAAAGAAAAAAAAAAAAAATTAGGTTGCCTATCATCAGCCCTAGGTCAAACATTGACCATGATTTGAAGTTGGAAAAAAGGGGGGTCAAAATAGAGAAGAACAAAAAATTTGAAGTTGCTGAAATCAGTCCTAGGTCAAAGTTTGACCGTTGATGAAGATAAAAAATAGGGGTTTCAGTTGGAATTTGGTGTTGAACAACTTTAATAAAGGAGTTTTTGGCTTTTGATAAAATTTTGAAGGTGTTCGAAGAAGTTAGTTCCAAAATCTAGCGCTCACATTTTTCTAGGAATTCTCAACCATACGATCATATTTGTCACATCACCCACCATAGATCTGGATCGGTTTTGTAAGCCTAGCCTCCCTTTTAAGTTTCATCAAATTCTGTGAAGGCTGCTTGAAGATATGAGGATTTCTTTAATTTCCCTGTTAGGCACAATTTCATGACTCCGTGGTCTCGGATTATGTGCACTGTCCAACCAAGATATGTTGTATGGGATTGCATTGGAACTTCACCAGTTGTCTAAGAGTTCTTTTCTAATGGGCTTGTCTAAGAGTTCTTTTCTAATGGGCTAAAGTGAAGATTCGAGAGAGATTCAAAGGTTTTTTTTCTCCTTTTTTGTTTATGGAGTTCCATGATGGTGGAAGGAGAAGCTGTTGTAGCTCTATTTTTGTCTGTTGGTGCTGCTGTGCTGATTGCTGAAGCTTTTGTCTGATGTCCACTGCTTCTTTTTTCACTTGGATTGAGAGAAGTAAGAAGATGGAGAGTATCGAAGGTAGGACACGAGAATAGTATTTCCTCTATTATGTTAAAAATATATGGAGCTGGTGTAAGGCTTGTTAATGTGTTGGTTGATACAGCCTTCTAAGATGTAGTGACAAAAAAATAGTGATGCTGCTTTGAGATCAGTGAAATCTGAAAGGGATAAGTGAATGATGGCTGATGCTTATTTTTCGATGATGGATGGTGTGGCAATGGATGGTGGAGATGTTTATGGGCTTATAAAGTTGTATACTGTCAGTCATTATTTAGACCTTGTGGCCATGTTGTTGGTGCCAAGAACATGTTATAGGCTGAGTGTTTAGCTACTTGTATGGATCATGGTGTGTACCATGACCACTTGAGTGGCGTATTGTACCAAGTTGTTGGTGAACGCAAGTGTTTGAACCAGGTTGTTGATTGTTCTTGGACTTTGGTACGAGTTGTGACTATGTCAAGTCAGGGGGAGATGACGGTGTATACATATACCTTTTTTATATATTTGTAAGTTGGGCATCCATGACATGGATGCTCCAACTTGAGGGGGAGTGTTGGAGATAGTACTAGTTTTTGTGTGTTTAGTTAAGTATAAGTGAGTCTAAGTTAGTTTTATCCCACATTGGTTGTAAATGGCATTAGTATGTAAGTAGCTTTCTATATATAGATGCCATCACATATAACTCATTATCACATTAGTAACAATGTAGTCCTTTGTGTCACTGTTCTCTCTGCTCCCTCCCTCTTCTTCTCCATCTCTCTTTCTCTCATAAACCCTAATAAAGGTATGCTTCTCTTTAGTTAGTTTATTATTATACTAGATTATTAGTTTTAATTGTGTTGTCTGTTTAGTTGCTTAGATGAAAATAAATTCTTGGAATATGAGGAGGAAGTTGTGGTTGGGAAACATGGATCAAAATATCGGACGGTAGCAATACGTATCGTCAGATATGTATCATTTTGGAGGGGGGAACGATACGATAAAAAGGGTATTTATCGGGTACCCCCTGAAACAGTCAAATTATCGTTCGATACAGGCAAATTATCACCTGTATCAGACGATAACTTTGTAGTTTGACATGGACCCATAATTTGAAATTATCGGACGATAATTGCAAATTATCGTCTGATAATTTGGTCGTCTGATTTTTAGAGTATTTTTTGAGATTTTTTTGAAAAAAAAGAAAAATGTATCCAAACGATACATTCAATGTATCGCCGATACATTGCATGTATCAGACGATACGTATCGTCCTTAGACAATACGTATCCAAAATCCGATTTTTTTATCCATGTTGGGAAAGGCTTCTGCTAAATCTGGTTTGCCCAAGCACGTCATGGGTGATCACACTGCAAGAAATAAAATGAGAAATGATGGATAGATATAGAATTGCGTCTATCCTCCCAGGAAACCGATGGGATTGAGCTTCCCTAGATTCTAGTGGTATCACTATGGCCTGGCATGGTGCTATCTTGAGGGAGTGGAAGTGAATGTTGGGAGATTGTAAATCTCAATTAAGTTCGAGTGGAGGGATAGTGGGCCGGTTTGGAAGTTTTCAAGAGTCTATGGTCTAAATGAGTCTGCTCTTAGGCCGAATCTTTGGAAGGTGTTGACGAAATTTATAACAGCTAGAGAGTCCCGTGGTGTGTTGGAGGGGATTTCAGAGCGATCCAACGGTTTCCTGAAGAGCTGTCAGATAATGAATGGACAATGAGAAAGAGAGGCTTTGTCAACTTTGTTAAGGACAATGGAAGCACTACCTAAACCTATGTCGGATCACATTCCACATCCATTGAAGTGCTTGGAAGGACGAAATTAGGGCTCTGTCTTTGAAAGAGATGTCGAATAGGTGAGCTCTTAAAGACTGGTACGATTAGAAGTGGCTAGATGAGATTGTCTCTTCACTCCGATTCATTGGTTGAATATCGGAGACAAAAACATCAAATTTTTCATTCCATGGCGAACATGAGTGGGAAAGTAAGCGCCTTTCAGCTTTTGGATGTTGATGGGAGAAGAGTGGAGAGGGGAGGAAACATTAGAAGATACTGTCCGATCTATAAGAGGTGTATAGTGATGGTGGATAGGAAAGGTCGACTCTAGATGGCCTCTTGTTCAAATCAATTTCTTCAAAAGATAGGCAGACTTTGAAATGAATGACAAAGAGGCAGTTATTTTGGGGAAACTAGTTACAAAGCTCTGGGTTCGAATGGATTCACGATAGAAGTCTTATGATGCTTCTAGGAGTTATTGTGTAAAGACATTGCAGAATCTTTTTGAGAATACCATGAGAAAGGGAAGGTGGGAAGGATGTTGAACTCTACCTTCATCACCCTTACCCAAAAGGAAGGACCTAAGGAAATATATAGGATTTTCACCCAATAAGCTTGTTAGGTAGTCTATGAAAAAAACTTTAGCCAAGATGTTGACTAATCGGATGAAGCTGCTTATTGGGAAGGTGATTTCTGATATGCAAGGTCTTTTGTAAAAGATAGGCAACTCACGGATGATGTTGTTCTCACAGATGAAGCAGTAATACCAGCCATAAAACAAAATAAGCTGGGATGATTTGGAAGGTGGACATGGAAAAAGTTATGATACATAAATGAGGCTTTTTGGACCATATGCTTAGTCGAATGGGTTTTGGTGATAAATAATGGAAGTGAATGAGGGCCTGATACTTTGTTTGTTTGGTTCTGTATTTATGGTGAATGGTGCATAGGGTTATTTCAAGACTTGAAGGGGTCTAAGGCAAGGGGATCTGTTTTTTGTCTAATATTGTTAGTGAGGCACTAAGCTCGCTCCTTCGCACGGCAGTGGAGTTTTGAAGGTTTAGGGCTTCAAAATAGTAAGAGTTAGGCCAGAATTATCCCAGCTGCAGTATATCTATGATACTATGATGTTCTGTGGAGCATCGAAGAAAGAAACTTGGGTTGTGAAAGCTCTCTGTTTCTATGAGGCATGCTCAGGCAAAAAGTGAACATGGATAAAGCTAAATCATTGGGTGGAAGAGTAGATGAGAGGGCGTTCGCGGGTTTGGATGATTATGTGGGTTACAATTTGGGTTTGTTGACGTCAATATATTTGGGAATGCCTTTTGTGTGTGGGGAATGGCATGGTGATGGATAGCTCTAGTATGGGATAGCGTGAAGAATCAATGTGTTTCTTGTTCGTATGAGAAGCTCGCATGGCTTCATGCCGAGTGAAATGCGGATAGGGCCAAGTTTGAACAAGCGAGGAGGTACCAAACCTCGAGGCTAGGTATTTGGTGAGACTTTGCATGGGGTGAAGGCGAAAGACGAGGGATTGATGCAAGGTATTGGGCGTCAGCGTAGGTGTTGACATTATCATGTTGGGAGGAGGTGGCGTGGGCATTTCTTGGAAAGTACTGCGCCAACGAGGACGTTGACATCATGGAGTGGTGGTGGATGTGGCGCGGCCAATACTCTGGGTAGCAGCAGGTAGGCGTGGGGCCTTAGAATTGGTTGGTTGGTTAGCGTTAAGGCGTCAGACCTTGGAGCTAGGTGTGTGACGTGCGAGCGTGGAGGTGGGAGACTTTACGTCGCGTGCATGTCTCGTATATGTGGCGTAGATAGCTCTCGAATCTGCTTGGTTTCTTTATGTTTATGTTCAGATGTCTGATGGCTGTTATTGCTAGGATGGATCAAATTGAGAGAGATTTCTTGTGGAATGTAGGGGTGACTATCGGCAATTCCATTTAATAAACTAGGATGTGCATCCTGTCACAAAGGAGGAAGGAGGATTCAGTATTAGACGCCTTATGGAGATTAACCGCGTGCTATTGGCAAATGGTTATGGCGCATAAGAAATGAAGTGGAAGCATTTTGTATTTAGGCTTTGGAGACTATGTATGGGGGTAGCACTAAGGGTTGAGTTATCAATCTAAGTGATAAGGGGAGAGGAGCTGATTGGTGGCGTGAGATTTGTTCTGTTAAAAAAAGATTCGAAGACTGTATCAAGTTTGATTGGGGGATGGATCCAGGATCAAGCCTGGAAAGGTTTATGGTGGGTAGGGGAGCCTTTGTGCAAGAAGTTTAAGATGCCTGGTGGTGGACGGAAAAGAGAGGATAGCTGAAGTCATTTAGATGTTTGGATATGGATATCCGAATTGAAAGGAACATGAGGGACAAGGAAAGTGATTTGTATGCTGATATGCTTGCTAAGTCAAATGGTAGTGTTCAAATCAACCAAGAAAAGATAGGTGTATTTGGATGTTGAAAAGAAACGAGGATTTCTTGGTCAAGGCTTTCTATTCTTCTCTTTGTCCGCAGCCAGTTTATGGACAATTTTGAACTATAACTTAAAATACATATGCCCCTCTTCTAATCCTATTCTTTTTCTGGACAGGGGCTTGACAGAGGATCCTAAATGATTGATTAGCTTATCAATAGGGGCTTGCCAGGTTATGGACAATTCGGTATCAAAACCATGTTTTCTAGCTAAATCTGTGGTAATTACATATGGAGGGTATGTAATGTCGGAATTTTGAGATATAGTATGTAGTACTTTTAACCCTATCTATATACATATTAAACCCTGTTAATATTTTTCTTTGATTTATACGAGTACAAAGGAAGACCTAGACATTTATTACTGCGCTTATGGGTCGTCAAAAAGTCCCGTTGGGACGTAAGCCAAAAAGCAGTGGATTGCATTGCCATTTTGGTCCTTGTAAATTGTTGACAGATGAATAAGTTTATGGTAAATTTGTCGGTCTGAGTACTGTCCAGATAGATCTGGAGAAGACGATGAATAGTGTTTACTATGTATATGAATAGTATTTCGAGTTACTATTTACTATAGTATTACTATTCTGATTTTACTATTCACATATGTAATAACACTCTTATTGGTAATTTCCAATGTCAATTTTAAATTTTCAAAATAAAAAATCAAATTCAATTAAATATAATGAACTTGTGCAATGGTCTGATGTTCAAAATCAAATGAATGGATGGACAATTCCATCTATTAATCCTAAAATCATTTATAAATATGGTTAGACTAATTGGTCCAGCAACATGTCAATCAAGATGACTAAGCAAACACTCAGTTTGAATGAAGACTGTGAAGGCCTTCAACTTTTATCTAATAAGGATTTATTAACAAATCTTTGTAGATTTAAATTCCTATAATTAGGATGTATCCAAGTTGCCTTTAAACCTTTAACCTTATTAGGTAACAATAATAGTCTACTGAAAATTCTTAGAGATGCTCGATGCCTTGACTAACACCCTTCTCTGATGGCTGCAGTAGAGACTAGCTTATGTCATGGTCTAGTCTATTTTAATGTTTATCCAAATCTGACTCTATCTTTATCAGATAGAAATTTTGTACATGCTTGTCGTAACATCCTGAAAATTCCAGAAACCATAAGTCCGGATTGGGTGCATGTTTGTTAAGAAACACGTCACCATTCGAATTTTTCAAAAGGGGTTTGTTTTGGGTCCGTTTGAGCTCATGTGAGATTTTTAGGACCAAGTTCATACACCGTGGTGGTGTGTATCGGCTCAACACCGAATCCGATGGATAAGTGGTTTGGGTGTGCAAGCCCACACCGAACCAAAAGATTATTTGTCAAATAGCTAAAACCTTACTAAGGTGTATTCGTTCCACGCTAAAACTAGTTCTTGAATAAGAACTAACACACAAAAGAGTGTATGTGCCTTGTAAGGAAAACAGTCCCTTTTTATATAAAAGCAAAAGGTTTCCTTAGGAAGCTAATACTCGGTTGCATTGCCTTGGAGATTTTGGGTTCTAGAGAGAGAAAGAGAGGAGGGAGAGCCCTAAGCTAAGAGTGTGTGTGCAAGATATAAGCCTATGCGTGAAGTTCATGGAGTTAGGATCGACGTATTTCCCAAATTTCCAACTCTGAAACCCTATCTTGGGCGTGAACTCGTGGATCGAGGAATCGATCAATTAAAGATAAGGAGATTATGTTAAGTTGTGATTTATAGTTGTATTAGCTTTTGGTTAGGATGTGGGGGAGAAATTAAAGGAAAAGAAGTTCAGATTTAAGAAAAATGAGCCTAGGAAGTTGAAACCCGTGTTTAGAAGGAATATGACGAAGCCGATCGATCGAAATAAGTGTCCGATCGATGGATTTCGTAAGAACGAAAATATGAAGGTTTCTGAAGGAAACCGATCGATCGAATTTCCATTCGATCGATCGATTTGTGGGTCGACATGTTCCCTGTCAAAGTCGACAGGTTACCTGTAAGGTCGACAGTTTCCTTTTGATTTGGAAACTGATCGATCGAAATGGAAATCGATCGATCAATTTGTGTCGACAGGTTCCTGTGTAAGTCGACAGGTTCCTGAAAGGTTCGACAGGATGAAATGGGAAGGAGAGATTGGTTTCTGAGGAAACCGATCAATGGATTGAATGTAGGACCAGTTATATAAACAGAAATATGTGTGTTTTTTAGGGGAAACAGGTCGATCAAAATGTGTTTCGATCGATCGATTTTGGGAACCGATCGATCGAATTGGGATTTGATCAATCGGATTGGGATTCGATTGATCGATTTGGTCATATTATGGCATTTGTCTGTTTTGAGGAAAAAGGACTTTGTGACTTTTCTTCGTCACTTTTGACATGTGAGATGTAAAATTGATGTGTTCTAGGTTATGATCAAAAGGACGTGAGAGGAAGATCACCTTGAAAGAAGAGATCTTCGCTTTGGCTTCAAGTTGAGGTGGGGGAAACTCACTACCAATTACACTTTTGATTGTGATTCATAGATATCGTGATGTGACTTATCTTGTTTTCAATTCATAGACTCTCGTGATAAGATTTAAGTGCATTAAGATTTGTGATTTAAGTTTGGAACCTTGAATTCTTTGAAGAGTATTGAACATCTGAACTTGAGATAGGGACTTAAGATTTTGGTATGAATTGATACCTGCAAATTTTATATTCGACTTGAGTCATCGGTTACTATGAAATTCGTAAATTGAAGGTTGGAATATGATTTGATGTGATATTAGTTACGTTAAGTTGTGATCATGGTAATGGATTTAGAACTTGTGGATTTGACTATTTTTGAATATTTGGATTGAAATGTGATAGTTGTAAATGAAATCGAAACTTTGAGATAGACTGCATTTAAGAAGTTGAATATTGGATATTGACTGCTTGATGACATCGACATCGGACCGGTGGGTTTTTCCAGATAGCATAATACATTGGATCGACACCGATCGGTTATCCATACACATTATACACTACATGCATACTGGACCGGTATGGAGGGATTTTTCCGTATATACTACATACTGCATAAACTAACTGGACACTAACTGAATGGACCGGTACGGCGGGTTATTCGTACATACTGCATACTGTACATTGACTAGACCACTGCAATAGGATATTTGAACACTGTAAGATATGAACGAGAAATTAGAACACTGTGTGATGTGAACTAAAAGATATAAGAATACCGTGTGATGTGAACTGAATGAGATTAGAACATTGTGTGATGTGAACAAAAAGAGATGAGAATACTATGTGATGTGAACTGAATGAGATTAGAACACTATATGGTGTGAACTGATGGATATGTGAACATTGTAAGACGCGAATAATGGAAACTGGCATACTGTATGATGTGAGTAGGGAGTTTTCGGGTACACTGTAAGATGTGAATGAGGGAATTCTGACATACTGTGTGAGGTGAGTTATAGAAACTTACATACCTAATCTGCTTCTACTTTTGTTTCAAATTGAATATTCACTATGTTTCGTATTTGATTCGATTCTTGAATATCTGCTCCGTTCCTTTTTGCTTCTGTCATTAAATCTATGTGATTATATGATAAGATGTCGATTGAATTTGAGATTCTTATACTGAGCTTAAATGTTAGCTCACCCCGACTATACGTCACAGGTATAACACTTCTCAAGACACCGGACTTGAGGATTTGTAAGAGTTCCGGGATCATAGATTTAGTACATCGTGGATTCTGGTAAGTTAAGGCTTGGTATGTTTGTGCTATTATACATGTATGATATACCACTATTAGGTGATAGTTGGCCATCACCGGTGGTATATGTTAATTTACTATTCATGTTGAATAGTAGAACTAGATATTTTAATTATGCCATGTATTATCTGCTTTGATTTCCGCATGTGTGTGTGGATGTACCAAGTATTCTGAATAAGATTGTGATCTACGATCTAGCGGTCCGGATTTTCCCATTTAGTTTTAGTATAAAGTTAAAGAAAAAAATATATATCTCAGAAAGTTTAGGATTGGGAAAATCTGGGCTGTCACACTTGTACTCTGAATTTTCAGACGAAAGGGTATAATTTTCTACCTGGATCAGAGACCATTACTCTAATACATCGTCTTCATTATAAGGTAATGACTTCAGTAGCTCTTAAGGTGAACTACCATAGTGAACCAGGGAAGACAGTCTTAATTGAGACCAATTACTTAACCACCAATGTTGCTACTCCTCACTTGATTCCTTGGGAAGACATTACTTTTCCAGAATCATGGAATATCACACAAGTTGTACCACCAAAACCTATCCTACATCAGGAAATTGAACAAATCATTCAGACACATCAAGGAGATGTCGTCCTTAAAATTGATCAACCATCAACTTTAAGGACTCCTTCTCGAAGATCTTATTCTGGATCTCGACCCCCTTTTAAAGTTTCTTTGACATCTTCATCTAGAAACTCTATTTCAGGAATAACCCCGTCGATTATCTCTGAACTTGAACAACCCAATCTTGAAGGAATTCAAATCTCAGAACAAATTCCTCATGGGATATATTCTACTTCTAGTGGGATGAATTTCTCTTTTTAAGAAAAAATTTATGGATAAAATCAAACCCATAGAATTTGTTATTAATCGTCAACAAATAAATTCTAAAATTTATCAGAATAAATATGCATCATTTCGTGCATGGTATTTTAAAAGATTTTCACAAGAAAAATTACAAGAATTCAAGACTGAATTTTACAAATATGTATAATCCTCTCAGCAAATTATTCCCTTTGTCACTTAGTTCAAAGCAACGCAATTTCCTGAAATGACTCAGGAAGAAAAAAGGATTCATATCCTCAAAGAATGACACAAATCTTGGCAGAAATTGGATGGTTCTATCGTTCAGTCGATTCATCCTCTAGTTGAATCTTTAAGATTAACCAAAGCCCATTCAACAGTAACTTTGGAAGCCACTGCTTTCATTAAATCTGTTGAACTAACACACCAATCGGTAAAAGTAGATTTATCAAATCTTTACAAACAAAACAATTTTACTAATTTAAATCTCCAAACAATTAATAGTCAATTAAATAGGATAGAAAATAATATTTCATTATTTTCAACTCATAAAACTCTTAACTATTTTAAATCTGGAATAACCAAATATTAAATACCATCGGTAGAAATTATTAGATTTAATTTATCTTCTAAAACACAAATCACTAAGCAAAATTAAGTTATTGATAAATTAACCTCTAGGTTAAAAGGATTATCTCTTAAACCAAATAAAGATAATCTACAGATTAATGTCATTACTGACAATGAAATTTCCAAAATAATTTTGAATCTCTACAAAATAAAATGAAATTTAATAAAATTCAATATACACACATAAAAAATAAATAGGATATTAGTTCTAGGCATTATTATCCTAGACCTACACCCCAAGATCCTCTTTATGAAGAAGATTATATGCAAATGCAAAATTGTTATGATAATAAATCTATTTACGAATGGAATATTGATGGTATATCAGAATATGTCATCTTTGAAATTATACATAAAACGTTTATGTATAACACTATTTGCAAAAAAGTCACAATACTAACCAACAAATTGCTCGTTTCATTACTGTTAGTTTTACTGACATGTTGAAAGGTTGGTGGGATAATATTCTCACTCCTGTTCAACGAAATGAAATTCTCAATGTAACTAAACCCTAAAAAATTAATTTACTGGTCAAGGGGAAAATACTGAAGATGTATTTATTTTAACACAAAGTATAATTCTTCATTTTGTTGGCTCTTGGACTCGTCAATATGAGAGCGGCCGAGAGCTTTTTCAACATCTTCATCGCCCATCTTTAACCCATTTTCAATGGTACAAAGACGTTTTCATGACCAAAGTCATACAATGACCCGATGCCAACAATGAATACTGGAAAACTAAATTCATTGATGGACTGCCCAGCTTATTTGCTGAAAAAGTTAAAAAGAAACTTTGTAATCAATTCATTTATAGCCAACTCACAAGTATTATTATTCGTGAAGGTTTAAGTTTGTGTAATGATTTAAAATTACACCAATAATTAAAACAACAATGGCTCACTGGTCGTAAAGAATTAGGTGAATTATGTGATCAATTCACCTATGATACTAAAATCAAATTTCCTTCCAAAGGAAAATGAAAAGTATCAAAGATTTTCCTAAACAATCTAAGAAAAGATATTGTCACTTTTCCAAAAAAACGATAAGCCCTCTTCTTCACGAGTAAACCAAGAAAAACAATAAAAAAGATCCAAAAATTATATTAAATTAATGTTATAAATGTTATAGGTTTGCTCATTATGCTAATAAGTGTAAAACCAAATAAAAGTTAGCTAATCTTCAAATGGATGAAGGATTAAGACTAACAATCTCAAAGATAAAGTTCAGTTCTTCTGAATAAGAAAATACTGATTCTGATTCAGATGAGGTTAATAGTATTTGATCTTCTTCCTCCTCAAATGAAAAAAATCCTTTAGATTGCAATTGTAATACTATTAACACTTCAAATGACACTTGGCAAGCATTAGCTGCCATGAACAATCTGAGTATCAATGTACTTAGTGAACATCAACAATCATTATTGGACTTAACTGATAAAACTGAAGATCTACCAATGAAATCCAAATTAATTGAAGTCCGTATTACTATGGCTATGAAAGAAAATAAAAAAAAATTGATCATTAAAAATCCCTATTCGATTAAAGAATTATTTAATCAATTAAAGAATTAGGGTCCAACTAGACCTGTTACCATTAAATGAAATTAATTCGTTAAAAACTGAATTAATTATACTTAAACATCAAACTGCTAATGAAGTTAGCACAATCAAAACTATATTGAATCTTTTTGAAAATAAATAAGCTTCTTCTAGTAATCTCTTGATTTCTAATACTTCCTTACCACACGACAATTACTTGAATGTTTTGCATCAAGTAATATCACAAACGTAGTATATCAAGATCACCTTGGTTATCAACCAAGAATTCACTATCAAAGATGTTATCGCTCTTGTTGATAGTGGAGCTTATATGAATTGCATTCAGGAAAGATTAGTTCATACTCAATACTTTGACAAAACCATTCAAAGTTTTACCAATGCAAGTGGTTACAAAATGTAAATTCAATATAAAATGAATTATGTTTCAATTTGTAATCAAGGTATTTGCATACATACAAATTTTATTCTTGCCCAGAATTTAACCCAATTAGTTATTCTTGACACACCATTTATGACTTCCATTTTACCTTGCCAAAAGTAGATGCTACTGGCATTTTTTATGCTTAATACAATGGACATGATCTTGTCTTTGAATTTCTCACACAACCTCAAACTAAATTGGTTAATCAAATTGAAACCAATTTACTATTCAAAGAACAACAAATCAAAAAGTAAAGATTATATCTTTACAAAAACAAATTCATTCTCTTTTTATTCAAACAAAAATTTCTCAATTGCTTAAATCCTATCACACTGATATATGCAGTGATATTTCAAATGTTTTTTGGAATCGAAAGAAAAACATTATTTCTTTACCATATAATTCTGATTTTAATGAAAGATATAATCCAACTAAAACAAAACCAAGTCAAATAAAACTTGCTTATTTGAAACTTTGTAAAAGTGAAATTGCCAATCTACTACAAAAACAACTTATTAGGCCCATTCACTCCCCATGGAGTTGTACAGCCTTTTATGTCAATAAAAATGCTGAACGGGAACGAGGGACCCCTCGTCTTGTTATTAATTATAAATCAATGAATGATTGTTTGTAATGGATATGATATCCTATTCCTAATAAAAAGGATTTGCTGGATCAACTATATTCAGCTCCCATTTTTTCAAAATTTGACCTGAAATCAGGGTATTGGCAAATTCAGGTGGCGGAGAATGACCGTTACAAAACGGTTTTCACTGTTCCCTTTGGGCACTTCGAATGGAATGTTATGCCCTTTGGACTAAAAAATGCACCATCTAAATTTCAAAACATCATGAATGATATATTCACTCTATACACATAATTCTCAATTGTGTATATTGATGACATACTCATCTTTTCAAATTCCATTAAACAGTTTAAATATTTAAAAATATTTAAAGAAATAATTCAAAGAAATTAATTAGTTATTTCTTCTCCAAAAATTAAATTATTTCAAACCAGTGTTAAATTTTTTGGTCTTAACGTTAACTAAGGCCAAATTATTCCCATTGATAGAAGTATTGAATGTCTCTAAATTTCCAGATGAAATCATAGATAAAACCCAATTACAAAGAAATTTGGGATGTCTTAATTATGTTTACATCATTCATGGAATCTAACAATTTGCTTAGTCATGCAGGTAATACGAGGCTAATTAACTTTAGCATTTTTAATCCATTCCTATGAATGGAAGAAGCATAATGTTTATTTATTTCTGCAGGGTTCATGGAGAATAAGCGGAATCCCGTTTTTTCCTCCTCCGAAGGCAAACAAAGAATTGAGAAATTCTCAAAAGGCAAACAACCAATTAAGCAGAATTCTCTACTCAACAAACAATGGCTTCCAATTTCTCCATATCCCAATGTAGATTTTAAAACCTACAAAAAGCTCAATACTTGACAAATATCATATATGAATTATTTGAATGAAACTATTATAAAAAATCTGAAGAAAATCCATGATTCTCTTCATCTGCTATACAGATATTTTGATTCCATCAATCAAGAAAAGACTATATTCTCTCGAGAACAAAAACGGTTCAAAACTGAACAAGACCCCTCTTCTTGGTCTTGCTTCTTGAAATACTCAAGAGACTATATTACCCAAAAAATGAGCAATTTTCCCCCTGATATTATTGCTAAAATCAAAGTCTGCACTCCGCGTGGAGAAAGACTGATTTACCAGTTCCACCAATCCATCACTAGAAATTACTGTAATTCTCAGTTTCTCATCCAATCTGGCCACTATAACCATCAATTTACCCTTTGTGCTGAATTAAGCCACTCTTCTGCAGAAACAACCAAGTGGGAAACCATTTGGGCATTTGAAAATGAATTTCTTTCTTAGAATCAGTAAAAATACTGATTTGTCCGAATTTCCTTCTATCATTCATAATTCTGTTAGATCATTATTCAATATTCTTCCTTTGAGTCATACTCATCTAAATATAAAATTCACCTGTGCTATGCCGGAATAGAATGAAAAAGGAACTCTTTTCCCCAGCATCCATCTGATCCAAATTTTCCCTGGTCCCAATCCTTGCACTCAACATATCCATCTTTGATATGACAGAAGCAAGCAAATCATTTTTGAAAATCCCTCAGCCTGCAAAATGGATAGTCATAATCACCATTGATTAAAAGTTAATGGGTCTTTCAGAAATTAAGCATCTGCTTAACAATCGTGTTGAATGAAAATTCCTCAATTCCACTGCAAGAGTTATCATATAGATATTTAATGGAATGAATCTCAACAGTCCATGTCCGCTGGCTCAGGACATCCTATACAATAACATTCCTATGACAGAAAATACTGAAATGGAGTTGGACTATTTGGATAACATCCTCATTGTCGGCCCCTATGAAGACGTCCTTAATGACATTGATGAAGACCTAACAAATGAAACGCCCAAAAGGGCGCCTACCAGTATGCCAGGAATTCCCCCCCCCCCCCCAAAAAAAAAAAAATCCGAGTACGGTACGACCGCGATACGGTCGGGTAGTAACTTGATTTTTTTTTTTTTTAATTATTTTAATCCCTATTTTTTAGGGTTGCCTCATTAGGGGCGGAAATCGGTATACAACTACTTTTTTAGGGCTGCAAAGGCAAAAAAAAAAAAAAAAGATTAGAAGAAATAGAGCAAAAGCTCTGGCTCGTTTTTATGGTTGCAAATGGGAGGGAAAAAAAATAAAATACGAAGCAGAAGATTAGAAGAAGAAGAAGATTAGAACTGAAGAAGAAGAGGAAGAAGCAAAGGACGTACCTGCTGCGCTACCGGCGAAGGCCTTCTCAAATCAAGTACTTTCTTCTTCTTCTTCCTTACTTTCTTCTCCTTCTCCTCTGCGATTCTGACCCGTTTTTTTTTTTCGCTGCTCCGAAGGGTTTCTTTGCTCTGTGTGTGTTTGCTTTGCAGCGGTAGCAAAGCTTTTAAAGAAATTGTCTCTGTTTAAAGGTCCCCATTGCAAAGCTTTTAAAGATATTTTGTCTCTGTTTAAAGGGCCCCAGTGAAAGCTTTTGCAGTTTTATAATCATTTAAACAATTATTTTATAGGGTTTTATATTCTTTGTTTAAACTTTAAAGCTTTTGCAGTTTTATGTTCTCTCTGTTTTAAAGCTTTTGCAGTCGGTGCTTCCTAAGGCCCAACTCACTTGCCCATCATACATATAAAATTATTGTTTAAATGATCTCCCACCGTTGAAATGTCACTTTTTATCTCACACCATTAAAGTGAGATTTATCATTGTGCCATGTGGCACACATCTATGATCAATCTAAATTGCCCAAGTGGCAATCGCTTGTTGGAACATGTCGCGGCCAAAGGATCATGTTTATAAGTGGATGTAAACCATCCGATCAGTGAACTTTAATATCAGCCATCAAAATTAACAACCGTTGACATTAAGTGCACAGATCGGATGGTTTAAATCTCCCAAAAAGCATGATTTTTTTACCCATAGCCTTCAATTGATGAAATATCACTTTGATGGTATGGATTTCCAAGATCATAAGCCAAATAGCCAATAAATGGTGTAAGATCATTTAAACTGCTTCTTAAAGGGCACGAGTACGACTAAAGAATACTAAAAACTGATGGGCTACTTATCCGCAAGATAAAATGGTTCTTCATCCCAATCTTCAAAACAATAACCCAATGGATCAAATTAAGGACTTTTTATTCCATATGGATTAGATTTCAAAAAAAAAAATAACAATAATATCACATGAGTGTGTGATGTGTGCCATGTGATTTTAGGGCCACTTTTTTTTTTGTGCCACATTAAATAAAAATGACCGTTTGATGGTACACCCATGTTCTCAAGATCGATTCTGTGAAAGATTGGGGCGGAAAAACAATCTCTATAATCAAATTCAAATCAGTCAAGCATTCTTAAATGCAGGTGCGTTCCATAATCCGATATGTGCAAATAGAGGTGCCGTTACATAAATTTTGATTCCACATGGCACTCATCTCCAAAATTGACCTATATCACGGGAAAAGGAATTGTCCTTCACTTTTAGTGATGTGTGCCATGTGGAGTCAACATTTGACCGTCTGATAGGATCATTGGTGCCAAATATTAGCACAATACATGATCTCTATCATTTAATTCTAGAGTCAAAGCCCCTCATCTATTTCAATGGTTAATTTTATTGAATCAGATAATAGAGATCATATTTCATGCCAATCTTTGGCACCAAAGTTCTTTACTTCATGGCCTTCAAATTAGACGGTTAGATGGTGTTACAAGTGACACAAAATCCCAAGATATAATCATTCGTTTAATTAGTTGCTCCATTTTGCTATCTTTATCCATTGGGAACCTTTGTTTATGCCCACCAAAAAGTGGTCAGCTCACCAAAAAGTCACCGAAAAATTGACTTTAATATCAACCATCCACTTATATGCATATTTATGAATATAATTTTCTTTTATGGATAGATTTTTTCAATTTCGCATTGCCAATGAGCGCTTCTCGTAGTTTTGGCACCGATGTGAGTGACGATACTCGTCCTCTATGGAGATACGTTACCAAATTAGGGGGCATCTGATGGTGAGGGTGGTAACTAAAGATGGACTTGCAATTACTGTAGCGAGACGTATATTGGGTCGTATTCTAGAATAAAGACACATTTACTCAAAGTTAAGGGTGTGAGAGTTGCTATTTGTGGTAAAGTTTTACTCGAACATAAAAGAGATGAGAAATTTAGAGGATGAAGCGGAAAAAATGAAGAGACCGAAGCAAGTCCCTCTACCTGTTCGATCCACTACAAGTAGCCATGGTAGCTCGGCTTCGATTAGTGGTACTCTTGGTATTGTTTAACCTCCTGCGCTTCGGAAAAGAAGACAGGTTGGGGATTCTCCCTTGGAAAAAGCATGGAACAATGAGGAGCGCGAACAATTAAATGAGATTATTGCTAGAATGTTTTATTCTGGTGGTCTACCATTCCATTTTGCAATAAAGCCGCATTATGTTTCGGCCTTCAAGTTTGCAGCAAATAAAAATCTTGATGGCTATATTCCTCCTGGCTACAATTCTCTGCGGACCAAATTGTTGCAAAGAGAGAAGGCTCAGATAGAGAGGTTGTTGGAGCCAGTTAAAGGGACATGGAAAGAGAAAGGGGTTAGCATAGTATCAGATGGATGGACCGATGCACAAAAGAGGCCACTTATCAATTTCATGGTTGCCTCAGATGGAGGGCCATTTTTTTTTAAAGCAGTTGATGGCACGAAAGAATACAAGGATAGACATTATATTTCTATACTTCTTCTAAATGTTATTAAGGAGGTTGGACCTTATAATGTGGTCCAAATCATAACAGATAATACGTCTATGATGAAAGCAGCTGGGCCTCTTGTTGAGGCCAAATATCCTCATATTTTTTGGACTCCTTGCGTTGTCCACACCTTGAATCTAGCTCTGAAGAATATTGGCACAGCAAAGAACACAGAGAGGAATGAGATCGCGT
Organism: Chloranthus sessilifolius; assembly: GCA_021018995.1. NCBI lineage: Eukaryota > Viridiplantae > Streptophyta > Magnoliopsida > Chloranthales > Chloranthaceae > Chloranthus > Chloranthus sessilifolius. Next base: position 98,598,151 of record CM037593.1, read on the forward strand.
ATAATGAATGCAATTGGATCACTCAAATAGCTAATGACGCTTCATTCATACGAATTTTTATCGTTAATCACTCAAGGAGGCTAGCACTGTTTAATGAATTTAGCCCTTTGAAGTTGTTAGTTGTTGCTGAGACAAGATTTGCTTCAGTCATAGTCATGCCGAAAAGACTAAAGCTTGTAAGAAGGGGTCTTCAGAGCATGGTGATCAGTGAGGAATGGTCTTCGTATAGAGAAGACGATTCAGGGAAAGTTGTAACTGTGAAAGAGCTAGTCTAAGTGATATTTTGTGGGATAAGGTCGATTACATCGTTTCCTTCACCAATCCTATATATAAAATGCTTAGGCGTGCTGACACGGATAAGCCTATTCTTCACATGGTGTATGATATGTGGGATACGATGATTGGAAATGTGAAGACAACAATCTTTAAATTTGAAGGCAAGAAAGAAAGTCAAACATCGGTTTTCTATGAAGTGGTTCATAGTATACTTGTCGATCGATGGACTAAGAGTTGCACTCCACTCCATTGTTTGGTCATGTCGTTGAATCCTAAGTAACTTTGTTTACTTAATATAATATACCAATTTTTTATTTCATAGACTCTTTTAATGCTAATAATCTTTTTTGTATTTTATAATCAGATACTATAGCGTGAAATGGATCAACGAGGCTCCAAATCATGTTCTTCCCCACATGAACGCAGAAATATGTGCAGAGAGGAATAAATGCCATGCCTGAAAAGATTTTTTTTCAATTCTTCAGAAAGAACAAGGGTGAATGTCGAGTATGCTAAATTTTCTGAAAGTCTAAATCAATTTGGCGAATTTGATTGTTTGGAAGACAGGTGAACATTAGAACCAAAGAACCAAAAGTTTGGTGGTATACTCATGGAGCTTCATTGTCATTACTCCAAGGCTTAGTCTTCAAGCTTCTTGGACAACCATGTTCGTCATCGTGTTGTGAGAGGAACTGGAGTACATATTCCCTCATTCATTCATTCATTAAAGAGAAACAAAATTTTGCCAAAGCGTGCTGAAGATTTAGTTTATGTTTATACTAATCTTTGACTTCTATTGAGAAAGAATGAGGAGTACGCCAATAGAGCAAACAAGATGTGGGATATTGCAGGAGATGTTTGGGATGAACCATTTGGAGGTGCTGGGGTACTTGAGATTGCAAGTCTTTCATTGGATGAACCGGATTTGGAATCTATTATGTTCGCTGACGTGGATGTTGCTGAGAGGGATATTGACATTGTTTGATGTTGTTTCTAAATAGTTTTTAATTTGTTTTTTATTTTTATAATTAATTCATGACAAGTTGAGGTTGAAGTGTTATTGGGATTTTGCGTAGTAACACCCATGTCTTATATTTTAATTTGAGCCTTCAACTCTAAATATATCTTTTGGAATGAATTTATCTCTTGAATTATTATTTTTTATGTTGTTTTATGTTTGATTATTTATTAACTATGTTTTACATTTAAACATAACCTAAAATATATATAAATATATATAAAATAATTTTTTTAATATAAGTACCCTATTGCATACTGCACTCGATTATTTTAAAATTGTCGATTGTCGCATTCGTATCGTATCGCACCAGATGCCATACCACTGCTTCATAGGAATTTGCTCATCGATGGGAAAATCAATAATATTTTCAAACCCATGTGATCAACAAGACATCATAATCGTTGAACCCGCCAATATTCCAGCTAGTTATTTGCCGGCAAACAAATCTCCACAGGAGATAGTTATTACATCATTAACAATTATCATAAGAGCTAGTTGTCTTCAACAATTATTACAGGACCCAGCTGTCTTCAATCATTCAGCCAGTGACGTAAGCCATGACGTCACAACTCAATTAATAAGGGATGAAGCGATTGCAGCCTCTCTACACAACACACATATCCCTCTCTTTTGCAGACTTCAAACATTTTCAAGTCCGAACATGCTATAAATACTGGTAGCTTGGGGCTTGTCCAAGCACCAAAAAATTTCTTAATTTTCTTATTTGCAAGTGTGTATCAAAAAGAGTTGCCATATTGATAAGCTTCCTTTCCATTGTAATTATTATGTGTATTGACTATATGTTTTGAATAGTTGTTGAATAGTTTCTTTACATAGTGTAGAATAGTATAAATTGTCTCCTTTCTTTTTTCAACGCATTATTAAGATAAGTTAGCGTGTATATAGCTTTGTTTCCGTCTCCACGCTTCCCCCAACTTTGATATTGGTTTTACAAAGTTCCAAATAAGCAAGGTTTATTTGAATGGGTCTTGCTTTAGTTGGAATATGCCTTTCATTAAAATCAGAATTATATGGCAAAGATATAATGTGTTTCTTTCGATTCCAAAAAGCATTTGGAATATCACTGCATATATCAGTGTGATATGATTTAAGCAATTGAGAAATTTTTGCTTGAATCAAAGGAGAATCAATTTGTTTTTGTAAAGATAGAATCTTTGAGGTTGTGTTAATAGTATTACAATTGCAATCTAAAGGATTCTCTTCATCTGAAGAGGAAGATGATCGAATACTGTTAATCTCATCTGGATCAAAATCAGTATTTTCTTCTTCAGAAGAACTGAACATTATCTTTGAGATTGTTAGTCTTAATCCTTCATCCATTTGAAGATTCGCTAACTTTTGTTTGATTTTACACTTATTAATGTAATGACCAAACCTATGCAAATAGTAACTCGAAATATTATTCATATACATAGTAAATACTATTCATTGTCTTCTCCAAATCTATTTGGACAATACTCAGACCGACAGATTTACCACAAAATTACTCGTCTGTCAACGATTTATAAGGTTTAAAACGGCAATGCAATCCATTGCTTTTTGGTCTACGTCCCAACGCGACTTTTTGACGACCCATAAGCACAGTAATAAATGTTTACGTCTTCCTTTGTACCCATATAAATCAAAAAAGAAGATTAACAGAGTTTAATATGTATATAGATAGGGTTAAAAGTACTACATACTATATCTCAAAATTTCGACATTACATACCCGCCATATGTAATTACCACAGATTTAGCTAGAAAACATAACTTTGATACCAAATTGTCCATAAACTGACAAGCCCCTGTTGATAAGCTAATCAACCGTTAATGATCCTCTGCCAAACCCCTCTCCAGAAAAAAATAGGATTAGAAGAGGGGCATATGTAGTTTAAGTTATAGTTCAAAACTGTCCATAATTTGGCTGCCGACAGAGAGAAGAATAGAAGGCGTTGACCAAGAAATCCTCGTTTCATTTCAGCATCCATATACACCTATCTTTGCTTGGTTGATTTGAACACTACCATTTGACTTAGCAAGCAGATCAGCATACAAATCACTTTCCTTGTCCCTCACGTTCCTTTCAATTCGAATATCCATGTCCAAACATACCGAACACGACTTCAGCTATCCTCTCTTCTTCGTCCACCACCAGGCATCTTATACTTCTCGCACAAAGGCTCCCTATCCAGCCATAAACCTTTCCAGACTTGATCCTAGATGCATCCCCAATCAAACTTAATACATTCTTTGAATCTTTTTTTTAACAAAACAAATCTCACTCCACCAATCAGCTCCTCTCCCATTATCACTTAGATTGATAACTCAACCTGTAGTACTACCCCCATACATAAGTCTCCGAAGCCTGAACACAAAATGCTTCTACTTCATTTCTTATGCGCCATAACCATTTGCCAATAGCACGCGGTTCATCTCCATACGACGTCTAATACTGAATCCTCCTTCCTCCTTTGTGACAGGATGCACATCTTAGTTTATTAAATGGAACTTCCGACAATCACCACAACGTTCCACAAGAAATCTCTCTCAATTTGATCCATCCTAGCAATAACAGCCATCAGACATCTGAACATAAACATAAAGAAACCAAGCAAATTCGAGAACCATCTACACCACATATACGAGACATGCACGCAACGTAAAGTCTCCCGTCTCCACGCTCGCACATCACACACCTATCTCCAAGGCCTGACGCCTTAACGCTAGCCAACCAACCAACTCCAAGGCCCCACGCCTTCCTGCTACTACCTAGAGTATTGTCCCCGTCACATCCTCCACCACTCTATAATGTCAACGTCCTCGCTGACGCAATACTTACAAGGAAATGACCACGCCACCTCCAAACTTGATAATGTAAACACCTACGCCGGCGCCCAATACTTTGCATCAATCCCTCGTCCTTCGTCTTCACCCCATGCAAAGCCTCACCAAATACCTAGCCCTAGGGATGCAAACCCTAAACCGAACAAAAAACCGGCCTGAAACGCCCCGAAAACCGACTTAAACCGAACCGAACCGAAGTGAAATCGGTTTTCGGTTTGGGTGGCTGGAAACCGAGGACCGATTGGGTAGGTTGAGTAAACCGGCCCATTAATGGGCCAAAACCGGTCCGAACCGAACCCGAACCAGCCCAAACCGACGCGAACCGGCTCCCCAAACCCATCTACTCCGAACCGGTGCCTTTAAGGCTTTTTTTCCTTTTTTTCTTTCTCCTCTCTCTCTCTCTCTCTCTCTCTCTACAATTGTCCCAACTCCCAAGCAAACGTCCAATCACTATCATTGCAACATGTCCAATAAAGCTCATTTAAAAAAAAAAAAAAAAAAACACGTCCAAATCCAATACAGCTGTCCCAACTCCCAAAGCTAAGTATATATATATATATATATATATATATATATTTATAATATATATTATATTATTATATATATAATATATACTAGAATCTAGTATTTTATATATATATATATATATATATTACTATAGAATATTCACTTACCCGACCCGGCACGAGCACCCTCCCAAATCCCAAATCTCTCAACCAATCAAGTGGGTAAGGATGCAGGTTTGGTGTACCGAACCGAACCCGATATTTTCTTTGTTTGGTTCGGTATACTACAAACCGAAACCAAACTAAAATTTGAATTGATTCAGCTCGGTCTACCGATTCGCAATAATGCCCAAACCGAAACCGATGTTTTCGGTATTCGGTTCGGTTTAGTTCGATTCGGTTCAATCGGTTTCTCGAGTTTCAAGGAATGTCGGCCGGAATGATGGCGCCCCTCCAAATACCGAAACCCTAGCTGATCTTCACCCATGTAGAGAGAGAAAGAGAAAAAGAGATGCATCTTGTACCCGACGACCTCCGATCTGGTGTTGAAGTGGCTGATGTCGGTGGCGACGCCAGGGGTTCTAATGAGGCCCGCTTGACTGGTTGAGAGATTTGGGATTTGGGAAGGAGCTCGGGTCGGGTCGGATAGGTGAATATACTATAGTAATATATATATAATACTAGATTACTAGTATATATTATATATATATATATATATAATATATATACTTAGTTTTGGGAGTTGGGATAGCTGTATTGAATTTGGATGTTTTTTTTTTCTTTTAAATGAGCTGTATTGGACATGTTGCAGTGATAGTGATTGGATGTTTGCTTGGGAGTTGGGACAGCTGTATAGAGAGAGAGAGAGGAGAAAAAAAAAAGCCTTAAAGGAACCGGTTCGGTGTAGGTGGGTTTGGGGAGCCGGTTCGGACCGGTTTTGGCCCATTAATGGGCCGGTTTACTCAACCTACCAAATCGGTTCTCGGTTACCGGCCACCCAAACCGAAAACCGAATCGATTTCACTTCGGTACGGTTCGGTTTAAGTCGGTTTTCGGGGTTGTTCGGGCCGGTTTCATTGTTCTGTTTAGGGTTCGCATCCCTACAAGCGGGCCTCATCAGAACCCCTGGCGTCGCCGCCAACGTCAGCCACTTCAAACCAGATCGGAGGTCGCTGGGTACAAGATGCATCTCTTTTTTTATTTCTCTCCACATGGGCAAAGATCAGCTAGGGTTTCAGTATTTGGAGGGGTCCGATCTCGCCATCATTCCGATCGGCGTTCCTTGAAAACCGGGAAACCGAATGAACCGAATACCGAAAATATCGGTTTCGGTTCGGTTTCGGTTTGGGCATTATTGCGAATCGGTAAACCAAACCGAACCGATTCAAATTTCGGTTCGGTTTCGGTTTGTAGTGTTCCGAACCTAACACTGAAGAAATCGGGTTCGGTTTGGTCCAGTACACCGAACCTACATCCCTACCTATCCCCGAGGTTTGGTACCTCCTCGCTAGTTCAAATTTGGCCTCATCCGCATTTCACTCGGCATGAAGTCATGTCAACTTCTCATACAAACTAAAAACACACTGATTCTTCACGTTGTCCCATACTAGCGCCATCCATCACCAAGCCATTCCCCGCACACAAAAGGCATTCCCAAATATATTGATGACAACAAACTCAAATTGTAACCCACATAATCATCCAAACCCGTGAACGCCCTCTCATCTACTCTTCCACCCAATGATTTAGCTTTATCCATGTTCACTTTTTGCCTGAGCATGCCTCATAGAAACAGAGAGTAGCTTTCACAACCCAAGTTTCTTTCTTCGATGCTCCACAGAACATCATAGTATCATAGATATACTGCAGCTGGGATAATTTTGGCCTGACTCTTACTATTTTGAAGCTCTAAACCTTCAAAGCTCCACTGCCATGTGAAGGAGCTTACTTAGAGCCTCACTAATAATATTAGAAAAAAAGCAGATCCCCTTGCCTTAGACCCCTTCAAGTCTTGAAATAACCCTACGTACCAGTCACCATAATTAGAGAACCAAACAAACAAAGTAACAAGCCCTCATTCACTTCCATTATTTATCACCAAAACCCATGTGACTAAGCATATAGTCCAGAAAGCCTCATTTATGTATCATAACTTTCTTCATGTCCACCTTCCAAATCATCCCAGCTTATATTGCTTTATGGCTGGTATTACTGCTTCATCTGTGAGAACAACATCATCCGTGAGTTGGCTATCATTTACAAAAGAAAGACCTTGCATATCAGAAATCACCTTCCCAATAAGCAGCTTCATCCGATTAGTCAACATCATGGCTAAAGAAAATCCCATATATTTCCTTAGGTCCTTCCTTTTGGGGTAAAGGGTGATGAACGTAGAGTTCAACATCCTTCCCACCTTCCCTTTCTCATGGTATTCCCAAAAAAATTCTGCAATGTCTTTACAAAATAGCTCCCAGAAGCATCAAAAGAATGCCATCGTGAATCCATTTGGACCTAGAGCCTTGTTTAGGAAAATCTTTTGATATTTTTCCTTTTCCTTTGGAAGGAAATTTGATTTTAGTATTCTAGGCGAATTTATCACTGAATTCACCTAATTCTTTACGACCAGTGAGTCGTCATTGTTTTAATTATTGGTGTAATTTTAAATCATTACACAAACTTCAACCTTCACGAATAATAATACTCATGAGTTGGCCATAAGTGAATTGATTATAGTTTATGATTTGGTGATCGTTTTGATCACGAAGTTTATTTCTAACTTTTTCAGCAAATAAGTTGGGGAGTCCATCAATAAATTTGGTTTTCCAGTATCATTGCTGGCATCGGGTCGTTTCATGACTTTGGTCATGAAAACATCTTTGTAGGTTAAAGATGGGCAACGAAGATGTTGAAGAAGCTCTCGGCCTCTCTCATATTGATGAGTCCAAGAACCAACAAAATGAAGAATTATACTTTGTGTTAATGTATACACATCTTCAGTATTTTCCACTTGACCAGTAACTTCATTTTTTACGGATTTATTTGCATTGAGAATTTCATTTCGTTGAACAAGAGTGAGAATATTATCCCACCAACCTTTCAGCATGCTAGTAAAACCGGCAGTAATGAAACGAGTAATTTGTTAGTCAGTATTATGACTTTGTTTGCAAATAGTGTTGTCCATAAGCATTTAATATATAATTTCAAATATAGCATATTCTGATATACTATCAATGTTCCATTCGTAAATAGATTTATTATCATAAGAATTTTGCATTTGCATATAATCTTCTTCGTAAAGAAGATCTTAGGGTGCAGATCTAGGATAATAATGTCTATAACTAATAACCCATCTATTTTTTATTTGAGTGTATATTGAATTTTATTAAATTCTATTTTATTTTGTAGAGATTCAAAATTATTTTGCATTTCTACAATATTTGAAATTTCATTGTCAATAATGACATTAATCCGTAGATTACCCTTCTTATTTGGTTTAAAAGATAATCCTTTCAACCTAGAGGTGAATTTATCAAGAAATTCATGTTGCTTAGTCATTTGAGTTTTAGAAGATAAATTAAATCCAATAATTTCAACTGGTGATTTAATATTTGGTTGTTCCAAATTTAGAACAGTTGGAGCTTTAGGAATTGAAAATAATGAAATATTATTTTCTATCATATTTAATTGATTACTAATTGTTTGAAGATTCAAATTAGTAAAATTGTTTTGTTTGTAAAGATTTGATAAATCTACTTTTACTGAATGGTGTGTTGATTCAACAGGTTTAATAAAAGCAATCGTTTCCAAAGTTGTTGAATGGGTATGCATTAATTTTAAAGCTTCCACTGGAGGGGAAATCGACTGAACGATAGGACCATCCAATTTCTGCCAAGATTTGGGACATCCTTCGAGGATGTGTACACTCCTTTCTTCCCGAGTTATTTCAGCATATTGGGTTGCTTTGAACGAAGTGACAAACGGAATAATTTGAAGAGAGAATTATACATATTTGTAAAATTCAATCTTGAATTCTTGTAATTTTTTTTTGACAATCTTTTAAAATACCATGCACGAAATGATGCATATTGTTCTTGATAAATTTTTGAATTTATTTATTGACGATTTATAATAAAATATATGGGTTTCACTAAATCCATAAAATTTTAAGAAATTGAGAAATTCATCTCACTAGCAATAGGAGATTCCCTCTGCTATTGGGTATATATCCCATGAGGAATTTGTTGTTCTGAGATTTAAATTCCTTCAAGATTGGGTTGTTCAAGATCAGAGATAACAAACAGGGTTATTCCTGAAATAGAGTTTCTAGACGAAGATGTCAAAGAAATTTTGTAAGGGGGTCGAGATCCAGAATAAGATCTTCAAGGAGTCCTTAAAGTTGATAGTCGATCAAATTTAAGGACGACATCTCTTTGATGTGTCTGAATGATTTGTTCAATATCCTGATGTAGGATAGGTTTTGGTGGTACAGTTTGTACGATACTCCATGATTCTGGAAAAGTAATATCTTTCCAAGGAATCAAGTGAGGAGTAGCAACATTGGTGGTTAAGTAATTGGTCTCAATTAAGACCGTCTTCCCCGATTCACTATGACAGTTCACCTTAGGAGCCAGTGAAGTCATTACCTTATAATGAAGGCAATAAATCAGAGTAATGGTCTCTGATCTAGGCAGAAAATTGTACTCTTTCGTCTGAAGATTTAGTGTACAAGCATGTAAAATATTTCTATCTGATAAAGAAAGAGTCAGATTTGGACAGACATTCAAATAGATTGGGCCATGACATAAGTTGGTCTCTACTGCAGCCATCAGAGAAGGGTGCCAGTCAAGGCATTGAGCATCTCTAAGAATTGTCAGTAGACTATTATTGTTACCCAATAAGGTTAAAGTTTTAAAGGTAACTTGAATACATCCTAGATGTAGGAATTTAAATCTACAAGGATCTATTAATAAATCCTCATTAGATAGCAATTGAAGGCATTCGCAGTTTTCATTCAAGCTGAATGTTTGCTCAGTCATCTTGATTGACATATCGTTGGACCAATTAGTCCAACCATATTTATAAATGGTTTTAGGATTAATAGATGGAATTGTCCATTGATTCATTTGATCTTAAACATCAAACCATTGCAGTTCATTATTTTCAATTAAATTTGATTTTTTTATTTTGAAAATTAAAAATTGACATTAGAAATTACCAATAAGAGTGTAATTACATATGTGAATAGTAAAATCAAAATAATAATACTATAGCAAATAGTAACTCGAAATACTATTCATATACATAGTAAACACTATTCATCGTCTTCTCCAGATCCATATGGACAGTACTCAGACCGACAGATTTACCACAAACTTACTCGTTTATCAACGATTTACAAGGACCAAAACGGCAACGCAATCAACTACTTTTTAGCCTACGTCCCAACGTGACTTTTTGACGACTCATAAGTTCAGTAATAAATGTCTAGGTCTTCCCTTGTACCCATATAAATAAAAGAAGACTATCAAGGTTTAATATGTATACAGATAGGATTAAAAGCACTACATACTATCTCTCAAAATTCCGACATTACATACTCGTCATATGTAATTACCACGGATTTAGTCGAAAAACATGGCTTTGATACTAACTATCAAAGTAGGGGAAAGCATGGAAAAGAAAACGAAACTATATAGACGCTAACTTATCTCACATAATGTGTTGAAAAAGAAATGAGACAATATACACTATTCTACACTATGTAAAGAAACTATTAAACAACTATTCAAAACATATAGTAATTACATATAATAATTACAATGGAAAGGAAGCTTACCGATATGAAAAAAAAATTCGATACACACTTACAAATAAGAAAAGAAAAGAAAAATAAGAAATTTTTCGGTGTTTGGACAACCCCCAAGCTACTAGTATTTATAGCATGATTCGAACTTGAAAATGTTTGAAGTTCGCAAAAGAGAGGGACATGTATGCTGTGTAGAGAGGCTGCAGTCTCTTCGCCCCTTAATAATTGAGTTGTGACATCATGGCTTGCGTCACTGGCTGAATGATTGAAGATAGTTGGGACTTGTAATAATTGTTGAAGACAGTTGGGTCTTGTGATAATTGTTGATGATGTAACAACAGTCTCCTTTGGAAATTTGTTTGCCGGCAGATAACTAGCTGGAATATTGGCGGGTTCGATGATTATGATGTTTTATGGATCACATGGCTTGAAAAATATTATTGATTTCCCATAGATAGGCAAATTCATTTTCTAGGTCTTCATCAATGTCATTAAGGACATCTTCATAAGGGTCAACAATAAGGATGCTATCCATATACTCCAATTGCATTTCAGTGTTTTCTATCATGGGAATGTTATTGGATAGGATGTCCCGAGTCAGTGGACATGGACGGATGAGATTCATTCCATTGGGAATCTGTACGATAACTCTTGTAGTGGAATTAAGGAATTTTCATTCATCACGATTGTTAAGCAGATGCTTAATTTCTGAAAGACCCATAGCTCTTAATAAATGGAGATCATGACTCCATTTTACAGGCTGAGGCATTTTCAAAAATGATTTGTTTGATTCTATCACATCCAAGATGGTTATGTTGAATGCAAGGATTGGGACCAGGGAAAATTCGGATCAAATGGATGCTGGGGAAAAGAGTTTCATTTTCATTCCATTCCGACATAGCAGAGGTGAATTTTAGATTTAGATGAGTATGACTCAAAGGAAGAATATTGAATATTGATCTAAGAGAATTATGAAGGATAGAAGGAAATTCAGACAAATCAGTCTTTCTACTGATTCTAAGATGAGAAATAAATCCCTTTTCAAATGCCCAAATGATTTCCCGCTTGGTTGTTTCTAAGGAAGAGTGACTTAATTTAGCACAGAGGGTACAATGATGGCTATAGTGACCAGATTGGATAGGAAATTGAAAATGACAGTAATTTCTAGTGATGAATTGGTGGAACTGGTAAATAAGTCTTTCTCTATGCAGAGTGTAGGCTTTGATTTTAGCAATAATATCAGAGGAAAAATTACACTTTTTTGGGATAATATAGTCTCTTGAGTATTTCAAGAAGCAAAATCAGGAAGAGGGGTCTTGTTCAGTTCTAAACCGTTTTTGTTCTCGAGAGAAGATAGTCTTTTCTCGATTGATGGAATCAAAATATCTGCATAGCAAATGAGAATCATGAAATTCTTCGGGCTTTATATAATAGTTTCATATAAATAATTCATGTATGATTTTTGTTAAGTATTGAGTTATTTGTAGGTTTTGAAATCTACATGGGGATATGGAGGAATTGGAAGGCAATATTTACTGAGTAGAAAATTATATTCAATTGGTTGTTTGCCTTTTTAGAATTTCTCAATTCATTGTTTGTCTTCGGAGGAGGAAAATATCATATTCGGCTTATTCTCCATGAACCATGCAGAAATAAATAAACATTATGTTTCATTCATTCATAAGAATGAATTAAAGATGTTAAAGTTAATTAGCCTCGTATTACCTGCATGACTAAGCAAATTATTAGATTCCATGAATAATCTGTAAACATAATTAAAACTTCCCAAAAATTTTTGTAGTTGGGTTTTATCTATGATTTCATCTGGAAATTTAGAGGCAAATTCAATGCTTCTATCAATGGGAATAATTTGGCCTTAGTGAATGTTATGACCAAGAAATCTAACACTGGTTTGAAATAATTTAATTTTTGAAGCAGAAATAACTAATCCATTTCTTTGAATTATTTCTTTAAATATTTTTAAATGTTTAAACTATTGTTCAATGGAATTTGAAAAGATGAGTATTTCATCAATATACACAATTGAGAATTATGTGTATAGAGTGAATATATCATTCATGATGTTTTGAAATTCAAATGATGCATTTTTAAGTCGAAAAGGTATAGCATTCCATTCGAAGTGCCCAAAAAGAACATGAAAGTCTTTTTGTAATTGTCATTCTTCGCTGTCTGCATTTGCCAATACCCTGATTTTAGGTCAATGGTTTATAATTAATAACAAGAGGAGGGATTCCTCGTTTCCGTTCAATATTTTTATTAACATAAAAGGTTGTACAACTCTAAGGGGAGTGAATGGGCCTAATCAGTTGTTTTTGTAATAAACAGGCAATATTAGTCCATCTGTGTGTAGTTAAGATAGTTAAGTGATGCTAAGTTCGTTTTGTCTCCCATTGGTGGTAAATGGGATTGTATGTAAGTAGCTCTCTATATATAAAGGTCATCTTATGTAACTCATTATCACATTAGTAACAATGTAGTCTTTTATGTGTCATTCCTCACTCTCTCCTCTCTCCGTCTTCTTCTTCAGTTTTCCTTCGGTCATAAACTGTAATAAAGGTATGCTTCTCCTTAGTTAGCTTATTATTATATTAAATTACTAGTTTTAACTTGGTATCAGAGCGGGTCAGTTCCGTGCGTCTTGTTTAGGATTTCTCCAACATGGGATCTCCTTTCACCTCCATTTTGTGATTCAAATTTTAATGGTGTCACCATTCATATTGTTGTCGTGTTGCAGCCACCTAGTTTTGTTAGTGTATTTTCATCCTCCTATTCACTATTGTTTCATCCGTGAAATAAGGATTTTCTTTTAGGGGGAGAATAGTTGGAGATGAAGAAAAAAAGGTGTGAAGAAGAAAAAGAAACGAAGGAAGAGTTGCTGCACAGCTAACAATGATAAAAAAAAAAAAGCGGGTGAAGTAGGGGCTGCTGTAGCAGACAAGGAAAAAAGAAATTAAAAAAAATGGGAGGAAGAAATAGAAAGAAAAACAAAAAAAAAATGAAAAGGAAGAAAGTTCTATAGGCAGAAGGAAGCTGTTGTATAGCTGTTCCTATGTAGGCAGCCATGGAAGGAAGAAATAGAAAGAAAAAAAATTAAACAAAGGAAGAAGTTGTGTAGGCAGCCATGGAAGAAAGAAAAAAAATTCCCAAAAAAAAGGAAAAAGAAAAAAAAAATTAGGTTGCTTATCGTCACCCCTAGGTCAAACATTGACCATGATTTTTAGTTGGAAAAAAGGGGGGTCAAAAAAGAGAAGAACAAAAATTTGAAATTGCTGAAATCAGCCCTACGTCAAAGTATGACCTTGGATGAAGATAAAAAATAGGGGTTTCAATCGGAATTTTGTGTTGAACAACTTTAATAAAGGAGTTTTTGGCTTTTGGTAAAATTTTGAAGGTGTTCGAAGAAGTTTCTTCAAAAATCATGTTTTTCTAGGAATTCTGGACAATACGATCGGATTTGTCACATCTCCCACCATAGATCTGGATCAGTTATGTATGCCTAGCCTACCTTTTAAGTTTCATCATATTCTGTGAAGGCTGCTTGAAGATATGAAGATTTCTTTAATTTACCTGTTAGGCACAATGTCACGACTCCATGGTCTCGGATTATGGGCACTGTCCAGCCAATATATGTTGTATGGGATTGCATCGAAACTTCACCAGCTGTCTAAGAGTTCTTTTCTCATGGGTTAAAGTGAAGATTCGAGAGAGATTCAAAGGTTTTTTTTCTCCTTTTTAGTTTATGGAGTTCCATGATGGTGGAAGGAGAAGCTGTCGTAGCTCTTTTTTTGTCTGTTGGTACTGCTGTGCTGATTGCTGAAGCTTTTCTCTGATGTCCACTGGCACTTTTGTCGCTTGGATTGAGAGAAGTAAGAACATGGAGAGTATCGAAGGTAGGACAAGAGAATAGTATTTCCTCTCTTATGTTAAAAATATAAGGAGCCGGTGTAAGGCTTGTTAATGTGTTGGTTGATACAGCCTTCTAAGATGTAGTGATGCTGCTTCGAGATCAGTGAAATCGGAAAGGGATAAGTAAATGACGGCTGATGCTTATTTTTCGATGATGAATGGTGTGGAAATGGATGGTGGAGATGGTGTATGGGCTTATAAAGTTGTATACTGTCATGCCCTCCCTGATATTGTCACGAGTCATTATTTAGACCTTGTGGCCATGTTGTAGGTGCCAAAAACATGTTATAGGTCGAGTGTTTAGCTACTTGTTTGGATCATGGTGTGTACCATGACCACTTGAGTGCCGTATTGTACCAAGTTGTTGGTCGACGCAAGTGTTTGAACCGGGTTGTTGATTGTTCTTGGACTTTGGTACGAGTTGTGACTATGTCAAATCAGGGGGAGATGATGGTGTATACATATACCTTTTTTATATATTATTAAGTTGGACATCCATGTCATGGATGCTCCAACTTGAGGGGGAGTGTTGGAGATAGTACTAGTTTATGTGTGTTTAGTTAAGTATACGTGAGTCTTAGTTTTATCCCACATTGGTTGTAAATGGCATTAGTATGTAAGTAGCTCTCTATATATAGATGCCATCACATATAACTCATTATCACATTAGTAACAATGTAGTCCTTTATGTGTCATTGTTCTCTCTCCTCCCTCCTCCATCTTTCTCCCATAAACCCTAATAAAGGTATGCTTCTCTTTAGTTAGTTTATTATTATACTAGATTATTAGTTTTAATTGTGTTGCCTATTTAGTTCCTTAGATGAAGATAAATTCCGGGAATATGAGGGGGAAGTTGCGGTTGGGAAAGGCTTCTGCTAAGTCTGGTTTGCCCGAGCATGTCATGGGTGATCACACTACAAGAAACGAAATGGGAAATGATGGATAGAGATAGAATTGCGTCTATCCTCTGGAAAACCAATGGGATTGAGCTTCCCTAGATTAGAGTGGAATCACTATGGCCTGGCATGGTGCTATCTTGACGGAGTGGAAGTGAATGCTGGGGGATTGTCAATCTAAATTAAGTTCGAGTAGAGGGGTAGTGGGCTGGTTTGGAAGTTTTCAAGGGTCTATGGTCTAAATGAGTCTGCTCTTAGGGCGGATCTTTGGAAGGTGTTGACAAAATTTAAAACAGCTAGAGAGTCCCGTGGCATGTTGGAGGGGATTTCAGAGCGATCCAACGGTTTCCTGAAGAGGTGTCAGATAAGGAATGGACAATGAGAAAGAGAGGCTTTGTCGACTTTGTTAGAGACTGTGGAAGCACTGCCTAAACCTATGTCGGATCACATTCCACATCCGTTGAAGTGCTTGGGAGGAAATAGGGCTCTGTCTATGAAAGAGATGTAAAATAGGCGAGCTCTAAAAGACTGGTACGATTAGAAGTGGCTAGATGAGGTTGTCTCTTCACTTCGATTCATTGGTTGAATATCGGGGACAAAAACGTCAAATTTTTCATTCCATGGCGAACATGAGTGGGAAAGTAAGCGCCTTTCAGCTTTTGGTTGTTGATGGGAGAAGAGTGGAGAGGGGAGGAAACATAAGAAGATATTGTCCGATCTATAAGAGGTGTATAGTGATGGTGGATAGGAAAGGTCAACCCTAGATGGCCTCTTGTTTAAATCAATTTCTTCAAAAGATAGGCAGATTTTGGAAGGAGACTTTGAAATGAATGACATAAAGGCGGCTATTTTGGCGAAACTAGTTACAAGGCTTTGGATCCAAATGGATTCACGATGGAATTCTTCTTAAGCTTCTGGAAGTTATTGTGTAAAGACATTGCAGAATTTTTTTGGGAATACCATGAGAAAGGGAAGGTGGGAAGGATGTTGAACTCTATGTTCATCACCCTTACCCCAGAAGGGAGGACGTAAGGAAATATATGGGATTTTCACCCAATAAGCTTATTAGGTAGTCTATAAAAAAAACCTTAGCCAAGATGTTGACTAATCGGATGAAGCTGCTTATTAGGAAGGTGATTTCTGATATGCAAGGTCGTTTGTAAAAGATAGGCAACTCATGGATGATGTTGTTCTCACAAATGAAGCAGTAATACCAGCCATAAAGAAAAATAAGCTGGGATGATTTGGAAGGTGGACATGGAGAAAGTTACAATACTAAAATGAGGCTTTCTGGACTATATGCTTAGTCGCATGGGTTTTAGTGATAAATAAAGGAAGTGAGTGTGGGCTTGATACTTTGTTTGTTTAGTTCTCTATTTATGGTGAATGGTACGTAGGGTTATTTCAAGACTTGAAGGGGTCTAAGGCAAGGGGATTTGCTTTTTGTCTAATATCGTTAGTGAGGCTTTAAGCAAGCTCCTTCACACAGCAGTGGAGCTTTGAAGGTTTAGGGCTTCAAAATAGTAAGAATTAGGCCAGAACTATCCCAGCTGCAGTATTATCTATGATACTATGTTCTGTGGAGTATCGAAGAAAGAAACTTGGGTTGTAAAACTACTCTCTGTTTCTATGAGGCATGCTCAGGCAAAAAGTGAACATGGATAAAGCTAAATCATTGGGTGGAAGAGTAGATGAGAGGGCGTGGGCGTTCACGGGTCTGGATGATTGTGGGTTACAATTTGGGTTTGTTGACATCAATATATTTGGGAATGCCTTTTTTGTGTGGAGAAGTAGGAAAAATGCTTTAGGAACGCATGGTGGAAAAGTTCGAAAGAAGGATAGCGACTTGGAAGGCTAATATGCTTATGATGAGAAGTAGATTGGAACTTATAATGGCTACCCTCTCGAATCTGTTTGGTTTCTTTATGTTTATGTTCAGATGTCTGATGGCTGTTATTGCTAGGATGGATCAAATTGAGAGAGATTTCTTGTGGAACGTAAAGGTGACTGTCGAAAGTTCCATTTAATAAACTGGGATGTGCATCCTGTCACAAAGGAGGAAGGAGGATTCAGTATTAGACGCCTTAAGGAGATGAACCTTGTGCTATTGGCAAATTAATTCATTCAGCTCTAAAGGAGAATGTTAATCACCTGCTGGTCCTTTGCAATATTGCTTAAAAGGTTTTGCCTATCTTTGGAGTCAGTTGGTTCTTTCCTAGGGACTGTGCCGGGTTGATGGCTAATAGGGTTGAGCTGGTTTGCAAGGGTTCCCTACGTGCTTTTGGGGGGTGGCTCACATCACTTGGGAAATATGGTCACAAGGACTGATAGAATCTTTCGTGGTATCAAGAGACCTATCGCCATGGTCGTCAAGTTTGTTAAGGGAAGTATTTCAGAATTGTGGAGAAAATATGAAAGGGGCAGATCCTGATGAGAGAGATTCATGATCAGTGGCAGCGACTGGGCTGAGAGCAGTTTCAAAGGCCAGTGAGCTGCCCTTGCTGCTTCTTTGGGGCTTGGATTGGGTTCTGGTTTGTAGCCTGATTTGTCTCAGTCTAGTGTTGAGCTGGTTGTTCTCTGGGTTGTATTCATCTGTGGGGATGTGTGTGTTTGGAGGGAGACCTATCTCCCTTGGGCCTGTCTTTGTACTCTAGCATCTATTTCCTTTCTTTCTGTTTAATAAATTTTTTTACCAATGAAAATAAAAATAAAAATTTGAAAAAAAAAGCTATTTTGTCTTGAATCATCCCCTATTATTAGCCCTAGTCAAGCTCCTACTTTAAATTTCTTATTACTTTTTTTCTAAACATCCAATCTTAGCCTTCTATTCCCCACACCAATCTTCTCCAAACTCTATATTCATTAGGAGAAAATACCATTTTTTATCCCATGGTTATCAATTTTCTCCATCTTCTAAACTTCCACCATGTCTTACTATCGTTACAAAATTTCTAGCATGCCTAATGGCTGTAGCGTCCTTCTTTAGAAATTGCTACCATTCTCATTATATGCAATCAGACACTTCGTTGGTATGTTGGATGGTTTGGTTTTACATCACCTATTGCTATTCCAACCCCCCCACCCCCCAGTTGATGCTGCATCCCAAATGAACCCCCACTATGATAAGTGTGTCTAGATCGATTACTTGTTTCTTAGTTAGCTTAATAGAACACTTCTCAAGGAAGTTTTGAGGTTCACAAGTTATTTACCAAGTGAGCAAAAGGAACTGTCATTTGACGCTTTCATGCTACAACAGGTTTAGCTAGGTGTATAAGTATAAAAACTTGCCCCTGGCCTTGGAAGAGCTATCCTTTAGGTCCAAACTAGTATATCCTTACGAATGCTACAAATCATAGTGACTGAAAAAGTATGTCCTCAATCATAGTTATAAAACGATATTTGTTAGCCGATCTATAATGTGTACTATCTCTCTCTACTTCCGCTACTTCCTTTTCCTTGAGTAAATACTAGCTATAAAGAAATACTTGCAAACAATTGCCCAGTTAACTTATGAATTTCCTTGCTCCTCGGAATTCACACTCAGAACTTTCATGTCGTATTAAGGTCTGTGAAGAAGCAACCGACCTTTGCTCATATGAGTGATGCAGCTGAATATTAGACCATGATATTATCTAGAGCTGAATTAATTTAGTTCTCAAATGCACGGAATTAGTTGAAGTTCCCAAATATGAATTAAGGTTTCGCTCCCTAGTTCACCAGTCTAAGTAGCATAAAATAAAAAATTCCCTAACAAAAAAGAAAAGAAAAGAAAGAAAATAATTTGACAGAAGAATATTACCCAATGCACAGACATACAAACTGCCATAGCCTTCGCTCGAATTCGACTAGGAAAAATCTCTGGCAAGAGTAGACCAGGGACTGGACCAGCTCCTACTGAGAATGTTAATACAAACCTGCAGTGAGGACATATCCACTTTTAGCCAAGAAATCAAACTCATGTTCCAAAGTCTCTAAATTGAATTCATTGTGGCCCTTTGAAATGATATTTTGCAAGAAATAAAATACATATCTTAATATAAATCCTAAGTTTAGAACCTGGATAGCTTTTTCAATACTAGGGAGTACATGGTCTTGGGTTTTGCAAGCCTACATCTATAACTGTAATAGCTGATTTTGTTCTTGGTTTCCTATAATTCTATTTAGTATCCCAAGTGCTTATTACTCACAGTAACATGCCACCAACAGACAGGTAAGTCCCATATCCTGATTCAGAAAAACTTGCTGCAGTGACTTGGATCCCCATTGCTACAGCCTAAATCAGTCATATACATCGAAAAAGGTCAAATTTCTGAGATGCATAGTATATATTACCAAAGGAACCAGCACATCTATATTACAGGAAGGTAACTTATGACAGCAATTACCATGCCTAGGAAGCTCCCGAGAAGAAGTGCCTTCCTCCCTAATTTATCCATCAAAAGCATTGCTACAATTGATCCTGAATACAACATTTGCAATGAAAAAATGAGGTTATTACCTCCAAGTTATGGAAATAAAATAAATAGTCAACTTTTCCTATGTACCTGATAGATTTGCAACTCCTACACAGATGTTTGCCCTGTCTGAGGGTACTCCCGCATGTTTAAAGACGGTTGAAGAGAAATAGAATACAGCATTTATACCAGATAACTGCTGTAAAGCAAATAGGGTTGAACCAATAAAAACAACTGCAAAAGTGAATCAGTGAATTATGGAGTAGAAGTTTCGAGCATGCACATTGACGCATATATAAGTACAGGAATAATTCTAGTATGAAATGCCCCATCATAGTATGTTTATACACAATTAGTATGCCATTGATGGGATCACTGGTAATATGCACTATTATAATATAATGGTCTGAAACAATGAAATGATATATTGACAACAGAAAAACAGAAAAATGCATCAAGAAATTGCATAAAAACCTCTTGAATGACGGCCATAAAGCAATTCTGATAACCTTACGCCTTCTGTGTCATCCCCTCTATCTGATCGTAAAAGCTCTGACATTGAAGATTTTACATGGGATCCCCCCAAGAGCTTCTCAAATTCAGCTTCTGCTTCACCATATCTTCCTTTCTGTAACATGCCAATAACTGACGATAAGAAATCTGCTATTTTAACTAGTAGGCAAATCCTCGTTAATCGCCTCCATCACAGGTTATAATTGCATCATATAAATATGATAGCACAATAGGATAGTCTGATTCAAAAAATAAATAAACTAAGGATTATAAAAAAATGTTTAGGGAAGCATCAACAAGAATTGTAGATGCTACAGAAAATGGATTTCAAACACCTAGATAGGGTGCATTGTTCTACATCAGAAACATCTTGCTGCATCTTCCCTTGAAGAATGATCCCTATACCACTAACCCCTGCGCTGTACTCATTCGATGAGGATGGGAGCATTCATGCTAGTCAAAGACACACGAGCAAGTTAAACTATAGATATGGGTACTGATTTTGTTATTTTTCATTGATAATTTAGCAAAACTTATAAACCCACTCATTAAGGAGAAGAGACAATTGCAAGACCGACATTGACAAGAAGGCCAGCTGACTTCTCAATATAAATGAAAATTATGGTACTCAAGAAACACTTGAAAAAATAAAGGTCTGACCAATGTTACCTGATTCGCCTGGTTCGAATATGGATTCGTAATTCACGTTTGCTACATCCAACCGTACTCAGTTCGTGAGAGGTGGGAGGAGTTTTGATTGAAAAATATATTTTAATAAATTTTAAATTTAATTAATAACTATGTTTTAGTTACAGTATATATAAAATATTACATGTAGAGTGCAGAAGGCAGTAAACATAATCATTGAGACTCATCCAAAATCCTTTGCATTCTTTATATATATGACGCGGGACGAACGCTAAAATCCTAATATGCGAATTTGAGATTAACTTTTAGAATGAATTGAATAGCGGAAATATTCAAAATCAAGCAACACATAAAATTAATTCAATGAAATTAATAAAACAATTAGATTAATCCATTTTAGCGTCGCATGCGTAAAATTTTCTGATCTAGAAAAACGGCTCCGATGAAGGAACTCGGAATTTGTTCTAGTTTAGGGCATCAGCGATAATTGCAATATCGGATTTGATTCCTCGAAGATTTTGAAGGAGATGAAACTTGAATAAATAGTTCAAAAAGGGAAGCTTGATGACATCATGGAATACGATTCTTTTGAGATTTTTGTTCTTTTATCAATGGAAAAAGAAAATTAATACCTGATAACTAGAGAAAAGACAATAAAAGGATAGATCCCAAGGCTTCACACCAAGGGTTTTCCGAAGCTTCACACCACAGCTGTACGTCTACTTCGCACCAAGTTGCACGAGAAATGATTGCTCACTCCTCAAGGTTTGAAGGATTCACTCCCTCGATTGAAAACTTTTCACAAGCTCTCTAGGATTTGCACAAAAGCAACTCCCTTTTCATTCATCAAAAAAACTCCTCCCTAATTTTACATTGTTTAAAGACCTTATATAGGAGGTCTTACAATAAACGAAAACCCTAAAACGAATATTAAATAAAAAACAAATAAGTCCCTAAAACTTAGGTTCAAAATCGAAAAAAAAAAAAAAATTAACTACTCGGCGCAATTTCGATCGATCGAAATTGAAAATCGATCGATCGAAATTCATATATATAAAATATCGCCGTTGACATTCGATCGATCAAAATAGGACTTCGATCGATCAAATTTTAAATTCGATCGATCGAATTTGCCATGTGCTCCTTCCTTGCTCCAGAATTTTCATCTTTACGCCTAGTTATGGTTTTCGCTCTACTTCTTCTTGGCTGAAAAATTTGTTGCGGCTTGAATCTACGGCCCTTGATTTTGGCATCCCGCATCATTCTCCCCAGGTGAGAAAAACTCATCTCCGATGAGTTAGGGAAGCCATGGATGGCACACTTGGGAAGCTTCTTTCATAGCTTACCTTTCCACACTGTGAGATACTCATGATGTTTACCTCTATTGGCATAGAAGCTTGGAATTTCTATAACCTCCTCATTCGACCTTTTCTGATGTTGCACAAGTAAGGTACGGGATAGAAACTGGATAAATGGGTCCGGTTGGGTCGGGTGCTCAATAAGAAATGGATCAAAGGATAGGGTTGTGAGATCTAGAATAGGCGTAAGATCCGTTACGACAATTGTCAGAAACTTGCTCTTGTCTAGAGGAAACTTTAGAGCTTCATCCTTACCCCTTTTCGAGATAGGAAAAGATTCCACATGCTCAGAACCATCAGGAAGTAACACAAAATTGTTATTATCAAATGCATTAAACATATTCAATGTGTTAGTATGATCATGCGTATTTTCGATGCCCAATAAATTCAGATTGTTAATCTCATGCAAATCAGAATGATGGTATGCTCCTATCAACTCTAATGACTCACTAGGGATGGACACACGATCAACACCGTCCTCGGTAATAGGAACTGTCCTAATACAACCTATGGCTCTGACCAAAACCTCACCTTCCCCATCACTTGGATTGCCACATGGTTCGTACACTTCTTCGGGTATCTCGCTGCTCTCTTTCTCAGCATGCTCCTGAATGATCAAGGTTTGACCCTTACTAGGACATTGGGATGCAAAGTGATCAAAACCTTAACACTTATAATATTGTTGCGGAGCACGTTTAGAACTCTCGACCATTGGTCCCTTTCCTTTGTTAACTTGAGGAATTATGGATTTTAAAGATCAACTAGAGGCATTATTTCCCTTTTCGATAGGATTAGATTGATGCTCAAGTTTGGAAGACTTAGATCGGCCATGACTGGGGGTGTCGAGATACCATTCTAATTCTTCAACCCTAGCAAAACATTCCTCGAGATCTGCAATGGGATAAGGAATGAGTTCCCTTTGTAACTCTGATCGAAGACCCATTCGGAATCGACAGAGGGTAACTTTTGTTGGTTCATCTACATCGGCGTGGGTCATCAGGTCTTCAAACCGATCGATGTACTCTGTGACTGGAGAATCTCCTTGGTGTAATGACTGCCACTGATCAAGAATATCTTCATCATATGATACGAGAATGTACTTTTCGTGCAGTTGGACTTTCATTTCAGCCCACGTGGAAATAGGCCGAAGGCCCTGGATTTGCCTACGACGTTCTACTCCCAACCAATAAAGTCTAGCTTGACCCATAAGGTTGACTTTGGCAAATCTGACCTTGCGTTCTTCGAACATAGAATACCACTCGAAGTAGTTTTCCATGCTGGCGACCCACTCAAGAAAGACCTTGGGTTATCTTTTCTCGTCAAAAGTAAGGCGTCCATTTTCACTGATTTCATGACCTTATCGTCCAAATTGGTTTGAACCTCACGTCGGGGAGGAACATCTCTCCTACGGTCATGGTTGTTAACTCTATTGTGGTTCTCAGCGATGAACTCGTTGATCTCTTCAAAACGGGTTTCTAAAACCTCATACCTAGCTTGTTGATCAGCGATGTGCTCATCCATCCGGGTTTGACTAGTGGTCACCTTAGATGCAAGATCTCTAATCAGGGCCTCTACGGTACTGGTATCCATGACGGAATTATACAAGACAAAATATACTAAACTCAAGTGAACCCTAAAATCTATATGACACGGACCCTAAACTAAAACTGTGCTCTGATACCAAAACTGACGCGGGATGAATGCTAAAATCCTAATATGCGAATTTGGGATTAACTTTTAGAATAAATTGAATGGCGGAAATATTCAAAATCAAGCACCACATAAAATTTATTTCAATGAAATTAATAAAACAATTAGATTAATCCATTTTAGCGTCGCATGTGTAAAATTTCCCGATCTAGAAAAACGGCTCCGATGAAGGAACTCGGAATTCGTTCTAGTTTAGGGCATCAAGCGATAATTGCAATATCGAATTTGATTCCTCGGGGATTTTGAAGGAGATGAAACTTGAATAAATAGTTCAAAAAGGGAAGCTTCATGACATCATGGAATACGATTCTTTTGGGATTTTTGTTCTTTTGTCAATGGAAAAAGAAAATTAATACCTGATAACTAGAGAAAAGACAAAATAAAAGGATAGATCTCAGGCTTCACACCAACGGTTTTTCGAAGCTTCACACCATGGCTGTACGTCGGCTTCGCACCAAGTCGCGCGAGAAACGATTGCTCACTCCTCAAAGTTTGAAAGATTCACTCCCTCGATTGAAAACTTTTCACAAGCTCTCTAGGGTTTGCACAAAAGCAACTCTCTTTTCATTCATAAAAAAACTCCTCCCTAATTACATTGTTTAAAGACCTTATATAGGAGGTCTTACAATAAAAGAAAACCCTAAAACGAATATTAAATAAAAGACAAATAAGTCCCCAAAACTTAGGTTTGAAATAGAAAAAAAAAAAAAATTTAACTACTCGGCGCGATTTCGATCGATCGAAATTCATATATATGAAATATTGTTGTTGACATTCGATCGATCGAAATTTAAATTCGATCGATCAAATTTGCCATGTGCTCCTTCCTTGCTCCAGAATTTTCATCTTTACGCCTAGTTATGGTTTTCGCTCCGCTTCTTCTTAGCTGGAAAATTTGTTGCGACTCGAATCTACGGCTCTTGATTTTGGCGTCCCGCATCAATATATTTAGTGACACGGATCTCATCTAATAAAGTCATTAATGCACCATTAATGCAAAGAAACATTGTGCATCTCGAAGCACCCCTCTTAGAGCCCGAACCTAGAAGTTGTTGCCAGATGCCAGACTTATGTAAGTTGAGCCGAAGCCTCCTATCATATGCAATTCAAAAGGCTCAAATTTCCGCTTCAAACCTCTCTGTTTCTATAAAATCTAGGTGTCCAAATATATGGGAATGGTGTGATATTGGTCTTTCAAAGTTCGATGCAGCATTTTTGTAAAATAAAAGGGTCAGAGGTGTGCGTGTGTTGGTATATGTATATGTGAATGTGGGCGTGTAGAGAGAGCAAGAGAGAGAGAGAGAGAGAGGTAAGCCAGTAGATGAGAAACAAATTATTAGTGTCTGAAAAATGACCTTACAAAGCCAGTGAGGGCTCTCTACACAAAACTCCATGGCAAGAGCTAGTGTAGCAGCAGGAATGGCAGATACCCAAAAACACACCCGCCACCTGTTAATACAAGTCAAGTTAGGCACAGCGTTGGGAATATGATCAACAATTAGCTCCAGTGACTATACATTTCTATTACTATTTCTCACCACCCCGTAATCTCCTTTACAGGGATTCCGATAAGTAGAGCCGCTATAAGTCCCAGGCATGTTGCAATCTGAATGAAGCTTCCAAAAGTGCCTCTCACAAAAGAAGGAGAAACCTGCTTATTAACATGAGGGAGAACTGAGCAAACAAAATAAAGTACCAGGAAATAAGAGAAACCACTCGATAATTATGAGGCAACATACTGTGCTCCTAAGTGTACAATGTGAGATGGTTGACCAAGGGAGTCGACTGTAGTCAAGATTAATTTAAATGGTTTGGTAAAGCTCTACTTTATTGCTCAACCACTTCAAATGGCCATTGATGGTGATAGATTTGTGTATGGTAAAAGCTGTACGGTTAAGCAAATTATTTATAAGTACTAAAAGAACCATCACCCATACCTCTGTCACATAGAGAGATGCAACTGGTGGACCGAGACCCATTCCAGTACCAACTAAGAACCTCCCAAGAGACATACCCACAAAGCTTGTAGTTGCTGCACTGCAAATACATGTTTGATGAAGATTTTCACTTAGAAATATTATATGATTTGCTGCACTGCAAATACATGTTTGAAGATTTTCACTTAGAAATATTGCAAATACATGTTTGATGAAGATTTTCACTTAGAAATATTATATGATTTGCTGCGCTGCAAATCATATGCTTGATGGTAGTGTTGTCGAAATAGTGAACTAGAAATATTATTTTTAACACAGTGCATTTGAGAAAGATGAACAACAAAAATGACATTTTAAGGAGGATGGTGAATATCTGAGAATAGTAATGAAATTTTTAAGAAAGAGAAAAAGAAGTATAAACGTCAGCAATTATAACTAAAATCAAAACTGAAGTTGTTTCCAATGTTTTTTAATGAACGTGGATGAAGCCGTGAATTAACTTTTCTTACACTTGGTGACATGTTTTATCAGTGTAAAGTATTAGTGAAGCTAATACACCTCATAGAGGATGTTGGTTCCAATTCTTTCTCACAATTTCTAATAATAAATGAGTAAAAAGAAAGCTATAAGAAATCCAGGATCTTTAAATAAAAGATAATAAAATCTAAGCCAGTGTACCTACATCATTATCTCACAGAAGTCTCAATTACTTCTACCTACAGAACTGAAAGATATAAAATATGAAAAGCACTCCAAATACTACGATTTTAGAAGAAAAAATGCACTTCGAATAGTGCGGCTACAATACCTCATAGATGCTCCAATAATCATCGGTAAAGCACTTAACTGGAAAGCCCTACGACGCCCAATCCCATCCGCAATCCAACCACTAAACAAACATCCAACAAAGGCACCACCCAAACATGTGCTAACAACAAGACCTACATTCAACAGAAAATAGATGGCCCTACTATATAATAACCACATGGAAAAAACATATATATGATCGATTAATATGACAAACTAATTAAAAGAAGCACCTTCAGCCAACGTATTTCCACCAAATCCAAGATCTGAAGCAATGCTTTCGAGTGGTTCATTAACAACACTGCATGCAATATTAGCTAAGATCACAAATTATACTAATTAAGGGTGAGATATAAGAAACAAAGACATCAAGTTCTGAACATGCATAACACACCCGATATGGTAGCCGAATAAGAACGAAGATATGGTAGCAACGCATACATATGGCAAAGAAGGTCTCCAAGGCGGGCTTGTAGTTTCCTGCCCAATATTGCTCTGCAGACGGGCTAAAATCCAAATGAGGATTTAGACCAAAAACAATTGCAAACTGTTCAGTTCAATATATATTATATTAAATTGTACCCATTTAAGTCCCTTCCTCCAACAATTGAAAGAACAATATCAAAGCATATGGACAAAATATTGTGTGAAGTCCACAACTCACGATAAGATAAAGCTACTCAACTTAGATATAGGCAAACATAGACAAGATTTTCTACATTGTAACCTTAGAAAACCAGATAAACCAATGTGTCCATGTGATCCAATGGAAATGGCGATATACATATATATAAGTCCTCCATTAGAGGACAGTGAGCGTACTGGGCATGAGATTTTGGTTTTGGATCTAATAATTCTTCAAATAACCATTATTTTGGTATTTGTAAATCTGTCCAGTTTATTAATTGGGGCTGGATTTCCGAATCGTATGGTCTAGGATCAAAAATTTCTATGAGATTTTTAATCTAAACTAGCATGAATTCTTTTCTTTGGTTTAGAGGTCAATTCATGTTTGTATGTCACTGAATGGCTAGATTATGAGAATCATGTTTCATTTCTAACCGTTTGGTTTGGATTTGAATTTTTACAGTGTTCTCAATATTAGGATCATCTAGAGAAATGAAGTAATTTGGTTTGATATTAAACCAAAGGATTCCATGGACTAGGTTTGATTGAATTCATCCTATTAGTGATTGTAAGGGATTCATTAGTCATTTATCTAAGACGACTGCAAGGATAGGAGTATTTATGCCTTGTCAGAATAATCCAGTGACACAAATATGGATTAATCCTATATGGATAAACTTTATTTTAGGATTTTCTTTTTTCCATTTTAGAATTTTCTTTTTATCAAACAGAGTTATTTCTGTTGTTAAGTCTGAAGTACTCTTGGCAGTTGTATTAGCAATGAATGCTTCAAAACTCCTTTTAGAAATTATTTTGTCAATGGAAGAGAGATTATAGATATCATCTTTAGTAATTTTACTTCTTTTTTCTAACTTAGCAAGTTGTTGTTCGGAAAAAGTTATTTCTTTTCCAATTACGTCTTTTAATGTAATTGTTTGATGTTCTTCTTCAAGTGTTTCAAAGACAGATTCTAATTCATAGATGATAGTTGCATCATCGTCTGATAATTCTACTATAAAAGAAACTTCTAAATTTTGCTCATCTAAAAATTTTGTTATTTTTTTGGTACTTTTACCCTTATTGGGGCATTGGGGAGTGTAGTGACCTTCTTCATTACAGATAAAACATCTACACCTCTTTTTGGTTTGTGAAGTGTTTGAGTGGGAATTATTTTTGGATTGTTTTTTAATATATTATTTATTTTTAAAGAACTTTCTTCCAGGATTTCCATTCAAATCTTTTCTTTTTAAAAGATTTTTTTGTTGGTGTAGGATTACATCCAATTTTTCAATTTTCTTGTAAAAAATTTTCTCAACATTTTCGGCCAGATTTGGTATTAATAATATGATTTTTCACCTATTTTTCGGCTTTGATTTCTAAACAACGATCTGCTATTAATCGTAGTACAAAGGTTATCCGTAACACAAGCGTATCTGGTTTGGATAGCTTAATTAAAAAATCAGGATAATTTTTTATTGCTAATTCATCCCATGGGGGTGGTAGTTTATCAAAGAATTGTTCTAACCATGATGTAAAGATTGGTGGATCAAGTTGATAGTAATATTTTTTTAATATGTTAACATAATCCTAAAATTGGCATATATTACATAATTTTATTTAAGATAATATGAAAACGGCATCTTCTTGTAAATTTTATTCACCAACATAACACAAAGGTGTTTTTTGATGATTATAGTAAAAAAATTTAATGTCATCTAAGCTATTAAAATTTCCTAGAAGTTTAGCTTTTTGGTTTCTACCTTCTTCTGACTACCATTGCAGGGCATCACCTTGTAGAGTGGCTGCAATATAATCAAGTGTTCTTTTGACCAAGTTGTTTTGTGATTAGTTATGACTATGGAATAGATTGTGCCCAATCATCAAAAATTTTATCTTGATCTTTAAAAAGGACATTCGTGAGATCAAGATATATCCCTCCTTGACCTACAGATTGTTTGTTTAAATCATCATGTCTATTGTGGACGGGTTTAGGGTTTAAGGGTTGGATCATCTTTGGTTTTAGACGTAGAGGCTTCATTGGTATTAATATATTCATGTAAAAATTCATCTTATTCTTCAACCTTAAGAGTTTGTAATATTGTTCTAGATTTTCAAATTCTTCTAAAGGAGTTTCACTTTTCCTTTCCTATGAAATCAAAGGTATTTGTGACTCACTAGAGATTGAAGTTATTTCTAGTTCTTCATCTTTTTCTAAATTAAAAAACGTGCATGGAATATAATCCGGGTCAGAGTCCTCAAATTCACTTTGGTATTGAAAGTGGGCTAAGAGAGCTTCATGTTATAATGAAATGTCCTTTATCTGAGCCCAAATATGATTTCTATCTTCTATTGGAAGAATAATATCTGTATATAAATTTCTCCAATAATCAAGAACTTCTTTAATGTTTGTATATTCTTGGTAATTATAATCACTTTGAGGAGGGATCTCAAGAATGAAAATATCATCAGATCCATAGAATAATCTTGGATTTGATTGATCTTCAGAACAGGGATTTTGTGTATCCAAATTGATTTGATCTAATTTAGTTATTAGACTTTCTATTTCGAATTTAGTTTCATCTTTTAAATCCAAATTAACCAAACTTCCTAGCTTGGAAATTTGATCTTTAATTTTGTATGGATTGCATTTAGTTGAACTTCAATATCATCTTGTTTTTTATATACTATTTTTAGCCATGTGCCTAAAATATTGAGTAAACTATTTACAGTACCACTTATTTATAGGAAAGCAATGTCTAAAACTGCTACTATCCTAATTTATCCAAGAACTTATACAGTCTAAAGGAATCTCTAATCCTTGTCCAAATGTTCCTGCCATGTTAAACCAGTAATGGTACCTAAAACCCCTTATAGTAGTGCTCATGCGTAAAACCAAATTTCAAAAGGATCATGTACTTGTAATAACACAGTATGATCAAAGGAATATAGGTTATGCAATACCAATAAGTGTATGGGTCTTATACCCGTGAACAGAAAACAGGTTTGGAAGATTTTTTTTTAAATAATACTTACAGAAGATAAGAGAAACATAAGCACTTAGGAAAACATAACCATGGGTATAGAAATACTTATAGAAGAATTTGCTTCAATATTATTTACAGTGGCTTTGATACCATTTATAGAAAACAACAGCGTGGACAAGTAGAAAACAAACTAGCAGAACTAGAACATTACAACTGAACTTATAACAAAGACTGAGAAGACTCTATATAACTCGATGCCCTACTGGTTGGAGAAGATCTTCTATTTATAGACCTCTACGGACGTCGTCGAACTTAAAAATTAGTTCATTTACATTAGTTAAGAGATAAGGTTTATAAAAATAGATTCGATCCCTAAAAGTATATTTGATCTTGATAAGATTCATCACATGGATTTGTTGGACGAATTCGTCATAGCCGACTCCATTGTGCTTCATGCGTCATGGATGACATAATTATTTGTAGCTACGTGTCCTATATGAATATTGGAGTCGTGCAAACTACGTTTCTTCTTGAGATAGTGGTAGGGTCCACTATGTTTCCATGCGCTTTTCGAGATTATGGTAGTATACCGAATCTTCTGAGGCAGGACTATTAGGATTTTGACTGTTCTGAAACTGTTCTTCGTAAATTGTGGTTTCAATTTCTAAATGTTCAGGAAGATCCAAATCTTTTCAAGTAATCATATTTGCAAGCAAAGTCTGCTTCTGCCAGCTGTACAGGGGTTTGCATACATTCAACAGGGAGATTTGTTAAGAAGATTATTCTTTCATCTGAAATCTTGAACTGCTAGTCTTGTGTTGAGACTTGTCTAGCCGTTTCGGAGAAATTTTTGAGAAACCAGATCTAGTACATTCTTGGAATAATTGATTGAGCACTGTTTTTTGCTCTTGGTTCTTCAGTTTGGACATTTTTGAATTCATGTTCCTTTGTTCTTTCAAGGAGTCACATCTGATATGGTTGACAGAACTTTTCTCGAGATCTCCAACCGACTGTGCTAGTTATCCAGAAGGTGAAGTTGGCTGCTCTGTTCAAATGTTTGGTTGTATGATAAATCATTATTTTTATCATCATTGGGAATTTTTCTATGGGGTGACCAGGGAAGATGAGTTGGTTTATCATTCCCCAATCAAGACTTTCTTCCACGCTACAAGGTTGGTTTTCAGTGTAGAGAGAGTTTTGGAAGATAAATTTCATCAAGATGATTAATGGATTTATAATTTTGAAGTAAGATTTGTTTAATCCTAAGTTCATGGTCCTCAACTTCGAAGAGAATT
The DNA here is from genome assembly GCA_021018995.1 of Chloranthus sessilifolius. Taxonomy (NCBI): domain Eukaryota; kingdom Viridiplantae; phylum Streptophyta; class Magnoliopsida; order Chloranthales; family Chloranthaceae; genus Chloranthus; species Chloranthus sessilifolius. Next base: position 98,629,762 of record CM037593.1, read on the forward strand.
TCAATACCAATTTTGGTTGGTATAATGAGTTTCATTTTTTCAAGCATACAAACTCGTTTGAGCCTATGAAAAATCGAATCTGGATGATTATCTAACAGATTAGCCAGATCAAGAAAATGGTTTATTTTCTTGAGAGTGAGTTTCATTTTCCCCTGATAGGTATATTAGGAGAGAAAATGCACAAGCTTGCATGGTTTAAAGCTTGGTTTCTTCGGTCCTTATTTTTAATGCTAAAGAGCCCATACGCTTCCAGAACTGCTTTTTATCATTGACAATATGGGTTTTCCATATTCTGCTCAAGTTTTGATATAAGTCAGATAAGATTCCCAGATTGGAAAAATCAGAAATTTCATAAATACTGGTATTTGCCAGTTTTTGAGTAGTTTGGAATAGAGCAAAAGCATTTGTAGCTTCGCTTATAGAGTTGTGCACTTGGTATAATCCATTTGGAAATTGAAGTATTTGGCTTTGGCATGCATACCAAGACATAGATCCCTGGTTGGAATCATCTTAAACCCAGAAGGTTTTTCTTCTACTTCACCTTCTGGATAACTAGCACGGCCGGTTGGAGATCTCAAAAAAAGTTTTATCAACCATATCAGATATAAGAAACGAACTAAGGAATATACTGGATCCAGTCTCTTAAAAATTTCTCCGAATCGACCAGACAAGTTTCAACACCAGACTACCAGTTCAAGATTTCAAACAGAAGAAAAATCTTCTTAACAAATCTCACTGTTGAATATATGCAAACCCCTGTATAGCTGGCAGAAGCAGAGATTTTGCTTGCAAGTATGATTACCAGAAAAGATTTGGATCTTCCTAAACATTTAGAAATTAAAACCACAATTTACGAAGAACAGTTTCAGGACAGTCAAAATCTTGATAGTTCTATCTCAGAAGATTCGGTATTCTACCATAAACTCAAAAATCGCATGGAAGCATAGTGGACCCTACCACTATCTCCAGAAGAAGCGTAACTGACACAACTCCAATATTCATCTAGGACACGTAGCTACAAATAATTATGTCATCCATGATGCATGAAGCACAATGACGTCTGCCACGACGAATTCGTCCAAGAAACCCATGTGACAAATCTTATCAAGATCAAATCTACTTTTACGTATCGAATTTACTTTTATGGACCTTATTTCTTAACAAATGTAAATGAACTAATTTTGAAGTTCGACAGCACCCGTAGAAGTCTATAAATAGAATATATTCTCCAACCATTAGGGCATCGAGTCATAGAGTCTTCTCTATCATAGTTATAAGTTCAGTTGTAATCTTCTAGTTCTTCTAGTTGTGTTTTCTACATGTCCATGCTGTTGTTTTCTAAAAATGGTATCAGAGCCACTGTAAATAATATTGAAGCAAGTTCTTCTAAAAGTATTTCTATACATATGGTTATGTTTTCCTAAGTGGTTATGTTTCTCTATCTTCTGTAAGAATTATTTTAAAAAAAAATCTTCCAAACCTGCTTTCTGTTAATTGGTATAAGACCCATACGCTTATTGGTATTGCAAAGCCCATATTCCTTTAATCATACTGTGTTAATACAGGTATAAGATCTTTTTGGATATTGATTATAAAGCATTAACAATACTGGTATTAGGTACCATTACTAGTTTAACATGGCAGGAACATTTGGACACGGATTAGAAATTCCTTTAGACTGTATAAGTTCATTAATCAATTCCGCATCGTGAATTCAAACAAGCTCTTTTTTTCTTCACTTCTTTTTCTCTCATGTGCATCAAACCTGTGTTTTACTTGTGAGTTTGTGTGTTCCTTTTAAAATTAGGGATTTAGGGTTTCTAAAATTTGAGATGAAGATTAGAGATTAGGAATTTAGGATCTAAAATAAATAAATCAATAAAAACAATGAAAAAAGCTCTTCATCTCTTGCAATTGTAGTTGTGGCCTTATTAGTATAGAGCGAGAGAGAGAGCGAGAGAGAGAAAAGATGGCGACTAACGAGCAATAGGGTAGGTGATGGGGACATCGCGCTCGCACATTCTTACAAGGTGTACCGGAGGCAAAAGAACCATGTAAAGACGCCCAAAAGCTTGTGGATAGGCGATTGAAGACCCATGTGCAAATGCACGCATAAATAAAGCCCAATACTTGAAAGGCACTTATGTGGGGAGCGAAAGGAATGAAGAAAAGTCTTCATATGACGGATGAACGTAAAATGAACTATATTCTAGAATTTGTAGGACGAATGTCCTTGGTCACGGACGTTCTTGAAGTCAGGACGAACATCCTTGATTTAGACCTCATTCTAGTCTTGTGCACATCGTCGAGGATCGAGGATGGACATCTGTGAGTGTCGCCCACAAATTAGCGGCTACAAGAGTTTAGGCAAAAACTTGTCATTTTTAGTGTTTGTTTAGGTGTAGGACTTTCTAACTTCGAATTTTATGTTTAGTTTTGGTTTTTTAGCCTATATAAAGACATGTAAAGACAATTTTAAGAATTAATCTATGCTTATTGAAATTTGATTGCATTGTGCTATCTATGAGAATTCGTTGAGAGTTTTCTTCTTCCCCGAGTTTAGGGTTTGGTGTGAGGTCAATATTTTCACCAGCAAAATTTCGATGATTGTTACATCCATCCTCTATCTTCCTAATCTTCGTTGCAAAGGTATTTTATTAATTAAATTCGAGTTTTGCTTGGTCGTTGGAAATTCTTCGAAAACCTATAAAAAATACTCTTTAATTTTACCCCTTTATTTCCACCTTATTTCTTTAAAATCCTAGAATGGAATCTAAAGATGCCATCATGGTTAGTTGTTCGATACCCTAGGCTAAAGGGAAGTAAAGTTCTATCTTGAGAACCAATGATCGAATTCTGCATGGACTATCGTGATGGACTTAACACTTGACTTGGACATTAAGATTCTCCTCAATTGAATTCCGCAATTATCCAAGACGAATCAAATCGGAGCTTTTATTTATTATTGCTCTTTTATTTGCACTTTGGTTTCAGAAAAATTGCATATTAGGATTTTAGAGTGTGATCCTACATTAACTTGGTATCAAAGAATCAGTCTAGTTTACGAATCAATCTAGTTTACGATGTTTGCATTAGGATTTTATATTTTTGTTTGCATACTAGATTGGCCGCATGGTTTCATATAGAGTGTGTTGATCATCAATGGCTAACGAAGACCTTGCCATCGCGATCTAAGATCTTAGTGCCTACCTCGTACACATTGAAACACATCAAGAAGCATTAACTGCCCACTTAGAGGTGGCCGGTAGAACACCCCAAAGGTGCCAACATGATAGGAGACCTAACATTGGAGAGAGATGTCATGAACATCGGGAGGAGATTCGGACAATAAGTTTTTGAAAGTCATTCGAATCGATGCCACAACCTATGATGGGAAAATGGACCCTAAAGTCTTCTTTGATTGGCTATCAAACACAGAACATTATTTTCATTAGTATCAGTTGCCTGATGAGCGAAAGGTTAGGTTGGAAAAAATGAAGCTTGTGGATCAAACTAGGCCATTTATGACCAATGTGGAACGCCGTCAATCCACTATCAACATGGCACCCATCTCCACTTGGACCGACATGAAGGAGAAGCTTCATAAGAAGTGCATTCCCACGTCAAACATGGATCGTCTTTTAGATCAGTGACAAAACATTAAATAAGGTAATATGTTAGTTGAGGGCTACAGTACTAAATTTGAGGAATATATCATGCGCACCAATGTGTACGAAGAGGATCAGGTTACAAATTCTAGGTTCCAAACGGGTCTACGTCCAGATTTGCAAAGAGAATTGATTCCCCATGAAATCAACACTCTAGAAAATTGTTACACGAGAGTGCAAGAGTTGGAGCGCTATTTGAAAACACTGTCTGTCAAGCGCTTTGATTCTAACAACTCCAACTACAGGTTCGTTCCCACAGTAGTTAGACCTAATAGTGAAAGTCGACCTCCAAAAACCACTCAAGGCACTCCATCGAATTCTAGATAAGGAAGTGGTTGGTGAGAATTGCAGGAATGGAAACCAACAAAAGTGCTTTAAGTGTCGTGGTTTTGGACACTTTGCTGTTGAGCGTCCAACCCGAGACCCTGCTAAAAATTTATTCATCGATAGAGGAGAAAAAGGGGATGGGAGGAGGAAGTGTATGAACCTGAAGGTGGAACGAGTGATGAAGAAGGAGAAGGTTCAGGGAGGAACCTTGTGTTTTAGGGATGTCTCCAATGCAAGTGACGGTAATACCTCATCGACGTTAGTGGTTAAATGCGCCCTGACACAGTAAAAAGAGTGTGATGACTGGCGTAGGAAAAGTATTTTCTATACCTATGCCAAGAGTAGTGAGAAGAATTGCAGAGTCATAGTTGATAGCGGAAGTTGACTAACGTAATGCCCACTACTACCATCTCGTGATTGAGACTCTCTCCCGAACCTCATCCTCGACACTATCGAGTAGCATGGGTGGATACGTCATCAATTCCCGTAACCCAAATGTGTCGAGTAGCAATTCAGTTTTTATCTTACAAAGACACTTTGTCGTGTGATGTAGTGCTAATGGATGTTGGGCACATCATCTTAGGAAGGCCACAGTTATATAATATGGATGTCACACTATTTGAGCGATCCAATGTGTATGCGGTCATTCATGAGGATAAGAAAATAAAGCTAAACCCTCCTAAAGCACCAACAGGAACGGAGAAAACCAACAAGAATGGACAAGAGAGCAAGTCCAAGTTGGTTAACATTGTGAGCCCCTCATAGTTTGAGAGGGAGACGAAAGAGGAGAATGTTGTCTACGTTCTCATCACCGTAAAAACCACCCCTGAGTCTAGTGTTGAATTTCCCCAAGAAGTCACATGTGTTGAAAGCATTTCAAGATGTCTTCCCTAGAGATCTTCCATATGAGCTTCCATCTATGAGGGATGTTCAACATGCTATAGACTTGGCACCTGGTTCGACTTTACTAAACTTGCCTCATTACTGAATGAATCCACCCAAACATGTTGAGTTAAAGAGGTAAGTAGATGAGCTCCTAAAGAAAGGGTTTATTAGAGAAAGTTTAAGCCCTTGAGTAGTGCCTACACTCCTCACACCCAAGAAGGATGGGTCTTGGAGAATCTGTGTGGACAATCGTGCAATTAATAAGATCACGGTCAAGTATTAATTTTCGATACCAACGCTAGACGACATGCTTGATATGATGGCAGGTGTCACTCTCTTTTCTAAGATAGATCTTAAAAGTGGATACCATCAAGTTCACATTCGTCTCAGGGATGAGTGGAAGACCGCCTTTAAAACGAAGGACGGGTCATACAAGTAGTTGATCATGCCTTTTGGGATTTCAAACGCCCCTAGTACATTCATGAGCATCATGACACAGGTGTTAAGGTCTTTCATAGGCAAGTTCTTAGTGGTTTATTTTGATGATATCTTGATTTATAGCCACAATAAAGAACAACATCTTGACCACTTGAGGCAGGTATGTGAGACTCTCAGAGGAGAGAAGCTATATGTGAATCGTAAGAAGTGTACATTCATGACACCTCGGGTTATCTTCTTTGGATTTGTTATATCAGCTAATGGAATGACTGCGGATCCCGAAAAAAGTTAGGTCCCGAGCCCCAAAGTGTCCATAACATCCATAGCTTCCATGGATTGTCTACGTGTTATCGGCGATTCATACATAGTTTTAATTCCATTATGGCTCCTATTACAAATTGCATCAAAAGAGGGGGATTCAAATGGACGAGTGTCGCAACTAAGGCATTCAAGGAGATAAAGTCAAAGATGACTAAAGCTCCAGCCATGCGCTTACCTAACTTTTCTAAAGTATTTGAGGTCACGTGTGAGTATTGAGCCAAGAGGACCATCCTATTGCTTATTTTAATGAGAAGTTGAATGAAGCACGACAAAAGTACTATACCTATGACAAAGAATTCTACGCGGTAGTGCAAACATTGAAGCATTAGAGACATTATCTCCTACCACACGAGTTCGTCTTGTTTGTAGATCACGAAGCTTTGAGATATTTAAGTTCTCAGAAGAAACTTAACTCACGTCACGCAAGATGGGTTGAGAATCTTCAAGAGTACATTTTCATTTTGAAACACAGGGCGGGATTGAGAACAAAGCCGTAAATGTTTTGAGTCATAGAGTCGCAGTGTTGAACTCTGAGTGTTGAGGTTACCGATTTTGAGCGGATGAAGGATGATTATCCTACATGTCCTGATCTTGGGAAATGGTATACCTCTTTAGTCGAGAGTCAGGGTAGTACTGCTCATGGTTATGCCCTACACGACGGATTCCTGTTTAAGGGCAGCAGATTGTGTGTACCCCGCACCTCCTTCCGAGATTTTCTCATTTGAGAGCTTCATGGAGGTGGCATAGCTGGTCACTTTGGTCGAGACGAGACAATTGCCCTAATTGAGGATCAGATTTATTGGCCCAGTCTTGTGAGAGACGTTGCCAAGATTATCGGGTAATGTCGGACTTGTCAATTGGCAAAGCAGAGAAAGCAAAATATAGGATTATACACCCAATTGCCAGTGCCACACACACTGTGGCAAGACCTTAGTATTGATTTTGTGCTAAGACTTCCTAGAACTATTAGGAAGCACGATTCCATTTTTGTTCTTGTGGATCGATTTCAAGATCATCCACGTCATTCCGTGTTCGAAAACCTTAGATGGGAGTCACATTGCAAAATTATTTTTCGTAATTTTTTCGAGGGGGTTGTTCGATTACATGATGTGCCGAAAACTGTTGTGTCTGATCATGACGTAACGTTTGTGAGTTACTTTTGGAAGACACTTTAGCACATGATGGGAGGCTACAATTTCCATCGGCTTACCACCCATAAACAGATGAGTAAACAGAGGTGATCAATAGGAGCTGGGGTAACTTACTAAGGTGCCTGGTTGGTGATCATGTCAACAGTTGGGATTCTGTGTTGCCTTTAGCTGAGTTTTCATATAACAATTTTGTTAATAGGAGTTTAAGCATGAGTCAATTTCAGGTTGTTAGTGGTTACAAACCTAAGACACCCAATGATCTTATCCCTAGGTCACTATTGCATAAACCCTCAGAGTCCGCAGATGCATTTGCAAGTCACATTCATGATTTGCATGCTAAAATTAAAAACAAGATGACATTGAGCAATGGAAAATACAAATTCTCTGCTAATTCTCACAGGAGATTCAAGAAATTTAATGTAGGTAATGACATAATGGTTCGGATTAAGCTTTAGCGATTTCTACAAGGTGACGCAAAGAAGTTGCATGCTTGTAGTGTTGAACCCTACAGAATTTTGAAATGTGTTGGTCCGAATGCTTGTCCTAGATCTTTCTCTAGAAATGGGTATTAGTTTAACTTTCAATGTAGAAGACCTTGTTCCATATATAGGACCAGCAACAGACCATCGAATCCATTCCTACACCCTTCTGATCCACCCGAGCCTATCATCCATCCCCAACCTATTCCATTACCGGCACCTGTGCAACCGAGGAAAGAGATAGTTGAGCGGATTTTGAAAGATCGGATAGTTTTCACAAAAATCGAGGACTACCAAAAGTACTTGGTGAAATGGAAAGACAAGCTTGAATCGGAAAGCATATGAATTACAAAAGAAGAACTTCAACATATAGATCCAGACTTGTTAGATCGGTATCACGGTTTTAACTCATCGAGGATGAGTTCTTCCCACCCGAGGAGAGTTGATGGGGGCATCGCACCCACATAAGCTTACAAGGTGTACCGGAGGTGAAAGAAGCGCGTAAAGACGCCCAAAAGCTTGTGGATAGCCAATTGAAGACCCATTTGCACGTGTGCTCATAAATGAAGCCAAATACTTGGAAGGCAAGCACGTGGGTAGCAAAAGGAAGGAAGAAAAGTCGTCATATGACGGATGTCCGTGGACTTAGGATGGGCATCAGTAAAATGAACTACATTCTGAAATTTGTGGGACAGATGTCCTTGGTCACAAATGTCCTTGGTCATGGATATCCTTGGTCACGGACGTCCTTGGAGTGAGGTCGGACATCTATTATTTAGACCTCATTCTGGACTCGTGCACACAGGTGAGGATGGACGTCTATGGACAAAGGACAAACGTCCATCAGTGTTGTCAGCAAATTGGCAGCTACACAAGTTCTAGGCAAAAACCTGTCGTTTTTAGTGTTTGTTTAGGTTTAGGACTTTCTAACTTCGAATTTATGCTTAGTTGTGGTTTATTAGCCTATATAAAGGGATGTAAAGAAAATTTTAAGAATTAATCTATGTTTATTGAAATTTGATGGCTTCGTGCTATCTATGAGAATTCGCTGAGAGTTTTCTTCCCCCCTGAGTTTAAGGTTTGGTGTGAGGCCAATATTTTCATCGGCGACATTTCAGTGATTGTTACATCCATCCTCAACCTTCGATCATTTATCTTCTTAATCTTCGTTGCAAAGGTATTCTATTAATTAAATTTTAGTTTTGCTTGGTCATTGATATTTCTTTGAAAACCCATAAAAAAAATTCTCTTTGATTTTACACCTTTATATTTGCCTTATTTCTTTGAAATCTAGATTGGAATCAAAAGACGACATCATGAATAGTTGTTTGATGTCCTAGGCTAGAGGGAAGTCAAGTTTTATCTTGAGAACCCACGATCGAATTCTGTGGGGACTATCATGTTGGACTTAACACTTGATTCAGCCGTTATGATTCTCCTTAATTGAATTTTGCGATTATCCAATGCGAATCAAATCTGAATTTTTGTTTATTAGTTCTCTTTTATTTACACTTTAATTTTAGTAAAATTGCATATTAGGGTTTTAGAGTGTGGTCCTGCATCAGTAGGGTTGTCGAGTGGTAGAGAGAAAAGAGGGAGTGTTGCTTAAGACAGAGAGAGAGAGAGAGAGAGGAGCGTCAAGTTGCCGGCATGCCAAAGTCGAGGACAAGCGACGAGTACTCGAGTTGCTTCAAAGAGAGAGGGAGAGGGCATGTGGGTGTGGGTGTGGGTGTGGGTGTGGGTATGGGTGTGCATGTGTGTGCGTGTGAGTATGTCGTAATGCAGAGAGCTATTGATTGTTTCGTTTGTGTTTCTTAGTAGCAGAGACAAAGAGGAGAGGGTAGAGAGGTCAGAGCTAAGACTTGAGAGACAGTTCTAGATGAAAAACGTTAGCGTTTCCATATTTGTTGCATTTAGTATTTAGGATTTGGCCAATTACTAGAAAGCTCCTAATTATAATTGTTTGATGTGTTCTAACGATGAAATTTAAGGGAATTTAGTAATCATTTGAAATATTTATGCTTATTATATTAATCACATATTTAAATATGTATAAATCGATCTGAGCAGAGCCGAGCGACAGACTGCTCAGCTCGAGCTCGGCTCAATTGGAATTGAGTTTTTTATTTTGCTCTAAGAGTTTCTAGCTCTTATTTTTTTATGCTTGTTGATAGCCCTAGATACAGTTGTACTCAATTGGTCAACCGTTTCCAACTGATGTGGATAGAGAAACTTATGTGTGTAGCAACAATTGCACACTTAGGAGAGAGAGAGAGAGAGAGAGAATATGTTTGTCACTGGAGTGTATAGTTTCTGCTATACATAAATCAACCACCATCTACAACTGTTGGAAATGGTTGACTAAGAACAGTTGTACTCAACTATTTAAATCCAACCTGGGTACAATTGTACTCAACTACTAATCAAACTTGGGTACAGTTGTACTCCACTGGTCAACCATTATTGAAGTTGACACTGACAGATTTATTTGTATAGCAGCAGTTGCGCACTCAAGTGCACAGTGTTAGTAAAATTTAGTAGAATACGATTAAAGTGCGTAAGAGGAGCTTTATTTATTAAGTACAGACAAATATACGATACCCAACTATCTCTCCGCATATCTCATATAGAGTTCAGGGGGCAATGTACGTCATGCTATATCATAATTCCTATTTTAGATTCAATCTATTAAATAAAAAGTAGTCAATGAAGTTAACGGGAGAAAGCAGAATATTACCAACTATTATTTTTCCTTATAATGACAAAGATTCCCATTACTTTATTATTAAAATGATAAACAAATCTGTTATAAAAGGAAGAGCATTAAAGTCCATTCAATTAAAAACCTCTCCCTCTCCACACATGCATTGCACGTGCAACCCAATAAAGGAATGTGTGTGTGCGAAGGTACATGTCCAAGGACAGAGTTGGATTTATATCGGAAACATCACCAACTGAAGCTATTTTCCTATTGAAGTTATGGAGACGTTCTGAGAAAGAACGAAGAACCTGCATATGGTTTTTATTGATTTGGATAAGGCTTATGATAGACTGCTGAGACAAATAATCTAGTAGATACTGAGGAAGAAATGCATCCTTAACTTATATATTGAGATTATTCAGTACATCTATGAAAGGTGGTAACTAGTGTATAGACGACACATGGAGAGACGAGTGACTTCCCTGTCAAAGTTGGGTTGCATCAAGAATCTGCCTTGAGCCCTTATTTCACTGTCCTGATCATGGATGCGTTAACGGTAAACATACAAGAAGAGATTCCATGAGAAATGTTATTTGCAGATGATCTTGGTACTAATTGCCAAAACAATGAAAGAAATTAATGACAAGCCAAAATTATGGAGAAAAGCCTTGGAGTTGAGAGATTTTCAAAATTAGCAAAACAAAGAGGGAATAAAGGAGTGCAAATTTCGTGAACATGATAGCCTAGGGAAGGATTTAGTTACAACAAAAAATCATGTAGTGTCACATTGTCATAGATTTCGCTATTTATGCTCTACTTAAAAGTTAGATGGTGAATTTGAAGAGGGCGCCTCATATAAGATTAATGCTGGTTGAATAGAAAACAAGCTAAGTATTGTGAGATGCTAGAGTTCCACATAGATTGAAGGGAAGATTTTATAAGATGTCAGAATGTTGGGATACAAAAAAGTGACAAAAAGATAGAGTGCATATAACTAAGATGTCTATGTTAAGATGGATGTATAGAGTAACAAGGAAAAGGTAAAATTTGAAACGAGTACATCAGAGGAAATTTGGGAGTAGCAACTATAAGGGAAAAAATTATGGAGTGTTTCTTAAGACTGTTTGGACTTGTCGATTGGAGACCAGAAGCAGATCCTGTACAAAAGGTTGGGATAGTACAAGCACAAGGAAGAGAAGAGGAAGACTAGTGATGACCTGTAGGGAAGGGTAATCCCTCTATTCATGGTCTCTACGAGATTGGAAGACTGTCGACCGCTTGTTTATCTTGGAATAATACATCTCACGGCCATCGATGTATCATGTGTAGATTAAATCATATTTTGGGAAACCCAAATTAGATCAATCTCTTCCCTCATGATGATGCAGACTATCTTCCAATTGATATATCAGACCATAGCCTGATGGTTATGAACATGGATCAAAATATCATCCGATATTGGGAAACCCAAATTCGATCAATCTCTTCCCTCATGATGATGCAGACTATCTTCCAATTGATATATCAGACCATAGCCTGATGGTTATGAACACCGATACATATCGTCCGATACCGATACATATCGTCCGATACGTATCGGTTTTGGACCTGAACGATATGGTAAATTGGGTATTTCTCGGGGCCCCTCAAAAACAGTCAAATTATCGTTTGTATCGTCCGTATCAGACGATAATTTGAAACTATCGTCCAGTGAGGCCCCCAACTTCAAGTGACGAAGGGAAAATACCGGTATGTATCGTCCGGAACCGATACGTATCGTCCAGTACGTATCGGTTTTGGAGCTAGACGATACATACCGGTTTTACAAATTTTTGACCCATGGTTATGAAAATGGACAAATTTTACCCTAAGGGTCCAAACTCCAAAGTTTGGATCGGTCAACCAGGATTTCAGGAAGTTGTTTAAAATGCTCAGGAAACAGATGCATCTGGTAATCTGATGGACAAAGTTACTAGAAAATTGAAATTTGTTAAAGATGCAGCTAGAAATCGAATCGGGACCAATTCGAGTCAGTCCTTACGCACAAAGGCCTAGCCAAACAGCATCTAGCTTTGGTTCAGATAAAGATACAGCTTAAACCTTTAAATTCCAAGCTCGCTATTGCAGGGGAAAAAAAAAAGGCTATTTCACTTTTGAGTAAAGAGATGGAAATTGATGAAGCCTCTGCTAGGCAAAAAGCTGAGTGTGGTGGCTTAAAGAAGGTGACCAAAATTCTGGCTTCTTTCATGCCACTGTTGGTACTCACATTGCTAAAAATAGCCTTGATATTATTGCAATTAATAGTGAAGAGATCCCAAATAATACAAGAATATTGGTGATAAGGACGTGGATTTCTTTTGGGAAATTTTTCCACCTAAAATCTAATGACCAATCCCTAATTTTCCAGCTCTTTCTGCTTAGGAAGCTGCAATACTTTCAATTCATTTACCGAGGAGGAGATCAAGAAAATAATTTTTCAATGCCTAAAAGCAAAGCTCCGAGTCTTGATGATTTCTGTCTTGAATTCTTTCTTGGAATCTAAATAGCTAAGAGGTAATAAATGTTAACTTGAATTTCTTTTCTAAATGTAGTACACCTAAAGCAGTTAATTCTGTACTTATTACCTTAATTCCTAAGGAGGCAAATGCTAAAACTATTGGTAAGTTTCGGTCCCATATCTTTGTGTAACTTCATTTATAAGATTATAATAAATATAATGGCTAATCGGCTTGCTTTGTTAATCCATCACTTGTTAGCCTGAATCAATCTGCTTTCACCGAGGGCGGGGAATATTTCTGACAAGTGACGACATTTTACTTGCTCAGGAATTAGTAAGAAATTTCCACTTGAACTCTGGGCCTAAATTCTTTTGTTCTAAAATTGATATTCAAAAAGCTTATGAGTAGTGTCAGATGGGATTTTGTTCTATCTACACTCTCACAAATTAAGTGTGTTGCTACTTAGATTAATTGGATTAAACAATGTATTTCCACACCTTCCTCAAGAATGTATTTTCACACCTTACTTCTTTGTCCTTATTAATGGGTCTTCTTTTGGATATTTTGCTACTAAGTGTAGCCTTTTTCAAGGAGATCCTATGTCCCCTTATCTTTTCACACTTTTTATGGAAGCATTTTCGAGTCTTCTACAAGAAGAAAATGATCAAGCTGAAATCCTGCTTTCTCATTGATGATTTGCTCTTTTTTCCAAAGATGAGGTTAACTCTGCACTATAATTGAGAAACTTCTTGATGAATTTTTTAAGTTCTCTAGGCTTCAAGCAAATGATAATAAGAGTCCTACCTTCTTGAGTGAGTCTTCCTGTAATAAGGGGGAAATTCTAAATTCATTAAATTTGTCGAGGGTTGCCTACCTATCAAATATTTTGAGTCTTCCATTTTTTTCTTATAAGATGACCATGACATTATGTCAAACTCTTATTAATCGAATTCAAAAAAGACTCGAAGGGTGGAAATCTTGTTTCCTCTCATAAGCTGATAGAATAGAATACATAAATTGGCCTTGAATAATTCAATTTTATTGAAATACTAACTTTTACCTTCCATGGAATGTTTTTAAGAAAATTGAGTATATTTTCTCTTGTTTCCTTTGGAAGGGTCCTTCTTTGGTTCGTTCTTGCCAGCCATCAGTTGGAAAACTGTTTGCCGACCTTTGGGAGAAGGGGGTTGGGAATCCGACATATCAAAGATCGGAATGAGGTTGGTTTGTTGAAACAATGTTGGAATCCTATTTATAATAAAGAGTCTCTTTGGAGCACATGGATTACTTCAAGATATTTTGAAAATGAAAGCATATGAACTTATTCCTTAAATGAAATGTACTCTTGGGCTTGGAGAGGCATTAGGTCGATAATAGATCATGCATCTACTCTCATACGACTGGCTGTTGGTGATGGATGAAATATGAGGCTATGGAAGGTTCCATGGATTGAATTTGGCCCTATTATTAATAAGCTCAGCAATCGGATAGTTCATCAGTTCGGAGGAAATTCCAATGTATTTATAGCTGAAATATATGATCTGGAACACTGTTTACATCTCGAATGGAACCGGCTTTTAATCTCATCACGACACCTCAACATCCGATTGGTGGTGTAATGAAACTTATTGTTTGCTTGAAGACTGCATAGGATTCTGCTAGAGTAAAGTTTGATGAGGTTCCATGGGATAAGATATACAGCACAAGAACCATGCTAATAAGCACGCAAGGTGTGCTTCGTTAGCCGATATAGGTGATTGACGATTGTTAAAACTCTTCTTGATATCAATTTCTGAAAAACAAAATCCTGCGAGAACGTGTAAGTGGGAATTGCCTCCACAAGGTTTCTTTAAACTAAACTGATAAGATGGAAGCTTGTGAGTTTGGACTGCTCACAAAGTCTGATATTAATCATGTTGGGCTTATAGCTATTGAAAATCAATTCCTTTAGCGAAACATTATGGATGGGATCAGAAGAAAATAACATCATTCTGTCAGACTCATTAAATGTGATCCAATACATTGAAGTGCCAGAGATTGGATGGGGAAAACAGGGTTTCAAGGAGATTAAATTCAACCATTTTTGTCGCAAAGAGAACAATCCAGCTGATTTTCTATCAAAAATGGCACTCAAAGCAGAAGAAGAGTTAGATGGTTCAATTTGGACGAAGTTCCTCAACTTCTTCTTTTTCTGGAACGGGATTCCCTCTTGCTTGATTCGATGAATGGATGAGGACCTTATGACAAGAAATATAATAGCTAACCTTCATGAAGAATACCAGTGTTCTAAAGATAAAATCGGATCAAAAAAATGGTATAATTTACATAATGTCTTTACAAAGTACCAAGAAAAATTGAAAAAAATAGATATGTCGAAACAATAAAAATTGAACTCTCCATGTAAAAACGAGCACAGCATCATAAGAGGGTTAGATCGAACAGAATTTTTTAAAATGGGGAAAAAACCGTACTCTCCACATCAAATTCTCGTCGAGATACAACAGTTCATAACATGTTAATGCTTTAATGAACTATATAGAGCATCATAGCTATCAATTCTCAGAAAATCACACATTCTGTGAATATATATATATATATATATATATATATATATATATATATATATATATATATATTCAAGTCAAATAGAATTTGGATCACTCTTTATAAAATTGAACTGTAAACTGCAAAAATTTAACATCTTGAGTTGCAAAATAACCACACAACATTAAATTCAGTTATAGCTAACACTCAAAAAAAGGAGAAATAACCTGAATCATCTTGTCCGTCGACTACATCCATGAGATCTCTCGACGGCATCCGTTTGTACATCGACGATGCTTCACGGACAGTCGGGCGACCCCACATACCCTAAACAACTCACAAGTCCCCTCCGGAATCCCTAGATCAAACAACAGATCATTTTCAGCTATCAATTAGTTTGAACTCCACAGATCGTTTAGCTTCATTCCAATTCAGTATCACTGTTCAATGTTGACAACTAAAGATCCGAACCTAAAATGAACTAATTTGAAGAGAGAGAGAGAGAGAGAGAGAGAGAGAGAGTGAAATTGAACCCAATGCTGAAATCTTCTAAACCAGAGAATCTATTTCCAAGTCCTCAGGTTCCGGTTGGAACCAAATCTGTAAAGGAGATTCCTCTCTTAACAAAATAAACAAATAAATAAAACAAAAATGAAAAAACCAGTCAAATGCTACAAATCGTTTAGCTTCAGTCCAATTCAGTATCACTGTTCCATGTTGATACATAGTGATTCGCATATACAAATAAATAAAAATTCAAACCTAAAATGGACTACTTTGTGTGTGTGTATATATATATATATATATGTAGAGAGAGAGAGAGAGAGAGAGAGAGAGAAAGCATTAAAATTGTGAAATTGACCCTAACTTGAAATGTATGAAACCAGAGCATCTAACTCCGAATCCTTAGGTTCCAGTTGGATCGGAATCTGTAGTATAGATTCTACTCTGTTTTGTTTTACAAAGAAACAAATGGAATTAAGATTCAAACTTAAAATGGATTAATTAGAAGAGAGAGACATTGCGTTAAGAAAGTGACATTGAACCCCAATTTGAAATCTATAAAACCAGAGATTCTACTCTATTTTTCTTTTTTAGAAACACAAAAAAAAAAAAATTGGGCCCTGATGAAACATTAGATTCCGCACTTCAACGACGGATGTTTTAACGTCCATATCGGAATCTCTACCTGGGATCTCAGCTTGCGAGGGGACTGATACAGACGATATAGCGGGTTTCCGATTCGAGATTCGGAAACCAAAATTGAAAGTCCCCTGTTCTTTAATCTCTCTTACAGCAGCAAAGCGAGCTCGATTTTACGTCAAGAAGAAGATAGTGGGGCCGCTAACGTGCGCCGCATGGCACAGACAAGTCTGAAAAACGAAGCCAAACTTAACTTCACTTGTCGTATTTTTTATTTTTTGATGGAACTTCACTTGTCGTATTAGACTCAACGAAGCGGTTGGTGCTAACGTGCGCCGGAGTGGCGTAGGGAAGACGATTCGAGTGAAGAAGAAGTGAAGAAAGAAGAAGAACCATCTGCATTCACAAGTCGGTTGCCACGCTCACTACGGTTTATAGTCCGACTTAATCAGAGCCGTCAGAGGATTGGATCAGACGTCAGATGATGGACGTGTACAAAATCTAAGTGCATATGGTGGACGTCATATATTTATATCCTGCTTTAATTGCTTAAATTAATTAAGTAATTAATAATTAATGCTGTTGCCAAATCTCACGTTGTTTCTTTAGTACGAATCACAGTCTTCGGGGAACCGCAACAGTGATGATTGAGAAACACCTGTCCCCATCGTACGGAGAAGGCATCTACTCTTGTCCTCATTGATACTTTAATTTACGAATTTACCCCTCCATTCTAAATGAGTTGGGATTAGGGAGGCATCCCGAGTGCCATTAGTGGTGCTCGAGTCAACCCGCTTCTATAGTTCATTTTTATATACCACACATCACATTTACCAATCAGTCGAGATTTTAGCTATCAAAGGGCAGGCCCGGCCCAGACTCTATATATATATAAGTTAATATTTATATTTTATTAAATATACTTTTTTGTTTAACCTCTAGATCATTGTGACAAATCTCGCCGAAATTCGGCAAAATTTTGCGAAATGGGGTCAAACAAAATTTTTGGGAAATTTTCGATACTTTTCAGTAATTTTCGATATTTTTTGATAAATTTTGGATATATATATAAATTTTATTTTTTTTATTTTAAAAAATATTAAATATATTTTTTTGTATATTTTTAATCCCTAAAACTTTCTCAAAATTTTTCCGAAAGGTATCGAAATTAATATGAAATGTACCGAAACGACCCCCCACAGAAAAATTCCATCATTCTTAATAAATTGATAGATTAGAAGGCTAATATAATAATTTAAGAAATATAGATATTTTTTTTTTCATATTTCATATTATAATTTATATTTTAAACTATTTAATAATGATATCATATATATTTTTTTTTACACCATAAGAACAATTGAAAAATAAAAATAATAATATTTGAAAGCCCAGCCTTAGCCCAGCCCTAGCCTGCTAAGGCTAGCACTAGGGCCGATCATGTTAGAGCTCACTAGGGCTAGGGCCGACCATATTAAAGCCCCCTAGGGCTAGTATAACATCTAGCCCAAAAAATCAGGGTTGGTCAACCAATTAATCGAGACCTGACCTGATTAAAAACTCATAAAGGGATGACCTAAGAGCTAAGCTCCCAAAAACATGAGGCACCCATTGAGGGCACCCTCATTTATGACATTTACTTGTGGCACTCATGAAATGCACCCATACTAAATCAACAAGTGAGTGGCACTACTAAAGATATCCATATGGAATCTCTTACCCGTAAGAGTCTCTTATTCGAATTTTTATATTGACACCCCATAATTTCACTAAAATTGGGGTCAAATGGAAGGTGATCTCTAGATCATCATCAACGGATGTGATTCAATCACACCTATTTTATTGGCCATCATAAGGTCGGTCAAACATTGACACAAAATCAAAGGGGTTGAGATAAATGTAATACTTGCATTGGGTATTTATAACTACACATGGAACAGTGACATTCTTGGTAAATTTTAATGAACTATAAGGAACTTTATAAAACTAATTCCCTAATTTCTAAATTAAAAGAGAAAATAATTACTTTTCTCTAACAAATCCTAGCCATTCATTGGCATAGATGCATCTCACACTACTAGAATTGCCTTAGAAAAATCTAAGGTGAGAGATTGACTTAAAGGTATGCAACCCTTGGATATTGGAGAATCTTGACTTTTAAATGAACTGAGGTTACAAAGATATCCAAAGTCCTAGCTAGGACCAATCTAAAGGATGTGGCACTACGTGAAAATGCGTAAAAAATAGCAGCCGATGACTGTCGTTTTGAAAATAACGACAGTTATTAACCGTCGAGTGGGCTGTCATAAAAAATGTCGTAGTATTTGTTAATGGCGTATTGTAGCTGTCATTTATTTCGTTTGACAACGACTGCCTTTAGCCGTCGATCAGAAACGATAGTTTGTGACCGTGGTTTTAAGTGTCGTTTTTCGAAAGTAAAATGACATCTTTTCATTATAATCGACATATTATAGCTGTCACTATTTTCGAGTGTAAAGAAAAAATGACAGTCTTGAGCAGTCGCATTTTTTGATTTTTTTTTTAAATATTTAAATTTTATGAAAAGACGTATATATAACATCATTTTATCAAATTTTATCTGAAAATAAATAAAATTGATAATCATTCCAATCTACAAATTTACCAATTCACCATAAGAAAATTCATATCTTTAAATAATTGGATGAAACATTATATTCATAACCCTTAATTACAACTTTCAATGTTGACATAAGGAGTCATTAAATTAAAAAAAAAAAAAAATACTAATCATCCAAATCTATTAAGATGACCATAGCTAAATATGTCCAAATAAAAATTACACCTAATTAATAATATAAAAATTAGAAGCCCATTTGGCCAGGAGATTATATCATCAAGTGTAATATCTGCTAATGGCCCTTCAGTTGCATACAGCTCTGCATCGAGATCATAAATGGCATCTACTATGATGCTATATGATTCTGTTGATATTGTGATCTCTCTATTAACACGTCCCAGTGCAATAATTTTGCTCTTGAAATTCTTTATTAAGCAGCGCATGGATGATTGGTTTATTGGTGAATTAGGAAGAACCGATTGTGCCTACAAAAAAATTAGGAAAAGAATGTAACTACTTCATATTGAAAATTTATGATTTTGCAAAAAAAAAAATAAGACAAAGAATTCAAATTGGTACCTGAGAAATATGTGTCCCTTGAGAAAGAAGTTGGCCTGATAATGCATCTTATTTTTCCTCGAGAATCTTGCGTCTTACGCTCCTCATCAAGTTGTTGTATAATTATTTCATACTTCGATTCAATGCTTTCACGTTCTCTCTTCTCCCGTTGAGCATTCTCTTTAGAAGCCGCAGATGCTTGTATAGTGGTTTTAGATACACCCCTACCCATGCCGCGAACACAACCCCTTCCATCATAGCCACAAACCTGAGACGAAATTTTTTTGAACTATAATTTTTCTAAAAGAAAAATAAAATGAACAAAAAGGGAGAGGAGAGCATCATTTACTTTAGCAATATGATTATTATCTAAATCTTTTTCCCCTAGAAGGGGATCATTCAAAATAATTCTCCTAATATCATCCTGCGAGTAAAGAATAAATAATAATTAAATATTTCAGTACTAAAAATTTTATTTAAAATGAACTAAAATTAATAGTCTTACTAGCTGATTGCTCAAAACAGGAAAAGGGCAAGTCCCATCTTTCTTGGTGTGGGAGGCTATATATATTTATGTTCTAGTAACTGTACCATCAGGATTCTACTTTTTCTGTATAATAGAAATTACATTAAAAAAAAAAATTAATATTTCAATTAATTAGATGGAAATAGAAATATTGGCTAGATGTTATCAACTCCTCTATTTATATATTTCTATTTTTATATGAATATTTAAATATTGGAATTAAATGTTACCAACTCCTCTGCCGTGTTAGCTGCTCCTCGCCTACCAGTGGTGTGTGGATTTTGCATCTTTTTCCTAGAAGACTTTACTTTTTCTCGACGTGTCTAGTCTTGTTCTGTTGAACACATATCAACAAAAGCTTCCCAATCATCTTTCTTTATACGATCTGGTATATTAGCTTTTCGTTCTATATTTGTCTGATATTTATCAAACTGCTTGCAAAGGTCATATTTCCACTGTTTCCAAGAGATATTAGCTTTTAACAAGACCATGCTTTTGTGAATCGCTGAAACATCATGTCCCCTATGATAAGAAAAAAAAATATTACTTGAACAACCAAATTAATTATAATTGATTTACTTCTACTCACTAAGACGCCTCTCCATATTTGATCTTTAATGGGAATTGGCACATCATGCAAAGTATTATATGTTGGTGTACAATATGCTCTCGCCAGTTTGCCTACAAATGTAGAGAATTTTGATGAACCTTCTCCAATAGGTTGCCCATATTCGTTGAAACGTAGTGATTTTTTAGGGACACCTAAATGAATAACATGTTGTTAGTAATCCATTAATAACTATTATTTAAAAAAATATAATTAAGCAAACTAACCAATATTTTGAGTTTCCCTTTCTTCAGACCCATTCGCTTGCGTATTGATTTGTTCAGATCCGATTGATCGTGATCCAGTCCCATTTGATGGAGATTCAGACCCACTTGTTTGAAATCCACACCCACTTGAATGAGAATTGAATTGTGCCATCAATTCTTTGCTAAAAATCAACAAACCTGTAAATACTAGTCATAACTGAAAATGTGCAAGATTATCATTAAGGCCTTCATAATTGAACAGAGAGAAAAAAGCCTCTATAACAGTCAGACTATAGTAAAAACTCATACCATAACAAACAAATAGAAATTTTGCATTTCAATATAGCTATTTCATATTTTTGTACTAAGAACAGCAAACAGAGCAATCTCACAGCTTTAAAGTTTAGCTTGCACACACTATTTAGAATAAGGACAACAAAAAATTACAAATTTCATATAGTAACAAAAAATTACAAATTTCAGATATATTGGCTATGTACCTCCCAATACGAACTCCATAAAAGATAGCCCCTAGGCGTTTCCAAAGTGGTTCGATCTTATTCCAGATGATGGTCAAGTGTGTGAAGATTTTATGAGGTGTAAGAATCAAATGGCCAAGATCACGCCTCAGGAAGCGGAGGTTTTATCCTTACTGATTGATACGTGTGTTGTGCAGGTATTGCACATACCCGGGGACTTAGTCGGGTGCTCTGATATATTGGCTATGTTCACAACTAAATTCTCTACTCTACAATATAAAATAATTAAATTTAGAGTGGAATGACAAGTACTTATATAATTTTAACCATATAAAATGAAAATAATAAGACATTATGGCTGGCTCACATAAACCTTGCCCATTATTGATTCGAGATACCACTTGGTTCCCATGGCCTGCCAGAAGTTACAGCTGTAGCGATGAAAATAAAGAGTAAAATTTTTGGGATTCCAAAAGATCTCCATAGAAGCCTAGCTAGGCATAGCCTAGCCTGACCCTACCCGGTTTGGATCGGGTTAGGCTCAAATAAAAAACCCGAGCCTAAATGTACTTGGGCCGAGCCTGGCCCAATTTTTTAGTTGGACTGGCAGTAGGCATAGCTTTTGGGATAAAAAAATATTTAGGCAAACCAAACCTCGGCTAGAACCCGGCCCTACTAAGCTCAATTATTTTAAACCTCGGCTAGAACCCGGCCCTACTACCCGAGCTTGGCTGATTTTGTATCCAGGCCTACAAGTTCGGGTTTATTTTTTAGAGTCGAAAATAATCGGGGCCTATCAAAAGCCTAGCCCTGCCCTGTTGACAGCCATACACATTGGATGTTTTGAACCATTTTATCAATGCACTTTAATATCAACGACTGTTTGTATTTATTAACAGCTCATATTAAAATACTATAATTTTGTAGTAAAAGTATTTTGATTAGAGTGTTAAACAGCTTTTCTATAAATATAAGCAGCAGCTCTAAAACAAATAATTTTGTAGCAGCTATGTAGACTGCATTGGGAATATAAACAACTGTTATAAATACTATAATTTTGTAGCAGCTATGTAGACTGCATTGGGAAAACAAATAATTTTGTAGCAGCTGTTCTAAATACTATAATATTGTAGTAAAAGTATTTTGAATATATATATAAACTGTTATAAATATAAGCAGCTTTGTCTATATAACAGCTATGTAGACCGCATGCTACATAGCTTGAAACCGGAAATAAAAATTAAATGGGCATGGTCCTTGATGAATAATTGGCCAAAAGAAGATGTGAATTAGCTGAATAGTGGAAAACAATAGTGTTTCACTCAGCTGGTCTTTATTTTATATTTTTCAAAAGGGCTGACCTTCACTTGTTTTTATGAAAAGACAGGGTACCAACTTGTTGAAAGACACAATAAATGAAAACAAATAAAAAATATGCAAGAATCATGCTGCAATTTCTTAACCTTTATAAACCAGCATTTCACATGGGAACAGTTCATCTATTCAGATGCTCATCACATAAAGCACCAATATGCTAAAAATAAATTATTGGGTTTTAACTGTAACTTCATCTGAAGACACCATTGCTTATATATATGGTAACTGTTTTAGAAAAGCAACTGTACAATATGAAAAAAATCATAATGGTTGAAAAGAATTTCACCCACAAAAGGGGTGGTCAAAATTTCCTGCACAAATATTGCCTTTCTGAAGTAGGCAGAGAAGCCAAATTCTACAAGCAAATGGTTGGTGTTGTACCATTAAGATGTGTATACACCTAGATTATGCTTTTAGAGCGTAACATTTAGGTATTTAAGAAATATGAGTGTTTTCTTTTGTATCTTCTGGCAATCATACATGGAATTGGTATTTGGTGGTCAGGCTAAAGAAATACAGAATGGCGTTCAAGTCATCCATACAACACATAGCATCCTTTGTAGGGGTGATCCAGTTGTTCACGATAAGGCATCCGAACCAACCCTATGTCACGAAAGCAGCAATTTTTTGGCAGCTTGTCTCTCAAGTCATCGATACCTCATTTCTGGTGAATCAATCAACAAGTGCATCTGACCATTAAAAAAATCCAAGAGTCATCTTTTAGAGTGTATTCTTTCTTAGAGACTGGTTAGGCTTCTCCTTCAAGCCCAGAACATCTCGGCATTTGCCTTTCTTGAGAAGCCTTCTTTCAGTCAAGAAAGTGCCTTGTTTTTCGTGCAATGCTGCAATTAATTAGCTGCGAAATTTTGGTTTTGAAATGGCTGAAGGAAGATTAAGGTCATGTATTGATGCAGTCAAAGATGGAGCACTCAAAGAAAGGAGGTCAACTAGGAGAAGGACTAAGAAGAAGAAGAAGAAGAAGAAGAAGAAGGGAGAAAAGAATGAGGAAAAGATATTTACAAACCTGACAAAACTTAAAATAGCATCAGACCTGTTAATAATTAAAGTGTCTTAGTTATTCGTTTAATAGGTTTAAATTAAGACTCAATTGCTGCTTTAATTAAGGATAGATTGTTTTGACACAAGTTTGACACTAATTTTTTCTTCTTCCCTTGTAATTCTCTAACACTAAAAGTATTAAACTACCCCATAAAGAACTGAATGTCATCCAAACTAGGATAATTGTACACATCTCACTGTCTAATGTGGGAACACACTCATTAGAAGATTTGTGACAGCTACTAATCTAGACTATTATAAAAATTAAAAAGCAAAAAACAAGCAAAAAAAATCCAGTTTGACTTCAGTTTTTTCAGAGCTTTTCCAAGACCAAACAAGCAGAGAATCCGTCTCTAGATAGACTATTAGGATATTTCCATAATTGAAATTATAGTCGCTTGTGTACTTTGCCACTAGAAACGGTATATTTTGTAGTGTTTGTCCTTTGTACTATTACAAAAAAAAAGGAAAATACAACGACACAAAAAGTAAATATAACATTAAAAAAAAGATCCCCAAGAGATGGTTCTATAAATTACTCTCCATCTTCATCTACAACATCAGTGACTAACGTTGATGCTAAAGCATATGTTTTTGTTTTTGCTTCAAATACTAAAGGATCTTCATAAGCATCCACACCCTGATTCAATCTCTTTGGAGCATCTAAGACGACATACCAATCATCCCTAGTATGATCTTTGCAGTAGAATACTTGAGTGGCTTGAGAAGCAAGGATAAAAGGCTCATTATCTTCATGTGAAGTCTTCATCAACCTCCCAAAATTAACAAACACTAAGTTTGTTTCTGGATCAACTACGCATCCATTTACTCTATCTTCTATACGCACCCAATCACAATAGAAGATTGTTTCTATAAAGCAAGTATTTGCTTGATAATACCATAATAGGTGACTTCTTCTTCAACAGGGCTCTTATCCTTCGCACTCGATCTGAAACTAGTTAAAGCCTTCATTGAGACCCCACTATTTTGTGTGCTTGTACTCATTTCTGACTCTGCTGTACAAAAAAGATATCCATTAATCACGTAAGCCCTATATGATATGACATTAAAGCTCGGACCATCAACAAGCCTCTTCAAAGAAGTAGTTTGTTCATTTTTTAATTGTTCTCTTAACCAAGGAATGTAGTTGTCCCTCCGTTGCTTTTCGCTTGTCTTGTGGCGTTGAAGGTAAGATTGATACTTCCTATAAAAGTTAAAATTTAATTAGATTAAATATTTATGTATGAAAACTAAATATACAATTAGCAAGATATGGAAAAAATATTACTTACTCCTCTCACCGAACATTTTCTTGTGAATGCTCTAGGACCCATCTACGCATTTGCTGATATTACATAGTTTGAAGACAATAGACTTTACCCTTTTTATCGATAGGGTTCCCATGTGTGACATCGTGATCCACGAATGCCACTTCTCCGTGCTTATGGGTTCCTTTATGACTATCCGGCATATACTCCATGCAATACCTCATACATTCTTTCATGAGATAGTGCTCTGCAATAGATCCCTCTAGGTAACTCTGATTCTTTACGTAATGTTTATATGTCTTCATCATCCTACACACACACACACACACACACACACACATATATATATATATATATATATATATATATATATATATTAAGATATTAACGTTGATATATTAAATAAAAGAACTTACGAACTCTATAATAAAATTTTACTTCTCAAAGGGATACATCCATCGATATCGAACATGACCACAGACTAGTGCCTCCTCTGCCAAGTGCACAACAAGGTGGATCATAGAAACAAAAAATGAAGGTGGGAAGTATTTTTCAAAAACACATAGTGTTTCGGCTATGCGTACTCTCATGTTCAATAGCTCAACACGGTTTATGACCTTAGAACATAAGACATTGAAAAATATCGACAATTGTCGAATAGCGGATCTCAATGGCTTTTCCTTTTTAAATGCATGCATCAATAACACTAGCAATAATTGTTGTATAAGAATATGGTAGTCATGTGACTTCAGACCCTTGAATTGAAAATCTTCCAAACTTACGTTATGTTTCCAATTAGCACTGTATCCAGTAGGAACCTTCAAGTTATGCAAGGTTTTATAAATTATTTCTTTTTCCTCTCGAGACAAGCAAAATAGAGCTATAGGATAATGCCACTTGTCATTCTTTTGTACAGGCCATAATTTTTTCCTTATCTTCGTTTGTTTGAGATCAAGACGAGCTTCAATACCATCCTTAATTTTACCCTTTGTGTCCATAATAGTTGCAATTAAGTTTTCTGCAACATTCTTTTCCACGTGCATTACATCCAAATTGTGACGAATAGGTAGATCCTACACATAAAATATTTATATTAGTATTCAAGCAATCTACATAAAAGGTCACATTAATATAATAAAATATATTATTTATTACCTTCCAATATGGTAAGTCAAATAAGATTGATCTCTTTGACCATGCACTATTCTCCTCATTTGTGGCCCTCATCCTCTTCTTTCCTGCAACCTTTCCGAAGTTTGTCTGAACAGTATTCATTTTAGATAGTACTTCAGAACCTCTCAAATGACGTGGATGCTTCTCATGTTCTTCCTTCCCATTAAATTGTGACTTTTGTGTCCTGAAAGGATGACCTAAATCTGCAAGAAATCTTCTATGGCCCATATAAGCAAATTTCTTCCCATGTGATAACCATACTGAATCAATCCCTTCACTGCAAACAGGACAAGCATATTATCCCGCTGTCCTACAACCTGAAAGATGACCATATGCTGGACAATCGTGTATAGCCCACAATAAGATTTCTTTCATATTGAAGTTAGACTTTGTGTAGGAGTCATATGTATTGACTCCAGTGGACCACAATTCATTCAACTCTGCTACCAACGGTTGTAAATAGATATCAATGTCATACCCTGGACCTTTTGGGCCAGGAATCAATAGTGTTAACATTGTAAATTCATTTCGCATGCACAAAGATGGAGGAAGATTGTAAGGAACAATCATAACGGGCGAGCAACTATAAGAATTATTTTTATTTCCAAAAGGATTAAATCCATCTGTTGCAAGTCCTAAACGAACATTGCGCGACTCTAAAGCAAAGTCACTCCAACGAATATTTATTGATTTCCAACATGAAGAATCCAGAGGATGACGCATGTAATTTTCATTTTCAACTGAGCTTGCATGCCATCTCATTTGCTCTACAATCCGCGGAATACTATACATTCTTTGTAGCCTATGAGATAACGGAAAGTATCTTAACTTCTTCCATGGTAACTGTTTTGTTCTAGGCTTTGACGGATCCATTGGTTTCCATCTACTATGATCACACGTAGGACACTTGTCCTTATTTGCATGATCTCTCCAATATAATATGCAGTCATTGGGGCATGCATGAATAATCTCTTGCTTCAAACGCAAAGACTTGATTAACTTCTTTGAATTGTAAGTGCTATCGGGCAAAGTATTTTGTTCAGGTAAAATTTTTTTTATTAGATTCAATAACTCTGTAAAGCTATCGTTAGACCATTGATGTCTAGACTTCATGCTCAACAACTCAGTTGTGATTGATAATTTCGTATGCTCGTCTTGACATGAAGGATATAGGGGTTCTAATGCATCATTCATCAACTTATCGTACCCCACATTCTCATGTAAATCATGTGGAGCTTGACAATCATCTTCACTATGAACTTCATTTAAGCATGCATCTAGGTCAACATGACGAACATGTCCAAATGTGTCATCCAACATATTTGTCAGTCTTGTGGACGCATTTTTATTTCGATTACTAGATGAGGTACCAGGAGCCCCAACGTTGATCGGAGTTTTCGAAAACAGTTCCCCATGATAGATCCATGTTGTGTATGAATTATCTATTCCATCACAAATTAAATGCTTTGCAATGACTTCTAGGTTACGCTTTCTAAGGTTACGACATTTGATGCAAGGACAAAAACACCAATCGACATCTTCTGCATTTTGTTTGGCGAATGAAATAAATGATCCAACTCCTTGCATGTATTCTGTAGTCATTCAATTTTCTATAGCCATCCACTCTTTGTTTGAAATTGTTGAAGACATCTTCTACAAGCAAAAATATATTATAAGACAAAAAAAATTAGTTAATTAACCAAGATGATATCTAATGCTACAGTGAAACTTGATATCTATCTAATTAGTTAGGTAACCAAGTTGATACGTATCGGCCAATGTTGGACCTTGGCCATATCAATTGGTGCAAGTGCCCTTTGTTATATTTTTGGTTGAAGTTTGACCATATCAATTGGAAAATGTCCACCTATTTGACAAGTTATATTTACTTGACTATTTTAAAATCAATAGGCAACTCCCCGAGGCGTAGTATATGGTTTTGGAGGTCTGATTTTTTCATCTCAAGAACTGGTGTGGGAACAGCCCTACAACCACACTGCAGATTTGGACCATCATAAAGGTAATAAGATACTGGTAGAAATTTTTATTTCATTTATAGCATTTGAATATAGTCTTCTTGCTCATGTCATGTTGATGTTCTGATTTATCTTAGGAAATTAGTAGTGTTTCTTCATAAATTCATCTTAGGATCAGCTCCACATAGTCAAAACTCTCATGTAGGTTCGAATCACTGATCTCTCTTTCATGGTTTTTCATAATCCAAACTGTCATCTAGAAGTTCTCTTAATGGAAAATTATCAACCAAGACATCGGTATTTGGTCTGAAACTATGGGGTTTGATTGGTATCTGTGTCGGTGGTTTTATTGTAGTTACTCTCTCAATCTTATGGATATGAGTAATATACCAAAGGAAATCAAAGAGGGCAATAGAAAAGTCTTCGCCTTCACAAATCCCTATAGTCTCAAAGGAAATTAAAGTTGATATTATAGCAAATTAAATTGAATCTTTCAAAAAAAATTATCTTCGATATGAAACAGAAACAGGGGCCCATTTTAGGAACTCGCCTTGGGCCCCCAAAATGTCATGGCCGGCCCTGCACATACCGCACAAGGGTTTCTCTCTCCCTCTTCCTCATGATCAATTGATGGCCGAAAAAATTATAATTTATGGATCAAAACAATAAAGACCCAGAACAAATTAAGCCCTTTTTAAGTCAAATAACAAATACCCAGATCAAAACAGGAAATTAGATATCAAAATAACAAATACCTAGATCAAAACAGGCTATCAGATATCAGAATTTTAAAGACCTAGATGAAAAAAGGGCACTTTGAGATCAAATAAACAAAGACCCAGATCGGAAAAAAAATGCTTTATAGATAAAATTAACAAAGACCCATCTGAATTAACCTGTCAAATTGTTCAAAAACTCACAATTTGTATACTAATTTTTGAAGAAACGATGAGAATTTAAGGGGAAAATTCTCCTAATAGAAGATACAGTTGGGAGTAGTGAAGGGATCGCGTTGCAAAGTGTCTAGTTAGGTATCACATAATTGAGTAATAAACCTAATAAAAAACATAGCAAACAATTATTTTATACCTTAATGCAAGTTGGGGAGATCTGAGTCCATGGACAGTGGCCGTCACGTGGCGGCGTTGCTGGTGGTCGGGAGTCGAAGGGGCAAGAAAAGGTTGAGAAACCCTTGTGCGGTTAGAGTTAAAGAAAGAGAGAAGAGGGAGAGAGAAACCCTTGTGCGGTTAGAGGAGTCCGGTGGCTGGTGGGTGGTCGGTAAGGGAGCCATGGCGAGAAAAGATTGAGAAACCCTTGTGCGGTTAGAGTTAGAGAAAGAGAGAAGAGGGAGAGAGACCCTTGTGCGGTTAGAGTTCCATATGGGTTTATATATATATATATATATATATATATATATATATATATATATATATACAATGGCGGAACCAGGATTCTCATCTAGGCAGGACGCAAGATGAATTAAACACTTTTTTCTGATAAATTTAATAATAAGGATCGGGTTAAGGAATTTAGTAAACGGGTCAGGTTGATCACTCAAATTTGTTTATTTTTTCATTATTTTCTCCCCTTTTTCATGATTTTACCGATTTTTCCCCCTTTTTTCGTCTTTTCCCTTGCCAATTTTTTCCGAATTTCTGACTTGGTAACTATGGTTACAATGGATTTGCAAATTCAAAGAAAACGATAATGTTCCAATAGATTTTCAAATTTAAGATCCCAAAATTAGGAATTTAAAGGTTATATATATGTATATATATATATATATATATATATATATATATCGGGTCCAACCTGATATATCGAATACGTATCGGCAAAACCTATGGATATTAAAGTACCTTTTATTATTATTATTATTTTTAGAATTTTTATTTTTTTTAGAATATTAAAGATAGTTTAAATAAAATAAAAAATCCCAAAGGGAAGTTATGATATTTTGTCACTTTATACCGGCCGAAATGACCCGATATTTGACCCCATGTCGAATGAGAGTGTATATCATATTGGATGGGGCCTAACCCGATACATATAGGCCGATATTCCAAACGGTGCCCAAAATATGGAAGTTGTAATAGCCGAAAAAAAAATCACGCTAAACTGTGACCTAGGGATCCGTGCCCGATCGGTCATAGGTTTGACCAAATAGAAGTCTAATGGTTAGCATGAGGTGTGATGAACGGATGAGATGTGATAAATTGTGTGGCTATGTGGTGTGTGTTGTAAATCTAAGGTCACATACACCTATCGAGGTGCATGTGCTCAACACACAAGCTAAGGGGGGGAGATAAAAGGGTTTAATAACCCTAAAATCAATAGTTTGGTTGTTGAGAGAGAAGTAAAGAAGAGGGAGAGAGGAGTAAAGAGAGTGATCAAGCAAGGAGTTATTGTGGGTGATTGGAAGGGGGATTCAAGTATTAAAGAGGCCGATTCTCACAAGAAGGAACTGCTTCAAGCCAAAGCTGGAACCCTACCCTTCCAACCACTTGATTTGAAATCAATTTGAGATTGATTAAAGGTAAATTTTTGGTGAATAAAATGCATAGATTGTAGAGGTTAATTTTAGTTGAAAATTGGTTTAGATTGTAGGATGATGGTTTAGAAAAATAGAGGAAAAAGAGTGGAAAAAAATTGGGAAGAACAACCAGAAAGGGGCTGAATCTGGCAATTTCGATTAATCGAAATTGGGTTTCGATTAATCAAAATTGGCCAAGAAGTTGAAAAGTCGAGATCATCTCGATTAATCGAATTGAATTTCGATTAATCGACTTTAGATTTCGATTAATCGAATTGGAAATCGATTGATCGACTGAGAGCCTACAGTGAACTCCAGTGGAGGAAAGAAAATAGCTTGGAGAAATCGATTAATCGAAATGGGAATTCGATTAAACGATTTAGAAATTTGATTAATCGATTTGGGATCGATTAATCGATTTTAAAAATTCGATTACTCGAATTGAAAATCGACAGATAGAGTGGAGAATTTCGATTAATCGAATTGGGTTTCGATTAATCGAATGGGAATCTCGATTAATCGATTTGAGAATCGATTAATCGATATTGACTTTCGATTAATCGATTTTGGAGTTCGATTAATCGACTGTGCTAAATTTTGTTGACTTTTGAGTCTGACTTTAAGCTTCATGGAGGGTCTTGGACCTCCTTAATTGCATCTTTAGTGATGTGTTTTACCTGTTATGTGGTACCATAGGTGGTACGTGTGAGCTAGTGCACAAGGAGCCACGTGGGACCTTGATGCGTTGAGCAAACAAAGACTTGAGGTAGGGAACACCTTGAACATGTACTTTATTTTACAAGAGCATGTATGTAGTGATATAGAATTCAAATTCAAAATGTTTTATTGCTTAAGAATTGTGAAAAGTGTGTGTGTGTGACATCCATAAGAATAATTATAATGAGCCATCCCCAGGGAATGAAGAAGTAAAGAGAAAAGAGCATCAGGTGTGATGCAAGTGAATGGATACATCCGAGGGAGGTATCCAGGAGTGAATCATGTTTGATAGGGCATAACTGATATAAGATAGCACACTTACACGGTGAATAACTATATGTAAGGCACCGATATTTTTGTTATTTGAGGTTTGATAGGGTACTCCACCGACGTGGCGGGATATCCACGACTGACACGGCAGGATATCCGTGACCGATACGGCGGCGAAACCGTAGGCCAGTGCGGAGGTTTATCCGTACACAGTAAACTCACCCCAGGGGTGTTGATTTGAGACAAGTGAAACCCTGCCACCAATCCCCAAGGGAAAGGGGCTTGGGTACTATACTGTTCAGATCTTCAATCGGAGCGAAATGGTGACACTGATTTTTCCATCACAATGCCAGTTTTCCGAAATCTCAGAAGATGTGGCGATCTATTTTTATCCTCTTTTTATTATATAGATTTGCACATGTTTCTGTGATTTGGTTCCGAAATTAATGGACGAAACAATCAAACGCTTATATGTTGATCTATTTTTATCCTTTAAAAAAATAAATAGATTTTGCATCTCCTTTAAAAGCTTGATCTGTTTTTATCCTTTTAAAAAAATATATAGATTTTTCATCTATTTTATAGATTTTGCATCTCCTTTTAAAGCTCATTTTGACTACATTGAATCATACAATAAAAATTATGTTTTGTGTCAATCTTTTTCACCTAAGATCGTTAGATCATGGCCTTCAAATTAGATAGCATAGATGGTGTGTTTCACTTGGCCTATGTCTCCGAAATACAAAGTGGTAAAGATCATGAATCTTAGGTTGTGTTTGGGATTGCTCTTTGCAGGCAAAGATCAGCTCTCTGATATGGCATAGAGCACTTTAGTATGAGACTGTGTTTGGTTGTAAGTGCTCTTAGCTCTTTCGGAGAGATGAATTTGGGTCTCTTTACAAGAGCAATTTAAGCATGCTCTTTTAAGTGAGTTGTTCTTTGCCCCCAAAGAGCAATCTCAAACACAACTTTAGTTTATAGAATATGACATTAATGTTAGTTTTGATTAAACCAAGATTTCACCTCTCTAGAGAAGGTACAATATCTGTTGTAGATTTTCTAAATTCGAAAATCTAGTTCTTAGTTTGGATTCCCAACTTCATCGCTCTATAGACTAATTGAATACAATATGAACTAATGACGAAATCAAAGACCAATATCAGATCAGATTCAACATTTTAATCTATGCCTCAGAGCATTCCAAATTCTATAATCTTGAAGAGCTATTGGATCAGTTTGTCATACTCTACAAAGTACACCTTGTCTTCTTTATAGCGAGATGCGTGCACCACATTAACACAAGGAAACTAATCAAGGACTAGAGATTGCTTGATCACAGAAAAGGTGAGAGACACTAAGGATTGAATGACAACAATTGCTGGTGAAGCTTCTATCAAGAGCATTGGCCAATACACAAGGGTTGTTACAAACTTATAGAACACTTCATTATGATTGTTGAGGTTTTTGATCAAATATGTTGTCAACCCTAGCATTGGCCAATACCAAGCCCGGTCCATTGCCACCCCTAGCTGTTGTGTAACACATATTTTGAAACAATGGTTCAATATCAGCTATGACATATTGTATATGGACAGTATGCATTGGTTTTTAATTTAGTAGTTCGTGACAACAATGAATATGGACACACCACAATCTATGAGATGTATTTTTAGACAACTTAATTGTTATCTTGTCTCTTATCATTTTTCTATTTTCAGGTATGTGTTTAAAATTACTAAAGGATCCTCTCCCATCCTCCATCAAAGAAAACAAAAGAATCATTGCCTCCCCCTCCCCAGGTTAAAGAAAACAAAGTATTTGAGCAGAGGCATTAGTTTTGGCTTCCATCATACCAAAAAGTAGCCAAGTTCATAATAAAATTGGGAAGTTGCTTGAATAGTCAATTTTTCAATTAGTTGAGTTTGCTGATTTTATTTTTTTAAATGAAACAATATAAGCACTTTTTCTTAGGCAAGGTGCTTGGATCATGGCCAAATTAAATCAGCCAATACAATAGCTTATAAGCACCATAATTGTAAGTTATTAGATTAAGAAACAAGCAAATTGGAGCTTAATGTCCAATATCCAAACAAATGAGTTTCATTGTTGCCAACTAGTTGTGGGTCAACCTGAAAATTTTGTACTTCAAATATTAGACTTTGCATCAAATAGGCTATATATGTTACATTGGTATTGTCTTAAAAAAAGACACAAAATTATTATATTTATAGAATTGTGAGATACAATTCTATAAACTTGAAGTTTATAATGCCAATGTATAGAGATGATCTAAGATATGTGTGCAGAGGCATAGTTAGTATAAGCTCTATGTGTGGATATACGGCTGAGTTTCAAGTCGGAGTTAGGTTGTATCAAGGGTATATCATATATAGCCCCTATTTATTTTGTATTAATTATAAATTAATTGATAACAAAATTTAAAAATATATAAGGTCTCATGGTGAATAATGTGGTATTGATTAGCCAAATGAGGAAATAAGTACATAATAAGTTCAACTTTCAATATTAACAAAATAAAGACAATATATTGAGTACAAGTTTACGAAACACTTGGATTTTAAAAGATTATTTAGTCAGAAGATAATCATTAAATACCATAATGGCATATAATTTAGTATTTGAGCTAGGTCTAAGTCTTGAGATGAAAATTTGTTATACAAAAGACTAGGTCGAGGTCTAGACCTTTAAATAGACATTAAATAGATATTGAAAGTATCTTAACTTCTTCCATATAATTTAGCTTTTTTTTGTTATTGTGTTCATAATTGATGGTATCTGTAATAGCCCGAAAAATCACGCTAAACTATGACCTCGGGATCCGTGCCCGATTGGTCACAAGTTTGACCAATTAGGAGATCAAGAGTTAGCATAGAATGTGATGAACGGACGAGATGTGATTGGTTGAATGCCTATGTGGTTTGTGTTGTGAATGTGAAGTCGCATACACCTACCGCGGTGTATGTGCTCAACACACAAGTGAGGAAAGGGATAAAAGGGTTTAATAGCCCTAAAAGCAAGAGTTTGATGGTTGTTGAAGGAGAGTAAAGAAGAGAGAGAGAGAGAGAAGTAAAGAGAGGAGTAAATGCTAGTTGAGGAAGGGAGATTCGAGCAATAAACGTCGGATTCGACGCGAGGGATCCGCTAGAAGCAAAGCTAGAACCCTAGCCTTCCAACCACTGGATTGAAATCAACTTGAGATTGATTCAAGGTAAATTTTTGTGAATAAAATGCATAGATCGTAGAGTCTAAATTGTAGTTGAAAATGGTTTAAATCATAGGATAATGGTTTAGAAAATAGAGGAAAAAGTGTGAAAAAAGATGGGGAAGAACAGCTCGAAAAGGGCTGAATCTGACAATTTCGATTAATCGAAATTGGGTTTCGATTAATCGAAATTGGTCAGGAAATTGAAAAGTCAGTGGACCCCGATTTCGATTAATTGAATTGGAGTTCGATTAATCGACTTTGGATTTCGATTAATCGATTTGGGGTATCGATTAATCGACTGGGAACCTCCAGTGGACCCCAGGGGGCTGGAGGAAAAGACTTGGAAAAATCGACTAATCGAAATGGGATTTCGATTAATCGATTTCAATTTTCGATTAATCAATTTGGGATCGATTAATCGATTTTAGGAACTCGATTACTCGAATTGAGAATCGACTTGGTTGAACAGAGAATTTCGATTAATCGAATTAAGATTCGATTAATCGATATTGACTTTCGATTAATCGATTTTGGAAATCGATTAATCGAATCAGATTCGATTAATCGATTTTGGAGTTCGATTAATCGACTGAGATAAGTTATGTTGACTTTTGAGTTTGACTTTAAGATTCTTGGAGGGTCTTAGACCTTCTTTATTGCATCCTTTGTGATGTGTTTCACCTGTTATGTGGTACCATAGGTGGTACGTGTGGACTAGTGCACAAGGAGCCACGTGGGACCTTGATGCATTGATCAAATGAAGACTTGAGGTAGGGAACACCTTGAACATGTACTTTATTCTACAAGAGCATGTATGTAGTGATATAGAATTTAACTCAAATGTTTTATTGCTTAAGAATTGTGAAAAGTGTGTGTGTGTGACATTCCATAAGAGTAATCATAATGAGCCATCCCTGTGGATGAAGAAGTAAAGAGATAAGAGCATCAGGTGTGATGCAAGTAAATGGATACATCCCAGGGATGTAACCAATGAATGAATCATGTTTGACAGGGCCTAACTGATATAAGATAGCTCACTTACACGGTGAATAACTATATGTAAGGCACCGATATTTTGTTATTTGAGGTTTGATAGGTTACCCACACGTGGCGGGATATCCACGAATCCAGATATCCGTCTATGCGAAAACCGTAGGCCAAAGGCGAGGAGGCTTACCCGTACATAGTAAGCACAGCCGAGGGGTGTTGATTTGAGACAAGTGAAACCCCGCCACCAATCCCCAGGGGAAAGGGGCTTGGGTACTATATGGTATTCCCAGGGAACACGTTAAAACTGTCTATATAGATGACGATGAAGGGTATCTCATGGGGCTCGATGCTATATTGCTCGGGAATTACTTAAGTTGAAAGTTTAAGCTTTTAGGCCTTTTCAAAGATCATTCATGAATAAATGAAAACATAAGTAATGAACAAAGAAAATGAAATGCTTTTAACTGCTTTTCATCAATAATCGCGCATAGATACATCATGCATGGCATATCATGGAATATATGTGAGTAATAATTTATATGTTTAACTGTGTCTTGTTCCCTATTGAGCTAGGATGTAGCTCACCCTATAGACTATACGTCGCAGGTCCACTACTAGCAGCTGCCGAGGCTTCAGACGCCGATCCTAGTCGGACCTCACTGCGACCGGTGACGAGTTGGAGCCACCTCCTGAGGACTTCTTCTAGAGGACTCCGTTGTGCCACTTTGAGGGCTTTTTGAGAGAGTTTTGTACGGCTTGGTATGTCAAGCTTTGATTTTGTTCAAACCATGTATATAAGGAGTTGGGATTATTCTTTTGGGACGAACCATCCGTGATGATTGCTATCATCGATGGTTCGGATCGGTTCTCCATTCATGCAGAGGCATGAGGGTAGAACTGTCTTTTGGGGAGTTGCTTAGTATAGATTTAAATTCCGAAATTTCGCTTATTATTCTATTGCATGCTTGATATACCAGTGTTCCGTGCTTAGCAAAGGGCACGGTCAAGATGATCGTGCTGATGGTACGGGTTTCGGGGTGCCGAAATCGGGGCTGCTACAGTTGGTATCAAAGCTAATTCTTTTAGCAATTCTGACAATTATTCTTTGGGTAAGAACATAGGGGCTTCTGCTAACGAAACTTTAGTTTCACATGCAGCCGCAAATGTCATCTAGAGGAAGAAGCCGACCAAGGGGAGGCCAACAGAGGAGTCTACGTAGTGGAGATGATTACATCTCTCCTACTAATAGAGTGCCTTTAGGAGGTACTGAAGCCCCAGGGGGCAGTAATAGTAGACAGCGTGATGAAGAAGATCGAGATCATCAGGATCAAGATATGAGAGAGCAAGAAAGAGTGAGAGAAAGACAAGAAGACCGAGAAGAGCGACAAAGGATGATGCACACTATGGAGACTATGGCAGCTGCATGGCACAACAAGCCGCATCCTTTGCAGCTCATGCGTCAAGAGAACAGCAGCCACCTACACCACCTGTAGGACCTGCGTTGCCTGTACCTTCATCTTTTACAGAGTTTAGGAGGATGAGACCTCCTTCATTTTCTGGGCAGGCGGACACAATGGCCGCTGAGAACTGGCTGATGGAGATGGAGAAAGTCTTTAGCGTGCTAACTTGCACGGAAGATGAGAGTGTGAGATGGGCAGCTTACATGTTGGATGGGGAGGCTGGGCCTTGGTGGAAGTCCGTGATACGGACTCGCCTGAGAGACCCAGAGTTGCCTTGGACTTGGGAGGAGTTTGTTGAGGAGTTCAACAAACAATATTTTCAAGTGGTGAGGAACCAATTAGAGATACAATTTTTACAATTAGTGCAAGGAGAATGACAAAGGAGAGAATATGGGGTAGAGTTTCTACGACTTGCCCGCTTTGCTTCGGATTACGCTGCCATCAAGTGATGAAGTCCAAGAGGTTTCAAAGCAAGGTTTGAAGCGAGGTTAGGGAGGCGAGCTCCATTTCAATGAGGACCTATGAAGAGGTCATGAGTAAAGCAGTGGTCAAGAGGAAAATACAAATAGATATAGAGAGGGAGCAGCAGAGAGGAGGAAATGAACAGGGAAGGACGGGGCCACGAAACCGGTGAACAAAAAGCCGAGGTTCGTAGCCTAAAATCAGAGACCACAGTTCCAAGGGGGTTTCGGAAGACCGGCGCAACAACAACACCAACAGAGGTTTCCATTCCTTGCGTCGGGGAGACCTTTTCGCTATGAGAGCCCCCGCCATGTTCATCGGGCGCCACTATCACAGTGGTTCTCGTCTTGCTTTCTTCCAGACCTCGTGAGACTTGCAAAGTGTGGCAAGCCTCATAGGACGGTGGATTGTAGATTGGGAACTAGGGGTTGTTTCCGATGTGGCAAGGTGGGCCACTTGATCAAGGACTGCCCCGAGGTGGATAAAAGAAAGACGGTTTCAGTTGCAGCGCCACGACCCATTCATGCAAGGAAGTCGATCGTTCAGGGAGAGTTTATGAGCAAACGCTCAGAAGGTGGAACGTGCATGACGTCATACAAGGTGAGACCCTTTTAAAATTAAAGAAAGTTTCATTTCATTAAAATTTAGGATAGAGAAGGAGCATGCATCAGAAATTGAATAGATATATTTTTTTATATACAAAAGCTGTATGTGAATTAAGAGTGTAAATTGATGTGTAAAATATTGTATGTATGTATGTATACTATAGGTACTCTAAATATATATGAAAAAGGATGCTTCGGTGGATATGACGCTCGAGTGTTGATAGACCCAGGGTCTACCCACTCATTAAATCCCACGTTTCGCCAAGAAGATGAAGATTGTTCCAGAGACGTTGGATTTCGTCCTATCTGTGTCTATTCCGACTGGAGAGTTAGTAGACACGGAGTTAGCATGCAAATCCATCATTGTAGCAGTTCGAGACTTAGAGGTGCATGAACTAGAAGCAAAGTTGATACTGTTAGACATGCAAGGGTTTGATGTGATCCTTGGCATGGACTGGTTGGCGCAGCATTGTGCAACCGTCGATTGCAAGAACAAGGTAGTCATTTTCAGACCCAACACAAGAAGATCATTTCGGTTTCAAGGAGTGAGGTCGTCATCTGTGCCACTGATTTCAGCAGTAAGGGCCGAGAAAATGATCAGAAAGGGTTGCAGTGGATACTTAGCTTTCTTAAAGGAGGACAAGGAAGAAAAGAACGTCATTTCTGAGATAGCAGTTGTGCGAGACTTCGCCGACGCGGTGTAAAGAATTGCCTGGATTACCTCCAGAAAGAGAAGTAGAATTCGCCATTGACTTAGCACCAGGAACGGAGCCTATTTCGAAAGCACCTTATAGAATGGCTCCTGCTGAGTTAAAGGAGTTGAAGGAACAACTACAAGAACTTATGGACAAGGGGTTTGTTAGACCAAGTGTATCTCCATGGGGAGCACCGGTCTTGTTTGTCAAGAAAAAGGATGGGTCAATGCGGCTATGCATTGACTATCGACAATTGAACAAACTCACTGTGAAGAACCGCTACCCTTTGCCTAGAATAGACGATCTATTCGACCAACTGCAAGGAGCAAGGTATTTTTCTAAGATCGACCTGAGATCTGGGTATCATCGATTCAGTCAAAGCCGAGGAGGACATTCAAGAAGACGACTTCCGGACACGATATGGACACTATGAATTCCTTGTGATGCCGTTTGGATTGACGAATGCTCCGGCATCGTTTATGGATCTGATGAACCGAGTGTTTAAACCACACTTAGACTCCTGCGTTGTAGTATTTGTTGATGATATTTTGATATACTCCAAATCCAAGACGGAACACCAAGAACATTTGAGGATTGCTCTACAGGCACTACGTGAACACCAATTGTACGCCAAACTTAGCAAGTGTGAGTTTTGGTTGGAAGAAGTTAGCTTTTTGGGACATGTTGTCTCAAAACATGGTGTCACTGTAGATCCAACAGAGATAGAAGCAGTAGTTAAGTGGGAGCAACCAAGGACGATGATGTCCAAGTTTTCGGGCTTAGGGCTATTATCGACGCTTCACGAGGGGTTTGAAAAGATATCGGGACCACTCACAAAGCTGAGACGAGAAGATGCAAGGTTTGAGTGGAGTGAGACATGCGAGAAAAGTTTTCAAGAACTCAAACGAGACTCACTTCGCCCAGGTGCTAGCGATTCCTTCAGGCAGTGGAGGATATGCCGTGTACAGCGACGCGTCATACAATGGCCTTGGTTGTGTGCTCAACCAACACAAGAAGGTGATAGCTTACGGATCAAGACAGCTGAAAGAACACGAGAAAAATTACCCGACTCATGACTTGGAACTGGTAGTAGTCATTTTTGCGCTGAAGATTTGGAGACATTACTTGTATGGTGAGACTTTTGAAATTTTCACCGATCATAAGAGCCTCCGATATCTCTTTACACAGAAAGAGCTCAACATGAGACAGTGCAGGTGGATGGAATTCCTCAAGGATTATGATTGCTCCATACAATACCACCCTGGCAAGGCGAATGTAGTAGCCGATGCTTTGAGTCGGAAAGGTTCAGCTCAGTTAGCTTGTTTGATTTTGGGTATGCACCGATGGAAATTATTAGAAGATCTGGCATTCTACGATGCGAACATTGAGTCAAAAGCCACCGGATCCTTTTTGGCTAACATATCAGTAAAGCCAGTGATATTTGAGCATATCCACGATCTACAGATGAAAGATCTGACATTAACAAAGATTCATCAAGACGTGAGTGAAGGCATCAGGTCGGACTTCTCAGTAAAAGATGGTTCTTTATTGTTTAAAGGCCGTCTATGCATTCCGGACAATGCCGATCTAAGACGAACGATTCTTGATGAGACCCATAAGTCAAATTATGCTATCCACCCTGGTAGCACCAAAATGTACCAAGATTTGAAAAAGAACTACTGGTGGAGAGGACTGAAATAAGACGTGGCCGAGTACGTGTCACGGTGTTTGACTTGTCAGCAAGTGAAGGTTGATCATAGACATCCTGCTGGACTATTGCAACCTTTACCAATACCAGAATGGAAGTGGGAATCGATCTCAATGGACTTCATTGTTGAATTACCCCGTACTGCCAAGAGACACAATGCTATTTGGGTCGTCGTAGACCGATTGACCAAATCAGCGCACTTTTTGCCGTACAATACTACGTATACAGCAGGAAGACTAGCAGATTTATATATGAAGGAGATCGTAAGATTACATGGGATTCCAAGCAGCATAGTTTCAGATCGTGATCCACTATATACGTCCAAGTTTTGGAAGAAATTTCAAGAAGGAATGGGAACACGACTAGACTTTAGTTCAGCTTTCCATCCTCAAACTGATGGACAGACAGAGCGAGTGAACCAAGTGATAGAAGACATGCTCAGAGCATGCATGCTTGATATGCAAGGATACTGGATGAGTACTCGAATTCGCATACAACAGGTTTCAAACGAGCATTGGCATGGCACCGTATGAAGCTCTGTATGGACGACGATGCAAGTCACCCCTCAATTGGGAGGAAACAGGTGAGAAATTTGTGTTAGGGCCAAAACTACTTGAAGACAACGCCACCGTTGTCCGAATTATCAGAGAAAGGTTGAAGACAGCACAGAGTAGACAGAAAAGTTACGCCGATATGAAGCGGACTAGTGTCGACTATAAAGTGGGCGAGCACGTGTTTGTGAAGGTGTCACCTATGAAAGGTGTAATGAGATTTGGTAAGAGAGGGAAGTTAAGTCCACGTTATGTTGGACCATTTTAAATTTTGGGACACGTAGGTGAAGTTGCATACCGCATTGGTTTACCACCACTGTTTGATAGAGTACATAATGTTTTCCACATATCGATGCTCAGGAAGTACGTGAATGATCTGTCTCATGTATTAGGAAAGCAACCTATAGAGATGTGTGAGGACATGAGCATGATAGAGGAACCAGTGGAAATCTTGGATCGAAAGGAACAAGTACTGCGCACTAAAGTGATTCCCTTAGTGCTTGTTCGGTGGAACAATCATCCAAAAGAAGAGGCTACTTGGGAACGAGAGGCCAATGTGAAAGAACAATATTCAGCCTTGTTTCCGACGACGTGAGAATTCAATGTAAACCACAAACGTGTTTGTGGAATCTCCACTATACTTGTAATTCAATGGAAATTTTGATCCAATCTAATTTAAGGGACAGATATATATGTACATGATCAAGTGTATGCAACTCTATGGAACTATGAACCACTTGAGGTCATAAACTACCAAAAGAAATCAAAGAACCAAAGAAATAGAAAATCTGCAGAAATTGGGCAAAACCGATTAATCGAATTTCAAATCGATTAATCAATTTGGAATTTCGATTAATCGATTTTGTTCGATTAGTCGACTGGCATGTGCCAGTGACTGGAAATGGAAACGAGAGATAGAATGTAAATAGAAAGCAATTTCGATTGATCGAGTTATAATTTCGATTAATCGATTTGGGATCGATTAATCGATTTTGGGAATTCGATTAATCGAATTGGGAGGTGCATAAATCAAGCTGCAAGTTCGATTAATCGAGTAAACTGGGAATGTTAGAACAATTGGGAGTAAACTAATGAAATTTTGATTAATCGAACCAGTTTCGATTAATCGATTTTGGATTTCGATTAATCGAAATGGTTTTCGATTAATCGATTTACTAAAGGGACTTGGAAGAAATTGAAGGCAGATAGACGATTTCGATTAATCGAAGTGAATTTCGATTAATCGATTTTGAAATTTAGATTAATCGAAATGGATTTCGATTAATCGAATATTTAATGAATTCTGGAAGTTTAGAAGTTACTGCACGATTTCGATTAATCGAAGAGAATGTCGATTAATCGATTTTGAAATTTCGATTAATCGAAATGGATTTCGATTAATCGACTGGCTCGCGCCAGTGAGCTCAAAAATTTAAAATTTTAAATAGATACGATTTCGATTAATCGAAATGGTTTCGATTAATCGAATTTGACTTTCGATTAATCGATTTGGGAAATCGATTAATCGATTTTACGCGGCTTAACCTAGTTTTGAATCTCGATTAATCGATTCTGAATTTCGATTAATCGAGCCGAGGCCTATATATATAAAATTTGGGGATTTCATTCCCCATTCGAAATCATTTGGCTTGGGAGATTTTTGGCGCTTCATCTTCTCTTTCTTCTCCGGCCGTCCGACGCCCTAGGGTTCCCTTCTCCGTTGGTTTTCGACTCGCATCGCCATCAAAACCTACGGTAAACCCTAATTTCGCACTTTTCTTTCAAATTTAAACTAGATAAACCCTAGATTTTCTAAGAATGCCGCCCAAAACCCGGTTATCTTCAAAGAAGGCGACTTCTAAACTCCCGGTTAGGCGTAAGAACGCTACCACCACCCCTACCCCATCGCCGGTGAGGACTCTATCACCGGCGTATCGGAGACCACCTCCGGTTCGACAAGCGCATCCTCGCGCGAGTCTTCCCGCGAATCGACCCCAATGCCCCCACCACCCACTAACGTGGTACAACCAAACGAATGGTGGGCGGCCAAGACCTTTGAGGTCGAATACATCATCGACCCTACCCTATTAACAAATCCCGATTTGCCGGGCGAGACCCAATGGGCTCGAAACTATCTTAACAATGCCGGCCTCGGCAACCTTCTCAAACCAATCCGGGGTTCCTACTACCCTAGGTTGGTTAGATTATTCTACCAAGGGCTCAGCGGCCCTCACCGAGGCACGTGGTTAAGACCACCATTGAGGGTCGGGAGTACATAATAACCCGCCACCACATACACGAGGTACTCGAATGTTACCTCGATTTCACCCCCGAGACTACCCTATTCCCACCCTTCGAGGAGGACCCTCGATTCGAAGAAATCATGACCCGTATGACCAACGGGAAAAAGGGGTCGGGATCCTCCATTAAGAGGGTTGACCTTCCACACTACATGTGGATGCTTGATTCAATAATCAAGTGCAACCTCGCCTATGCGCCCACGACACGAGGCGTGGACAAAGTGCAACAGCCACTTTATGCGGCCTTATGTGGCCGATGGTTTGATGCTACCATGGTCATCCTAGAAGGGATGAGGTACATCAAGGGAAAGTTAATGAAGGGCAA
Organism: Chloranthus sessilifolius; assembly: GCA_021018995.1. Classification (NCBI taxonomy): domain Eukaryota; kingdom Viridiplantae; phylum Streptophyta; class Magnoliopsida; order Chloranthales; family Chloranthaceae; genus Chloranthus; species Chloranthus sessilifolius. The sequence continues at coordinate 98,673,587 of CM037593.1, forward strand.
CATGAGGCCCAAGGAGAAGATGCCATATGCTCGGCTCATCTCGAGCATGTTGGAGTGTTACTCCGATGACCCCTCCTACAGCATCTCGCCTCACGAGGTGAGGGCTACGGATCGCGTGAAGACGATCACAAAGTCTTCATGGACCCGTAGCTACAATCTGCTAAAGCGGACCCTACCAGCTCCGGTCCCGCCCATCAGCATGCAGAAGAATGGCAGAGCACCGCCACCACCCCACCACCTCGCAGGACCCACCCGTGGGTGGAGCACACCCTATCCCGCCTTGAGCCATCCGTGGAGAGGGTTCCTCCCACACCGCAGCCTCACCGACGCCACCTGCCCACTCTGCGCCCGCGACACCCACCTCATCCTACTGCCGGCGCGCCGCATCCTCTGGCCCGACCATCGAGGGGGGGGTGGCCCGTATGGAGGCCAACAACGAAAGGATGAACAGGAGGATGGACTTCCTCCTATTTCACACCCTCCGCCACATCTATCCCATCGACTACCGGCTACCTCGCACAGAGGAGGAGGACTGACCGCCTTCCCCACCGAGGACCCGTCTTCCATCCCACCACTACAGACGCGGTTCCTTCCACATCTACCTCAGCACGAGACGCCGCCACACACCACCCAACCAGAAGTGCCACCACCGCAGCCACACACCCAGTAGACACACCAGCTCCTGTCGCACCCGACCAGCCTGACGAGGGGACTGTCTGAGTCTTGTATTTCTTTTTGCATTTTGCTTGTGTACCTGTAAATTTCTTTTGTACGCCAATTTATTTGACATTGTAAAATTTTCAATTATAATACAAATCACAATTTTTGATATAAATTGTTTCAATTAGTCAACTTTCAATTCTATGCCAATATTGTAACTATCTGAATGCGTCTAGGTCTACTCGACCACCTCACCTGAGAGTGTGGGGGGGGGGAGAGACCCAGACAGACAAACCTTGGGTTATTTTCGAGGACGAAAATTCCCAAGGTGGGGAGGATGTAATAGCCCGAAAAATCACGCTAAACTATAACCTCGGGATCCGTGCCCGATTTGTCACAAGTTTGACCAATCAGGAGATTAAGAGTTAGCATAGAATGTGATGAACGGACGAGATGTGATGGGTTGAATGCCTATGTGGTGTGTGTTATGAATGTGAAGTCGCATACACCTACCGCGGTGTATGTGCTCAACACACAAGTGAGGAAAGGGATAAAAGGGTTTAATAGCCCTAAAAGCAAGAGTTTGATGGTTGTTGAAGGAGAGTAAAGAAGAGAGAGAGAGAGAGAGAGAGAAGTAAAGAGAGGAGTAAATGCTAGTTGAGGAAGGAAGATTCGAGCAATAAACGTCGGATTCGACGCGAGGGATCCGCTAGAAGCAAAGCTGGAACCCTAGCCTTCCAACCACTGGATTGAAATCAACTTGAGATTGATTCAAGGTAAATTTTTATGAATAAAATGCATAGATCGTAGAGTCTAAATTGTAGTTGAAAATGGTTTAAATCATAGGATAATGGTTTAGAAAAATAGAGGAAAAAGTGTGGAAAAGATGGGAATCTGACAATTTCGATTAATCGAAATTGGGTTTCGATTAATCGAAATTGGTCAGGAAGTTGAAAAGTCAGTGGACCCCGATTTCGATTAATCGAATTGGAGTTCGATTAATCGACTTTGGATTTTGATTAATCGATTTGGGGTATCGATTAATCGACTGGGAACCTCCAGTGGACCCCAGGGGGCTGGAGGAAAAGACTTGGAAAAATCGACTAATCGAAATGGGATTTCGATTAATCGATTTCAATTTTTGATTAATCGATTTGGGATCGATTAATCGATTTTAGGAACTCGATTACTCGAATTGAGAATCGACTTGGCTGAACAGAGAATTTCGATTAATCGAATTAATATTCGATTAATCGAATGAGAATCTCGATTAATCGATTTGAGAATCGATTAATCGATATTGACTTTCGATTAATCGATTTTGGAGTTCGATTAATCGACTGAGATAAGTTATGTTGACTTTTGAGTTTGACTTTAAGATTCTTAGAGGGTCTTAGACCTTCTTTATTGCATCCTTTGTGATGTGTTTCACCTGTTATGTGGTACCATAGGTGGTACGTGTGGACTAGTGCACAAGGAGCCACGTGGGACCTTGATGCATTGATCAAATGAAGACTTGAGGTAGGGAACACCTTGAACATGTACTTTATTCTACAAGAGCATGTATGTAGTGATATAGAATTCAACTCAAATGTTTTATTGCTTAAGAATTGTGAAAAGTGTGTGTGCGTGTGACATTCGTAAGAGTAATCATAATGAGCCATCCCCAGGGGATGAAGAAGTAAAGAGACAAGAGCATCAGGTGTGATGCAAGTAAATGGATACATCCCAGGGATGTATCCAATGATTGAATCATGTTTGACAGGGCCTAACTGATATAAGATAGCACACTTACACGGTGAATAACTATATGTAAGGCACCGATATTTTTGTTATTTGAGGTTTGATAGGTTACCCCACCGACGTGGCGGGATATCCACGACCCGACACAGGATATCCGTGACCGATACTGGCAGCGAAAACCGTAGGCGGTCATGAGGCTTATCCAGACATAGTAAGCACACCCTGTGGGTGTTGATTTGAGACAAGTGAAACCCGCCACCAATCCCTGGAAAGGGGCTTGGGTACTATATGGTATTCCCAGGGAATACGTTAAAACTATCTATATAGATGACGATGAAGGGTATCTCATCGGGGCTCGATGCTATATTGCTCGGGAATTACTTAAGTTGAAAGTTTAAGTTTTGCTTTAGGCCTTTTCAGCATCATTCATGAATAAATGAAAACATAAGTAATGAAAAAGAAATGAAATGCTTTTAACTGTTTTCATCAATAACTGCATAGATACATCATGCATGGCATATCATGGAATATATGTGAGTAATAATTTATATGTTCAACTGTGTCTTGTTCCCTATTGAGCTAGGATGTAGCTCACCCTATAGACTATACGTCGCAGGTCCACTACTAGCAGCTGCCGAGGCTTCAGGAGACGCTGATCCCGGCGAGTCGGACCTTGCGGCCGGTGACGAGTTGGAGCCACCTCCTGAGGACTTCTTCTAGAGGACTCCGTTGTGCCACTTTGAGGGCTTTTTAAGAGAGTTTTGTACGGCTTGGTATGTCAAGCTTTGATTTTGTTCAAACCATGTATATAAGGAGTTGGGATTATTCTTTTGGGACGAACCATCCGTGATGATTGCTATCATCGATGGTTCGGATCGGTTCTCCATTCATGCAGAGGCATGAGGGTAGAACTGTCTTTTGGGGAGTTGCTTAGTATAGATTTAAATTCCGAAATTTCGCTTATTATTCTATTGCATGCTTGATATACCAGTGTTCCGTGCTTAGCAAAGGGCACGGTCAAGATGATCGTGCTGATGGCACGGGTTTCGGGGTGCCGAAATCCGGGCTGTCGCAGTATCAAATTTTACTTAGAATGCATATTATATGTTTGATTCCTGCTAGACGATTTTAAAAAAAAATCTTTATGTGTTCATTTTTTGTGAACTCCTTTTGGTAACACATGGAGTTATATTGTAAATCTTTTCCAGTTGTCAATAGTTTTTCTGAATTATGAAAGTAAGAAGCTATATATCAATATCAAAAGCATCTGTGTTTTCAGAACTGGGTTAGGAGAAAAGTTACAACTAAGAGTAAGTGATAGTGCAATCTCTATTAGAAGGAGGCAATGCATTAAGAACAATGCCACATAAAAAATTTTGCGGTAATCACATTTTTTATGAAGATATACCATTTCTACACTATTTTATGTCACTCCTCACCATCCTAGTTCTTGTACTACCGTAGCTAGGTATTTTTTCTAATAGATACGGTTATCAAGAATGCAAGACATTTACCTTCTTTGGTTTATCTACAACAGTAGGGTTTATTTTCTTTGATTTAATTATACATATAAACTACTTAGTTTATGGTCCCCGAAATGAGTAGAAGGCATGTATCACTTGCCACAATAAAGTAATTTTGTAATATCTTTTATTGTTGATACTTGTGTTTTCTCTCAATTATACTACTTGATCATTTTTTCCGTAGAAGATGCCTCCAACAATCTCAAACAATGAATGGACTATTGTTGGAACAATTGTATCGGGTTGCAAGAGAAGATAAAGATTGAAATGAAAAATACGCAGATCCGGTTTGAGGCATGTCATAATTCGTTTTCTTTAAACCGAGATTTGTCCCTACCACTATGATCAAGTGGCCACCAATAGGTTACCGGCAAATTGGTTCCAGGATACAACGAATCGGTAACATATTCTTGTGATCAGATTTGGCTAATCTGATAACGCAACCAGAACACCAAATACCGCTTAAGAAAAGAACTCGGAAGCAAACTTTAAATTAAAAAAAAAAATAGAAATAGAAAATGCAGTGAATGAAAGAAAGACCTCGGGTCCCATTTTATAGAAATCAAGAGGTGCAGCCGTATCGATTGGACAGAACGGTTACAGTAACTGATCAGACACAACGGTTACAAAAGATCCGTTTAAACACAACGGTTACAAAGAATAGATTTTATAAAATTTAAATACTTTTAAAATTTAAACGCAAATGATTAAAACACGGTTAGTCTTTTGTCCAAAAAATTATTTTACAAATGCACCGCACCGCATCGCCACACCACGTACACATGTTCGTGCCCGTGCTAGTCCCCGTCCCGTCCCGACCAGACCCGACCTGGCCCGACTCGGCTCGACTCGGCGCGCGCGTATGTGCGACTGATGGGTTGCATGGCGGTAGAAGCTACAAAATTCGGTACCCCCCGGGTGAAGGCTACAAGCCTTGAGTCAAGACTACATATTATAACCCATACCCCCAAAAGAGTTTTACCCGGTATGAGACTATTCACAATAGTTCAAAAGACAAAAACTTTTAAAATAATTAAAATATCCAACAATCCCCCACTATTTTAAAGATTTTAAATAAAAGTTACGAGACTTTTAAAATATCAAATAATCCCCCACTATTTTTAAAGATTGAAAAACAGAATAAAGCTAGAAATATATGCATAAATGAAAATGTTCTACAGACTTGAATTTTCATTTTAGTGAAAATAATTCAAGGTTTGTCAAGGTCATTAGTGAAACTAAGTTTTTAACTAACGATCTTATACGATAAATCGGAATTATGTCACACACGTATTTCATATATTTGGTGTTCAATAAAGAAGGTTAGTACATTTAGGCCCTATGCTAGTACCCTGATTTTCGTAAGTATTTATGAGATAAAGTCATGTCTCATTGAAAGCGGCTCCACCCTCACACTTATATAGGTAGACCTATAAGAGATGTCCTTGTAACTTTAACATCTCAACACATTGTGTTATAGGACTATTATGAGCAATGTTCAACCTCCCCTTATCCATTACAAGTGAAACACTACCCTTCCTGGGATATATATGAGATTTATTTTTCATCAATGGAGTGTCCTTTAGCCGCCACAGATTTATGACTTATTTTTCCCTTTGAACCTAAACATTGATTAAACAAATATTAGGTAGGGTTTCTATCATAAGTGGTTGTTTAGGCTTAATGGCTTTAAACCCATCCCGATTGAAGTTTTATGAATCTCATCTCTGCCAAGGCTTTTAATAAGCGAATTCGCCAGATTTTCTGCAGACCTGACCCCAATTACTGAGATTACTCCATTTCTAAGTAATTATTTTACATAACTATGTCTTAGACCAATGTGTCTTTTCTTTCATTATACGTTTGACTATAAGCCTTTGATAGTGTTGCTTCACTATCACTGTGACAGCCCGAATTTCGACATCCCGAAATCTGTGCCATCTGCACGACCTTCAAGGCCGTGCCTTAAATTCATATCATAACTCGCCGATATATACAGCCAAACTGTAATTGATGCACATGCGAACACTCTAAATAAAAATAAGAAGTTATAGGATAGTTGATCCTACAAGGCTGACCCTGTTCCATGCCGACTCATGGACATAAGGACACACCCAAAAGTTTAATGACAATTATTCTTCTTAAATAGTTTACCAAGAGACAGTATTTAGACCTTCCAAATAATGAGGTTCGACATATCACGTCATACATAGTACTCTCTCAACTCACTCTTAGGGTATGCAGCGGGTTTCCTAGAAGAATTCCTCAGGAGGAGGTTACATCTCTTGATGGAGTACGAACTTGATGCCCTTGGATTAACTTCACTGAAGTCCCCGCTAGTCCATGACACGTGACGAATAGTGTAAGGGGTGAGCTACATCCTAGCCCCGTAGGGAAAACAAAAGAGCATATAGATCATCCTTCACACATATGTCAGTAACTTAATAAAACATAAATTTTCAAGAAAACATTTATGTACAACAATTTGGATAACAGGAATAACTCAATGGTTCCAATCACTACTTATCATAGCTTTGTTTAATCTCTTTATGAGCTTGTTCGTGAATTTGGCCTAATCACTTAAATCTTAACTTAATTAATCCTCGAGCAATATAGCATCGAGCCCCGATGGAATACCCGCCATCGCCCTCTAACTAGACAGTTGTTATATGTATTCCACGAATCGCCCAAGCCCCTTCCTCATAGGCGGGGTCTATTCTCAATCTACATCCACGGATATTATAATTATGCGGATTGGCGCGTCGGTCGCGGATATCCTGCCGAGTCAGTCGTGGGTATCCCGCCACGTCGGTGGGGTATTCTAATCAACCTTAAATAACAAAAGTATCAATGTGCTTTACATATAGTTATTCACCGTGATTGTGTTAAATATATTACATTAGGCCTTATCACGTTATCTTTGTTTCTCTGTTTGTTTTCTTACGCATCCCTGGGATGCCCCATGCTTCTATTTCACCTTTCTTTGATTTAACCACATTATCTTTCGTCCCCTGGGGACCTCAGGATTTTCCACATTGGAACACGCACACACACCCTTATCATGAGGATTTATAAAATATACACTATTTAAATGGACTATACTACACATATGAATTCACAGAATAATGCACACGTTCGAAAGAATTCCCTACCTCGACGAATCTCAAAGCACGCTTGTCCTTAGAGGGTTAAAATGCATCAACCTACATTTAAAAAGGATTTTACTTTAGGATGCTCTAAGGTCTTTGGGGTGTAAGACACCCGAGTTTCTTATATTAGGAACCAATATTTGAGTGATCACCGGACCTCGCTCGCGCGGTCATTAGCCCTCGCTCGAGCGGTCACTTGACCTCGCTCGAGCGGTCACTTGACCTCGCTCGAGCGGTAGCATCGAGCCCCGATGGAATACCCGCCATCGTCGTCTAACTAGACAGTTGTTATATGTATTCCCTGGGAATACTGCCCAAGCCCCTTCCTCATAGGCGGCGGGGTCTATTCTCAATCTACATCCCTGGGATGTTATAATTGTACGGATTGGCCGCCGTACCGGTCACGGATATCCTGCCGAGTCAGTCGTGGGTATCCCGCCACATCGGTGGGGTATTCTAATCAACCTTAAATAACAAAAGTATCAATGTGCTTTACATATAGTTATTCACCGTGATTGTGTTAAATATATTACATTAGGCCTTATCACGTTATCTTTGTTTCTCTGTTTGTTTTCTTACGCATCCCTGGGATGCCCCATGCTTCTATTTCACCTTTCTTTGATTTAACCACATTATCTTTCGTCCCCTGGGGACCTCAGGATTTTCCACATTGGAACACGCACACACACCCTTATCATGAGGATTTATAAAATATACACTATTTAAATGGACTATACTACACATATGAATTCACAGAATAATGCACATGTTCGAAAGAATTCCCTACCTCGACGAATCTCAAAGCACGCTTGTCCTTAGAGGGTTAAAATGCATCAACCTACATTTAAAAAGGATTTTACTTTAGGATGCTCTAAGGTCTTTGGGGTGTAAGACACCCGAGTTTCTTATATTAGGAACCAATATTTGAGTGATCACCGGACCTCGCTCGCGCGGTCATTAGCCCTCGCTCGAGCGGTCACTTGACCTCGCTCGAGCGGTCTCTTGACCTCGCCGGCGGTCAAATCGAGATCGCCGAGCGGTTAAATCGAAGCTTCGAATTTTTCGTGGACCCTCGCCGAAAAGCTCCCCTTTAGTTTTAGGGACCGCTCGAGCGAGCCCAGAGCCACATTTTTCTATATTCATCCTCGCTCGAGCGAGCCTCTTTAGATCGCTCGAGCGAGGAACAATGGTTTTGTCCCTCGATCAGATCGAGAATATGCTTCCACTCTTCATTTACCCTTTATCTTATACAAGGAAACATTTAGCCAACCTCTTTCCTACTATTTAAAACCTTCCTAGGCATCTATCATGTCCTTAACGTACCTCTGACGATGAAACCGCACCGATCTGATTTATGATTTGAATATCTACTCGGTTATCCGGCCTCCCTGGTTCGTCCTCCCGTCGTTTCCTCTGATCTCCTTTGCCGACCTAAGTCTCAACGAACCCTAGTTCTCTACCAGGCTCTTTTCTTCTTTCTCTCTATATTCTCCTTCTCTCTATTTAGGTTAGAATAGATTTACGTAAGGGCTCCTCTCTCTCCTTTTCACTTTTATATCTAAAATTTTTGGGATATACTAGTGTGTTTCCCACGTACACACTTAAAGTATTTGGGTCATTTTGGTCTCCTTGTGAAACACATATACCTGTGTGTATGCGTGCCGTGCACAAATCGTGAAAAAATCTGGGTTGTGACAATCACCCCAACTTATAAGATTTTTGCCGTCGAAAATCGATATTATTTTCTTAACCAGGTACCACTTCTGTCATACGACTCGCATATCAAAAGTGAGTATCCATCCACTTGTAGACTTTGATTCTTCCGTACCAGATATCCAACTTGCATCGCTATATCCTTCTAAAACTTGAGGATATCCAAAAAATTATAAACCATAATTAATAGTACCTTTTAAATAACTAAAAACATGTGAAATAGCATTCCAATGAATAGAACTAGGGTTACTTGTAAATCTACTTAACTTACTTACTGCAAATGCGATGTCCGGCCGTATATAATGCATTGCATACATAAGGCTACCAATAACCCTTACATATTCTAACTGTTGCACACATCGTCCATTATTTTTAGTCAATTTAAAATTAATATATAAAGGTGTATTGGCAGACTTCAAATCAAAATAATTAAATCTTTTCAACATGATGAGATTGAGTTAAAGTTAACGTATTCTCATTTCTTATAATTTTGATTCCCAAAATTACATCTGCCTGACCCATGTCTTTCATGTTAAAAGATGAACTTAAGAAGTTTTTAATTTTTAAAATAACTTTTAAATTAATTTTATAAATAAGTAAATCATCTATATAAAGACATATAATAACACCATTATTATGAGAAAATTTATAATACATACATTTGTAGGCTTCATTAATTTTGAATCCAAAATTGGTAATGGTATTATCAAGCTTTTCATGTCACTGTTTTAGTGCTTGTTTTAACCCATATAAGGATTTAATAAGTTTATAAACTTTCTTTTCTTGTCCGGGTAGAACAAATCCTTCTGGTTATTCCATATAGACATCTTCTTTTAAATCACCATTTAAAAAAGTGATTTTAGCATCCATTTGATGGATTTGTAACTTATGTATAGAAGCTAAGGCAATTAGAAGTCTTATAGTCGAAATTCTAGTAATAGGTGCGTAGGTGTCAAAATAATCAACACCTTCCTTTTGTTTATATCCTTTGGCAACCAATCTTGCCTTAAATTTTTCTATAATTCTATCTGTTCTAAGTTTTCTTTTAAATATTCATCTACATCTTATGGTTTAGATCCTTCTGGTAAGTCTACTAATTTTCATGTTTTATTTCCCATTATTGAATTCATTTCATCATTGATAGCTTCTCTCTAAAAAGCATTATCTCTAGATTTCATGACATCGTTAAAAGTGATAGGATCATCGTCTATATTTAGACACAAGTGTTTCTTAGTACTTTTGGTCCTATTTTCTTAAATCAAATAGATATAATAGTCTTTTGAAAGACTATTTTTAAATCGTTGACGTTTATTTCGTCGAGGTTCAATGATGACCTCTTCATCACTTGAAGATTCAATAACTTCTTTAGATTTAGAAGATTCTCCATCTTCATAAGTTTTACTTTTAATATTTAATTTATTAGTTAGAGTAGTAAACTTAGATTCATAGAATATAGCATCTCTAGATCCTATTATAGTATTTTTATCGATGTTATTATTAGATTCTATAACTAAAAATCTGTAAGCTTATTATTTTGTGCATAACTAACAAAAGCACACCCAACAGATCTAAGACCTATCTTAGGTCTTTTAGGATCTACTAATCTAACAAGTGCCCTACACCCCCACACTTTAAAATAGGTTAGACTAGGTTTTCGATTCTTCAAAAGTTCATATGGTGTAATTAAATTTTTCTTATGTGGAATTTTATTCAAAATATGAGTAGTAGTTAACAAAGTTTCACCCTATAAATTTTTATCGAAATTAGCGTTGACTAACATTGCATTAATCATTTCTATTAATGTTCTATTTTTTCTTTTGGTAACTCTGTTTTGTTGTGACGTATAAGGAGTCGTCACCTCATGACGAATTTCATGAATTTCACAGAAATCGGAGAATTCATTTGACATGTATTCTCCACCCCGATCAGATATAATGGCTTTTATTCCTTTATTTAATTAATTTTCTATTAATGCTTTATAAACCTTAAATTTTTCAAAAGCCTCATTTTTAGTATTTAATAAATATATATAAGCATATTTTGAAAAATCATCTATAAAAGTAATAAAATATCATTTACCTCCTCTAGTAGGAACATTGTTTAAATCATAAATATCACTGTGTATTAAATCTAATAAACATGAATTTCTAATAACACTAGGAAAATATTTTTCAGTAATTTTAATCTTAGCATATGTACTACAAGCACTACTAACAAAAGATTCATGTTTTGGAATTAAATCTAAATTAGTCATGCATTTCATAGACCTATAATTAATATGTCCTAATCTATCATGTCATAAATTAGAAAGAGAGACCGAGTAAGAAGGAGTGATTTTATTGATTGAATCAGTTACATTGAGTTTGAACATGCCTCTCATGTTATATCCTTTTCCAATAAGTTCGACATTTTTGGATAAGATAAACTTATCCGATTCAAATACAAGTTTGAAATCATGCTTGATTAGTAAATCATTCGATACAAGATTCTTGCGAATGTCGGGTACATGGAGCACATCAGTAAGCGTCACGACTTTTCTGGATGTGAAATTCAATTTCACATTTCCACGCCCTATGATCTTTGCCGTAGATGAGTTCCCCATAAAAAGATCTTGATCATCGTCAGTTTTATTATACTTCACAAACATGTCACGATTATTACAAGCATGTTTTGTTGCACCCGTGTCGATCCACCATTTGTTGATGTCACCAATCAGATTTACCTCCGAAAGAACGACTAAAAAAATTGCTTTTCTCTTCCACTGCATTTGCTTGATTCTTTAATTTCTTGAAAAAGCGATAATCCTGTTTGAAGTGTCCAAGTTTCCCACAATGGTAGCAGCCTTCGCTCTTCGATACCATGGTCTTGGCGAATATTTTTATTTTCCTTGGATTGAGAAAATCCTCTCTTCCTCTTCTTTGATGGTCTACTAACAATCTTAGACTCAACCAAGTGTGTCTTTGATGTCATATCAATGTGATCTTCAATTTTATCCCGAACACAGGATTCTTCCTCAATACGTAAATGAAGGAGAAGATTTTCCACAGAAATCTTCTCGTTATTACGTTTAAGGATTTTTCGATAATCTTTTTAAGATGTAGGCAACTTGGCGATTATCGCACCAACCAAAAAATCCTCATCAAAATGAGAACCATTAGCAATCATATAATTTATAACTACTTGAAAATCATGCACTTAGCTAAGAATAGGTTAAGCATCGATCATCTTAAAATTAAAAAATTGATTGATAATATAAGAATTATACCCTGCATCTTCTGTTTTATACTTCTTTTGGAGTGTGTCCCAGAGTTCCTTCGAAGTGTTAAAGGTGCGGTACACGTCGAACAACGAATCCGACAATGCATTCAGAATGTAGCCCGTATATGTGTAGTCGTTTTCTTCTCATTTATGCTTTTTTCAACCTTCATTGAGTGTTGATGATTCGGTAACAGTTAGGCACGAATTCGTGATAACGTACACAACTTTCAGTGCAGTAAACAGAAAGTATAATTTCTGTTGCCACCATTTGAAGTTAGATCCATCAAAACTGTCCAACATGTGAATGTTGTTGGGTAGCGCAGGATGGATTTTGTCGGTTAGTAAGGAAGAAGTCGAAGACTGGATATGGGCCATCTCGATTTAAAATTATTGTTAGAACAATTATATCGGGTTGCAAGAGAAGATAAAGATTGAAATGAAAAATATCTAGATCCGGTTCGAGGCACGTCGTAATTCGTTGTTTTTAAATAGAGATTTGCCCCTGCCACTATGATCAAGTGGCCATCAATAGGTTACTGGCAAATCGGTTCCAGGATACAATGAACTGGCAGCGTATTCTTGTGATCAAATTTGACGAATCTAATCACGCAACGAGAACACCAAATACCACTTAAAAAAAGAACTCGGAAGCAAAGTTTGAATTCGAAATAAAACAGAAATAGAAAATGCAGAAATTTAAACGCAAATGATTAAAACACGGTTAGTCTTTTGTCCAAACAATTATTTTCGCCATCCGCCACTTACGTGCTTGTGCCGTCCTCTGACGACAGGCTCGGCTCATTTCACGCAGCGCGTAATGTGTGTGTGTGACTGATGGGTTGTATGGCGGTGGAAGCTATAAAATTTGGTGCCCCCTGGGTGAAGGCTACAAGCCTTAAGCCAAGACTACATATTATAATTCAAACCCCCAAAAGAGTTTTACCCGGTATGGACTATTCACAATAGTCCAAAAGACAAAAACTTTTAAAATAATTAAAATATCTAACAAGGACGACAGTAGTAGAACATCTGTCTTCTGAATATCTCAAGGGCGTTGCATCATTTATTTACTTGTAAAACAAAATGTTGGGGGTGTTAATTGGTGTTGTTGTCCATGTGTTAAATATCAAAATTTTCAAAAGCATAGCCTTGACATCATTATGGAGCATTTAATTTGTGATGACATAGATAAGTCGTACACGACATGGACGTATCACGGGGAGTCATCTTTTACAAATCGTATCAATATTGGGGCTTCTAGTAGTTCAACTAATAACCAAAATAATGATATGTTTCCAAGAAAGAAAGAAATATTGAACAACACATTTGGATATGTTCATCTTGAAGATTTAGAAGCAGACTCAAATGAAGCTAATGATGAAGATGATGATCATGATCCACATGATTTACCTAAGGATATGGAGTACAGTAACTTGAAGAAACAAGCATTATAACCACTATATCTGTCATGTAAGGACGAGCATATGAAATTGTCAACTATAATTGAGTTGTTGAGTATGAACGTTAGACATTAGTGGTCTGATAAAAGCTTCATAGAGTTGTTAAAAATGATATCAGAAATTGTACCTGCCACAAATACTTTGCCTAGTAGCACCTATGATGCAAAGAAATTAGTTAAGTATTTACGCATGAAGCATGAGATTCTTCATGCTTGTTGTAATGATTGCATATTATCTTGGAGAGATCATACATAAAAAATTGAGTGTCCTACATGTGGTGAGAGAAGATGGAGACCCGTGGAAGCTTCAAAGCTGAGTTTTAAACAATTATTATGGAAGAAGTTAAGATACTTTTCATTGACCTAAAGACTTCAAAGATTGTATAGTGTGCCATGGATTGCAAAGACAATGACATGGCATGCAAATGCAATTGAAAATGAACTCTACATGGGCCATTTAGTGGATTCTTCGAGTTGAAAATCAATCAATAATCGTTAGAGTGACTTTACTCTCGAGTCATGTAATGTTTGTTTAGGACTTGCAACGGATGGATTTAATCCTTTCAGGAATAAGAATAATTCTTATAGTTGTTGGCCATTTATGAATGTTCCATTCAATCTTCCTCCATCTATGTGTATGCAAAAAGAGTTACAATATTAACTCTATTAATTTCAGGCACAAAAGGCCCAGGGCACACATAAGATGCACTAACGTTGCTATTCTGAGGCATCGTTGCTTTGAATAAAAAGCGATAACGCGACACTTTAGAAGCGCCATCGCTTCCATCTCTTCACATAAGAAGCGATTGTCGAGCTATGCTGAGCCCCAATTCTTCACAGAAGAAGTGTCTGCGTCGACGCCGCCTTATATATTTTGAATACTTAAAATTTTATGATCTATACCCTCTAAATAAGTGAATGAAGCAATATCGCGTTAGTGCTTACCTCTGGTATCACTGTTTTGTGCTTCTATAGACTCAGAGCTCTAGAGAGAGAGAGAGAGAGAGAGTTGTCTCAGAGATCGAGCGAGATCACTTCAATAGAGAGTATAGCAATGAAGAGAGAGAGAGAGAGAGTTGTCTCAAAGATGGAGTGAGAGAGATGAAGTGAGAGGACAACTTTTTGAATTCATTTACCATCCTATATGACTTGACATTCCTTTTGCCTAGAAGGCACTATCTACCCCTGTCAAGTGTAGCCGCTTACGCTACCTACCTCTCTACCTACTGTCAGCAAGATCTTTGTTGTGGCTAACCCGGGTTAGTGCAAAAGCACTTTCTACGTGTGCGCTTCTCATTGGCCTATCTTAGAGAAATCTCTATGATCGGGCGCATTTTCCCCTATGCCTATATATATATAACTTACCTAATGGAATTTGTGCTATATGGTGCTAGGCATGGTATGGGGTAGGGTGAGGAAGGGCGCTGGTTAGCACTTAGAACATGGTCAAGAAACAAATAAATAATAACTAAAATACATAGATCATCTTTAACAAAAAAAAAAAAAAAAAAAACTGAAAACTCATCTCCACCGTGTGTTTTTAATCGTAGAATATAGATCACTAAAACTAGTCAAACTTTGACTTATAATTTTAAAAAGTTTTTTTTATTTTTTTCTAAAATGGATCTAAACCATCCCAGTGCTCCACATGACACCAAAATAGAGCTTTGGGCGTCAGCGCCCTCCCATGGATGATGAAACTAGCTCCCATAAATAAATAAATTTTTATATTTAAACGGGCTTGGGCTTGGGCTTGGGCTTGGGTTTGGGATTCCCCCTAACATCACCTTCGTGGTAGTGACAGTGAGCCTGTTCATCCCAAAACTTAGGTTGGTTCCCAAACAGTGGGTTTAAAAAATTATACACAAATTTCTCGGGCTCTAACATTTGTTCACTCTCAACCATGAAGGAGCATGATACCTTAACAAAATAGTAAGCCTTTAAAAACTTTTAGGCGTGGTATGAATCAGTGTTTTGAAAATTGGATTGGACCGATCGATACGACCCGATTGTTCGATGGAAACTAGTGGGTCAGACGGTTTGGTTTACATAAGAACATAAGAACCGAACAATTTACAATTTTTCTTGTTGAACCGGTGAATCGACTAGTTTTTTAATTAAAACACCCAGTTCGTCCAGTCCAACATGAACACGCCACGTTCGTCATTTTAATTTGGGAAATTTATCGAATCGACCCTGTCAGAAACACCTTTTCCGTCAGAGACCCTATATTTTCACCTTTACCCAAACCAACCAGCTCCAAGCCTAGCCGACCCTAAGGAGAGTAAAAAGTCTAAATTACCATTCTATGGCTTTCTTTAACCCACAAAAGCATCCTCTTCTTCCCCATTTTACTCTGCTATAGTTAGTAAAAAGTTAGAGGTGGTGAACGTGATGACGTTTTCTCCCTCAGTCCGATGAAGGTGATGACGTCTTCTCCCTCAGTCCGATCTGCTCGAATCTGCTATTTGGAAGAAGAAAACAAAAGCTTGGGAGAAGAAGACCCTGCAGTTTGTCATTGCGACGCGAGGTATGTTCAGATTATCCAGTGTAAACCCCATTTTCAGTTTGTTAGGGTATCTTAATGGTGCAGTATAAGAATATATTATTTTATTGGTCATTTTTTTTAAACAGTCGATAATGATTTTATAAACAGTCGATATCAACTCATTAAGCAATCGATAATGATTGTCTACACAGTCGATATCGATTGTTTATATAATCGATATTGACTGTTTATACAATCGATATCAACTGTATAAACAGTCGATATCGACAGTGTAGACAATCATTATCGATTGCTTAATGAGTCAATATCAACTGTATAAACAGTCAATATTTATTAACAGTCGTTTTCTCCCTTTTGTGTCATCAGTCTTATGACCCCTTCCTAAATAGGCGATGTTGAGGTGTACATTCCTCTTCTCTGTCATTATGATGGCGTTCTTGTAAGCGATGATGGCTTATATAAAGGTGGCCGACGGAGGGTTGTTACTATTTTGACGGATATTTCTTATGAATAATTCATAAGGTGAATATATGTTGTCAGTTTTGCGACGGCAGATGAAATAGTTTCTATAAACTTTCATATGAAGATAGTGAATACCCCTGTGTTTGCTGACATTTTGGACTCTAATGATTTGGCCACCTTATTTTCATTTTATAAAGTCGGGGTGGACGTCATAAATGTATTCATCATTAAAGAACCGTTATCCTTCTGAGTCAAAGCTGAACAAGTACCTCTTGGTAGGACTAATTTGTGAGTAATCATTCCTTTTAGCCATGTAAGTTTGAGGATGATGGACCTATATATGAATGATACCATTTGGTTAGGCGATGACGACAATACTACGATGAACATATCGGTCAGGAAAGCAATTATTGATTTTGTAGCGTCCCAAAAATTTCGTACTTAAATAGTGCACCTTGAGAGGCGGACCGACTAGTCATATGTTTGACCGGGTCAACATCAACTTGGTGGACTTAGGATGGTTAGTTAGGTTGCATGGAGCATGTGAGAGGAGGTGTATTGCATATAGATGTAAATATACACACACACGTTAGTTAGTTACATATGCTTAACACCCTAGTTAAGTGGTAGGTTATAAGAAAAGGGAAAGGGAGTTTATTTCCCTTGAATGAGTTGTTGAGAAGAGTTAAGAGAGAAGTGTTGTGAAATCTAGGATGGGCATGTTAAATGTTAGGGATTGATTTATGATCGAAAATCTAGCAACTCGAGCTCGGTATCGAAGGACGATTCGAGATTTGGGGGTTTGAGAAACCCTAGAGTAGCTAAAGCTTTGGATCAAGGGATCCAACTAGTAGAAATGGTAAGCCCTACTATTTTAAACTAATTTTAGTTGCTAAGTGATAAAATCGAAGAGATTAGCAGTGGAAAATAGATGGTGAATGGTATGAATGATGAGGAGATGGATTCAAGATGATAAAACACGATCGGATCTAAAAATAGGCAAAATTGATCGAACGAAATTGAAATTCGTTCAATCGATTTTAACCAATGAAAAGAGATGTGAAATAAGGGATATGAAGAAATTGTTCGATCGATTTCTTAAACCGTTCGATCGATTTGTGTAACTGTGCGAACAAAATTAATTCGTTCGATCAGTTTGCAGGGGAACAAAAATAATGTTAAATTGATTTATGAGGAAATCGATCGAACGAAATAAAATTGTTCGATCAATTTTTGGATTTTGTTCGATCGATTTTCCAAATCGTTCCATCGATTTGGACAAATTCAAGCTTTTGTTAGGTTTTTCATTCGATTTGTTCATTTGTTGGGGTTAGGCTCCTAACCCCAATATTTTTACACAAAAAGTGATATATTAATTGTGTTTGGCCAGGCCTGGTTTAAGCCGAACCTAGAAATGGTTAAGCACTATCTAGGATTGGAGAATCCTTGGAATTGCATTGCGTGTGAGGTAGGGGAATGTCTGAACTTGTACCCTTAATTACAAGAACATGTACGTAGTGATAGTGTATAAATATATGTTTCTTAAAAGCTGAGTCGAGATTAAATCATGTTTTTCTTTAAAAGCTAAGTAGCATGTTTTTCTTTAAAGCTAAGTTGAAAATATAAAATGTTAAGAGTAGTGTTTGGAAGAAATGGTGTATGAGTATACACAGATAAATGAGGAAAATTAACAAGTAAAAGAGTTAAACCATCCCAGGGATGCATATGTGTTATGGGCATCTAAAGGATGCATCAGAAGTGTGACATCCTAGGGATGTATGGTGGATGTAAAGATCCACGAAATGGAAGGTCCATGAATGGGATAGAACAGGCTGAGAAATTACTATGTATGTAGCACAATTTATACGGTGAATAACTATATGTAGTGCACAATTGATTTAAGGTTTGCAGAATACCGCACCGACACGACGGTATACCCGTGACTGACTCGGCAAGATATCCGTGACCGGTATGGCGGCCAATCCGTACACCAGTAGACATCCCAGGAATGTATAGTAGCTATGTGCCCGTCGCCTATGAGAAAGGGACGTGGGTCGGTTTACATGAAAAATAGTTTGATTAGACGACGATGGAGGGTATTCCATCGGGGCTCGATGCTATATTGCTTAGGAATTATTTAAGTTAATCGTTTTAAGTCATGAGACCAGCTTTGTTGCAATCATCAGAACTAGTGAACATCAGATATCATAGGTAGAGTAACAAATGCAGTCGATTTATTTTTCTTGCATCTCAAACTGTTTTAAATAAATTTACATTGATGAATTCATTCTTTATTCCTGTCATGATATATATGTGAGTAAGAAAGATGCACTTGTTCAGACATTGTCCCTATTGAGCTAGGATGTAGCTCACCCTTTGACTATATGCCATAAGTGCAGAGTTAAGAGTGGCTTATGGAGAGGTTAATCCCGATGACTCGGAGTATATTCCAGGAGAGGAGTCTGAGCCCCCTCCTAAGAGGTTCTTTTAGAAGACCCTCTGCGTACTTTGATATTTTGAGAGAGACATTTACAGCTTGGTACGTCCAACCATGTTTTGTAAGGATAAGGTTATATATAATATTCTTTTGTCGAACCATCATGGGTGACCATAGTTACGGCACTGATGGTTCGGGTTGGTTCTTTTGCCCATGCAGAAGTATGAGATTAGAATGATCTTTTGAGTACTTATTTTTTGTATTAAATAGTAAAACTGCAGATTTGTTCTGCTTTAGTTTTATCTATGTTTTTACTATAGTTGTGGGATTGTACCAAGTGTTCTGCCTATGTATCTGGGGCACGACCTCGAGGGTCGTATTGATGGCACGGGTTTTAGGGTACCAAATTCGGGTTGTCACAGTTGGTATAAGAGCAATTTCTTTAAAATTTCTGACAAGTCATAGATTTTGTCAGAGTGGACGGATCTACTGCTAATGAAACTTTAGTTTCATGTGCAGAGCGTGATGTCTTCTGGGACAAGGGGTTGACCTAGAGGTAGCCAGAATAGGAATCAGAGAGGTGAAGAGGAGCTTCGAGCAGGGTCTAGTAGAGACCAAAGAAATCCTCAGGAAGGGGACGATCGAAGGGATGATACGACTGATCGTATCGCGTTAGCCATGGAGGTTATGGCCGCTGCGATGGCCCAACAGACGCAACAGACTGCGTTACCGGCCGAGCAGATGACACTATTGGCGGCTAATAATGTCGCTAGTCATCAGCCACCACCTCCACCTCCTCCGACATTGTTGCCCTCTTTATTCGTAGATTTTAGGAGATTGAGACCTCCTAGCTTCTACGGGTAGACGAACCCATTGGAAGCCGAAAATTGATTGAACTAAATGGAAAAGCTTCTATATAGGTTGCAGAGTACAAAGAATGAGAAGATAGGTTGGGCCTCCTTTCAGCTTGAGGGAGATGTCGTATTAAGAAAAGGAGAGATTCAGAGCCCCCATTGCCTATGGACTTGGGCAGAGTTCGTCAGAGAGTTTAATCGGGAATACTTTCCCAAACAGGTGAGAGTTCAAATGAGAAGAGAATTTGCAAATCTTCAGCAAGGGAGCCTAACTGTGCGAGAATATGGCATGGAGTTTACACGTTTGTCACGATTCACACCTGAGTTAGTATCCACAGAAATCATGAAGGCCGCCATGTTTGAGGAAGGTTTGAGACCCAATGTCCATGAGCGAGTATCGATCTTTGAGCTTGAAAGCTACGCAGATGTGATGGGAAAAGCGATAGTGGCTGAGAGGGATATTAGTAATATGTACAAGCGGAGGGAGCAACAAGATAAAGGTAGAACCTTTCAAGGGATAGTGGGTGAGTATGACTCGGGGAATAAAAAGCTGAGGTTTGTGGCACCAGCTCTAATCCCCAGGCAGATTTCTTACCCAAGTTATTCTAAGCCACCTCTATCTACATTGGCGAGACCGATCCGATATGAGAGCCCTACTGCCACCACAGGAGTGTCCGCTACTTAAGGCTTCTCATGAGCAGTCTTTTCTACACCAAATAAGACTTGTGCCAAGTGTGGCAAGTCTCACAAAATAGTTGACTGTAGATGAGGAAGGAGGGGATGCTACAAATGTAGAAAGATCGGCCATATGATCCGGGAGTGTCCGAAGCTGAATAAGGGAAGAACGGCTTCTGTTTCTGCACCAAGACCAATCTAAGCGAAGAAGTCGGTCGACAAGGAAGGGCCTATGCAGTTACGGCTCAGGACGCTCAGAATTCAAATGATATCATACAAGGTGAGCTTTATTTGGATTCATTTATACATTGTGTTAAGTGTATTGAATTTTTTTTTTAGATAGAGAAGTTACATCTATATAGGTATATATAAGTAAAAAAATTATTGATCTAATTGATGTCTTACTTTAACATGTGGCACGGGTAGAATATTGAGATGGGTATGCTTATGCTTTTTAAGTACCTTACAAGTGTATGGGAGGGGGAGTGATGTAGTGTACGTGGCTAGAGTGTTGATAGACCTAGGGTCTACTCATTCATTTGTCACTCCTCGATTTGCAAGGAAGATAAAAGTTAAGCCAGAGACTTTGGATTTTGTCTTGGCAGTGTCAATTCATGCTGGAAAATCGTTGGATACGGATTTAGTCTGCAGGTCTATGATGATATCCATTAGAGATAGGGATGTCTTTGAGTTGCCAGCAAATTTGATTTTATTGGACATGCAGGGATTCGACGTGATCCTTGGCATGGACTAGTTGTCATAGCTTTGTGCAACGGTTGATTGTAAGAACAAAGTTATTGTATTTAGGTCGAATACGAGGAGATCATTCCGATTCATAGGGGTGAGAACAAAGTTTCTGCCACTCGTGTCCGCAATCAAAGCCGAATGTTTGATTAGAAATGGATGCAGTGGTTATTTAGCCTTTTTGAAAGATGACAAGGAAGGGAAGGACGTTATTTCTGAGATCGCAGTGGTATGCGAGTTCGACGATGTCTTTCCAAAAGGGTTACCAAGACTACCTCCGGATAGAGAGGTGGAGTTCGCCATCGACTTGGCACCTGGAACGGAGCCGGTTTCGAAGGCACCATACAGGATGGCTCCGACCGAGTTGAAGGAATTGAAAGAGCAATTGCAAGAGCTCTTAGACAAGGGATTTGTAAGACTGAGTGTGTCTCCTTGGGGAGCACCGGTCTTGTTTATAAAAAAAGGACGGGTCAATGAGGTTGTGCATTGACTATCATCAGTTGAACAAACTCACTATAAAGAACAGGTATCTATTGCCAAGGATAGATGACTTGTTTGACCAGCTACAAGGGGCAAGATATTTTTCTAAGATCGATCTACGATCTGGATATCATCAACTTAGGGTCAAGGCAGAGGACGTCCAAAAGACTGCTTTTAGGACGAGATACGAGCGCTACGAATTCTTAGTGGTGCAATTTGGTTTGACGAATGCATCGACGTCATT
Organism: Chloranthus sessilifolius; assembly: GCA_021018995.1. Lineage (NCBI taxonomy): Eukaryota > Viridiplantae > Streptophyta > Magnoliopsida > Chloranthales > Chloranthaceae > Chloranthus > Chloranthus sessilifolius. The sequence continues at coordinate 98,695,497 of CM037593.1, forward strand.
TATGGATTTGATGAATCGGGTATTTAAATCACACCTGCACTCATGCGTCGTGGTATTTATCGACGATATTCTGATCTACTCTAAGTCGAAGAGGGAACATGAAGAAAACTTAAGAACCGCTCTACAAACCTTACGTGAACACTAATTATACGCCAAACTCATTAAGTGCAAGTTTTGGTTGGATAAAGTTAGCTTTTGGGACATGTTGTCTCAAAGGAAGGTGTCACGGTGGATCTAGCTAAGATCGAGGCCATAGTGCAATGGGAACAACCAAAGACGGTCACAAATATATGAAGTTTCCTTGGTTTAGCTGGGTATTATAGGCATTTTATGGAGGAATTTTCAAAGATATCGGGTCCACTGACAAGGCTCACACGGAAGGATGTGAGGTTTGAGTGGACTGATGCATGCAAATCAAGCTTCCAAGAACTTAAGAAGTGGCTTACTTTAGCTCCAGTACTTTCCATTCCTTCAAGCAATTTAGGTTTTGCAGTTTATAGCGATTCTTCTCATAACGGTTTAGGTTGTGTACTCAACCAGCACAAGAAAATAATCGCTTATGAGTCGAGGTAGCTAAAAGACCACGAGAGAAATTACCCGACATATGACCTCGAGCTGGCAGCGGTCATTTTCGCATCGAAGATCTAGAGACACTATTTATATGGGGAGACCTTTGAGACTTCACTGACCATAAGAGTCTCCGATACTTATTCACACAGAAGAAACTGAATATGAGGCAGCAAAGGTGGATGGAGTTTCTCAAAGATTATGATTGCTCCATTCAATATCATCCAGGCAAGGCTAATGTAGTAGCAAATACTTTGAGTCGTAAAGGTTCGGCTCAGTTAGCTAGCCTTGTGACGGGAATGTACAGGTGGAGATTGTTTAAAGATCTGTCATTGTTTGATACGAGAATTGAGGTACAAGCTTCAGAGGCTCTATTAGCTAACATTACTATGAGACTGACAATTTTTGAACACATGCACGAGCTACAAATGAAAGACTCCGAGTTGGTTAAGATTCGACAAGAGGTGATTGAAGGCACCAGACCAGATTTTTCTATAAGGGAGGATGGTTCCTTGTTGTTCAGGGGACGCCTTTGTATTCCAGACGATGTCGGTCTATGGCAAACTATTTTAGATGAAGCCCACAAGTCTAAATACGCGATCGATCCTGGCAGCACCAAAATATATCGAGATATGCGAAAGAGCTATTGGTGGCGAGGTCTGAAACGAGATGTAGCCGAGTACGTGTCAAGATGTTTAATATGTCAGCAGGTGAAGATCGATCATAGACACCCTGCTGGGTTATTACAACCTCTACCCATACCAGAATGGAAATGGGAGACAATCTCTATGGATTTCATTGTTGGAATCCCGCGGACAGCAAAAAGGTATAACATTATATGGGTTGTCATAGATAGATTGACGAAGTCAGCTCACTTTTTACCCTACAACATGATGTATACGGCGGGAAGAATCACGAAACTCTATATGAAGGAGATAGTATAGTTGCACGACATTCCAAGTAATATTATATCCGATCATGACCCATTGTATACTTTCAAGTTTTGGCAGAAGTTTCAGGAAGGTATGGGCACTCGATTGGATTTTAGTTTGGCGTTCCATCCGCAGACCGATGGGCAAACAGAGCGAGTAAATCAAGTGATAGAGGATATGTTTAGAGCGTGTATGCTAGAGTTGAAAGGGTCATGGGATCAGCATCTACCGTTGATCGAATTTGCATACAATAATAGTTTTCAAGCGAGCATCAGAATGGCGCCATATGAAGTTCTCTATGGAAGGCGATGCAGATCGCCTATCAACTGGGAAGAAGCCGGGGAGAAATTTATATTGGGTTCGAAAATTCTCGAAGATAACACCATGGTCGTACGTATGATAAGAGAGGCTTAAATCGGCTCAGAGCAGGCAGAAGAGTTATGCCGATGTCAAAAGAACGAGCCTAGACTTTACCGTTGGCGATCATGTTTTTGTGAAAATATCGCCCATGAGGGGTGTGATGAGGTTCGGAAAGAAGGGAAAGTTGAGTCCCCGTTACATAGGACCCTTTGAAGTTTTGGGTTGAGTCGGTGAAGTAGCCTATCGCATCGGATTGCCTCCGTTGCTTGATAGAGTGCACAATGTCTTTCATGTCTCTATGCTCCAGAAATACGTAAAGGATCCTACACACGTCTTAGGAGATCAGCCAATCGAGATGCATAAGATTGAGGAAGCGACTCAAATTTTGGATCGAAAAGAACAGACTCTACACACTAAGATCATTCCTTCAGTGCTTATCAAGTGGGGAAATCAGCCAGTCAAAGAAGTAACTTGGGAGCGCAAGGCCGAAATCAGAGAATTGTATCCCCACTTGTTTGAACAACAGTAGATGAGCACAAGTCCGAACTTTGTTATGTAATTATAAGATAAAATTTACAATGTGTGAGTGAATATGTATAAGACTGTATTGAGATTTGTTTTGTAATTATAAGCATATTGAAAGTTAATTGTTTTATACTTGTGTGTTGGACTTGGCATAATTATCGGGAATGAGCTGCCACCAAATTGGTGGAGCTACTACCTAAGTGGTGGATTGGTTAAACATATGGGTGATCTATGAATATCATGATCAATCACACTGTGATGAATTATTTTTGGTAGGACTAGAAGCTAGTTCATTGAAAAATTTAATGGACATGTAGAAACAACCTCAAGTCAATTTTTGAGAATCTCGTTCGATCGAAAATAGATTTCGTTCGATCGAATTTCTGAAGGATTAATGAGGCAGTGTTGCCAGAGAATCGTTCGATCAATTTTCAAATCGTTTAAACGAAATGCGAAGGCCAGTGGAGTTTCAACTGTTGCCAGAAATCGTTCGATCGATTTTCCAAATCATTCGAACGAAATCGATTGGCCAATGGAGTGAAAAATGACCCAAAAATGAGGTTTATCAAATCGTTTGATTGAAATTAAAAATCAATCGAACGAAATTTTATGGCCTACTTTAACTAATGGAATTCGTTCGATCGAAATTAACATCCGTTTGAACGAATTTTGGGGCTGGCATTAATGGGTGAAAATCGATCGAACGAATTGGAAAATCGTTTGATCGATTTTGAACATTATATATATTGCGATTTTTGCCATTCATTCGAAATCCAACAGCCCTCTTTCATTTTCTTTCTCCGTGGGAGAGTTCTAGGGTTTGTAAAGGTCGCCGATTTTCGTTGATTCCGACCATTGTAGAAAATTAACCTAGATTACAAATATTCCATCTCAAGCTAAGAGCAGCACGCAACAACTATTCGAAACATCGAGAGGTAACCATTAACCTCTATTAGATCTTTGAAATCTACGTTATTCTAGATATCCTAGGATTTCAGATATTTGGGTTAAAGCTCTTGCCCATAAACCCTAATTTTGTGATTGTTGTAAAATGAGACCGAAAACTCGCCAAGCCACGGCAAGTGCGGCACCAAAGAAACCCACTCCGGGTTCCTCTTCGCAACAACCACCGAAGAAACCACCTACGGGTTCTTTGTCTGCACTGCCTACACAGGCACCACCTCCACCACTCCCACGTGAGCGACCAAATGAATGGTGGTCAGATAAGGACTTTGAGCCCGAGTGGATCATCGATCCTAAAATTTTTGCCAAGTGAGATGAGACACATTGGGATTTCAACTACATTTCCACAGCGGGCTTGACCGGAATACTTCACCCGTGTAAGGATAGTTATTACCCTAGAATAGTGAGACTATTCTATCAAAATATGGAAGTGATTAAGGACCCGACCATCCTAAAGACCAAAATCAATAATAGGCCTTATACGTTGACATTTGATGACGTGGCCGATACTTTGGAGTGTTTTCACACTTTTAATCACGAAGATATTGCCCTACCAGAACCTTTCTCGGCCACTCTAGATTACAAATATGTCGCGGTTGAGATGACCCATGGCCGGACAGGTTCGGGTCACTCGATTAAACGTGTCGACTTACAGCGCGAGCTTTGGATGCTCGATTCAATAATTCACTGCAATTTATACCCTTTGCGCCATCAACTGAAAGGGTGGGTGAAGTCCAAATGGCTCTCTTTGCAGCCTTCAGTGGCCGATGGTTTAATGCGCCCAAAATGGTCATTGAAGGGATGAAGTATGCTCGTAAAAAGATGCTAGAAGGCGCTAAGAAATCCATAGACAACATGCCTTATGCCTGACTAATTTCACTGATGGTCGAGGATTATGAGGGAGGTGACATGTACACCCTCTCCAAGAGTGAACCAAAACTAACGGGTAATGTCCAACCGTTTACTATGGTTGATTGGAATCGGACCTATGTGAAGTTGGTTAAGAAGCCATTAGTCGAAGAACCACCACAGCCAGAACCACAAGCTCCAGACCAGCCAGCACACGACACTCCTATTCATGATGAACCTGCTGCTACCTTTCCACTACAGCAGCTTATTAGACGCCGTGCGTAGACGCACGTACCACCACCACCACCTGAGGGCGCTCCTACGTCGACTGTCGCTGATCTTTATGCCTTGTTGGACGCCAACACTCGACAAATGGCAGAGAATAACCGCCTTCTCAACCGACGATTGGATTACTACGATGCATTGCACGCAGAGGATATGCTCTTTATGTACCCCGCCGACTATCTCTAGCGTATGGCGGCAGCACAGCCTTGGGTCCCGGATGCGTCGACTTCGGGTGCGGGAGAGCATGGTGATGGCGGCGATCCGCCGGGTGATGAGGTGTCTTGAGGGCTGTTTGTTTGGAGTGCTATTGTGAGGTGTAATTTTTAGGATACTTAATACTACTTTTGGAAAAAATTATAAATTTTAAAACAGGTACCCGGGGACATGGGTCCTTTTGAAAAATCGTGGCATGGTTGCCACCAAAAACTCGGTGCATAACTTTTTGGTGATGTTTTATATATATATATATATATATATATATATATATATATATATATATATATATATGTTCTTGTTTTACTGTGGGCACTGTTTGGTAGTTTAAATCAATAGGTGTGCTCTATGGTTTGGATATGACTAGGTTTCATACGACATGTACTCATTGGTATTTTTATTGCAGGATGTGTGATTACACAGCCCATTGATGTGGCTCTTTTTGAATGGACTGTTTGTGTGCCTGTTATAGCACATGAGTATCAATTTCTGTGTTATGTTTTTGTTTTATAGTATCAGCGTTTTTACTACACATGTCGTATTTTTCTTATACATGTCATGCAGTATGTGTGCTAGTATTTTTCTTTTGGATGCCCTCTGCCATGTGTGTGGGCTCCCATGCCGGGGTGTAGGGGGGGCCACGAGTATAATTTTTGCGGACGAAAATTTCCGAGGGGAGAATATAACGTCCCGAAAATTTCGTACTTAAATATTGCACCTCGAGAGGCGGACCGACTAGTCATATGTTTGACCGGGTCAACATCGACTTGGTGGACTTAGGATGGTTAGTTAGGTTGCATGGACCATGTGAGAGGAGGTGTATTGCATATAGATGTAAATATACACACACACATTAGTTAGTTACATATGCTTAACACCTTAGTTAAGTGGTAGGTTATAAGAGAAGGAAAAGGGAGTTTATTTCCCTTGAATGAGTTGTTGAGAAGAGTTAAGAGAGAGAAGTGTTGTGAAATCTAGGATGGGCATATTAAATGTGAGGGATTGATTTATGATCAGAAATCTAACAGCTCGAGCTCGGTATCGAAGGACGATTCGAGATTTGGGGGTTTAAGAAACCCAAGAGTAGCTAAAGCTTTAGATCAAGGGATCCAACCGGTAGAAATGGTAAGCCCTACTATTTTAAACTAATTTTAGTTGCTAAGTGATAAAATCTAAGAGATTAGCAGTGGGAAATAGATGGTGAATGGAATGAATAATGAGGAGATGGGTTCAAGATGATAGAACACGATCGGATTTGGAAATGGGCAAAATCAATCGAACGAAATTAGAATTCGTTCAATCAATTTTGACCAATGAAGAGAGATGTGAAATAAGGGATATGAAGAAATCGTTCGATTGATTTCTTAAATCGTTCGATCAATTTGTTTAACCGTGCGAACAAAATTAATTCGTTCGATCGGTTTGCAAGGGAACAAAAATAATGTTAAATTGATTTATGAGGAAATCGATCGAACGAAATAAAATCGTTCGATCGATTTTTGGATTTCGTTCGATCGATTTGGACAAATTCAAGCTTTTGTTGGGTTTTCATTCGAGCTGCTCATTTGTTGGGGTTAGGCTCCTAACCCCAATGTTTTTACACAAAAAGTAATATGTTAATTGTGTTTGGCCAGGCCTAGTTTAAGCCGAACCTAGAGATGGTTGAGCACTAGCTAGGATTGGAGAATCCTTGGAATCGCGTTACGTGTGAGGTAGGGGAGTGTCTGAACTTGTTCCCTTAATTACGAGAACATGTACGTAGTCATAGTGTATAAATGTATGTTTCTTAAAAGCTGAGTCGAGATTAAAGCATGTTTTTCCTTAAAAGCTAAGTAGCATATTTTTCTTTAAAGCTAAGTTGAAAATATAAAATGTTAAGAGTAGTGTTTGGAAGAAATGGTGTATGAGCATACACAGATAAATGAGGAAAATTAACAAGTAAAATAGTTAAATCATCACAGGGATGCATATGTATTATGGGCATCTAAAGGATGCATCAGAAGGTGTGACATCCCAGGGATGTATGGTGGATGTAAAGATCCATGAAATGGAAAGTCCATGAATGGGATAGAACAGGCTGAGAAATTACTATGTATGTAGCACAATTTACATAGTGAATAACTACATGTAGTGCACAATTGATTTAAGATTTGTAGAATACCCAACCAATACTGCGGTATACCCGTGACTGACTCAGCAAGATATCCGTAACCGGTATGGCGGCCAATCCGTACACCAATAGACATCCCAGCGATGTATGGTAGCTATGTGCCCTTCGCTTATGAGAAAGAAACATGGGTCGGTTTACATGAAAAATAGTCTGATTAGACGATGATGGAGGGTATTCTATCGGGGCTCGATGCTATAGTGCTTGGGAATTATTTAAGTTAATCGTTTTAAGTCATGAGACCAGCCTTGTTGCAATCATCAGAACTAGTGAACATCAGATATCATGGGTAGAGTAACAAATGCGGTCGATTTATTTTTCTTGCATCTCAAACTGTTTTAAATAAATTTACTTTGATTAATTCATTCCTTATTCTTGTCATGATATATATGTGAGTAAGAAAGATGCACTTGTTCGGACATTGTCTCTATTGAGCTAGGATGTAGCCCACCCTTTGACTATACATCATAGGTACAGAGTTAGGAGTAACTTCTAGAGAGGTTGATCCCGAGGACTCAAAGACTATTCCAGGAGAGGAGTCTGAGCCCCCTCCTAAGAGGTTCTTTTAGAAGACCTTCTGCGTACTTTGATATTTTGAGAGAGACATTTATAGCTTGGTACGTCCAACCATGTTTTGTAAGGATAAGGTTATATGTAATATTCTTTTGTCGAACCATCTAGGGTGATCATAGTTACGGTACTGATGATTTGGGTTGGTTCTTTTGCCCATGCAGAAGCAAACGATTAGAACGATCTTTTGAGTACTTATTTTTGGTGTTAAATAGTAGAACTGGAGATTTGTTCTGCTTTAGTTTTGTCTATATTTTTACTATAGTTGTGCGATTGTACCAAGTGCTCCGCTTATGTATCTGGGGCACGACCTCGAGGGTCATATTGATTGTACGGATTTCGGAGTGCCAAAATTTGGGCTATCACAGATTTAAACAATGCTCTAGTTGAATCAGATGATGACCCACTAAAATATATACATGGATCACAATAATGTAGTCAAGGGTTAGACTACACGTTAGAAAGGGTGGGAGATACCGACGATTTCAGTCATATCTTCCTCTGTGGATGAATAACTTGGTTGACTCACGAATTATGTTCTATCATTTTATCGATGGGGATTATCGGAGGAGCTTAACCTCATGTCCATACACATGAGCACCCCTTCGGTGAAGGGCCTAGTCAACCAAGCCAGAATCCCTTCGATGAAGGGCCTAATCAATCACATCAGAACCCCTTCGGTAAAGGATCTAGTCAACTACCTGAGAATACCGCTAGTAAATGGCGTAGTCATAATCAATCCACTAATGAAGATAACTTAGAAGAAGATTATAATGGTGAATTGGATGGGTTAATAAAAAACATTCCAAAAAATTTTGTGAGAGACATTGATAATCCCCTAGTAGACAGAGATTACGAAGTGTCAGAGAGATCGAGCAACTCTTCCGATCAAGAGGTGGAAACCGAATACCGTAATTAGATATTTAAAGTTGGAGAGATCTTTAGAGACAAATAAATATTTCAAAGAGTATTAAAAGAACACACGGTAGAGAAAAACTTTCATATCTGGCCCTTGAAAATCACTAGTTATCGAGTGACAGCCGGATTCTACGAACCTGATTATTTGTGGCGAATACATGTGTCTAAATTGATTGGGTTCGACTCGTTTCAAATCAAGACGTTCAATAATACTCACACATGAGGAGCTACTAAGATCGGACCGTACGGTCACCGTAATGCAATAATATCCTTTGTAGCAAACTATATACGGGAGAAACTTATGGAAGGATTTTACTGCACACCTGCGTTAATAATATTTGATATTGCAAAAACTTATAACGTACAAATCATATATTCTAAGGCTTTGAGGGGGAAAGAACTCACCCAGAATAATATTAGAGGCAGTTGGGAAGGACAGTTTGTGAATCTACCGGCCTACATGAAGGAGATAGAGATGATAGATCCTAACGTACGAACGTCCTTTCAACTTCTGCCTGACGGTAAGTTCCAAAGATTTTTTCAGTGTTTTAGCCCAAACATCGTAATACACTTCGTCGCATATTGCTTGTAGATGACACACACTTATGGGGACATTTCGAAGGGATCCTACTTATCACATTGACGCAAGACGGTAATGGTCATATATTACCATTAGCGTTTGCCGTTGTCGAGTTAGAGAAGAGGATACGAGATATCGAAGGCCGTGCGAGCTTTGATATCACCACCGAAATAGCACCATCTTTAACATCGAAACAAACTTGATTAGAAAGCTATAATTGTATTCACTTATACAAACTATATTACAACACATACCTTAGGTGTAATCTCTAAAATCGTTTAAAGAAGTTCTTTCAGAATCTCTTGGTCTTTTCTGATCAACTTATTGCAGTGATTAATCGTCTGTAACTCCACATCCCTTGAAGTGAAAGTGTCATCCAAGGAGTTGCTCATCCAAGGAGGAGCACATTCACTTGCTCCAAATGATTAACTCTCTGCTCCAAATGGCTCACTCTCTGAGTGAGTTTCAAGTTGTCAAGCGTCATATCGTCAATCCTCCTCAACAACACTTTATTAGAAGATGTTGGTGCATTGCCGCTCACCTTCTTCGTGGCCTCCCTTATTCTCGGCCTCTCTAATTAGATGGGGCCCTCTTTTGAGGACGAGTCTTCATCCGACGTCGATTGACCCTCAAATTCTTCCTCATCAATATCTTCGACTGGAAGGTAATTTTTTTCTTTTTCGGCTGTAAATTCACTTCTATAGCTTTTTTGACATGTTCATCAACCTCTTTCCTCTTCCCCCCAACAACCTTTCCACATCACGGATTTTTCCTTACAACGGGTATCTCCAACTCGAAAGAAATCGATTCGAGGGGAGGGCAAACCTTTTACAAAAGAAGAAAATGGGAAACACTCAAAATATCAAAATACTAAAATGAATATAGAATATTAGCGCAAGATTTCAATTCTTTAAACAGTTTGTATCGACTTTATAGACAGTCGATATCAACTGCTCAAATAGTCGATATCGACTGCTCAAACAATCGATATCGACTGCTAACATAGTCGATATCGACTTCTTACACAGTCGGTATCGACTGCTAACATAGTCACTGTCAACGGCTAAAACAATCGATATCGCTTATTTAAGTAGTCGGTACTGACTAGTTTAGCAGTCGATATCGACTGTGTAAGAAGTCGATACTCACATTGATACTCTTTATAGTCCCTACCTTTAGAAATTTGAAGTATTTAAATAAACATCATACCTTACTGTTCAACATCTTTCCAAGATTGAAATCTTTCATCCTCGTTGGCGCATTCTCCTCCCATTTCAACAATCGTGGGAAAGGGTTATTTAGGGGGGTTTTTTCAGGTGAGATTTATGACATTATCTCATAGGTCCACCATTGAAGTACACAAATGCAATCATAAATATTATATGGCTTAAGGGTTTTATCCTTGTCGGTAATCTTTATATTCGTCACGCCCTTCTCTATATATTTCAGCAAGTTGTGGAACACGTGGAGACCCCAAAGAGTTTGTTTGAATTTCTCGACGTTATCGACGAGGTCAACGTGCTCTTTCGAAAGTTAATGGTGGGACTTAGAAAAAAGAAATCTACACAACACAAATAGAAGAGATAACTTTACAAAGTCGTCGTTACTTTGCGTTAGCCTCACTCTAAAGTCTATATGAGACCAAAGAATTTTTTCGATAGGCAGCCCACGGAAATATTTATAGCAAATCATTTTCTTTTTCGGTGGTTTAACGGAAGGAGTATACCGTTAAGGTTCAACCACGACAAGACCTAGTATTAAGGTAATGTCCATCTTCCGAAAATAGACATCTCTCTTCCCGATTCGGAAGTGGTTCTTTTCAACCAAAAAACTCAACATCCCATTGAGGACATCTCCAACAAAACCCACGCATTTTGGCATTTGAAATATTCCATCGAAAACTGATATTCTCAACAACTCCTTCCGCTCCGGGCTAACGTCATCGTAGAGCTTTCAAATGTCAGTAGGGGAACATTTTCCAATAGCACATTGGACAACCATCTTGAAGCCTTGTTTAAATGAGCTGTAATAAAATCGAAAGGAGTGACTCCATACTAAAATAGATTATTTAAATGAACTATATAGTATAATCGACTGTTAAGACAATCGATATCACTCTGTTATTATAGAGAAATAAAAAAAACTAATTTCAAAATATAGGCCATCGAAAGAAGAAGAAAAAATTCAACAACAATAAAAAATAATTTAATTTCTAACTTATAAATTTGGTAGTTTGAAGATTGAACAATTGAGCGTCACCGACTTTGAAATGACTCCGCCTTCCACCAACTTCTAAGAAAAAGTAAAAAATAAAAAGATAAAATAATAATGATTTGAATTTAGGACGGCTATTTATTACCTTGGGGGTAATTTCGATATTTCGTAAAGGCGGGTGATGGCTGGGCTTGGAGCTAGTCGGTTTGGATAAAGGTAAAAATATAGGGTCTCTAACGGAAAGGTGTATCTGATAGGGTCGATCCGATAAATTTCCCTTTTAATTTTATTTTTAATTTTTTAAAAAACTTACGTATTGTGAAGGTGATTTGAACCCAAACCCCAATAAATACACTCATCTATCATAAAGATGCAATATTATTTTAATATATATCTTTATGGCTTGTCTCATAAAATTAATATATGACTATATAAGCCACATAACTTTAGTATGGTACCAGTCCGGACAGTTCGGTGTCGGATCCGATTTTTAAAACATTGTATGATTCTCGTCTTGTTCACTTGCCAATTTGCGCAAGACGCAATACATTTTGTTCAAAACATCTTGTTCGATATAAAACGTCTTGTTTCAATCTAAATTTTAAAACATGCTCAACACTCAAGAGTGCATGCATCCCGGAAACCATGATTTCCTTACAAGGAGGCAAGTTATGGTTCACAGGCTCTAAACAATTTCTTAGGGTACTTTTTTGAGATGTATGCCATGAAATTAATATTATATCGTCTCATAGGTGTATCATCTAAAAATATTTGGAGTAAAAGATTGGAACGAAAAATTACTACTCTCTTTCGATCAAAGCCATCAAATGACATCTAAAATTACTACGTAAATTGAACATATCTTTAATTTTTTATGGTGATTGACTACATTGAATAAGATGATGGAGATTATTTTTGTTCCAGTCTATTACAAAATAAATCTTGAGAACATAAGCCTTAAATCAGATGGTTGCCCATGGCACACATAAAAAAAAGTGACGGAAGTGCCAAAAGCATTAGGTAGGTAATACTACCCCAAAATTATGAGGGTACCTTTATGGTCAACCCAAAGTTCTTACTTCTCAACTAGGGTTTTCCGTGCATTGACTGAGTCAAATCAAATGATGTTGATCGTTTTTCATCCCATTTTCGACAAAATAGATTGAAAGGTTATGGTCCTACGTACCATCATTCGGTTGGCATGGGAGACATCCTGAAAAGTGATTTGGGAACTACATTTGATATACGCTCATGATCATGTTTATTTTTTAGGATGTGTCACGTAGAATCAAATAATGACTGTCTTATGGCAGACCTATGATAAGTTATATTGAAGATTGGGACGAAAAACGATCCCTTTGTATGATATAAAGTAGTTAATGATTTAATCGCGTGAAACCCCCCAAAAAAGGTATGCAAATTATAAGAGGTGCAATTGCCTTTCTCTGTTTTACGCTATTATATTTGACTCAAAAGTTTGAGGGTTAAGTGTTGGACAGTGTTATACGGAGGATAAATTTTATGCAGATAAAATGTAGGCGGCTGATGTGGCACAACGCAATTGGCTGCAAGTGCTGTGGGGTTCAATTTATGCAAGTCGGTGCAGCTAATTACATCGCGCCACATTAGCTGCTTGCACTTTGTTGTCAACAAATCTGTCCTACATTTATAATTTTCCAATAAGTTCCCTCCCCCAATCCCCTAGGCTACTCCACTGGCGCCATATGCCATTCACTCTTAAGTCTCAACGGGCTGGGTTAGGGCCGAGCCTCCCAAAAATTTACTCTGACCCTAGGGACCAACACTAGGTCCTAGCCCGACCCTAACTTAGGCGGGCTTTGATATTCCCAATACTAGACCTAACCTAGGTGGGTTGGGGGCAGGCTCGGGTTAGACTTCGGGCTTCATTGATTATTGATAGTTTTTTTAAATTTCTTGTAATTTTTTTTTCTCTGCAAATGTTTTTTTCATTAAAGATGGAAAAAAAATATTTCGAAGGAAGGAAAAGAAAATCCTAAGAACTCTATTTACAAATATTTAAATTACTAGAATATTTTTAAAAATATCCACTTGATAAATCTAACACTAATATTGAGTATTATTTAATAATTTAATTGTAAATAATATAATATAATATATTTTCTATACTTATAGTAATATATTTAGTTATATAATTTAAATTGATGTAGGCCTGGGCTGGGTTTAACTTGTTAGGCCCTTATCCGGCCCAACGCATAGCGTGCTTTTGGTTCGAGTCATGAGCTCAGCCCTCTTACCGCATAATTAAGCCCTAGCATCAAATTTTTAGGGCCGGGCCAGGCAGGCTGACGGGCCAGCCCGACCCTTTTGACAACCTTGATCACATGGTGTAGACAGATAGCTTTAGATGCAATTTGAGGATTCAAACGGACACCAAGTGATGCCAAACTGGGCCATGCACACGTGTCTCACTTATGGTGCCCGGGTTAGAGACGTAGTAATAAGTACTCACTCTCCTCATGAATTCCATCCGCACGATCTCCATTAAATCGTAACCGTCAGATTAACATATACCATCTAATCCGACCGTTCAATATTACAAGTTCAATTTGAAAAGAAAGAAGAAGAGGGAGGAGAATGGAGACTAAAGAGGCTAAATTAGTTGCTGCTTTCTCCTCTCTCTCTCCTCTTTCAATCCGCTAAAAAGAGTATTTCTCGTAATTTCAAGGCCTACGAATTCCGTCTACACGGTATAGATTCCGGTTCAAATTCGCCGGATTCCGGGTTTTCTAGGGTTCAAGTTTTGGAGAAGGAGAAATCTATCCATTTGAATTCTTTATAAGCCACATAATTACCATTATTATTTTTGTCTAATTTGGATTTAAATCCAATGGAGCAAGAGCTTCGATCAGGGTCGTCGGATTTCCCGCCAAAAAAGCTGGCTCGTCAGCTTGATTTCACGGTGTTCGGTGCCAGTGAATCTACGGCTGTGCATGCTACTTCTCCAACAATCGTGTGAGTATTGTGATTTTTTGTTGGTTTTCTGTTTCTTATTTAATTGTTTATTGAATTATCTATAGTTCGGTGGCTTGAGGGTTTCAATATAATGTTTGAGTTTTGTTTTGTAGAGAAATTTTAGTTAACATTATTTTGAGTTTTGTTTTGTTCATCAGTTTCTTTTTTTGAACCTTTTTCGCTATGATTAGTGCAAGTAGATCATAATCTGCACACATGATGTGGATCCAGACGGTCAATTTAATGGGCGGTCTATCGACCTGGCTATAATCCAAATTTCGAATTGATTGGTGGTTCTTGACCATCGAAATCTACAGCCATGGTTTTAAATATCAACCATATCCAATACATATAAGCTGATAGGTATCGGCTTAGGCCCCATCCAATACTATATACACCCTGATCTGATATGGGGTCAAATATCGGCCCATATTGGGTCAAATCTTCCGATGCGTATATGATACCAAATATGCCCCTTAGGTAAAATTTTAAGATATTTCTTTAAAAAGGGTCCTTTAATATTTGCCAATATGCTTGAACGTATTCGATATATCCAATATGTATCGGCTTGAAACCCAGTCGATATGCCGATCTGTACTGACCTTTAAATCCCTGTCGACAGCTTTCTTTTTCTGAATGTTTGGGTGTCTGTTTGATCTTGAACCACATAAAGTTGTTATAGAAGTGAGAAGGCTATATTTGGAGAGAGGGAAAGGAAAAGAAATTGAATTCCGTCCATTTCTCGTGTTGGATAGAAACTAAGCATGGGAAAATTAGGACCGCTTTCCGATCAAGCGGAAATGATAAAATTGTACGTTTTTCATAGGATTTTATCATTTCCATCAGCTGCGATCTATGTATCTCTGCGTTCTCTCCCTGTCTCCAGCAATCTCTCTCCCTGAATCCTTCTCTCTATTTACCAACAAGTCACTCTCCTCCCATATTCTATCTCTACAAATCTCTATATCCCTGTCTCCCCGAATCCTTCTCTCCGAATTTCTCGCCATCTGTCCACAAATCTTTCTCTCCTCCTCGATTCTCTTATTGTGAATCTCTCTCCCTCTTTACCTGATCCTCTCTACAATTCTCTCTCTCTCTCTCTCCTTCGTTCACTCTCTCTCTACAATTCTTTTTCTCTCTTAGATTTTATCTTCGATCCCATTCTCTCTCTGTCCCCGATTTTCTCCTCTACAATTCACTTTCTCTCTCTCTCTCTCTCCTATTCTCTCTCCACAATTTTCTTTCTCTCTCATCTTGATTCTCTCTCCCCTCAGATTTCTCTCTCTCTCTCTCTCTCTAGGTCAACCTAGGGCTGTAAATGTATTGGGTGGGTTGGACCGGGGTGTGAGAAATATATGTTGTATATTTTTTGAAATTTCATATGTAAAAAAATAAAAATAAAGATTTTTATTGTGTCGGGTCATTTTGACCCAACCCGTTAACAAATAGTGCTATCCTTTGATTTCCAATTTTTGGTATGGTGTGTGCTATGTACACCAATGATGGTGCTCTCGTTCCATTTTCTATGTGCTAATTTGCAATCCTAACACTGAAAAACGATGAATTCTTATTGATTCCAATAGGGCTGGAATTCATAGGATCTTTAAATCCATTTCCACCCTTTTCCTTAAAAACATCCAAATGGAGCCTAAGAGTTTTTGCATGGAAAGGGAGATGCTGATTGGTGAGCAGCGTTGTCATAAGCGATCGCTTAAGCGATCCTGAGCAGCCAAATCGCATGAGCCATCTTGCCTTATGCGATGCAGGAGACTAAGTGATCTCATACTGATGTATGCGATCACTTAAGCCCTGTTTTATGGCTTATGCGATCGTAAACTTAGTATGCGATGGCATAATGCTCCATTGGTCATAAATATGACCATTGGAGCACTTTGTTAAATTGTTTTTCTTTTTTGGGGTCCCATTACCTCTATAAAAGGGATTTATGACCGTTGGAGCAGTTTGTTAAATTGTTTTTCTTTTTTCGGGTCCCATTACCTCTAAAAAAGGGTGTGTTGGGTTCTATACTCATCACAAAACTATTTTGGTTTATTCTTCCTCTCTAATCTCCACTCTAGACTCTCAATCTCCTCTCATTAGTATGTATGACATTTAAAAAAATAATATAAGAATGTATATTTTTTCCCTTTTTTCTCATTGACTCATTTTTGTTAGTGTGACTTTAGCTGTTAGACTTAGATATTTCTTATTATATAATTTTTTTTTTAAATTTATAAAATAAAAAATAAAAAAATCATTAAGCACAACTTAAGCGATTAAGCGATTTCTCTTAAGCGAAATGCAGCCAAATGGCTTAGCATGGCTTAAGCAATTTGACAACATTGGTGGTGAGACTCTTTGAATTTGTACCTCGTGTAATGTCCCGCACCCCAGTCCGCGAAAAGTCCACCCTGACCTACTAGATTGATAGTGATCAATCATTATATTTGTGAAGAGAACTACAACATATTGTCATTTGGCTGTTGCTACATCGACATAGATTTGAGTGTTGGAGTTTGGCAAAAAAAAAAAAAAAGACTCGTCAACTCTCCCATTATAAAGCTTAAAGGGATCATAGAAGTGTATTATATTCTTTAAAACCACTATTATACATTAGCTAGTGTTATAAATTCATAAATGTAAAGTAGTTTTTTAGTGTTATATGAGAGAGAGATTGACGGGGATGCCAACAACGAGGACCTAGGTTTTAGGCATACAGGGTGTACCGGTAAAAGAAGAAGCGACGGAAGAACCATGAGGCGCCAAGATCTCCCGAGGAAAGGCCTTAAGGAGCAGCCCCAAAAGGAGAGTCCCTGCCCAGGTTCGCTTGAGCAAGCATTATTCTCGCTCGAGCGAGAATGCTTTAGAAACACAAGCAAAATTCTCGGTTCATCGTTGCTCGAGCGAGGGAGCATAAGGAATCCAAGCCAAAACTTTCAGCCAAAACTTGCTCGAGCAATCCCTAGTTGTCACTTGAGCAACTCTCGATTATCGCTCGAGCGAGCCTTTGTAAAGATTTCCGCTCGAGCGGGAACCAAATCCGCTCGAGCGAGTCAAGTGACGTGATTTGCCTTTATTATCCTTTCCTTTTGTTGTTTCTTTTGTGTCAATTGTAAGTTACCTTTTAGGGTAACATGGTACTTTTCTATTTTAGGTTTATTCCTATTTGTAATCACTATAAAACATATTTTGTAAGCCATTTTTTGCATTGGTTGATTTTAATGAAAAGTGCATTACATTTTGAGGTTGAGAGGAGCTTTGAAGAGTGAGTCTTCTTCCCCATGCGGGTTTGGTGTGAGGTCAAGGGTGAGATGCCCGTGTTACGTCGAGCAACACGATCGATGTAATGAGCATAACGGTCTGCGTTTTGAGCGCGGTAGTCGACCTGAGGGTTAGAATCGGAATCATAGGGAAGTGGTTCATCGCGGGGATGACTACGATCCAGATGAGGAACTCCTCAAAAATGTCCTAGTTGAGTTTTCGACCTTCGATGGGAGAATGAACCCTAAATTCTTCCTTGATTGGGTCTCCGATATGGACCACCATTTTGAGTGGTATGGCATGAATAATGAACGGTTTGTTAGATTTGCTAAAATGAAGCTCATTGGTCAAACTCGACTCTTTTGGGTCAACATCGAGCGTATGCATGTGAATGTGGGTCGTGCTCCCATTATCCATTGGGAGGATATGAAGGAGTGACTTACGGAAGAGTACATTCTTTTATCATACTACCATCACCTACTTGATTAATGATGAAATTTACACCATGGTAGTATGCCCGTGATCGAATACATTGGCAAGTTTGAGGAGTTCATGATGAGAGCCAATGTTTCAGAGGATCCGCAAGTCACTCTCTAGATTCCGCATTGGGTTGCGAATGGAGTTGCAAAAGGAGTTAGTCTCTCACCCCGTTGACACTCTAGAAGAGTGTTACGCTGTTGTGCAAGATCTCGAACAATATTTGAAAATGACTATAGTGAGGCGATTTGAGCCGCATGCCGGTGGCCATCAAGCCGGAGAAGGGAGGCCTAGTGCCGGGAACCCACCTCCCAAACCTACACCACCCACTCCTACAAATGTAAGGTTTGACAAAGGGAAAGGTGTGGTGGGTGAATCATCAAGGGGTGGCTCTCAAACCAAGTGCTATAAGTGCCATGGGTTTGGCCACTTTGCCGCCTAATGCCCTACGAGAGACCCCCAAAGAAATTTCTTGGTTGAAGAAGAGGTCAACGAAGGAGAAGGGGTTGAGGAGGAAGTGTATGAACTAGACGTTACACCTATTGATGAGGAGGGTGATGATGGTAACTGTGCACTAGCTTGTATCCAAGATTGCTTGGTCGTGAGGTGTGCTCTTGCACAATCTCAACGTGATGATAAGGACGATTAGAGTAGGGATAACATTTTCTATAATTTCACCAAGTGTAGGGAGAAGAGTTTTAGGGTCATCGTGGATAGCGGGAGTTGAACCAACGTCGTGTCAACAAACACCATTACTCGTTTATGGCTTACACCTGAGCCCCACTTGAGACCGTACAAAGTTGCATGGGTCAACTCCTCTTCTATTTCCGTGTCCCAGAGGTGTCGCATACTGATACGGTTAGCCTTGTATTCAGACACCTTGTGGTGCCGATGGATGTGGGCTACATCATCTTGGGAAGGCCTTGGCTCTATGACATGGACGTGACCCTCCTTAGACGGTCTACTATGTGTACGTTCATGTACGAGGGCAAGAAGATAAAGTTAAACCGCTTGCCTCCCAAAGCGCCATCGAACAAAAAGGTTGAGATGAAGGGTGGACCGTCTAAGACCATCAATGTTGTGAGCCCTTCGGAGTTTGAGAGAGCATCTTTGGATGAAAACATTGTGTACGTTGTCATCACTGTTGAACATGCTCTTGAGTCTATGAGCAAGTACCCCAAGGAGGTCGAGCCGATTTTGAAAGAATTTGCAGATGTCTTCCCGAAAGACTTACCCAATGAGCTTCCTCCCATGCGTGACATTCAGCACGCCATAGACTTGGTTCTCTGATCTACTCTACCGAACCTGCCTCATTACAGGTTGAATCCGGTTGAACACACCTAGTTGACTCGGCAAGTCGATGAGCCCTTGTGCCGAACTCGCATTACTCACACCTCTGAAAGATGGTACTTGGCGCATGTGTGTGGATGACCCGACAATCAATAAAATTATAGTTAAGTATCGGTTTCCTATACCAAGGCTTGATGACATGCTAGATATGATGGTTAATGCCACTATCTTCTCCAAGATAAACCTTAAAAGTGGCTACTATCAAGTCCGAATCCGCCCAGGTGACGAGTGAAAAACTGCCTTCAAGACCAAAGATGGTCTTTATGAGTAGATGGTCATGCATGCTTTAGAAACATGGGTAAAATTTTCGGTCCATCGTCGCTCGAGCGAGGGAGCATAAGGAATCAATTCCAAAACTTTCAGCCAAACTCGCTCGAGCGATCCCTAGTTGTCGCTCGAGCGACTCTTGGTTATCCTTTCTTTTTGTTGTTTCTTATGTGTCAATTGTAAGTTACCTTTTAGGGTAACAAGGTACTTTTCTATTTTAGGTTTATTCCTATTTGTAATCACTATTAAAGCATATTTTGTAAGCCATTTTTGGCATTGGTTGATTTTAATGAAAAGTGCATTGCATTTTGAGCTTGAGAGGAGCTTTGAAGAGTAAGTCTTCTTTCCCATACAGGTTTGGTGTGAAACCAAGGGTGAGATGCCCATGCTATCTTTGA
Organism: Chloranthus sessilifolius; assembly: GCA_021018995.1. Lineage (NCBI taxonomy): Eukaryota > Viridiplantae > Streptophyta > Magnoliopsida > Chloranthales > Chloranthaceae > Chloranthus > Chloranthus sessilifolius. The sequence continues at coordinate 98,715,387 of CM037593.1, forward strand.
TCTTCTCTTTACTTCTTGTTCTTGTCTAATTTTCCCCATTTTCTTATTAATCTCTTGCATTCAATTTTCCCTTTTTTTTTAATTGATTGTTCCAATTCCAAACCCTAGATCTAGAACAACCTTGATGTCCATTCTTGTGGATTGAATCCGATCTTAGCCCATCGATCCATGACCGTTGTTGGACTCGAGCTTATTTGATTTGTGCCGTTAATCGCCTCAATTCAAAAGCCCTAGCGAGGAACTACCGATTCCACCGCGAACTACGATCAAATGCCCCGACCTAGACGAAACTAGAGTTCTTTCTCTAGGACTACCTCTTTCGCATTTCCCAACGGATCTCGCGTGTCGGATTGGACCCTACTTGAATCTAGCATGATCACTCAAGCGAAATCCTGCGAAACCCTAAGGTATCGCTTTAATTTGTGATTAATTGTTCAATTAATTAATTTAATTTAGGCAAATTAGCATTTCATGGGCATTCACGTATTTTAGGGTCATTGTCCCGCGTTAGAGAGAGAGAGAGAGAGAGAGAGAGAGAGAGAGAGAGAGAGAGAGAGAGTTGATATGGAGTTTTTGTAAATAAACTCTCGTCAAAGAGATCGTGGACCCCAAATCCCAAAAAGGTCTTATGCCATGTTTGGAAACCCTTTTCAAAGAAGCACTTTCTAGGTGCTATAAAGAGGTTATCACATGTTGCTTCTTAAAAAGGTCTATCACATGCTGAAAATGTTGTTGTGTGAGAAGTAGCATGGGGCAGCTTCTCAACACAACACCATTTTCAGCTATATAGGTGGTCAGGTTTGCTTTTTCACTTAACATTTTTCCCTTGAAAAGTGCTTTTTGGAAAAAGGTTGCCAAATAGGGCCTTTGAAACTAGCAAGGGAAACATATGCAAATTAGGTATATAAGAGAAGAGAGCAATAGAGTCTCATTTTATAGCAAGTAGTGCGACCAAATAGATATACCATTTAATCTTGTCCGGGTGAGAAAGGAAGAGGGTTGGCATCAGGTTCATAGCTGGCTGTAGAAAAATCCGTTAAATCCCCCAAATAGATGGGATAAGGTGATGATGATGATGCTTTCATTTCCGTTCCTTTTTTTTCTTGCATTGCTTCTTATATTCTCTATTCCTCTTTAACATCAATGGGAACTGTATGGTACCTGGTGGCATTTGTCCCAATACAGGCAAGATGTTGCTTAACAATGACGTTTTTCGTCAAAAGTGTAAAAATGACGACACATGTTAATCTTAAAAAAAAATGTTTAACCCGTGATGATTAATCTCCAAGGAAGGTTTGGATGCTCCTAAAAAATGATCATAGAAGGTTTGAGAAGGAAAGAAACCCAAAATATAAATTTTATTTGATTTTTGGAATATTTTTATTTTATTTTATTTATTTATTATTTTTTTCAATCTTGAGAAATCCAAATATCCTTAGGTGATCTCTAAAACTTGTTGAAATAAGCCCCTAATAAGTTTATAGGGTACCATATACCTTCTTAGCTAGTAAAAATTGCTTTGGGAGAGAAAAAGGGGAAAAAATACACTCAAAAGACGGTCTTGTTCTAGGGTTTTTTCATGGGAAGTTGAAGTCGATCAACTTGGGTTAACTCTCGACTAGGTTAGTCACGCGACTAGTTGTACCCTGGTTAATCGATTTTATACCCCTCCTTGCCTAGGCAAGCCAAGACAATGTTTTTTTTATAAAGCACATATTTATTATATTTTAACTTTTAAGATATCTAAAATATTGCATATTGTATACATATATAAGTATTTTTAAAAAAAGGTAATGCCACTTTTTTAAGGTAATGCCATATATGCGATTCGAGTCCTGGATCACATATGCGATCACATTTTTTTTTTTTTTCTATTTTTTTAAAAAAATTCAAAAATAAAAATAAAAATCTGAAAAACGAAAAAATTAGGAAAAATACTCAAACCTCCCAAAGTAAAAATTTAGGAGGCTTCATGTAAACCTAAAATAAAAAAGTAAAAAATAAAATAAAAACCTCCCAAAAACAAGAAATGGTCTTGATTCTTGAATCTTGATTTGATGCTTCTCTTCTTGCTTGGAGATGGAGGAAGGAGAGTAGGGGCCAAGGAGGGAGCTTTAGAGAGCCAGTGGACCTGTGGAAGAGACCCCCTTTCTTGCTTGAAGAAGATTAGAACTTAGAAGAATTAAAGAGAGAAGAAGATACTAAAAAAATGGATTAAGAAGACACTTCGAGAGAGTAGAAGACCATTTTTAAGTTGTGGTTGAAGGTGGAAGAGACCCCCTCTATTTATAGAGGTAAAGGGGCCCCAAATATCGGGACAAAAAAACTCAAACGGTCATATTTCTGACTGTTGGAGCAGTATGTGATCATATACTGTTGCATATGCCACCATGGCTGATGCGATGGAGCTCAAGAAAATGGTATATGCGACTGGGTAATGCAAATTGTCATATTTGCATATGAGTCGCATGTGACAACCATGGATAATGCAAATTGTCATCAGACTATTGAGATCAGTTCATTGTTTCTTTCTAAATTATCTGTAACTTGAATTTAGGGGATATACCATTTTCTTTAGCATCTCTGATGCCTTATAGTGTGAAGTTATTGGAAAACCTTGAAGTCCATTAATATGAATAGAAATCTTTTTAGCAAGAGAAATGTTCTTTCATGAGGGTCCTACATATAATAAATTTCTTTCAACTTCTAATACTAACCTTATGTCTTTCTCTAGAAAGCTTGAATCGTCAATCTCAAGATCCCGGCCTAACTTTGAAGTGAAAGAGGGCACACCAAAGAAACCTAAGCAATGTAACTGCAAACACTCCCGATGCTTGAAGTTGTAAGTTTATCGCCTCTTTTATTACTAATTCTTTTATTATTCTAGATGCTTGAGTAAAGTTGATGTGTATCAGTTTGATTTTCATCGATTTCAAGCTATCAAAGAAAAATTATGGCATGATATGAGCTAAATGTTTTTATAATATTAATGTATTTTATTATGAATTTTGTTGATCAGACCAATCAGAATTTTGCATTTCATTTTTTTTTCCCATTGGCCAGATAATAAGAAGTGAGAAATTGCCTGCTTATGATATAACTGTTATTCTTACTGACAGTTATAGTTCTCTGATGTCAATATGAGATTGCTGTAAAAAAAAAAGATGAAGAATAAGAAGAAAGAGAGGAAGAGAGAAAAATGGGAGGGTTAAGTGTTGCTGTTTAAAGCACTGTTTATGGACTGAAAAACAGTCCTAAACAAGGCATTAAAAGGCCTGAATATGGACTGTTAAACAGTCTAGAAAAGGGCCGTAGCATGCCTGCTAAGATAGATGATAGGAGGACCTGGACCAGGTCTGTTAATGGGCTTTTTGAAAATTTAATTACACTTCTAACACAAGTCTAAAACTGATTAAAAATGGGGGATGATGAGATGTGATTCAACTGTCACATGATCATTCAAGTGATCATGTGAGATAGATTGCTTATGTGATCACGTGAGTCTAAGTTGCTTGATAGAGAGGTTTATCATAATGAGAAATCACGAGACTTCTATTAGGTGTTAATTTATTTCCTTTAACTGACAGAATCTCTATTATTTAGGATTCTTATTCTGAATAAGGAGTTTAGAAAGTTGATTGCAGAGATTTGAGATAATGAGCACTTTTTTTTTGCTGTGTGTGTGGGTGGGTGGGACTGTTGGAAGGGGGGGGGGGGACTCTCTTATTTATTATTACATTTATTTAAATAGCATATGGTGTTTTTGGTATTTTAAGGGTGCGTTTGGTGTAGCTCTTTGTCAGCTCCCTGCCAGAGCCGTATATCCTTGCTTTGGCAGGCCCCTCTTCTCTCCTTGCTAACTCCTTGCAAAGTAGGATTTACCAGCTCTAGCAACTAACTCCCTGTTCTCTGCTAACTCCCTGCCAGAGCAAATAGAATTGGCTCTGGCAAAGAGAGAACAGGGGAGAACTGCTGGAGCATGTAAATCATGCTTTGCAGGGGGTTACCAAGGAGAAGGGGGACCTGCTAAAGCAGGTAGTAGGGTTTTGGCAAAGTGAAAGAGAACCTGCTAAAGCAGGTATAGGGATTTAGCAAAGAGAAGGGAACCTGCTAAAGCAGGTAAATCCTGCTCTGGCAGGGAGCCAGCAGAGAGCTATGCCAAACACAGCCTAAGATCTACGTTAAGTTTTTAAAGTAGGTATTTGAGGCCCTATTTCCTTTATATACTCTTCTTTTTTTGATCAGCAAGCAAGGTTGGAGGGTCCCTTCCCTTTTATTAATGAATGAGAAGATTACAATCATGTATATGAGCAAATCAAATCTTCTCGAATGTGGGAGTAATTCCAGAACAATAGCGCCGATAAAAAAAATTCCGGAACAATAGCATCATCATTGGTCCATCGCACCACTGAATCCTTATTAATCCCCATTTTAGCAAGAAGTCGGCCGTGCCGTTTACTTCTGTCTCACATGCACAATGTTTGAGCTGTGATATTGTTGCATAATCATCTTTGTTTCAGCAATGACATTCCTTGTTCTCCATGGAACCCGGTATTCATCTTTAATACATTTGACAGCATTACATGAGTCAGATTCAATTTGAAGCTTACAATACTTGAATATCATTAGCCATCTTCACCCCATATCTTATTGCTTTTATTTCAGCCTTCGTTATATCATAGGCTTCAGCCGGGCCATGGAAACTGGCAATATATTTCCTTCTTTGTCTCAGAAAATTCCCCCTAGACCATGCCTTCCATCGATACATGAGGCATCCTTCTCTGGCATATCCACTGACATTTACTTGGTTTCTTTCTGGGCTCTTTTCTACAGATTCTCCATTTGTTAATATCTGCCAATCAGCTAGAACAGATTCACCTCATCTAAGGTTGCTTAGCAGCTCCTCTTATTCCATCTTAATAATAATATCCTCCACAATGCTCTTAGGGTGTGTTTGGGAACAAGTATTTGGATTTGGGGATCTCAAATCCAAGAATTTCAAATCTAGGCATTTCAAATTCTGGATTTGAAACATTCTAAACTCATGATATCAATTGATCCGACTTGGATTTGAAATAACACCTGGGAGATGTTATTTCAAAAGCCATTTTTACCTTGTTTCTACTGTTTAAAATAAATTGGAATTTTCAAATCCAAATCTAATACGTCAAGCAATGTTTCCAAACAGAGTATTTGAAATCCAGGCATCCAAATACAAATCCAATCACTCAAATGACTGTTCCCAAATGTAGCCTTAAGGATATGTATCTTACGGTTGGCATTTCCTTCAAATATTCTCCCATTACTTTCCCTCCATATATGCCAAATAGCTGCAAGAAAAGCTATCTTTATCATGTCACTATGTTGAGTTTTTCTCTTATCTCTTTCCATGCAAAACTTCATCTCTTCTTGAAACTTCACAATAGTATTTTTGGGTATTAGTATCCTACTAAGGAGGGATCGCCATATATAAGATGGTTACAAACACTTAAAAAACAAGTGCTCATGTGTTTCTACGTCTCCCAAACATAAAACGCATCTCGACGAAATGATTTTGTCTCTCTTCGTAAGTTTGTCCACAGTCATTAATTTTTTTGTATGGAAAGCATGCACTATGGATTGTTTTTGGTGTCTTTGGGAATGCCAAATAAAATTCTTCCACTCTACTTTATGACTCCTTGGGCTGAAACTTTCCCAGACAGATTTTATGGTGAAGTCCCCCGAAGCAGTCTTCTTCCACACCAATTTATCCTCACCAAATCCTCGAGGTGTTTTGAGTCCATGAATTTCTTCCCAAGCCTCTTCCATTTTTCCTTGTCACTGGAGATGGTATGTTCCAGTCTCCATCTTGAATCAAATCAACGACCAAGGTATCTTCATCTATACCTGTCTGGATCATGGTCGTTCTTCCATATTTCTGGCAAAACGTTTGTTCTTTAAGCCAAGGATCCCCCCAACATTTAATCTTCTTTCCATCACCAATTGTAAAATGATGATTTGATTTAATAGTGCCCCTTACTCTCATAATCCCTCTCCAACCCCATGAAAAACTTGGGGGGAGATTACAAGTCCAAGCATCATAAGGGTCTATATATCTGGCACCGATTTGTCGACAAGGAATTATTTGAAACTAAGTTCCAACAATAATTTGGCAAGCCCTGCAGTTACATTGTTCCAATGGATCAATCTTCTCAGCACCAAACCTCCCTCTTCAACCGGTTTACATCCCTTTTCCAACTAATCGGGTGGAAAGACTACGATAGGGATGGTCCTTCCACAGGAATTTTGGGAGTATACCTTCAATTTCGTCGACAACTTCCCCACTTTTCCAACTAATCGGATGGAAAGACTGCGATAGGGATGGTCCCTTCCACAGAAACTCTGAGAGTATACCTTCAATTTCCTCGACAACTTTCCTTGGGAAATATAATATTTCCGACCAATATAATTGGAAACCATTGAGGACAGTCTTAATTAACTCGAGCCGCCCGACATAAGATAGCAGCTGGCAGCTGCCCCTTCCATCTCTCCAACCTACCCCTAAATCTTCTGTATCACTGGTTGAAATATGGAGTATGCCAATCTAGTGGAGAATAATGTCCTCCCTAGGTATTTTAATGGCAATTCTTCTTCTTCTTCAAACCGCAAGTTTATCAGAATCCCATCTTTCTTTAAACAAGCTTTACTCAATCACCGTGCTCTTCATTTCGTTGGCCCAAAGCCTAGAGATGTGGTAGAATCTTTCTTCTCTTGCAAACAAGAGAAGATCATGTGCAAATATCAAGTGTGAAACCACCAGAGTATTCACGATTTTGTGAGGGAGTATCACACCTTCAATCTTGGCTTCCAAGAGGCACGTGAAAGCCTCCATAACCATCCTGAACAGTAATCAAGATATTTGGCCTCATCATATAAGTCCACATGAACTAAAGAAAAAGTCCTAGGGCGAGCCATTTAAAAGTATGGAGAATCTTGGTGTGGAAGTACATTCCTTAATGCAAGAAATCCATATTTCATCAAACCCCAGCTGTTTCAAAATTTCGAGTATAAAAGTCCCACTGAACTTTATCGTAGACCTTGTGGAGGTAAAAGCCTTTGGCCACTTTCAAGATGAAATCTTCTTACTAATTCAGGGGCGAGAAGAACATTTTCTTCAATTCTTCTTCCTTTTACAAAGAAACTGGTTTTGGCTTATCAATAATGGTAAAACGAGAGCCAGTCTATTTGATAAAACCTTAGGGATGACTTTATATAGAAAGTTGCACAAAGCAATAGGCTGGAAATTTTCAAGCATGTCCGCTCCTTTACGAGAGGTTATTTCTATTGTATGCGTGTGTAGTTAAGTGAATTTTAAGTTGTACAATTCACTTGACTCGGGAACCATGTAATACGTGAACATGCTAAAATGATATAAATAGTATTTTGCATTGGGATTTGAGTCACATTGACCCAACCCTAAGATCTCTACTTTTCTCTTCCTCTCTCTTCTTTTTCCTCCCTCCTATTACTAAACCATAATCCTAAATTATAGTTTTGTCTTGGTATCAGAGCCAACAAAAACTTAACACTAGAGATTTTTACAGCCTATGGAAGCCATCTACGTCATCGATGACGTCAACATGACGTCTTCATGATGACGTCAACATGACGTCATCATGCTGACGCTAGCAGGGTCAACTCATTGAACTTTTTTCTCAAAGATTTTTGGGGGGTTTTGATCTGTTTTTTCTGCTCTTCATTTTCTTCTTCTTGCTCGAAGAGATTTGAGGCCGGGAACATGGAGTTTCGAAGGTGTTTCTAAAGAAAAGTGTGTTTTTCGTTTTTTAGATCCCCGAGATCCGTAAAGGCTTAAAGGAGCTCGGGATTGGACCAGGTTGGACCGGAATAACCATACAAGATTGATGGTGTACTCCTTTTTTGTTTTTGGATCTATTTTGGTGCTATTTAATCGATTATCGTGAATCCATATTTTATCGCCCAACCACATAAATCTCTGCCATTCGATTGCTGATCTCTTTTTTGTCTGACAAGATGACTTGTTTGAAAGCTCGTTTCATTTGCAGACTGATGGTTCAAGTTTTGTTGAATTCAGAGTTCATTTGAAGGAGTTAAGGATGTTTTAGTGGCTACTATAGGCTATGTTCGCTTGTTTTGTTGATATTTTTTGATGATTATTAAGAAAACTGCTGCCCAACGTTTTTGAATGCTGTTTTGGGATTAATCAGTGGACTGTGTAGGCATTCTCCCTATTTGGAAGCTGTGGGCCTTCTATTTTTTGAATTATCTTGATCTCGGTATCTCTTAATCATGGACGAGAATAAATCCGGAATCGTTGGTGGGGGAGATATTTCTCATAACTTACAAATTACTACGAAGAAATTGAATAAGATCAATTATCTTTCGTGGTCACAGTCTGCTGCTATGTACTTAGGGATGAAGAAAAAATTGGGTTACATTTACGGGACTATCCCAAAACCTAAAGAAGATGACCCTAAGTATGTTGATTGGGAAAGTGACAATCTAACTGTCATGACATGACTGCTACATTCAATGCAATCAGACATTTGTGATTCTTTTATGTATGCCAGTAATGCTCAACAATTATGGGAGACTGTGAGGGATACGTTCTTGCACAAACAAAACCTCGCAAAAAATATTTCAAGTTAGTGGCAAAATTAACACTATGAAGTAAGGTGATAAGACTATTGGAGGGTATTACACTTAAATGAGGAGTTTGTGAGATGAACTAGCCCAGTATCAAGAAGAAGAACTGTGCAGCTCGTGTGCCAGCAGTGTTAGTAAAAATACTGAAAGGAGGAGAGTGTTTGACTTCTTAAAAGGGTTCAGACCTGAATATGAGAATGTTAAATCAAACATTCTAGGCAGAGTAGTGTCCTCCACTTGATGCAGTGTATGCCCTCCTTCAGCATGAGGAGAGCAGACAATAGTTTATGCAGATTCCTAGTGGTGATGTATCTGAGAGATCTGCCCTACCATCTTTCACCTCTTTTAGTAGTGGTTGAGGCAAATCTGGTGGTAAAGGTGGTGGTTGTGGGGGTCTCTCACGTGAAGAAAGAGAAATTATTGTATTATCATTGCGGCAAGAAGGGCCAAACCAGCGAAGGATGTTGAGAATTACATGGGAAATCGAATTCCTTCCAGGTTATGCATTCCAATCCTCCACTGAGGAAATTTCTAATCCAGTTGGTGGTCAGAGTATCCCTACTGCTTCAGCTCTGTTTGATTTTCAGAGCTTACAGAGAGCTTCAGGATCTCTAGGGCCGCCTTCAGCGCATGACTGTAACACAGGGACAGACATCTTCCTCCCACATAGCTGAGTCAGGTACCCATGGGCTTGCACATGTGACCTCCTCTTAGTCCCTATGGTTCATCGATTCTGGGGCTACGGATCACATGTCTGGTATGACAGATTTATTCATTTGTGTCTAGTCTATCTAATTATATTCATATTTGCATTGCTAATGGATCCCTTGTTCCTGTAAGAGGCAAATGGAGTGTTTTAATTAGGCACCTTGTCTCTTGACTCTACTCTTTTGATTCCTGACATGCTTATGAATATATTATCTGTCAGTAAAATTACCAATTCCTTACATTGTAGTGTGACATTCTTTCCGTCATATTGTGTTTTCCAGGACCTGAAATCGGGGAAGATCCTTGGTCATGGTACTGAAGAGAAGGGACTTTACCTCTTTCAAGATTTACGTGGTGCATCTCCTCCTGCTGCTATTGTGGTTTCTATTGATGAAGCAAGATTGTGGCACTCTCGCTGTGGCCATCTTCATATTAGTTGTTTGAAACTTTTATTTCCAGAAAAATTTCATGGATTTGATAATAGTTTGTTTAATTGTGAGAGTTGGTAGTTCTCTAAACATGTTTGCAATTCTTATCCCTTGAGTGGTAGTAAATGTGCCATTACTTTTGAAGTTATTTACTTTGATGTGTGGGAGCCTCCCTGTTATTGCTTTGAATGGTTATCGTTATTTTATTACTTTTATTGATGACTGTACTAGACTCACTATGCTCTTTCTTATGCGCACCAAAGATGAAGTTGCCTCTATTTTTCCTATGTTTCATAGACTAGTTAGCACACAATTTCATGGACATGTTAAGGTTCTTCGTTCAGATAATGGTGGGAAATATTCTTCTCACGTTCTCTAGTCTTATCTTCACTCTCATGAAATTGTATGGTAAACTACTTGCCTTTATACCCTCAATAGAATGGGGTTGCTAAGAGGAAAAATAGGCATCTTCTTGAGGTTGCTCGATCTCTGTTGTTTGATATGAAGGTTCCTAAACATCTCTGGGGTGAAGCTGTCCTCACCGCTGCCTACCTCATCAATCGAATGCCTACACCTATTCTGGAAGGACATCTCCCTTCCAACTTGTGTCTCCTCATCAACCTTTGTTCTTGGTGCCACCACGTATCTTTGGTTTCTTGTGTTTTACACATATCCCCAATACTCAGCGAAGTAAACTTGATCCCAAGGCTACCAAGTGTATTTTTATTGGGTATCTCTCTTCTCAGAAAGGATACAAGTGCTTTGACCCTCTCACTCGTCGTGTGATAGTCACCATGGATGTCACATTCTTTGAGGGTACTCCTTGTTTCAGTCCTCTGAGTCTTCTTCAGGGGGAGAAACAACTTAAAAATGAAGAGTACTCTGAGATGTTTAAAACTTTACCTATGGGAGATGATGAAGATTGTGAAGAAGTGAATGATGAAGCTGTTGAGCCATAGAAAAGCGAACAATCCACCTTTGATAAATATGGAAAGGGAAAGATGTATGTGCGAAGGAACAAGAAAAGCATTGTTAAAGCCACTGCGCATGAGATGTAGATGAGTCACCTTCTTAGAATACCGACCAGGAACCCTTACCCGAAGAGGGTCCTCTTGTTTCTGATCTTCATCTACCCATTACTCACAGAAAACTTCCTAGATCGTGTACTTGTCATCCCATTAGTGAGTATGTGTTATATCACAATCTCTTATCATCTCATTATGGTTTTATTTGTTCTCTTGATTCTATCACCCTTCCTTCTACTGTTTCTGATGTCTTATTGCAACCAAAATGGAAGGATGCTATGATTCAGGAGATGAAAGCTCTGGAACAAAATCAAACTTAGGAAATTGTTGAACTCCCAGAAGGAAAGAGAGTTGGTTGCAAATGGGTGTATACAGTTAAGTATATTCCTGATGGTACTGTTGAAAGATATAAAGCAGGACTTGTAGCAAAGGGGTACACTCCAACACAAGGAGTTGATTACCAGGACACCTTTGCACCTGTAGCCAAATCCAACACAATTAGGGTATTGTTATCTCTGGCTGCCACAAAGACTGGCCACTTTCTCAACTTGATGTGAAGAATGCATTTCTTCATGGTGATTTCAAGGAAGAAGTCTACATGGACCTTCCTCCTGGATTTGTAAAAGAAAAGGAGAAAGAAAAAGTGTGTAGATTGAGGAAATCTATCTGTGGATTAAAACAATCCCCATGGGCCTGGTTTAAAAAATTTAGTGATGCTATTATGAGATTCGGGTACTGAAGAAGTCACTATGATCATACTCTATTTGTAAAAAGGTGAATCAAGATGACTGCCATACTAGTCTATGTTGATATCATCATTATTGGTGATGATAGTCATGAGATTCTTAAACTGAAGGAGTATTTGAGCAGTGTGTTTGAAATTAAAGACTTGAGAAGCTTGAAATGTTTCCTTGGCATTGAAGTTGCGAGATCTAAGAAAGGCATCTCATTATCCTAGCGAAAGCATAGATCAAAATATCGTCCGATACTGATATGTATCGGATGATACGTATCGGTTTTGGACATGAACGATACGGTAAATACCCTTTTTACCGGGTACCCAAAAAAACCAAATTTATCGGATGATACGGTGAAATTATCATCTGGATCGTCCGATACAGACGATAGTTTCAAATTATCGGACGATAGTTTGAATGTTCATTCGATAATTTGGCAGATTGACAGGGACCCCATTTGGCCAAATTATCGGACGATAATTTGAATGTATCGTCCGATAATATGGCAGGCATGGATCAAAATATCGTCCGATACCGATACGTATCAGACGATACGTATCGGTATCAGACTTGGACGATACGGTAGATTCAATGTACCGTATCACCATTTTGTATGTAGATGTCGGACGATACATTTAATGTATCGTCTGATATTTTACTATTCCGATACGTATCGGTTTTAAGCTCGAACGATACGTATCCGATACCCGAAATTTTGACCCATGATGGCAGATTGACAGGGACCCCATTTGGCCAAATTATCGGACGATACATTCAAATTATCGTCCATATCATCCGATACAGACGATAATTTGATTTTTGGGATTTTTTTTTTTTTTTTTTTGTATCAAAACGATACATTCAATGTATCGGACGATACGCGATACGTATCGTCCTGGAGTTCAGGACGATACGTATCGAAATTTCGATATTTTGATTCATGAGTGGAAGTATACCATAGACCTCCTTTATGATACTTGGTTTTGGGGTGTAAGCCTGCTGTGACCCCCATTGAACAAAATCACCGATTAAACGGTGAAGAAGGTGATCTTCTCCAGGATCCACGTAGCTATCAGAGATTAGTTGGTAAACTGATTTATCTAACCATGACTCGTTCGAACATTGCTTATGCAATAAGCGTGGTGAGTCAATATATGCACTCACCAAGGACGGTACATTTGGAGGCTATTCACAGGATCTTGAGGTATTTGAAAGGAAGTTCTGGCAAAGGGCTTCTCTATAAAAATTGTGGTCATTTGGATGTAGAGATATTTGCTGATGCCGATTGAGCCGGGTCTCTGGATGACAGGAGATCAACTACCGGATATTGCACGTTCTTGGGGGGTAATTTGGTTACATGGAAATCTAAGAAGCAACATGTAATATCAAACTCCAGTGCCGAGGGAGAGTACCGCGCCATGTCCCAAGGTGCGAGAGAAGGCATGTGGCTTGAATTCATCTTGTCAGACCTGGGAGTTGCTGTATCCTCTCCAATTATCTTGTATGGTGACAATGAAGCCGCCCATCATATTGTAGAGAATCCTGTCATTCATGAAAGAACAAAACACATTGAGGTGGACTGTCACTATATTCGCGAGAAGGTCGAGTCCAAAGAAATCAATATTCCTCAAGTTAGAACTGAGGATCAACTTGCCGACATCTTGACTAAAGGTGTTGGTGCAAGAGACTTTATGACATCTCCTTCAAGTTGGGTATGATCGACATCTATACTCCAACTTGAGGGGGAGTGTTTGAGATGTTATTTCTATTGTATGGGTGTGTAGAAAGTAACATTGGGTGTGTGTATAGTCAAGTGAATTTTAAGTTGTACAATTCACTTAACTCGGGAACCATGTAATACGTGAACATGCTAAGATGATATAAATAGTATTTTGCATTGGGATTTGAGTCACATTGACTCGACCCTAATATCTCTACTTTTCTCTTCCTCTCTTCTTCTTCTTCCTCCCTCCTATTACTAAACCCTAATCCTAAATTACAGTTTTGTCTCATATAACAGTTTTTTGTGTATAAAAAAGTACCTCACAGCTTTGATGTCATCCTTGCCGACAATCTCCCAGAATGATTAGAAAAATTCTGCATTGAATCCATTAGGTTCAGGAGCTTTTTTGATCTCTTCATTGATAACATCTCGCGAAAGGGGAATGCAGCATGCAATTCATTCAGTTTCCTCTTGAATGGAATTATTGGGATGTGCTGCTCACTAGTAGAGGAGCATATCTCCTTGTAGTATGCAATGGACCTGTAGAAATTTAGTCCCACATCGGGCAAATTATAGCCTTGTCTCTCCCCTTATAATATCCTGGGCCCCTCCATTCATTGCCAATTGGTTTTCAGTTGGATGCACAGATTTATCATGGTATCAGAGAAGGCACTTATCCCCTCCATGCCACTCGATTCAATTGTCCACGTGATTTGGCTCAGTCCCGCCAACACGTGTGGGGGCGTGTTGAAGTTTAGTCCCACGTCGGGAAAAATTGGTGAGAAAAATTAAAAAAAAAAAAAAAAAGATTTAAAACTATAAAAAAAAGTTAAGAATATTTAAAAAATTCAGTAAGTCACAATTTTTTTTAAAATTTCAGGAATTATTTGGGAATAATTCGCGAATTTTTGTGATCAGGCGAATCTTCGAAAAATTCTCGAATAATTCGGCAATATTTGTGACTATGGGTATCTCTCTATACTCTTATTGTTTCATTGTTAAGTCGGTTTTGAATATATGTTATTGAAGAAGGCTTCACATATCTCTTCTTGGTTTTAACCTTTTGTTATGGTTGATAGCTTTAAACCTCTTTCTATTACAAAATGGAATAACCTTCGTTCAATTATTGATGAAAAAATCTCCTTCCTCTAAAATGGAAAAAATGCCCATTATATGTACATTTATATTTCCTCTAAAATGGCAAAAGCCACCCACCCTATAAATAAAAATGTGTCACTGTTTCCAAATATGTAGGTGCTGCCATTTCCTGCACCATTTTCTGTCTCCACACTTGTCTCTAGATATCTGGCTCATGCTTCACATCCAGCATAATCTGACCAGTCATCCGAGTCACCTTTGTTAATTTAAAACATGGTTGGACTGCTATGCTAAATTTTTTTACTTAATCCTTTAGAGATTATAATCAACTGCATTGTGACAAAATATAGCGTTTTTTTGAAAAATACATTTTTTTTGCCACAAAGTACTAGAGACGTATAATACCCATAGTTTTGAATAAAATGCATATTTTCGTGCAATACGTGTATTAAACGCTTTTTAAAAACCTGTTTTAGAACTTAAAAAACTAATAATTAATCTTATCTCATTTTTTCCCCCACTTTTCTGTTTTTTTGCCTTCTGTATTTAACAGTTTTTAACCTTTCAATTTTTTTGCCTTTTTTGCCATTTTTGCCATTTTTTCCAACTTTCTCGCTCACCGTATTATAGTACCTGTACCTGTATTTTGTCACTTTGATCAACTGCATTGTATGTTACATCTTGTTAATTACCTGAATCTAATCCCAGTTACGTGCAATTAGATACTGCGAGTGCTTTGCTTCTGGAGTTTACTGCGATGGTTGCAATTGTGCGAACTGTTGTAATAATGTTGAGAATGAAGCTGCTAGGCAGGACGCTGTTGAAGCTACTCTAGAGCGTAATCCAAATGCATTTCGACCAAAGATTGCTAGCAGTCCAGATGCAATTCGGGATATTAAGGTATTGTATATGATTCTTTCAAGTCACGGAACAATAGTTTTCAAGCTGCTAAAATATTGATCTGCTAATCTAACATGTAACTATATACAAAATTAATATTTTATGGATCATTTTTAAGAAGGCATGCTTAGGGGTGCAAACAGGTTGGTCTGGATTGGTAGGATTTAACAGTTTTAGACGGACACAGGGAGTATGATTCATGTTGGTGAGTTTGACTCAGAAAACTATTAGAATCTGGACTCCCTAACTTGTCCATAAAAAAGTTAAGTAATAAATTGAATATTTAAAGGGTGACATCACTTGCACACGGCTTCCAAGTGCTTTCACCAAGTTAAAAAAAAACTATTTTTTGTATTTTTTAGAATGACCACGATAACCATGTCGTTGCACCAAACAATCAAAGTCATAAACTAAAATCGCATGCACAAAATCGCTATAATGTCGAAGACACGCACAAAAAAACGCCCAAATTGAGAGCTAATTGGACGGAAATTGCAGAAATCACATGCACAAATAGATTCAAAGAGTAAAGTGAAAAAATCCATTTGAAGAGATTGTTCAGCTGAATCTATTTGAAGAAGTAGCCCCATGGATCGCCTCAAAGAAACTCTGCAATTCCTACGGTTTCCTAATCGGACGGAGCATCATAGAAATCCCATGCACCAATAGATTCAAAGATATTAAAGGAGAAAAAAATCAGTTGAAGAAATCACTCGGCCAAATCTATTTGAAGAAATCACCCCATGGATGGCCTCAAAGAAACTCTCTGATTTCTAGGGTTTTGGACGTGACTCCGATGAATCCAAGATGTCTTTCAATTCTGAAGTCGGAATCCAAGATGTCTTTCAATTCTGAAGTGCGATTCACCATGGCCAAACCCTATTTTCAGCATCATAATCCTTTTAATTTAGGATTTCAGCACCCTAATTGGAACCTTAGAAGTTGGGATTGGGACTCTATCATCCTCATCACAATACTCTCTTTGCAAAATCCTAAGAGCTCTGAGAAATTTCCCTGAAACATTGGAGGTTCGATCAGCTGAAACTTGTGAGTGGGATTGGCACAACCTTTTGGAAGAGAGAGGAAGAGAAAGAGAGAATAACAAAGAAAATATAGGTGGCTTAATAGCAACACATATGGCAGCAATTGTGCTTAGGGCTGGGGATTGGATATGTTCTTCTTGTAGTAATGTTAATTTCAGATGACAATCTGCCTGTCATCGTTTTGGATGCATCTCTACTAGAGCCACTGTTTTTAAAGTGGCCCGGGGTGGCCGCCCGGGCGGTTCGGGCCTCCAGGCACCCCGATTAAGGTCGAGGGGGACTGGATTTGAGGCGCCCGTCCAAGCCGCCTGGGCGGTCGACCCCAATCCCCAATTTTTTTTAATTATTATTATTTTTTTTCCCCCCGGAGCCATTACTTGACAGATTTTAGTTGGGCCTTTGCACTCGGAAAGTTGGCCCTTGCACCGACTTTAAAGAGAGACTTGGTATTTTAGAGACATGTAACATGCGAAGGCCATTAATGGCGTCAAATCAGATGACGGAAGTCGTGTTTCACCTTGATATTCCACACAATAGATCTTGGGATCATAGTACATCTATCAGACCGTCAATTTTTTATTCCATGTGTCACAGGTCCCCAGAAAATGGCTCTAAACTTACGCAATCACGTTTAAGCGTCATGTGTGTGGAATATTGGGTTGAAACAAGATCACCATCATCTGATTCAAAGCAATTAATGTTTTCAAGGTCTCTAACATGGGGCAAACAGAGGTACCCAAGAAAAATGTGGGTGTTCTTGGGTGCACACACGCACACACACACACACACACACACACACACACATATATATATATATATATATATATATATATATATATATAAAATTGAAGGCATATATTAAATTGTATACCTTTATGTTGAAATTATATATATATATATATATATATATATATATATATATATATATATATATATATATATATGTACACACACTTCGGGACTGCCCGGATCTTGGGGTGCCCGCTAAGTGCCGTTCGGTCAGAAAATCCACCCGACTACCTGAACCCGCCCACCGACTTTAGGAACACTGACTAGAGCCAAAGGGATAGTAGTTAAAGCATACGTGGAACAGATCCCAAGGGCTGGACTTAAGGGACAAGTGTTCATTAATGATAGCCATGCCAGGGACCTTAACTAAGTGACGGGGACGCTGACATTGTAACATTGGATATGGACCGTTTCGCGTGTACCGACGTTGGAAGAAGCGGAACGGAAACTAAAACCAGAACCAAGCGTAAAAGTTCAGAATCAGCGTGCTGGAGCAATGCATAGTCGATCGATCGACACCTAAAATCGGTCGATCGACTGCGACCAATGAGGGATTCAATTCTGACGACATATATATATATATATATATATATATATATATATATATATATATATATATATATATAAGTCGATCGATTGAGTACCAGGTGTCGATCGTTCAACTGAATTATGACCAGAGACCATATAATTATATATATATATATATATATATATATATATATATATATATATATATATATATATATATATATGTATGTGTGTGTGTGTGTTGATCGATCAAGACCTTTCGTCGATCGATCGATTTTCGTGAGAATGGGATCCGTTAGAATTAGAATTTGAGTTTTTTAGGGGCAAACTTGTCTTTCTTTTTTCCTTATTTTTGTTTTAGGGTTTTATTCTAAGACCTCCTATATAAGGTCATGGTGAAAACAATGTAAGAAGTTTTTTGATTAATGAAAAGAGCTTTTGCTTGTGTGCTTGAGATGAGCCTCCACGAAGAGTGAATCTTTGCTTCCCGAGAAGGGTTTGGTGTGATGGCAAGGGTGTGAAGCCCAAAGTCTTTCTTCTATTTCTTTATCTTTTTTTATTTTCTTTCTCTGCTTTGTTTGATCCCATAAACCTTAAATCCAGCTGTTACCTTTTCCAAAATCCCTAAAACCATAAACCCTAGCACCCATCAGAGCCATTTATTCGAACCTATCTCATACATCCAAAACCCAACCATCCAACCAGAAATACCTCGAAATTCAAAACCCACAGATCCATCAGAGCCATCAAATCGATCTGATTTGAACCCTAGATCTCATACAAGCCGTAAACCAACCCGAATCAGAACCCCTTAGAGGACTCGTGATTCCATCACCCGAGCGGCGCCCTAATCTGGATAGTTAGAGTTCTACCTCTAGGATCGATTTACACCGCAAGGCTAACGGTTCTAGTGCACGGATCAGTCCCTACTCGAATCAAGCGCGATTCTCCAATGGAAAACTACGAAACCCTAAGGTATCAGCATTATTTTCAGGTTTATTGTTTAATTAATCTAGTTTAATTTCGGCAAATCATCACCTCATAAGCATTCATGTAGTTTAGGGTCTTGTCTCGCATCAGTTTTGGTATCAAAGCTTAGGTTCTAAGTTAGGGCATATTGTGTGACATTTAATTCCATTGCATTTTAAATTTTCATTGCATCTTATTTCAGTTCTTGTCAAAGTGTGCACAATTAGTGCTCGATAAAATTCCTCTTTCAATGTGTTTCATATTTGCATGCCCATTTAGAACCCGTACTAGTAGTTGTGGTCACCATAGACATGAATGAGATTGCCGATGCTCTTAACAGTATGAGAATTGAATTAAAAGCGATCTATGATCGAATGGCTGTCATGGAGACAACCCAAAGGAACCTTGAAACTTCTAATGATAGGTTGCTAGACTGAGTCGACCGGTTAAACGAGGATGATAAGTATGTCGAACCACACTGTGAGTGTAATGGTCCACGTTTCGAACGAAATGGCTACCAGCATAATCGGGACCGGAATCATAGGATGGATCATCGTGGAGATGACTATGACCTGGAAGGGAAACTCCTCAAAAATGTCAGAGTTGAGTTCCCAACCTTCGATGGAAGCTTAGACCCTAAACTCTTCCTCGATTGGTTATCCGACATGGACCAACACCAACACTTTGAGTGGTTTGGCATGAGCGATGAGCGATGTGTCAGGCTCGCCAAGATGAAACTCATAGGCCAAGCCTGACTCTTTTGGGTCAACATTGAACGCATCAGAATGAATGCAGGTTGTGTTCCCATTACCCGTTGGGAGGACATTAAGGAGCGACTTATAGAGAAGTACGTTCCTTCCTCATACTACCATCGTCTCCTCGATCAATGTCAAAATCTACGCCAAGGTAGTATGCTCATAGCGGATTACATTGGCAAATTCGAAGAATATATGATGAGAGCCAAAGTGTCCGAAGACCCTCAGGTCACTCTATCCAGATTTCGCACAGGATTGAAGTTTGACTTGCAAAAAGAGTTAGTCTCTCACCCCATTGAGACTCTCGCCAAATGCTACACCGTCGTTCAAGACCTTGAACGATATTTGAAAAGGACGATAGTGAGGCGATCTGAGTCTCATATTAGTCAACCTCGTACTGGCGAGATGAGGAGTAGTGTTGGAAACCCACCTACCAAACCCACACAATCCACATCCGATGTGCGGTTTGACAAAGGAAAGGGTGTGGTAGGAGAATCCTCGAAGGGCGGTTCTCACATCAAGTGTTACAATTGTCAAGGGTTGGGACACTATGCCGCCCAATGCCCTAAGAGGAACTTGCAAAGGAATCTCTTCGTTGAGGGAGAGGGCAACGAGGATGACGGAATTTTGGAAGAAGAGATCTTTGAGCCGGATGCCACACCTAGTGATGAAGAAGGTGATGTCGGTGGCTGTGCTCTTGTTGTGAGGTGTGCCCTCGCACAACTTGAATGAGATGAAAAGGAGGATTGTCGTAGGGAGAATATCTTCCACACATTTGCCAAATGCGGAGAGAAGAGTTAACATCGTGGACAGCGGAAGTTGCACCAATGTGGTGTCAACACGCGCCATAGCCCGCTTAGGGCTTACACCTGAAGCCCACCTGAGACCATACAAAGTTGCGTCGGTTGACTCTTCCTCCATTCTCATCTCTCAAAGGTGTCGCGTACCTATTCAACTAGGTTCGTATTCGGATACCTTGTGGTGAGATGTGGTGCCGATGGATGTGGGCCACATCATCTTAGGGAGGCCATGACTTTATGACTTGAATGTGACCATTTTTGGTCGATATAACATTTGCACCCTCATGCATAAGGGCAAGAAGATGACTATTAACCCTTTAGCCCCCAAAGCACCGTCGACCAACAAAGTCGAGAAGGACGGTTAGTCTAAGACTATTAACATTGTAAGTCTTTCGGAGTTTGAAAAGGCGTCGTTAGACGAGAGCATAGTATACGTTGTCGTCACCATTGAGAGTACCATCGACCCTGTAAGTGAGTATCCCAAGGAGGTTGAGCCGATAATGACGGAATTTGCGGATGTCTTCCCCGAAGATTTACCCAATGAGCTTCCTCCCATGCGTGACATTCAACATGCGATTAAATTTGGTTCCCGAATCTACCTTACCAAACCTGCCCCATTACAGGTTAAATCCGGTGAGCAAGTCGAATTGACTCGGCAAGTCAATGAACTCCTTCAGAAAGGGTTCATCCAAGAGAGTCTGAGCTCGTGTGCCGTACCCGCCCTACTCACTCCTAAGAAAGATGGTACATGGTGCATGTGTGTGGATAACCGTGCAATTAACAAGATTACGGTTAAATATCGATTTCCCATACCAAGGCTCGATGATATGCTTGATATGATGGTTAGCGCCACTATCTTTTCCAAGATAGACCTTAAAAGTGGCTACCATCAAGTTCGCATTCGCCTTGGTGATGAGTGAAAAATCGCCTTCAAGACCAAGGATGGTATTTATGAGTGGATGGTCATGCCTTTTGGGCTATCGAATGCCTCGAGCACATTCATGAGGCTCATGACCCAAGTGTTGAGGCCCTTTCTTGGCAAATTCCTTGTCGTATATTTTGACGACATCTTGATTTACAACCATGACAAAGAACAACACATCATCCACCTAAGGTTGGTTTGTGAAACCTTGAGGGGAGAAAGGTTATATGCGAATCTCAAGAAATTCACATTCATGCAACAATCTGTTGTATTCTTGGGATTCATTGTCTCGGCTGATGGGATGGTTGCAGACCCCGAGAAGGTTAAGGCCATTGTGGAATGGCCCAAGCCTAAGAATATTCATGATATCCGTAGCTTCAATGGATTGGCCATATTTTATCGTCATTTCATCCGAAACTTTAACACCATCATGACTCCCATTACTGACTGTATGAGAAAAGGGGAGTTTCAATGGAGGAGAGCCGCGACGAAGGCCTTTGTCGAGATAAAGGATAAGATATCCAGTGCACCTGTCATGCGCCTACCGGACTTTTCTAAAGTTTTTAAAGTAGCCTGTGACGTGTCGGGTGTGGGAATAAGCGGAGTGCTTAGCCAAGAAGGCTACCCAGTGGCCTATTTTAGTGAGAAACTTAATGAGACAAAGCAAAAATACTCCACCTATGACAAGGAGTTTTATGCGGTCATCCGATCTCTTTGGTATTGGAAGCATTACCTTAGACCGTAGGAATTTGTGCTATTTTCTGACCATGAAGCCTTACGCTTCCTTGCTTCACAGAAAAAGTTGAACATGAGGCACTCGAAGTGGGTCGAGTACCTTCAAGGGTTCACATTCGTGTTAAAGCATAAGGCCAGTACTGAGAACAAGGCAGCTGATGCACTTAGTTGTCGGGTGATGGCTTTGCGCACTATGAGCACTGAGGTCGTCGGATTTGAGCAGTTGAAATAAGATTATCCTGAGTGCCCAGATTTCGGGGAGGAATACACTGCTCTCCTTGACAATCCGAACAGTATTAACTCCAAGTACACCCTGCAGGACGGGTATCTGTTTAAAGGAAATCGCCTGTGCATACCTTGCACCTCATTACATGACTTTCTCATTTGGGAGTTACATTACAGAGGGATTGTTGGACATTTCAGGCGCAACAAGACCATTTATTGGCCTAGCCTTATGAGAGATGTTTTACGGGTTGTGAAACAATGTCGTACATGTCAGGTAACCAAGCAAAATAAATAAAATACTGGCTTGTATACCCCGCTGCCCATGCCACACACCTCGTGGCAAGACATCTTTATGGATTTCGTGCTCGGACTTCTCAAGACTCAACGGAAGCACAATTCCATTTTTATGGTGGTCGACCGCTTCTCTATGATGGCCCACTTCATACCTTGCTCCAAAACCTCCGATGCGGCTCACATAGCCAAATTATTTTTCGGGGAGGTTGTGCGTCTCCATGAGTTACCCAAGACCATTGTGTCGGATCGGGACCTGAAGTTTACCGGTTACTTATGGAAAACTTTATGGCACATGATGGGTACCATGCTCCAGTTTTCTTCGGCCTACCATCCTTAAGCCGATGGCCAAACGGAAGTCACCAATAGAAGCTTGGGAAATCTTCTTCGTTGTCTAGTCGGTGATCATATTAGGACCTGAGATTCTACGTTACCAATAGCCGAGTTTGCATACAACTCTGTCAATAGATCCCTAGGCATGAGTTCGTTTGAGGTCGTACATGGGCATAGGCCAAGGACACCATAAGATTTAATCCCCATGTCTGCATCACATCGAGTGTTTGAGTCCGCGGACGCATTTGCACAACACATTCATAGCTTGTACGCTGAAATTAGACAAAAGATTAATTCAAGCAATGAACTTTACAAGATAACTGCGGATGCACATAGGCACTTCAAAGAATTCCAAGTGGGGGATCATGTGATGGTTCGGTTTATGCCTGAACGATTCCCATCGGGAATCGTAGAGAAGCTCCAAGCCCGCGGCGCTAGGCCTTTTTGAATTGTGGCAAGGAGCAGACCTAATCCGTATGTTCTCGAACTTCCGTCGGATATTGGGGTCAGCTCTACGTTCAATGTGGAGGACCTAGTCCCTTCTTTGTGGTCAACCCCACCCCCCACCAACCCTTCCAAGCAGCCCTAAGCCCAAATTTCATCCCCACCTTACTACCCCTACCATTCCCTTCCCCACGCAGGCATAGGAGAGATGAAATCGAAGGGATACTTGATGATTTTGCGGTATCCACCCATGGTGGAGGATTTCAGAAATACTTGGTTAAGTGGATGAGAAAGCCGAACTCCGAGAACACATGGTTAACTGAAGACGAGGTGCAACGCCTAGACCCGGCATGCTCAATCGCTATCACCACGCCACTTCATCGGTGATGAAGCCTCTTCAGCCCGGGATAAGTGACGGGACGCTGACATTGTAGACATCGGATATAGACCTTTTCACATGTACCCACGTTGGAAGAAGCGGAACGGAAACGAAACCAGAACCAGGCATAAAAGTTCATAATCAGTGTGCTGGAGCAATGCACAGTCGATCGATCGACACCTGGAATCGATCGATCGACACCTGGAATCGATCGATCGACTGCGACCAGTGAGGGATTCAATTCTGACGACATATATATATATATATATATATATATATATATATATATATATATATATATATATATATATATATAAGTCGATCGATCGAGTACCAGGTGTCGATCGATCGACTGAATTGTGACCAGAGACCATATAATTATATATATATGTGTGTGTGTGTGTGTGTCGATCGATCGAGACCTTTCGTCGATCGATCGATGATGCAGGAAAATTGCATGCTAATCCTAAAATAGCATAAATCCCGCAAAAGAGGGGTTAGGGTTCTCAATCTTACTGGGGTCTATGACTAAATGATGCAAGATAATGACTATGAAATTTGGAATCTATAAGAATGCTGAAATCTGGAATCTATATGAATGTTGAAATCTGGAATCTATATGAATGCTGAAATCTGAAATTTGAAATCTGGAATCTGAAATTTGAAATTTGGAATATGGAATTTGATATCTGAAATCTGTAATCACAAAAAAATAAAAGAAGAATAAGGTAGAAAATCTTCGGTAATGATTGAACGACCAGCCTCGCACCAATCGCATGCGCAAGTTTGTCGGCTTCGCACCAACAATAACTTTGAGGAATCACTCCTCAAAGGCGAAAACTCATCTCAAGTTTTCTAAATGAAGGAATCACTCTTTCACAAGATGCACAAAGCAACTTAAATTTTTTTATTCATCATTCAATACTAAAATTTGTTTTTACAAAGCCTTTTATAGGCATTTTACAATAATTCGAAATTTGAAAAATAAATAACTAACTAAATTCAAATTCAAAATAATAACTAACTAAATTCAAATTCAAAATAAGAAACTAACTAAAACCGCCAATAACTAACTATAACCGCTAATAACTAATTGGAACCGCCAATAACCACCAATTTCACGGATGTTCGTCGTCTACGATATGCACGAAACAGAACTATCCGCGATCCAAACACGCAAATCTAAATTCCGCATCAATCGATTTTCGCGAGAATGAGATCCGTCATAATTAGAATTTGAGTTTTTTAGGGGCAAACTTGTTTTTTTTTTTTGCTTATTTTTGTTTTAGGGTTTTATTTTAAGACCTATATAGGTCATGGTGAAAACAATGTAAAAAGTTTTTTGATTAATGAAAAGAGCTTTTGCTTGTGTGCTTGAGTTGAGCCTCCACGAAGAGTGAATCTTTGCTTCCCGAGAAGGGTTTGGTGTGAAGCCAAGGGTGTGAAGCCCAAAGTCTATCTTCTATCTCTTTTATCTTTGTTTATTTTCTTTCTCTGCTTTGTTTGATCTCATAAACCTTAAATCCAGTCGTTACCTTTTCCAAAATCCCCGAAACCATAAACCCTAGTGACGTGGGACGATGACCCTAAAATGCGGAATATGATTTTTATGCAGATTTGCCGAAATTAATGAAATTAAAT
This sequence comes from Chloranthus sessilifolius, assembly GCA_021018995.1. Classification (NCBI taxonomy): domain Eukaryota; kingdom Viridiplantae; phylum Streptophyta; class Magnoliopsida; order Chloranthales; family Chloranthaceae; genus Chloranthus; species Chloranthus sessilifolius. The sequence goes on from CM037593.1 coordinate 98,740,524, forward strand.
CAAGTTTAATCGCAAAATTATTATCGATACCTTTAGGGTTTTGCAGAATTTTGATGGGTAGATCACACAAGATCCAGGTAGGGTCTAGTCCGATGCGCAAGTACTTTTAAAGTCAAGGCGAGATCGGCCTAGAGATATGACTAGCTTTTCCAGGCGTAGGGGCTCGTCTTTAGTTCGATGTAGATTCACGGATTCCAAATCGGGTTGTAAAAGGGAATTAGGGTTTGTAAAAGGCTTATGACTTTAGATTGGTTTGTGGTTTTGGAAAGGGTATTGGCTTTGTGTGGTTTAGGGCTTCAAAACAGGTTTAGGGTTTTGGATTTGAAAGGAAACAATGAGGCTATGGTTTAGAGAAGCAAACACAGATCGAAAGATAGCAAATATAAGAGATCACGCAAGTTGAAGACAATAAATTAGAAGATATATGGGAATCACTCCCTTGGTCTCACACCAAACTCATCTCAGGCAAAGATTACTCAAGCATAAAAGCATTCAATAATCAATCAACTAACTAAAAGTCTTTACAAGCCTCTATATATAGGCCACCAATAATTAAGTTCGAAATAAAAGAGTTTTAATACTAATAAAACACAAAAAAGGAAATTTCGCATAAATTTCCGTCTGAAGTCGTGCCATAACTCGCTCGAGCGAGGATTATCATCGGTCGCGCGAGTCTCGCTTGCGCGACCTTAAGTGATCGCTCGCGAGACTGAAATCGTCGCATGTGGCTCGTGCGAGGATTATCATCGCTTGCGCGACTTTAAGTGCTCGCTCTCTCTGCTGTTCGATCTTGCCGTTCCCCATCACCTAGCACCCATCAGAGCCATTGATTAGAACCTATCTCATACATCCAAAACCCAGCCATCCAACCAGAAATATCATGAAATTCAAACCCCATAGATCCATCAGAACCATCGAATCGATCTGATTTGAACCCTAGATCTCATACAAGCCGTTAACCAACCCAAATTAGAACCCCTTAGAGGACTCTTGATTCCATCATTGAATCCCGAGCGGCGCCTTAATCTGGAATAACTAGAGTTCTTCCTCTAGGACCGATCTACACTGCAAGGCTAACGGATCTAGCGCACGGACCAGATCCTACTCGAATCAAGCACGATTCTCCAATGGAAAACTACAAAGCCCTATGGTATTCGCATTCTTTTCAGGTTTATTATTTTATTAGTCTAGTTTAATTTTGGCAAATCATCACCTCATAAGCATTCACGTAGTTTAGGGTCTTGTCCGGCATCACCAAGGGTGGTCCATTGCGGTTAAATGTTTCCGTAGAGCTTTAGAAACTGTGAAGGTGGGCCTGACAATGGAGTCATCCATGAATTTTCATCAGTGTCAGGCATCGGATTCCGTGAAGGTTGGCCAGACCAAGGTGGTTTCTCAACGCTTCCAAAAAGGGTGCTCCTTTGTGGAAGTTGTGAATGGCAGTCCCAGTGGAGAGAGTACTACATCTTGCGACTGGCGTCAGTCCTGAGGAGGCTGACGTCCGCCGGGAGATTTCGTCCGTTAATGGGAAGGCCACGAATTTCGGGGGCCGGACTCTTTTCTTGGTGTTACCTGCTCGCAGCTATCATCCCTAGCCATTAATCTTCCCTATTTCTGGGTGGTGATGCACACCTTTAAAGGTTCTTTGCATATTTCGAATATTTACAACTGGTTACATCAGAAATGCTGCTTTCTGGATAGGCCTTCCATTAATCTTCCCTAAGATTCCAGTCGGAAGGAATGGCGATGGAGCTTTGGAAAACCAAAAACGTTACCATCGATGGTGTGCCTGTACAGTGTGATCGGTGGGAGGCGGATGTCGGAAAGCTTTGCATTCATCGGTGGAACGGAGGTGTCTGGCCGAGATTATTTGCTCCACGCTTGATCCCCGGAGGTCCTGAGGGGCATCGGAGCATTGAGGATCTGTGGGAGACCAGCTACGCTCGGATCTTGGTGGCTCCCGATAGATGGGAGGATATCCCTAGGAGCTGTGTAGCTTGCATCAATGGCCAAGAATTCAGGATCTTCGTAGAAATGGAAGTGGTGGAACGGGTGATCCTCCCGCAACAACCTCACCAAGAAACTTAGGGGGCCCAGGGGAACCTACGAAGACATATTTGCTTGTGCTGGCGAAAAAATCTCGCCGAAGGTCTACCCACTCTGGGACAGGGTCTATATTCCCTTGAACCGGTGGAGTAGAGCTCGGAGAGGAGCTCGACCTCAGATACTGTGCTCCATCAGAGGTCGACCTCGGCGTCGAGGGGTGGAGGAGCCTTGATTGGCCATTTTTCTTGAGACGACCTTCGAGAGATACTTGAGGAAGGAGAGATCGATGATTCGTCGAAAGTGGAGGAGATATTAGCGGAGTAACCGATCCCCGGAAAGTGGCGGACGATTCTGGGCCTCTTGTTTTTCCTCTACCGAATCTCTCGCTGTTGATCTCCCTTACGACCGTGATCTTTTCCATACACGACTTTAAGAGCCCAACGGATATGTTTTCTAATTTCAAATGGCCTTTTGATCCATTTCTCACCGGGGAAGCCGGTCAGATGCAGGTGGAGACAGCTGGGCATTTTGATCCCATGACTTGGGAGGTGACACGTGTCCCACTTTATACAGATGGCAGACTTTGAGTGGAGAAGGACTTGGAGGGTGTCTCCGTCTTTTCGCATCTTTCCCTAGAAGATGTCACTGGAGACTGTACTGCGCCTATGAAGCAGCCATGTGGGATACCCTTAGCTAGATTCTCGATTTTCGCTGATGGTTTTCTTCAGCCCACGGTTTTGAATTCCATGGGTGGTTTTCTACTTTCGAATTTTGCCTCGTGTACATGTGGCTTCCATGCTTTCTGCTAGGTCGTCGATGCAGGAATGGGTCTCATGGGCTTTGTTGGTTTGAACCGGTTCTTACTCTGTTCGTTGTTGGATCAGTCCACTATCATTTCCGTGGACCTTGACTGTTGTGGGCTCGGGTCCGTCCCCCTCGATCCTCTTTCGCTTTGCGGACCGGGTCTCAAGTTCGTGGGATTGCCTCGCGTCTCTAGTATTGTTAATGGTTTCAAGCTGGGACGGATCCCTGGGTCTCTGCCGGTTGGCGGAATTCTTCCCACGTGTTCTCTCTATAATTTAGAGATGGGTACACATGCCGCCAACTACTTGTCACCTCTTCCCGTGTCTTCTTCTCCCCTTGGAACCTCATCTTCCTTGTTTTCGTACGCTTCTGAGAGCTCCTTTGAGGGGGTGGCCCTCTCCCTCTCAGATCGCTTAGATGTAATGAGGAAGGGCGTTGGGTGGATTGCTCTTTTACGGCTGTTAAACCTGGGTTTGAGGCTTCTTCTCCCTGCCATACGGAGAAGGAAGATCTCGATAGCATCATCTCCTTTGGAAGAGACCTCAGGTAGTCGTTCCAAGGCCCAGAAACGTCCCTGCATGAAGTTTTCAAATCTACCTTGCTCTACCAAGGGAAAGGGTCTGCTACCGGGAATAGCCACTCCAAATCCAGAGAACTTGCTAGGTTAGCCTGGGGTATGTCCGACGGGAATGGAGCGGGAGACCAATAAGGTCTTTTCTCTCTTGGGGCGCTCTATTATTAGTTGGACTTCATGAAGCTGTTATCATGGAATGTTAGGGGTGCATGTGACCCCAAAAAAAAGGGTGGATGTGAAGCAGGTCATTGCGATCCACAATCCCATGATGCTAATGTTACAAGAGACTAAATGGGGTCAATGTGATACTGCTAAAGTGACTTCTGTTCTGGGCGGTAACCATTAGGGTTGGATTGGAGTGGATTCAGATGGGGATTTGGGTGGTATTCTGCTTGCGTGGAATTCGATGCTTTTCAATAAGGTGGATGAGGAATTTAGGTTGTTCTCGGCCTCGGTGGTGCTGGAAAATAAAGACAATGGCAAGAAGTGGGCGTTTACAGGGGTTTATTGTCCGTCTACCTATCGAGGAAGGGAGGACTATTGGTTTGATCTGGCTGCTGTTGCTGGTCGTTGGGAGGTTCAGTGGTGGGTGCTTTATCGAGGAAGGGAGAACTTTTGGTTTGAAATCGCCACGATCAGGGGCGATTTCAACGCTGTTTATTTCTCGCAAGAGAAGTCTGGTGGGTCTCCTGATCATGGCTCGATGGCGGCTATTAATGCTTTTATCCAAGATTGGGCTCTGATCAATGTCCCTCTAGTGGGTGCTCATTTCTCGTGGTCCAATCTTCAGGACCCTGCTTCCCTCAACCGGATTGATCGTTGTATGGCAGATTCCGAGTGGTTAGACATGTTCTCTAATGCCGCTTTTCATGGTTTTGCGAGAGCTGTGTCTGATCATAGGCCCTTACTTCTGCAATGCGATTCGGTTGGTAGAGGGTCTTCTCCTTTCCGTTTCGAGAATATGTGGCCCCTAAGAGAGGATTTCAAGAATTTGGTTCCCAAGTGGTGGGTGAGTAAACCCCTCAGGGATCGGCTGCGTTTAAACTTGCCTCTAAGCTTAATTATTTGAAGGGATGTATCAAGCAGTGGAACATAGAATCTTTTGGTATGGTTCACATTTGGAAGGACAAGTGCTTATTCTGTCTCAATGAGCTGGACCAGATTGAAGAAGATCGACATTTATCTCCGTCTGAAAGTGAGGAGAGGCTTAAGCTTAAAATGGAGTTCAACGATAGATGTCTGCAAGAGGAAACCTGCTGGAAACAAAAATCAAAGGTCCATTGGCTGCAGGCTGGCAATAATAACACCAAGTTTTTTCATGCTGTTGCTAATGCCAAGAAAAAGAATAATTTCTTGAGTCGGATTGCAGTTGACGGGGTGGTTTACGTGGATTAGGGGCAAATCAGATCGAAAGTGGCCAACTTATATAAGGAATTGTACGCAAATGAGGGTTGGGTTAAGCCTCAGCTCGATGGTGTTCCGTTCCCGTCTCTGCTCTTGGAGGATGTCACCGATCTCGAAAGTCACTTTAGGTAAAGGAGGTGTGGGAAGGTATTAGGTTCAGTGGTAAAAACAAGTCACCAGGCCCTAATGGTTTCACAATGGAGTTTTTCCGTTGTTTCTGGTCTACTCTCAAAGAGGAGATTGTGGGAATTTTCTATGAGTTCTACGAGAGCGCCTCTATCGGAAGGAGTCTCAAGTCCACCTTTATTGTGCTTGTGCCGAAAAAAGAAGATGCCGACGAGATCAAGGATTTTTGCCCTATCAGCCTTCTTAATTGCCTTCTCAAGATCATTTGCAAGGTTCTTGCGAATCGGCTTAAACCTATGATGGATAAGCTCATTTCCCATAATCAAGGGGCTTTTGTCTGTAATAGGCAGCTTGCTGATACTTTTATTGTGGCTCAGGAAGCTATTCATTCTACCTGTCGTGATCACTTCTCGACTGTCATGTGGAAAATCGACATGGAGAAGGCTAATGACCGAGTCAATTGGGCGTTCTTGGAGTATATGTTGCGGCAGTTTGGGTTTTGAGATTGGTAGAGAAGGTGGATGGTTGTGTGCTTCTTGTTGGCCTGGTTTTCTATGCTAGTCAACGGTTCTTCCGCTGGTTATTTCAAGAGTTCTAGGGGCCTCCGGCAGGGGACCTGCTGTCCCTGTTTCTGTTCAACATGGTTGGCGAAGGTCTGGTTAACCAAGCGTGCCTTAACAATTTTATTTCTGGTGTCTCTATTACCAGTGGTGGTACCTCGATTTCTCACTTATAATATGCGGATGATAATGTCCCCTTCTGCAAGGGGGTTCCTAGTGAGATTCAAGCTCTAGCTAAGGTGTTAGCAGTGTACGAAGCAGTTTCTGGTCAGCGGGTCAATTTATCTAAATCCAAGGTGTTTGGAGTGGGAATTGATGAGATGGAGGTCGAATCCCTCGCTCAGGAGGTCGATTGCAGATACGATTCTTTCTCGACTACTTACTTGGGGCTGCCCCTTGGTTCTCGAAGCCTAATGCTCGGGCATGGGACCCAGTAGTGCACTGGTTTGGGAGTAGGCTGGCTTCTTGGAAATGAAAGATGTTAAGTAGTGGGGATCGGTTGGTGCTTGTCAAATCGGTTCTTGCTAATTTACCAATTTTTTTTTTATGTCCGTTTTCCTATGTCCAATGGAAGTGATCCATAAGTTGGAGAAGATTGAGCGGGATTTTCTTTGGGAGGGTGCTGGTTTGGAGAAGAAATATCATTTGGTTAGTTGGGAGGTTTGCCTGCTCCTTAGATGCTTCCGTGGTCTCGACATCCGCAATCTTCATCTCACTAATATTGCGCTGGTTGGGAAATGACTGTGGCGGGTCGGTACGGAGGGTGAGCGACATAGCTTATGGGTCTCTGTGTTAGCCGAGAAGTATGGTTGGATGTGGGGTTTCTGGGGGATCACTATTTCGGTTTCTCGAAGGACCTCTGCGTGGTGGAAAGGTATATGCCGCATTTGGCCAAAGTTCTCTAGATAGATTCGATTCAGTTGGGGTGACGAATCTCGTATCCGCTTATGGGAGGATCCTTGGGTTGCACTCCACCCTTTAAAGAGGTTGTTTCTTGGTATCTTTAGGGTGATGACTCTCCCCTTTTGTTCGGTGGCTGAGGTCTATTTTGAGGCTGGGGGGTCCCCCTCTTGGGATCTGGCTGCTACGAGAGCCCTCAAGGAGGAGGAGGTGGAGCCCTTCCTTTCTCTGCTACATTCCGTTTACGAGGCGAATCATAACCGCCACGGAAGAGACTTATGATTTTGGTTGGGCAAAGATGATGTGGTTTTTTCTGTCCGATCCTTTATCGCATTCTTTCTGCAAGGCCTATGATCAGGACTGAATGCTCTTTCATTTGGTCAATACCTATTCCTCCTAAAGTTAGATTTTTTTACGGGACGGTTATCTTGGGCCGGGTTTTGACTATCAATCAACTTATTGTTAGAGGTAAGACTTTGTTTCACAGGTGTCCCATGTGCATGCTTTCAGAGGAATCCATCCCCCACCTCTTCCTTCACTGTTGGGTGGCTGCTGAGATTTGGAGCACCATTCTCAAATCTTTCGAGCTCTCTTAGGTGCTGCCCGAGAGTATCCCTCAGCTCGTGGTTTCATGGTAGGGCCCTCGTTTCGAAGATCAATTGGGCTCTTTTTGGAGAGTGGCTGTCTTCTCTGCACTGTGGGGTATTTGGCTCGAGAGGAATGCACGGGTTTTCAACCGAAAGCGTAGGCCTACTGGTGCTTTCTTGAAGACTATTAAAGACCTGATGTGCCTCTGGGTCTCCTCTGTTTCTGATAAGGAGTTTTGTTTTGTGGTAGGGGGTTTCTACTGGGTGTTTGTCTCCCTGCCCTTTTTCTTTTCTTTTCCTTTCTTTTGTCTTGTTTCCTTTTTTTTTTTCTTTCTTTTTTCTGCGCTTTTGCCCTTGTATATTTTCCCAGCTTCTTGCTGGACGTTTAATGGATTCTTCTTACCGATTAAAAAAAAAAAAAATAGAGAGAAAGGGAAACAGAACACCACATGAGAAAGAGAATGAGAAAGACAGATAACAACAGAGTAGCGTTGCTAAAGAGAATACCACATGAGAACAAACGAAAATAAAATGTTAATATTTTTAGGTGCAATCACTGGACGCCTGTGCAATGACAATTTTAAAAAAACTTGGTGCAAGAACTTGAAAGCCATGTGCAACTAATGCCTCCCATATATAAATCATAAGAAAAATACAAGAAATTAAGCTATGTAGAAATGATCCAATATAAATCTAGTGAAAATATTATTTTAAAGTAATTAATGAAAATATTGAAACCATAAGAAAAAATATATTAGAAACCTATATACGACCAAATGCCGAAGTAAACATAGGGTTCAACTAGTATACATCTATTGAAAATATTCTGTTAAAGTCATGATGAAAATATCTAAAAATTAAGGACAATATAGGAAACTAAGATACTTAGAAATATGAAAGGTATTTTATATGATCTTAGTCCTAGTATACATTTATTGTTATTATATAATTTTTGATACCTACATCCAATAGTTATTACAATAGCGAAAAATGTTAATACATGAGGTGTTAAAGAGCCTGACATGGTCGAAGAGTCTGGCATGTATCGGAATCTGACTCCGCAGCCTAATTGAAGAGTCCAGTTAAAACCTGCTGACATAGGTGCTGCAGGCCAGGCGTAGGCTTGAATTTGAGGCTCGAAGTCTTTAATGGGTTGGGCAAAAGCATAGGTTTTGGTTAAAAATCAGTAGGGCCAGGCAGGTTGGTCAGCCTGCAAGTTGTGTGTTCTGAGCTCAAAACCCAATTTTGTCAGCCTGAAGCTGGCCAGGCCTGGGTTGGCCAACTTCGAAACTTCAGGGTGGGGTTTTACAGGCATCTGCATTTCTCACAGCCTGTTTGCACCCTATGCATGGTGTTCTTATTTCTTCCATTAAAGAAAACACTTGGGATTCATAAAAGTAAACTTACGGCAATGCAAGAGGGAAATTAGAAAATAATGTTATTTTAATTATTATATCTCTTCCTAAATTGAGATGCTTTCTTCTCTTCTAGTTGTTGTTTATTTATTTATTTATTATTATTGTCTATATTATTATTTTTTACTATTATTAATTTGATCCATCTCAGTGGAATATCCAAATCTTCCTAAATCACATAGGAAAACTTTAACGATTTGTTAAACTCATGAAAAGTGTCTTGGTTAGTGCTGAATTTCTTGCCAATCAATATCATGGTTTAAAATACCGGTTTGCCGGTACGTATCGTCCAGCTCCAAAACCAGTACTTATCGGATGATACGTACTGGTTCCGGACGATACATTGGTATGTATCGTCCGATACATTATCAATATATCTGTAATGCACCGGTATGATGCGTTGAAAGTATTGTACCAGTGACCTTCGGAAGCTATACTATCTTCCGATAGGTACAGGTTTTGGATAAGATTTTGATCCATGATCAATATACTCTTACCTGATGACTTATAAACATGTATACGGTGGTATGAAACAATTCAGGAGGAGGCAGGAGAACTTCTGGTGGTGGGGAAGCACAACAAAGGATGCAACTGCAAGAAATCGGGTTGTCTCAAGAAATACTGCGAGTGCTTCCAAGCCAACATTCTCTGTTCTGAAAATTGTAAGTGCATGGACTGCAAAAATTTCGAGGGTAATGAGGAGAGACAAGTTTTTTTCCATGGAGATCGAGTAAATTCAATGACCTACATTCAGCAGGCGGCTAATGCTGCCATTACGGGGGCCATTGGATCGTCGGGTTTTGCCTCTTCTCCAACAACACACAAGAGAAAGTTTCAGGAACTCTTCTTTGGGAGGACGGTCAAGGATGTACCGATTCACAGGCTTGCACAAATCCCTCAGGTACTCTCCGATTTAACAGATTCTCGTAGAAAATAAATGTTCTGGTTTAGTTGATGAAGGGCTGTAACCAATGATTCCTAGTTCATACAATTGCCAAGCACGGATGTGCGTTAGTTACAGGGAATTGATTGCTAACAATCAATATGATTTCATCAATGTATAAATGGTTGGCAAGAATTTGATGCATGCTATGATTTGACTCTATGAATTTAATGGTGGAACCAATCTCACAGCTTGGCTTATTTCAGATTGGAATCCTTGGAATCAAAGGTTCCACAGGTCAATGATAGAAACCCATGCATGCACGGAATTATATCATGTTGTACATAGGCTTACATGAAATTTATTGCTTTGGATAAATTGTTTGCCTTCTCAATTTAGATCTACAAAGAGGCTTAATTTCTCATACTTGTTGTGGTAGACTGGTAGTCTATTTTTTATTCCAATTTATTGTTGTTTCACAAGTACACAGAATTTCTGGCATCATTGTTGACCATGGTCTAAAACATAATTTTCACAGCAGATATCGTCAATTATGATGCACTTTGAATTTGAATCAGCCAATATGATGTGATTTCTTTTGTTGAAAAAGATTTGGTTGTGGCATATGAATATTGTTTTAATATTATAGATAACTAGTGGAATGCACATGCGATGCACGTGAGCAAAAATAGACTAAATCCAAGGTCGGATGCTAATGAAGTGACTTTTTGAGCAATCAATTATTTCAAATGGATACAACTCAGCCATCTATGAAATATCAAATGAACCATATAATAATGTCTTTATTCACATTAAACATAATAACAATAATACAACAATAAGAGGTTACATTTGACAAAAGTAAATAAGAGAGATTAAATATATTAAAACAAAACTCATGAGTAACCAACTGTGAAAGGAAATATAATCTGATAACAAATTAACAGCATAGATTACAAAATGCAATTGTAGAGTGGGTTTCTATATATTTATAAAGGGACCGACTCTCCTGACCATCATTTCAACACCAAAATGGTGTTTAAATCATCTCGCACTATCAGTAGTTTAAGATGTGGGTGATCGGAACCATCAAAGTGATAGATCCTTGATTGAAGTGCAAAATGCCCAAAAATGGGCTTTTAGGGAGATTTAAACCAACTGATCTGTTAACTATAATATCAGCCGTTGTTTTCAGTTTTAATGGCTAATATTAAAGTTCGTCAATCGGATACTTATCGGCATATTTCATTGGGTTGAGACATATTCCAATGATAGTTTGCGACTTGGGCAATTTAGATTGATTATAGAATAATGATAAAATCATACTTCAATGGTGTGAGATAAAAAGTCACATTTTAATGGTGTAAGATCATTTAAACACTATTTGGTGTTTAGATGTCGGTCAGGAGCCATTATACCATTTATGAAATGCATGACATTGTTGAAAGTCATCAAACACATCAGGCCCAAGTGCCACTCCCTTCAGGTTGTGTTCTTAAGGTTGCAACAAAGGTTTTAATATGGATCTGAATAGGCCATATAGGCCGCAGAGCTGACCGATATTAGATCGGGCAATTCGGTTTTTTTAATTGACCAATTTTCAAAACGGTATTGTTATCTTCATCCTAAAAGACTGATGGTCACCCAATTTTTTTTTTTTTTTGATAACCTGGGTATCCGGGCCTCTTAGGCACCCGCCTAATCCCAGGGGCACAGGCGCACCCCAAATTCAGCACATGCCAGGTCAGTACAGGGTATAAATCCCTAGGGTGGCCTCAAGGGGGGGAGGGGATTCGAACTCAGGTCTCTTGCTTTTGGAAGCAAGTACTTGGCCAGCTCGCCTAACGCCTTGAGGTTTGGTCACCCCATCTCTTTCAGTTGGCATGCATTGACTGCCTTTGAATTAGATGATGGAGATCGTTTTCCGTCCCAATCTTTCGCACAATGGATCTATAGATTATGAGCCTACCATCAGACGGTCAGTTTTTTATTATATGTGGCACACATCTCAAAAAGTGACACTAAAATCATGTTTGAGTGTGATGTGTGTTGCATGATTTTAGATTCACTCTTTGGGGATGTGTGTTACGTGTAATAAGAAACTGACCGTCTGACGTTTGGAGGAGATGGAGACGAAAAACGATCTCCATCATCTTATTCAAAGGCAGTCAATGCATGCCGGCTGGAGGAGATGGGTGAGAAGCAGTCTTTTTGGGTGAGAATAGCAGTTCCCTTTTCAAAATCATATATATATATGTATGTATATATCTCTACAAATTAGATGGATCTGGGCCTACTTTTAATCTCCAAAGGGTACGTTCATTTTAAACCAAGGTTCTTTAGCAATCCGAGTTTTGCTTAAACGGTTGACTTCTTAGAATCAGACATTAGAGATAGTTTTTTGCCTCAATCTTCCACACGATGGATCTTAAGATCCCGATCTACCATCACACCGTCAGATTTTTCTTCCACATGGACTTTATCTCAAAAAGTGAACATGATCATTGACATACATCTAACATGGTTATTGGATCACAATTGTAAATAGTGGGCCCAAATAAAGAAAGGGAAAAGATTCTCTCCTTTCTCTCTCTAAAAATCCAGTGACTACTTTAAATCAGATGATTGGAGACGGTCAGATGATGATGTCATGTGGCACACATCCCAAAAATTATTATTATTATTATTATATATTTTTCACAAATCAAAAGTGAAATTGATGAATCTGATGTGCATGGGATAAGTTCCTAAACGGGGGAGATCTATAAAAAAATAATCATAAAAATAATTAAAATAAAAATTTAAAAAGAAAAGTTACCCAAACATACCTTTCTAAACAAAATAGGGCTAAAATTGAGAGATTTTAGGAATGAGAATTTCAGAGTTGATGAAAGAGAAGCGATGAAAGGGATGATGGAGAAATGGAGTGGTAACCGAATGAAGAGAATTATGAGATAGATATATTCCAGAACGACAATGTTCAATCATCTTTATCTTTACTTTTTTGCCCTGTAACTGGCTTCATAAGGTAGGTTTAATTGTTTGTTTATAAATTGTAAATTTAAAGAAAGATAAGGGTCTTTATGGTATTCTAAAATTAAAGATCTATAGATAATATGTTCATAATTTGAGGCCATAGTCGTGAAGTTGGAGTTGAGGAATAAGTCGCTGGAGGAAAATTTGAAAAAATCAGCAAAACTAAAGAAGTCAGGAAAAAAATTAGAAAACATTAAAAAATTCAGTTTAAGAATTAAAAGAATATAAAAGATATATTCATAGATTAGACATCCATTCCAAACACATCATTGTTAACAAGTTTTCATATGCTAAAAATATTCTATTAGGAGGCATGACACCGATAACATTTGGAAATCATAATATCATGGCCATATATATCATCAAATCCCATGTTGATATTATCTGCTTACAATATATCCATAAAAATTATCAATCACAACATACTCAAGGTTTATTTTGTTCAAAATATAGAAACTATTACAATCGTTGACTCAAAATTAGGATACGTTAACTGGTCAGAATTATTAAATCCGACAATTGGATCAGAAGAAAGAGAGATAAGTTAGGGTTAAGTTTAATGGTAAGAGGTTAGGTTTAATGGTAGGAGTCCTCACTAGCTTTTTTATTAATAGAGAAGTACACATACATACCCAAAATAACTACCTATACCACACACATATATATATTATAACCATACATTGCACACTCCAACACTCTCCTTCAAGCTGGAGCATGAACATCAAACATGCCTAGCTTTAGTAAGAACATCAACAAGCCATTGAGATGAAGGGACCCCAATAAGTTCAAGTGAACTGTCCCCACACTTTCTCCGGGACAAAGTGCACATCAACTTCTTATGCTTGGTTCGCTCATGTAGTGCTGAATCAGATGCAATCTTCTCTGCAGCTTCATTATCATAGTGAAGACGTATAGAGCCATTAATAGGAAATCCCAACTCGGATAGAAGTGTACGAAGCCATAAGATCTCACAATGCCATGAATTATAGTTCGATACTCGAATTCAGCACTGTCAGCACAGATTTTTTAGGTGATTAAAAATAAGATTTAGGTCAAGGAATTTTTTTTCTAGATCTTTCTTCTTCTGAGTTCGAGAGCTCGAAGAGAGTGAAATAATGAAATAAATTAAAAAAGAGAGGGTTCTATTTATAGATTTAAAAGTAGGACTTCTACTTGAAGTCTATTTGAAGTAAAAAAGATAAGACTTGAAGTCCAACTAGAACTTACGCAAGTTGACCTTGCGCGGGTTCCATCTCCAAGGAAATTAAGACCCACACAGGGACCCACCTACGTGGGCCTCACTCTCTCACTCAGTCATTCTCTATCTCTCTCTCCTTCCTAGACCCACGAAGGGACCCACCTGTGTGGGTCCCAGCTTCACTCTCTCTCTCTCTCTCTCTCTCTCTCTCCCCTTCCTAGACCCACGCAAGGACCCACCTGTGCTGGTCCCAGCCCCCCCCCCCCCCCCTCTCTCTCTCTTTTCTCTTATTATCTTTCTCTCTGTCCCTAACCCACGTAGGCCCACTTGTGTGGGTCCCAATCCTACTCTCTCTAATTCTCTATCTTTTTCTCTCTTTGCCTGACCCACAGAGGCCCAACTGCATGGGTCCCAATCCTGCCCTCTTCCCTCCTATTCTCTCTAACTCTCTTTCTATATATCTCTCTCTCTCTCTCTCTCTCTCTCTCTCTCATCCTTGACCCACGTAGGGGCCCACCTGCGTGGCTCCCACTTCTCATCTCTCTCTCTATCTCTTTCTCTCTCCCTTTCTCATCCTTGACCCACGCAGGGGCGCACTTGTGTGAATCCCGCTTCTCATCTCTCTCTTTCTTTCTCTTCCTTCCTTGACCCACACAGGGTCACTTGCATGGGTCTCACTCTCTAGAATATGACCCATGCAAGTCCCTTGGGCGGGGGGCTACCTTTATATATATATATATATATATTTATTTATTTATATATGAATAAGGAAGATATAAAGGAGGTTGCTTCTTTGCAAAAGTCCAACGAATTTTAATTCGTTGTCAAAATTCTTCACGAACGCCTAACAGTAACAAACAACCCAGATATATAAGGCTGCGCCACACCCCTCAAATCTTATTGGTTTAAGGGTCGCGTGGGTGACAACTATCATCATTTGCGCTGCCATTCTCACCAATCCGCCTGGAGCATTGAGACCCATGCATAGAGACTGTCAGATGGTGACTTCTAGTAACCGCCACAGGAAAGCTATATATAGCAGGCCCCAGATCATATTCGAGATTCGAAAAAATTCTTCCTTGGGGATTTTGCTGAAATTTTGTGTGAAAGTATTCTGCCGAGACCCTCGTATACTAGGGTCACACATAGTTTATGTGGGTCTATTATGGATCCATGCCTAAGACCCTCATTTGTTTGGGTTGCACTTAGGCAATTCGGGTTATCACACCCATGTCTAAGGCACCCCTATATATGAGGATTGCAATTACCAATTGCAAGTGGACCCTTCGTGTATTGAGGGTTATAACTTCGAATCGAGAAGGTTAAATCAGATATGGCCACCATCATGATATGAGAGATACTACTTCATATCAACCGTAAAATCATGCGATCGTGGTTAAGTCATTATATTGACCCATCGTGATTATACTCTATATATTGGAGTTTTCCTCACGGTTCAAGTTTTCACTCCCTTAAATTAAGTGTTTGGACCTTAATTTTGAGATAGGAAATTCCTTTAAAATTTTGATCCGATCCAACGGTCAACTTTTCATAAATTGACCAAATCACCAGGTTTTGGTCAAATCTAGTGGTTGACTTGTTGACTTTTCGTAAGATGACCATATCATGAGACCGTAATGCGATCCAACGGTAGAATTATTATAAATTGACCGAATCACAAGATTTCGATCAAATCTAACAGTTGACTTTTCCTAAGTTGACCATATCATGAGACTGTCATGTGATCCAATGGTGAATTTAATATAAATGACCAAATCACAAGGATTTGGTCAAATCCAATGGTCAACTTTTCATAAGTTGATCAAATCATGATGTTACTATCTGATCCAAAGGTTGAGTTCCCGCAAATCCACCAAATCATAGGATCATGGCCCTCGATCTGCCAATTGATTTTTCATAAATTGGCCGAATAATAGGATTATGATAACGATCCAACGGTCAAAATGTTGTAGATTGACCAAATCATAAGGCTACGGTCCAATCTGAAGGACGTATCCCTTGGTGACTTGAGGGAGTTCCATAACAAACTAGTCCGTTTACTGAGTGGTGGTGATTTCTTGTTTCTACCACTTGGTGAGGAACCTTATACACATCAACCATTTAGCACATTTGGTCAGAAAATCCTTGATAAACAAGCGGGGCTCGATTGGATGAGGGAAATTTGTCTAAGAGGGATCGCAATCGCTTTTGCGGGTTTTGTCATGTGGGTTGAGGAAATCTTATCAAAATACGAAGTCGAATTTTGACAATGTCGCCTTCTAACACGATAGCTTGGGAATGTGGGAGGTATGACAAGAGCAACAATCTTGTGTGTTCTTTTATCAAAGCATTTTCCCTGGTTACTAATACTTGGCTTTTTCCGTGGGTAGAAATCAACATAATTCTCAAAGAGTTATGACACATTAGTGGTATTCCTCTCGTTGGTCGTATGTATGAGGAATGCATTCCTTTCAACGAGCTCCCTTACGGGGTCCAATATGATGTTGTGACCTATAATTATAGCCATGAGACTTTGGTTTTGTTTGCAATGTTTGATAAGATCATCACGGATGACTCTTCTATCAAGTCTAACACGGAATACTTTGGGAGATGGATGGACTATTTTGTTGATTTCTTTGATGAAAATGGGAAGACCTTGCTTCCTTTCACTATGAAAGATGTGAATAAAAAGGTTCTTGAGATATTTAGGATTAGAAAAAAGAAAAATATTAGTCAAGGGGTGTACCTTGCAACTTTTTTGGAGTTATTTTTAAGCAGACTTGCCTCCCGCATAACCAAGATTGCATATGTGCCACAACGTTTATTGTGGCGAGTGATATGACAAATAAAATTATCTTTGCTCTTGGGCCGGCCGTGTTGGTAAGCATTTTCCATGGTTTGGTCGATTTGCAAATAGTACTGACCCAGGTAATTCAAGGGCCCAGTTTCCAATACATTATTTCTTTGGATGGGTGGACACTCACTTTCCTAGTACTTATATGTGCCATAATCATGAACTCTGATAGAGGGTTCCATTCATGCTGAGCACTATCGAAAAAGGGGCTCGTAGGTTCAATGGTCATGCGGCTCGAGACTATATACGCAAATTGAGATGTTCTTTTCTCGCCCATTCAAGCATTTGAAAATGGATATTGAACGTCTTTCTTGACAAGATGAGGGAGATGCAACTAAAGAAATTTTTAATATTCCATTCGAGATTTTTGTGAGTCTTATATGCATTAGGAATTTTGGTTGCCTCTTTGGTTTGGGGATACGAAAATCTTGGAGCCTTATTACTTGAGTAGATTTGCTCAACAATTTGGGTATGATCAGATCATTTTGTTAATACTAACGATACTATCATGATTAGTCCCCATGATTCGAGATTTTATCATAAAGCGCATTAACATCATTTTGTATGTCATTAAAATCCCCTTCTCTTGCAATATAGGGAAGGACGTCCCTCAAAAGACCAAATAAATGTCTTGTTAGTTGCTCGATCTGAACCACCCGATAGCGCGATAAAACAAGCTTATCTATGCGTGGAGGGATAGCTTCATGAATCCCAAGGCTTGCATGAGATTTCAATAATAAATTAAGACAACATATGTAGGTCCAGATAACAATCGATAAAATTTCAAACAACATGCTCACCTGATGATGCAGGGAGAGAGGTAGAACTGCTTCCTGAAATTTCCTTACCGGATAATCCCAATGTATTAGGTGTCAACCTATGCGAATGATTTCCTGAAGGACTAGATGAAACAGAAACGATATTCACCGCTGCTGACAACGTGGTTGGTTCAGAAAGAAGATTGCCGCTCGAAAATTCTTGACCAGATAATCCTGTAGCGACTGGTGTAGACGTATCCCTTGTAGGCGTAACAGAAGTAGCCTCAGTAATTACTCCTGGAATCACAGATCAACTTTATGTGTTGAGGACTTGATCGGTGATGAAATATTCAATTGAAACTTGGTAAAATTAATCATCAAAGGAACTTTCCCAGTATGTACATCTTCTCTCGAAGGAGGACCTTGGGAAGAGGGACCAACACCCGAACCAGATTCATCACATCCATCACTCGAATCTTCTTTCTCCCGAACTGATTTGGTATTTGATGGTGGTTCTCCTAACTCAAAATTAGTATCATCGAAGAAATGTCCGACCCCAGAACTCATATCCCCTCCAGAAAACGATATATCGGGCATATCTCTTACCTGCAATAATTCGCTCTTGAGGTCCCCTTGGTTATACATATCCGCGCGCCTGTAGCTTCGTCTAAAATTGAGCCACCAGGCGTTGGAAGAGTTCCTGAAACATAAATATTAAAATTTAAAGCCCCGTGAAATATCATAAGAATAGGAACATAGCAAAATTAGTTGAATAAAATTCATCCATACCTTTGAATGGTGACATGTCGGGAATGCAACTCAAATCAGCCAAGAAATCATTCGTAGAAGGGCCGACATTTGACCTCAGTGTCACATATCTCACATCTTAATCAACTCCGATTAGAATGTAACAACCCTGAGCAGCGCTTTCAGAATTCCCATGACTCTCCTCCGGGTTAGGAGATAGTAATGTTTTCATGCCACCTCTACTATCTAATACGACAGTTTTCAACTTTTTTAGGACACTCTTGTCCTTCCTCGAAGAGGTACGTTTTCCGACGGAATGAGGAGGTACTTCCTTAGGTAGATCAATCTTCTCCAAAATCTGTATACTTATAAAAAATAACGGATGAGGGAAGACCTGTGTCAGGAATGTTTTCTTCACCACCCGCGAAAGTCTCTACTGGGGACCATGCCTCTCGAAGAATTTTGGTGAAGAAGATATCAGGAACTACCACGACCGTCATTGCATCCCCCTCTTCATTTGAATTTCTATTTTTGGGAACCAATTCGTTAATCTTTCTTGAAAAATAACCTCGAGTGTTTTGGTTCCACTAAATGCACCACATGTGAGGACGGTCGATTCTATTGGTCGGCGGCATGGTAAAGCGGGACCTAGTTCCCCCTACAATGTCTCTCATAAATGCAACCACGACATCCAGAACAGTAGCATTATCATAGATGAATTTCTTGGAAGGGTTAGGTGAAATGATCTGATCATACCCAAATTGTCGAGCAAATATACTCGGGTAATAAGGCTCCAAGATTCTCGTATCCCCAAACCGAAGAGGCAGACAAAATTTCCTAATGCTTATAAGACTAAAAAAAATCTCGAATGGAATATTAAAAATTTCTTTTGCTGCATCTCCTTCATCTTGCCAAGCAAGATGTTCAATATCCATTTTGAAATGCTTGAATGGGCGAAAGGTGAATATCTCAATTTGACGTATATAGTCTTGAGCCGTATGACCATTGAACCTATGAGCCCCTTTTTCCATACTGCTCACATAAATGGAATCCCTTGCTGGAGCTCATGATTCTGTCGCATATAAGTACCAAGAAAGTGAGTGCCTACCCACCCAAAGAAATAATGTATTGGAAATTGGGCCCTTGAATTACATGGGTTATTATTTGCGAATTGACCAAAACAATGGAAAATGCTTGCTAACACGGCAGGCCCAAGAGCAAAGATAGTTCAATTTGTCATATCACTTGCTACAATGAATGATTTGGCACGTATGCAATCTTGGTTATGCGGGAGGGCAAACCTGCTTAAAAATAATGTCAGAAAAGGTGCAAGGTACACCCCTCGACTGATATTTTCCTTTTTTCTATTCCTAATATCTCCGGAACCCGTTTCTCATGAACCTTTTTGTTCGCTTCTTTCATAATGAAAGGAAGAAGGTCCCCTTCATCGAAGAAATCGACAAAATACTCCATCCATCTCCTAAAGTACACCATGTTAGACTTGATGGAAGGGTGGTCGTTCGCAATAATCTTATTAAACATTGCAAACAAAGCCAAAGTCTCATGGCTGTAACTAGGGGTCACACCATCTGATTGATCCTCGTAAATGAGCCCGTTGAAAGAAATGCGTTCATCATACATACGACCAATGAGACGAATACCAATGATATGCCATAACTCTTCGAGAGTTATGCTGATTTCTCCCCCCGGAAAAAGCCAAGTGTTCGTGACCATGGAAAACACTTCGATGAAGGCACACACAAGATTGTTGCTCTTGTCATTCCTCCCGTGTGCATACGCTACCGCATTTCGGCTACGCATTTTGATAAAATTTCTTCAACCCACAGGCCAAAACCCTCAAGAGCAGTTGCAAACCCTCTCAGACGAAATTCTCTCGTCCAATTGAACCCCGCTTGTTTATCAAGTTCCTAACCAAATGCGCTAAATGGTTGATGTTTATAAGGTTCTTCACCAGGTGGGATCATACGACCTGTCCTTAGAAACAAGAAATCACCTCCACTCGATAAACAGATTGGTTAGTTATGGAAATTCCCCAAGTCACTAGGTGATATGTTTCTGGTGGAACAAGTCCACCACTCATCGATGGGAGCTGAATGTCCTATCACGTGGTTAATCCTGGGGCCAAAATAGGGAATATGCCTCTGAAACTTTACCCAGATATACTCGGAATCAGAGTCATTGATGCGCCTCAGGCGATCATATCTTAGATCTTAAGATCCTTTTACTTTTAACCACCGGCCATCTCAACAAGCACAAAATGAGTCAATCAATATTCTAATTAGGCTCCTTAATGAAATTTTATTCCTAAAAAAAGAGGACGAATTTGATCTTCCGAATTTTATTTCAACCATTCGATCGTTACCAAAATCGATGGTCAATAGAAAATCAACTTAATTATTTTTGTTGATTTTAAAAATATTTTTGGACCATTCTGATCAATCGGACCGTCCGATGGATTTAGAAAATCAACATTGATGATTGTAGGGTCTTCCTATAGAAGCAAGAGATCTACAATCGCGAATAGATATATGGTCTTCCCATAGGAAGCACAATCTGACCAGTCTCAAAATTTTGCGCCAGGCCCAAAATCTGTTAGAGTTCACAGAATTCAACTGGACCGTCTGATGGATTCAGAAAATCGACATTGATAATTATAGGGTCTTCCTGTAAAAAAGCAAGAGTTCTACAATCACGAATAGATATATGGTCTTCTTATAGAAAGCACAATCTAATCAGTCTCATAATTTTACACCCGACCTGAATTTATCAGGGTTCATAGAATTCAATCGAACCAAGGGAGGACTCAGAAAATTAACATCGATGATCGTAGGGTCTTCCTGTAAGAAGCACAAGTTTTATGACCACGAGTCAATATAATGTCTTCCCGTAGGAAGCACAATCTCAAAATTTGTCGATTTTTATCGACTTCTAGAATGGAAAAATAGTATAATTAAAAGCGAATTCGATAAAAATCGAGGAGGTACCTATTATAACAGATTTTTTAGGTGATTAAAATGATGATTTAGGTCAAGGAGTTATTCTTCTAGATTCTTCTTCTGAGTTCCAGAGCTCGGAGATGGTGAAATAGTGAAATAAATTAAAAAAAAGGGTTCTATTTATAGATGTAAAAGTAGGACTTCTACTTGGAGTCTATTTGAAGTTAAAGATAGGACTTGAAAGTCTAACTAGAACTCACTCAAGTTTTCCTTGCGTGGGTTCCATCTCCAAGGAAATTGAAACCCATGCAGGGACCCACCTGCGTGGGCCTCTCTCTCTCTCTCTCTCTCTCTCTCTCTCTCCTTCCTAGACCCACTCAGTGAGGCACCTCTGTGGGTTCCAACATCACTTTTCTCACTCTTTCCCTATCCCTCACTCCATCCCAGACCCACGCAGGTGAGCCTGCGTGGGTCCTAATCCTACTTCCTCTCTCTAACTCTCCATAATTTTCTTTCCCTGACCCACACAAGCCCATGTGCATGGGTCCCAATCCTGCCACCCTCTCTCCTATTCTCTAACTCTTTCTATCTCTCTTTTGTTTCTTATCCTTGTTGACCCACGTAGGGGCCCACCTGCGTGGGTCCCACTTCTCATCTCTCTCTCTCTCTCTCTCTCTCATCCTTGACCCACGTTGGGGACCACCAGCGTGGGTCACCTGCATGGGTCTCATTCTGTCTCTCTTTCTGATCTCTCTCTCTCTCTCTCTCTCTCTTTCTCTTCTCATCCTTGACCCACGTAGGGGCCCACCAGCGTGGGTCACCTGCATGGGTCTCATTCTCTCTCTAGTATGACCCATGCAAGTCCCTTGTGTGGGTCTGTCAGATATATATATATATATATATATGAATGAGGAAGGTAGGAAGGAGGTTGCTTCTTTGCAGCCGGTCTTCCAACGAATTTTTTCTCAAATTTCGTCACAGACACCCAATAATAACACACAACTCACATTTATAAGGCTGCGTTGGTCGATTCCCACGCCTCTCAAATCTAATGGTTTGAGGGTGACATAGGTGACAACTATCATCACTTGCGCTACCATTCTCACTGATCCGCGTGATGCATTGAGGCCCATGCAGCCCATTTTCACCGTAGATTTGACTAAGATTCACAGGGACCTTCAGATGGTGACTTCTAGTAACCGCCAATGGAAAACTATAAATAGTAGGTCCTGGATCATAATCGGCCGAAAAAATTCTTACCTAGGAATTCTGCCGAAATTTTGCGTGAAAGTTTTGCCGAGATACCTTCCACAAGGTATATCTCTTTGCTCTTCTGATGCGAGAACTTACTAAATGCAATTTTAGGGCTGAGATTAAGATTAAAATTAATGTAATCAATTAAAAATAATAATTTCTTATACCAAATTACCACGGAAAATTTTAGAAATTCAATTAGGTGATTTAATTCCGGCCTAAAATAGCGTTACTTTCGTGTACGTTCCCTATTGCGGATCTAGAAGACTAGGGTTTTTATGAACGGCTAGATCTCTGATAGTTTTAGGGCATCGAATGAACTCGCAAGCGGGTTCTCTCGATACCGATGAAAATAAAAGGCAAACAAAAAATTAAGGATGAACAAATAGGTTAATTTTGAATTTTTACGAGTTGATAGGCTAGATCTGAAATTTAATAGGTAAATAAATAATTAGGGTTATGCTACTTACGCAAACTGTAGATCTAAAGAAGATAGAGATGAAAGAAGAGTTGGCCTCGCACCAAACCGCAAGCGGCAATCGAAGAATCGCTTTTCGTTTTGAGAGAATGACACCCTCACGAAAGTTTAGAACTCTCAATTTTGCATAAACAATTTTCATTAACCAAAAAATTATAATAAAAGTGTTTACAAGCCTTTAAATAGGCTAACCAATGCATAAAACTAGAAATCCTAGTATAGCTCTAATTCCTAGTTCAAATAAAAGAAATATTCTAATTCTTCTAAAACAATAAAATAAAGTCCTAAAATAATAAGGAAATTAATCATATTTCTAATAAAAGAAGCTACTCTTATTTTCTAAAATAAAATAATAAAAGAGACTAATCCTAATTCAATTAGGATTCTTGAAATTTGTCACTTTCTGTGCAGCTTCTGAAAAATGACCATAACTTCTTCAATACTTGTCGGAATTGCTCAATTTTTGGCTTGTTGGAAAGCTACTTCGATAAACTTTCGAATATGACCAATTTCGTATTAATCTGACTTCGTTTGACACTTCAAAACAGGTCATACATAAAAGTGACAAGATTAAAAGTTGAAGACCCTAATAAATTTTGGATTTTCTTCTTTCTGATCAAACGGGTCTTTAACGGGCCTTTTTTAAAAACCCATTCGCGGGTCCACTTTCTCTTTTGACGTCTCCTCTTTATCTGACCACGATTCAAACAGGCGGATCTAAAGTTCGCATAAATCCCCTCTACTTTGAAAAAGTTCGACCTCAAACTTTTGTTGGCATGGATTTTCACGGTCGCGATCACAGACAATATATAGGGAACCTTGATCGGAAGCGGCTTGAATCGGACGTCCCCATCAACTCTCCCCAGGTTAGAAGGATGCATTCCCGATGAATACTGGTTGTGATAGAGCTCTAAGAGATCCGGGTCAATCTGCTGAAACTCTTGTGCAATCCAAGTATTCTCTGAATCACTCTTGTTCTTCTACTTGACCAAATACTTCTGAAGTCCCCCTTGGTTGGTGGACACAATCTGATCGTTCAGCACATCTTCGATGATCTCACGTGTTTGCCAAGTAGGTGGGGGTAGCAATGTGGGTAGGGGAATTATTGGTTCATCAGATGTAGAAGGCTCAAAGGGATTGGCAGGGATGGTTGAAGGGCTATGGAATGGAAGCAGGCCCTCCACGTTGAAAGTTGTGCTAATCCCCAAATCCGACGAAAAATCTAAGATGTAAGCATTAGAACCAACACGCTTCAAGATCTGATAGGGTCCAACACCACGAGCTTGTAACTTCTTTGCAACTCCTTGCGAGAATCGCTCGGGTCTATTCTGAACCATCACAAAATTACCCTCTTGGAATTCTTTAAACCGTTTGTGAGAATCTGCAAAGACCTTGTATTTCTCATTCTTTAAATTAATTCTTTTCTTAATCTCAGCATGCAACTCATGAATGCAATGCGCGAATGTGGATGCAGACTTTGATGACCTTTGGTGAATGGACATTAGGAGAAAATTTATGTGTGTTCTAGTATTCGGCTCACCCTTCCACTGGATGAGGTATGCCTGATGTTTTTCAGATTGCGTTCTCCTTGTAGTCCAAGTGTTGTCAATTTCCTGTTTACCTTTCCACTTAAGAAGATACTCTTGATATGCTTGATGTGTCTTTACCTTGGTAACAAAATATAGATCTCCCCAAACTTTTTCATCTAACCTCTTCACATATCGTTCAGGCGGATATTTGGAAATCAATGAGTAGATAGGACTGAGCTTAGGTGGATGGGCATCAAGGAATGGGTCTGAAGGTTTTATTGCTGGGCCTAAAAAAGGTGTACGTACATCTACAGACTCTATAGGATCATGTCTAAGTGATAATACTGACCCTAACGACTCGTGTGTGAATGACGCAAGGGGTACTAATGGCTAGTGTACACTCGACTCGATTAACTCGTGTGTACTCGCTTCAACCAAAACCAAAGACTCTTGGATACTCGATTCAATTGACCCTAATGGTTCTTGTGCACCCAATTCGTTGGGCTCACATGTACTCGATTAGGGTTCTTGTGTACCCAGTTCAATAGACTCACGTGTACTCAATTCAAGGGGTACCAACAAGTCGTGTGTACCCAACTCTACGGATACCAATGACTCATAGGCAAGTGATTCGATTGGTTCACGTGTGGGTGACTCAACATCACTACTCACAAGGGATATAAGTCTCTTTAACACAAACTAGACTTTCTTCAGCTTCTTCTATCTCCTTGTCAGTCATCACGGTACTCGGTTTATGCACAATTTCCACTGCCCTCTTTGCTGGCTCCTTAGGGTTCTCTTTTAGTCAATAAATTCGGAGTGAGATTTTGTAGGGCATTGGTATGCAAAGTGCCCAAGTCCTTGACCCTTATAGCACTTGTTATGACTACAAGGATTAGGGTTCTCAACACTTACTCTTGCTTTAGCAATTTGGTGATGTGGAGGAGTAATCACGTGTTGCGATGGTGGAACCCGTAAATTAGAGCTCCCTTTAGTGTCGGTGCTCTTTGACTCAAGTTGCAAAGACCAACTATGATTTTGGGTTTGACGGATTTTTAAATCCTTCTGCTGAGTTTGTAGTTGGGCTTGAAAGGCGGCAGCAAAATCATTAAGAAGAGCTTCTATCCCATCGAGATTCATGACGATATAAGACAAAACTAGACAAAGGCTAGACGAAAGCCAGAAAAAAGCTAGACAAAAAAGATAAAAGTTAGACAAAAAAATCAGATGAAAAATTAGACAAAAGTCAGACAAAAAATTAGACAAAAACCAGATGAAACTTTTCAGACAAAAGCCAGACGGAAATTATAGACGATGAAAATTTTCAGACAAAAGCTAGATAGATCTGAATATATATATATATATATTCCAGAAATAAACCCTAAAACCTATATGAACACTAAAACCCTAAAACTAAACTGACGCTCTGATACCACTTTGATGCAGGAACTTACTAAATGCAATTTTAGGGCTGAGATTAAGATTAAAATTAATTTAATCAATTAAAAATAATAATTTCTCATAACAAATTACCATGAAAAATTCTAGAAATTCAATTTGGTGATTTAATTCCGGCCCATAATAGCGTTACTTTCGTGTACGTTCCCTATCGCAGATCTAGAAGACTAGGGTTCCTATGAACGACTAGATCTTCGATAGTTTTAGGGTGTCGAATGAACTCACAAGCGGGTTCTCTTGATTCCGATAAAAATAAAAGACTAATAAAGTTAATGATGAACAAAATGTTGATTTTGGATTTTCTTCTTTCTGATCAAACGGGTCTTTAACGGGCCTTTTTTAAAAACCCATTCGGGAGTCCACGTTCTTTTTTGATGTCTCCTCTTTATCCAACTACGATTCAAACATGCGGATCTAAAGTTCGCATCATCTTCTCTCCTCTCTGGCACTTAGATTATGTGGGCCCATGCCTAAGTTTTCTCAATTTGGGACGCACTTAGGTTGTGTTGGTCTATTCTGGACCCATGCTTAAGACCCTCGTATACCCGGGTCACACTTAGGTTATATGGGTTTATTCTGGACCCATGCCTAAGAACCTCATTTGTTTGGGTTGTACTTAGGCAATTTGGGTTATCACAACCACGTCTAAGGCACCCCTATATATGAGGGTTGCAATTACCAATTGCAAGTGGACCCTGTGTGTATTGAGGGTTGTAACCACGAATCGAGAAGGTTAAATCGGATATGGCCACCATCATGATATGGGAGATACTACATCATATCAACGGTAAGATCATAAGATCATGATTAAGTCATCATATTGATCCATCATGATTATATTATGAATATTGGAGTTTCCCTCACAGTTTGAGTTTTCAGTCCCTTAAATTAAGAGTTTGAACCTTAAATTTGAGATAAGAAATTCTTTTAAAGATTTTGATCCGATCCAACGGTTAACTTTTCATAAATTGACCAAATGATGAGGTTTTGGTCAAATCTAATGGTTGACTTGATGACTTTTCATAAGATAACCATATCATGAGACCGTAATGCGATCCAACGGTGGATTTATTATAAGTTGACTGAAATCACAATGTTTTGGTTAAATCTGTCGGCTGACTTTTCATAAGTTGACCATGTCATGAGGCCGTCATGTGATCCAACGGTGAATTTATTATAAATTGATCAAATAATAGGGTGTTTGTCAAATCCAATGGTCAACTTTTCATAAGTTTACCAAATCATGATTTACAATCCTATCAATTGGTTGACTTTTTGCAAATCGACAAAATCATAGGATCATGGTCTGATCTGATGGTTGATTTTTTGTAAATTGGCCGAATAATGGAATTATAATGAGATCCAACGGTCAAAATGTTGTAGATTGACCAAATCATAAGACTATGATCCAATCTGACGATTGAATCATCATGGATTAACCAAATTACAAGATCCTGGCTCAATCTAACAATGGATTTGTCACATATTGACTAAACTAGAAGATATCGGTTCAATCCAACAATGCAAATGTAAAATAAAACCTATAATCATCAAATTCTAAGGAATTCGATGATACATGATTGTGTACTCCTACAACTAAAATTATACTTATTATTTTAATGATCAACTACCAAGAGAAATGGATCCAGTATTTGAATTTGTCTTCCAAACAAGAGAACAAGATATCGTCATGAGGTTCATCCACGAGCTTCTCGCTCCCATGATGACTCATGCCTATCAATAAGAAGGGTCAAACTTTCAGATAAGAGGTTCTTTCATCCATCGCCCTCTATTTCACAGTTCTCGAGTCTCTGATGAAGATAACATACTATGCGTCTATCTCGTACCATGAAGACGAAGGTGTTGATGAAAACTTAAATTTAGGATTTATTTCATTCATTTTTCATAGATGTAATTAATTGTTTTCCTTTAGTAGCTTTTAATCAGAGCTAGTCAACTTTTGATGTAATTAACTGGGCATCGACTGCGATACCCGGAAGTGTAAAGTCCGTCATTTTCAATAAAAGCGAGGGGAATTTGTTATGATTTATTTGTTATAAATTTCTATTCTACGCAAATTTGTTGTTTACAAGCACTGGATTTTGAAACAATTGGTTTCTACAACACATGGTTGTCTCCAAGTGAACAGAAAAACCCAAATGAAGAGCGTTGGTTGGTAGCCGAGCCACCAAAATCTACATCCGTATATCCTGAAATGTCCAAGTGACCATATGATCGATATATCAGTCCATGAATAGGGTTAGACTTGATATACCGAAGGATACGATGACGCAAGATGAGGAGTACGAGGTGCATGCATAAACTGGTTAACTAAGGCAACAACAGAAGTAATTTCCGATTGGGTAAGAGAGATAAATCAGATGTCCAACCAATCGCTGGTACCTAGGAGGATCGAGAAGAATATCACCTTTGCTCTCATGGAGAGAATACTTCTAGTTTATAAAAGATGTAGCTGGTTTACTCGCAAGCATACCCATATCATTGAGAAGGTTAATAACGTACTTCTCTAAGAGCTAAAGATCCCTTTTATCCAAGGATCAAAATGCCGGTTTTCCGGTACGTATCGTCCGGGCCGAAAACCGGTACGTATCGGACGATACGTACCAGAACAGTATAATACCGGACGATACATTGAATGTATCGTCCGGTATTAGCCATATAAATGGGCGATACGGTACATTTAATGTACCGTATCGTCCACCTCCGATACCGATACGTATCGTCCGATACGTATCGGTATCGGACGATATTTTGATCCATGCTTTTATCAAACGAGAAACATCTAATACCAAAAAATACTTTAGACTGCCCATAGCTTTCACTTCAAAAATGTAGCCTAACTCCTTTTTTATGTGGGAGACAAAAGAAGAGTCATCTACAGTGAGTATGATATCATCAACATAGACAAGAAGAATTCAACGATCAGTAGGTCCTGAATGAATAGAGTGTGGAATCAGAGTGACATCTTTGATATCCCAAGCCAATAACCACACCACTAAAGCGATGGAACTAGGCTCTAGGTGGCTGTTTCATTCCATAAATAGACCCAAAGTCTCTAAACTTTCCCTGTCTCCTCCTGAAGCAGGAACCTTGGTGAAGGATCCTTATAAATCTCCTCTGTGAGATGCTCATGAGGAATGCATTCTGACGTCTAACTGATAAAGGGGTCAATTCTGATTGGCCGCAATAGTGATGACAACCTAAACAGAAGTCAGCTTAGCCCCAGGAGCAAATGTGGCATCATAATCAGCACCATCGGTTTGTGTGAAGCCACGGGAAATCAAACGAGCTTATAACACGCGATACTACCATTGGGATCATGCTTCACTCTGAAGACCCATTCACATCCCATAGTTTTCTTGCTTGAACGTAGTGGAACCAAATCCCATGTATGATTACTCTCAAGGGCATTCATCTCCTGTCTCATCACAACTTTCCAGGAAGGATGAAAAAGTGCATCATGAATAGTATAGAATAGAGTAACAGTATCCATAACAGAAAAGAAAGCCTTGTAGGAGTGAGAAACAACATGATAACAATTATACTTGGCAAGAGGGTAAGAAGTAACACATGAACGAAACCCTTGCGTAGTGCAATAGGCAAGTTAAGGTCCGAAGTATCAGATGTTGTGGGGGGTGAAATAGTAGGAAAGTTCTCTATAGAACTGGACGGAGGATGCAAGAGGGTAGAACTCCCAACCTAGTTCCAAATGGTTAGGGTCCAGTACACCCCCATGCCGGACCTGGCCTAAACCAATTTTCACCCTAAGGAGAAGAGGAAGAATAGTGAAGACCTGGAGGGAAGCCAGAGAGAAGTGACATAAAGGATTACACAGTTATGAAGAGCTTAACGTTGAACAAAATCGAGTGGAGGAATAGGATTTAGAAGGTTGACCACAAATAGATCGGTCAAGGCTATAATAATGATGATGTACTTTCCAACTGCCTTGAACCACAAGTTGAACTTGCAAGTTTTCAGTTGACCCTAATAAGAACCACCCCCATTAGATGGCTTCATAGAATAGATATCTTTGATCTGTTTCTCGCATCCATCTTCCTTATAGCACTTAATGCCTAGACACTATGGTTCACACAAAAAGTTATAACTTATACCATTACACAGTGCTAGTCCGTATGTATGCGGTGCAGGGAGGGATAGAGACCTTAGCTTATAACTTTTACTAGAAAAAGGAAATGAAAAACCTATTTTTTTTTTAAACCACCGTGAATCCCATTGATTCATGGTGGTTAGATTTTCTTTATCGAGAATGTTTCTGTTTATAGGGATACAATGATTCACTGTGATTTTGTTTCCCTTTTTTGGTACCATTGTGGTGTGAATAATAGTGATTCATGTTGAATAACTATGATTCACCATTATAGTGGAAGGAAGAAAACCTTGATAAATAAAATGAGAGAGAAGAGAGGAGGAAAAAGCATTTATTACCGTGTGATGGAGCTTAGGGTTGGGTTTAGAAAATGGAGACAAGAGCAGAGAAGAATGAAAAGAGATGAGAAGAGGGGGGTTTCAGGGTTTTAATATGTTCAGGAGTGGAGATAGAATGGAAAGAAGATACGAGGAGTTTGTGTTTTTTCGTTTTTTTTAGGTTACACTATTTCTTCTACATTTTGAAAAAGTTGCAATTCCTAGTTCTTTTGATGAAATGCACGTAATTAAAATCTGACATTCAAAATAGTTGAGTGTCTATGGTGTGTTTATATATATATATATATATATATAATGGGAGGATGCGTCCGGATGCAGCCGTGGAGCGCTGCACATGGATGCCAGATCATATGCCACGTGGCATGATCAACCCACAACAACACCCATTTTGGGTTCATCAGCCATGGGACATGTGATTTAAAAAAAAAAATTTTTTTGGACTTTTTTGGCCTCTGTTTGATGGGTCAAACATAAGGTGATGCCCAACCAACTTGGTGCATTGGATTTTAACCACCTTTGCCACATTTTTAATAGTGATTTTGGATTGGATCAGGGCCAAATTTTTTGGGTGGTACCTTATAGATATTGTGTAGGTTGCCACCCGATCCTTTTGATGGGTGCCACGTGGCGCTTATCTGACCTGGATGCAGTCCTCAAGGCTGCATTTGGACGAATACCCTAGGCCCTCTGTGTGTGTGTGTGTGTGTGTGTGTGTGTGTGTGTGCGCGTGCATATATATATATATATATATATATATATATATATATATATATATATATATATATATATATGAGGATTGGGGATATGGGTTGGAATGCATGGTGGATCCATGCATTTGAATCAGGTGGGGTCCACATGGCACCCATACAAGAGATCAGGTGCCACGACAACTTGCTTGAGGACGATCAAAGGCCACCCAAAAGTTTTGGACATGATCTGATGCATATCTACTGTCTAAAATGTCGTCAAAGGGGAAACAATTCAATGCACCAGGATGTGTAGGGTGGTATCCAAACTTTGATCACAGTTTTGATCACCAAAAATAGTTTATTTTTTAATCTCTTTTTAATAAATCACATGCCACGTGAAACATGAACGGGTGTTGTTCTGGGATCATGTGCCACGTGGCATGTGATCTAGGATTTGAGTGTATAACCCATATACCTTTTTCCTTTATATATATATATATATATATATATATATATATATATATATACACAAAAAAAAAGGTGATAAATCGCTTGTACTGTAATAATACTCCTTGATACCAGCTGAAATTTTGTACCATGTTGGCGACTGCCAGATTTTAGAGATTTAGAGAATTCATGCATTAAAGATTTCCTTTTGGCTATCAGACAAATCATACAAAGAATCTTGCACCCTCTTCTTCATTCTCTTCAGTCCCTGTAGCTCGTGTTTTTAATCCTGCTGCTCTCGGATCTTCAAAGTTCACTTACAGGTACCTATTGTTTTTTGCTACTGACTATATTGTGTAGATGTGATCACTTTCTGCTATAAACTTGAGGAGAGGTTCGTTTATTATCATAATTAACTGCTTTTATTTATGGAAAAGGTCTCTATTAGGAGACATCGTCCAGCCAGATGATGTGAAGGAGCTCTGTACACTTTTAGTAGTAGTTTCTGGAGAGGCCGCGAAGGCAATTGCAGGTATATATCTCGATAAATAAATATTTGTAGCTTTTCATTAACATTCTAAATAAATTTTCATCTTTTGGTACTCTCCCCATTGTGGATTTTTCACCACCTGACTGCTTTCAAGGTGAAATCTATTATCCTATTTCTACTTTCTTTTTTCTGTAATTTTGTTATTATTAACTTTTTTGCTTCTCTTCAAATTGAAAAGGTGTTTTAGTAATTTTAAGTCGCCTGAAAGCCCCTTCAATTATTCCAATGCCCCATTCCTCAAACAAGTGTTTCAAGTGTCTTATAGGCATATTGCAGATTATTGTAAATCAACTATAGTTCTTCAATGCGGCGAGTCATTGAGTACTTGACTCAGTTACACGACTCGCTGGGATTTCGAGTTGAGTCCAATTCGAGTCGAGACTTTGCAGGATGATGCAACCAGGATTCATAAACTACCCTTATATATATAAACAATTTTCACGGGATAAGGTTTTAGAAACCCTCTCCCTTTTTAAAAGTGCTAACCTACCCATTTTACCAACATATCTTTCCGTCTGTTCCCTTGTAAAATATTTTTATTTTTATAAAATATATAATCTTAGAACTTAGTAGGAATAGCCAGTACTGTATCAGATGATGCCATATAATCATAGCATCAGTAGAGTTTTGTAAGCGAGTCTCGTTGATAGACAAAATATCCTCAATTTGGGTAATGTAGGATGGTGAAGGCCAAGGGTCAAAGCATGAATATTTTCAATCTCGAGACACAACTTCACTAAGAATTGCATTAGACAATTCCAATTTTGAATCTGTTACTTTTGAAAGAGCTTTAGCAGGTATATCACCCTTGACTATGACAACCTCATTCCATCTCGTAGAAAGATTATGAAGAAATCAATAATATGCCGACTTCCGTTCATCGATTTGGCAATTTTGTGCTCAATTTGAAAGTTTTGAAAATGTTTGGACTGGAGATAAACAGTTTTTTTATGATTGCGAAAACTCGGTTTCATATCATTTTCGGAGCAGACTGCGACGGCTCATATATTTTGGTATGTATCAGCCGATACCTACCATTGTATCGTCCAAAACAGGTAAGTATCATCCGATAGGTACCGGTTTTGGAGCTGGCCGATACGTACAGCAAAACCAAGATTTTGATCTGTGATCAATACACAATATGCCAAAATCTCAAAAAGCAGTCGACAAGGAGGATTCAGGCAGGAATCAAATGCATTCCAGATGTATTGCAGCCCGGTTTTCAGTAAGCAGTTTGGATCCCAGTTTTCAATAACCAGTCTGGATCTGATTTTAGTACAGAAATTTGCTTACCAGCAGTCCTGGTCACGAAGGAAGAATATCAGCGGTGGATTTGTTGCACAAAAGAGTGGTTTTTCCTTGTGAGAGGAATCAGTATGAAAGTCACATGAGATACCAATCAGCAGCACCAATTAATGATCACACTTTCAGGATAGCGACAACTTCAATGCATGATTGCAAATTCAATACAAACGAGAATCAGCAGCAACCAATCTCAAAAAGCATGATATGGCCATTCAAATATTGGATCTCTCAATCTAGGAGGGAGAAAAGAGAATTTTGAAAGCATGACCAGTGTTACCTAGACACGTGGCACGGGTACCAAGTGCTCAGGTGTCATAGACATTTGGCACGTCAATTTCTGAATTTCACAATATCGCGGCACAGCCTTAGCAAAAATAATTTTTTTTATAAAAATAGAATGTATACCGAAAGGGAAATCTTAGAGAGCCAATTGGAAAAGTATACATAATGCATATCATGAATCTAACTAAAAGTATTCCTTCTTCTATAAATTGTTTTCAATGACCCAAGCTTTTTATTTTACAATTGACTAAACATTTCACAAATTTTCTTTATTTTTTATTTTTTTATTATTATCATTATATATATATATATATACAATTTGTGTTAAAACGAGGAACACTTTGTTGGTATTATGTGGTTTTTTTTTCATACATGTCTATAGGTGTTGTATTGTGTTGAAGAGTGTCCAAGCATAGTTCAAAATCTCAGGTTTCCGAGATGTATTGGCCGATACATTGAATGTATCATCCTGATACATTTATTTATTTATTTTTTAAATCTCGAAAAATATCCTAAAATTTTGGGAAAATATATTTATTGGTTTTCTATTTTTTTCAAAATTTGAAGCATATTTGAGAATTTTATCAACTTAGAAATATAAAACCTCTCAACATAACATTGTTTATGATAATATGAATAGTAAACTACTGAGCATAACACATTGTACATGAAAAACTTACATTAAAGCCACATTGAATTCCTTGGTGGTTCTTCGTCATTGTGATCATCATTAGTGCTCCAGCTTTGCCTATAGTGTTGACCATATTGATACCCATGATCATATGTCCCCCTTCAAACTAAGGCATTAGCCTAGAGTATGGGTCAGTGTAAAATGGAAATGTTAGTGTCAATCCTCCAAATATTTGACCAATGAAGTCTTCATGTTGGGGGTAGGTTGGTTGAGGGATTGGGTATGAGTTATTGGTTGTTGAATCTTCGGTGTTTTGCAAACTAAATCCTCCAAAGCTAGATATAGTATAACCCAAATCATCTTGTGGACCTTGTGGTGATTGGTAAGATTCTGAAGCTCCTCTTCCTTCAACCCCTCCACTTCTAAATGTAGGAGTGTCGACCATTATTAATGGTATCGACTCATCGTCCCATACGACAGTACCTTCATAAGAATAAGTGGGATCAACATCATCGCCTCAACAACTAGTGCAAACATGGGTTTCATCGCCTCCACCATTACCCCCACCACCCCCATCATTGTCATCTCCCTTATTACTATTGTGCCGTGTTTCGTCATCAGATCCAACCACTGAATGACGATGCAGTCTTCTTTTTCACCTAGATTGTTGGGAAGCCTGCTCCTCTGCTATTCTTTCTACATCGTCCAACCATGCTGTGCTCTCACTATCCAACACTGAAACTTCTCTCTTCAATCCACTGATTCAAAGGATCATCCTCCTCGAATATACAATCCAACTCGATGGGATTAAAATATTCGCTATCTGTAAGGTAGAATATGTTAGATGAATTAGTATATGCTTCCTCAATTACATTTAAAAAAAATGTATGAACTAAGATGCCAAATAATTGCTTACCACGGTTGGTCCTCTGCATATTCCTGACCCTTAATTGCATATTATAATGGCAGTCGACTAACTTTTCCAATCGACTTATAGTTAGCATATTCCATGTCTTCGTGCGGATGAGAGAAACGATACTCCAATTCCGCTCACAATTGGATGAGGAACATGTTTATGATAAAATGCGCATGACAATCTGCCTCGGTATGGGACCATCATGTCTGTGGTGCATCCACCAATCTGTCGGTTTATCGTGTTGAATTTGGGATTGCGCTAACCTCGTTCCAAATGACCCATGTTTTTTGCGAAACATATCAATCTACAAAGACGGAATATGATAACCCACATATTAATAAATAAATAGAGCATATTGATCTATAAATTTAAAAATAGAAATAATATTATGACTACTCACGTCTCTTATGGTTTGACTTTGGTCTGCCAACTCAGACTCTATTCGTTGAATGACATTGAGCAAACTAATGTACGCTTCGTTAGCCTCACTCGGCTCAAACCGTTGCGTATATTGGAAGGCGGGATTCAAGTAATGTGCTATACATGATATATGAGCAATCTCATTAGTATATAGAAACATTGAACAATATGAAAAATAATAAATAAATACAAATCACTACATAAGCAGTTTAGCATGTTTTACATGCGGCATGCAACAAATAGTGGTGGAATTGTTTATCCCACCTCTTGTCGATAATCGGCCAATATCGCTTATATTTTGCAGAGCATTTAGTTTTGATAGTCAATTTCGCCTTGTCCATTGACTCTTAAAGATATCCCATGGTTGGTTTTTTATCACCATCTACCAACCTCAACACCTGTACCAATGGGGTAGTGACGACCACTAGGTGGTCAACATTTGCTCAAAACGGGGTGCTGTAGATCAAGTTAGCCACTTTAGTACAAGTAGGTCTCTTTGATCGGGACAGTTCTGATTCATATTTTCCCCATTCTTCAGACGGCACCATGCTTTTCAGCTTACGCCTATATCTAGCAAAGCTCTGTAGGACTAAAAATTGTGTGGCAAACCGTATAATCCCAAGCCGGAGCAACTCGTTCTTAGTGAACCCCCTTATTAAATTCACCACCTTGTCACTATTGTACAAAAAAGAAGTAATCATTCTTTCCTCTTGAATAATTGCCTGTGCCTTGGTCCTCTTTCTCAAATCCTCAAGAATGAGGTCCACGCAATGAGCGGTACACGGAGTTCAATACAAGTGAGGTCTCTTCAGCATTAATTGCCTTCTAGCGGCTTTGTAATTGGCGGCATTGTCTGTTACCACCTGCACAACTCGCTTCTCTCCAACCTCTTCAACTACCTTATCCATTAGTTGAAAGAGGTAATTAGCCGTCTTGGCGTGTTTAAAAATATCGATTGATTTCAGAAATACTGTCCCAGCATCGCTAGAGACAAAATTTACCAAACTCTTCCTTGTCGGATCGGTCCATCCATCGCATATAATTGTGCGACCTCTCTCATCCCATACTTCCTCAAAGCTTTTCACCTAAGCTCCGACCTCCGCGTACTCATCATCCAGTAAGGGCCCAGATACCTCATATGCAAAAGGTTTTTGAACTCCTAGACTAGCTTCTGCACTAGTGTCAATCATACTTTTAAAGTATGACGATTCCACAACCTGACTTGGAATGTGGTTGAATACCACAAACTTTGTAATGGCCTTTTTGAGCTTCTTCTCCCATATTTTTAGTGAGGTTGCGCTCAATTTTGTTTGTTTCGAACTTTCTGTCCGATACATAAATGGATCCATGGGACTTGTAGTACGACCTGTAGTAGGTGTCCTGGTTTCCCTCATGGTTGTTGACCTACGCAACTCCGCAGTCTCCTCAATGTCCTCATCATCATCATCATGTGGCCTTTGATTAGACCCACCACCACCAGCACTCATGGATGGGCCCCTCAAGCTGGACCGAAACCGATAATCGACCACTTCCTGATCTTGTCGATGTCGTGCTTCTCTAGCACTCCCTCATCACTGTAGTTGTCACCGCATCGACATCCTCAGGTCCAGGTGCAGGAAACTCTGGATCCCCGACGGGGATGTGACGCAGGATGGTACCTTAAACTACGTAACTGACGCAGGACGATACCCTAAACTACGTGAATGCAATGATTAATTTTGTCGAAATTAAATTAGAATTAAATTAAACAATAGAACTTGCAAAATATAACGAATATCTCAGGTTTTCATAGTATTCCATGGGAGAATCACGCATAATTCAGGAAGGGCTCAGTCCGGGCGCTAGATCTGTTAGATTACAGCGCAGATCAATCCTAGAGATAGAACTCTAGGTTTTTCCAGATTAGGGAACTCTCAATTCAATGATGGGATCACTGATTTCTTCTGATTATTTAATGCGGAAGGTTTAATAACTCTGCTGGGATCTACGGTTGTTGAATCAAATCGATTCACGGTGTAGGAAAAATTAGGATTTAGGATGTTAAAAGGGATGATGGCTGATTTAGGATTGTAAGGATCAACACACAAGTAGAGAAGATGAAAATAGATAGATGGATAAAAGATAGATTTGTAGGCTTCACACCCTTGGCTTCGCACCAAACCCTTGTCGGGAAGGAGATTTACTCTTCGTAGAGGCTCATCTCAAGCACACACAAGCAAAAGCTCTTTTCATTCAATAATCAATAATCAATAATCATCCTTAATAGAGTGCTTACAATGCCTTTATATAGGCTAAGAAAGCCCTAAACGATATAAAACTCGCAATAAAAGAGTCATAAAATAATAAAAGACTAAAAAGGTAAAAAAAAGAAAATTTTCGTCACTGTAGCTCGCTCTAGCTCGCTTGAGCGAGGGCTAGTTGCGGCACTGTTCTCCTCGCGGTTTGTATCCGTTTCTCCTCTGAGGCTACGGTGCTCGAGCCTCCTCTACATTTTCAGAATTTCCTCTTTCGCCTAGTTTTGATTTTCATTTCGCTTCTTCCAACGTCGGTACACGCGAAAAGCTCCATATCCGATGTCTACGATATCGACATCCCCGTCAATTCTCCCCGACTCAAAATGTTTCATCACCGATGAAACACACATAATGTGAATCCTGGCACTCGGTGACGTAGCCCAATAACTCGGCTTGCCAAGCCACTCTACCAAATACTTTTGAAGTTTCACATTGACTTGCCCGGGCCTGAAGGAATTCATCCCCGATGAAGTGTGATCCCGATATCGACCGGTAATACGGGAATTCAAGCGACGAACTCTCTCATGATTGGCCCATGCACTCTCGGTAGTCGACTCGCCAACCCTCTGTATCTTGTAAACCAGAAATTTTCTGCCGTAGGTGAATGCCACAAGATTATCCCAAATTTTCTCAATTATCTCTTTTCTGTGCTTGCTTGGGTAGGGAAGGGGTTTTAGCTACAAAGTTGGGATGGGGTTGTAACTAGGGGTTGTTTGGTTGCAAGGAGGTAGGGTTGAGCTCAAAGAAGGAACTAGGTCCTCCACATTGAATGTAGAGCTGACCCCGATATCTCGAGGAAGCTTAAGATTGCACGCACTAGGACCATTCCTTGCACAATTTCAAAAGGCCCAGCGCCGTGGACCTGGAGTTCCTTTACGACTCTCGATGGGAATCGTTCAGGCCTAACCCGAACCATCACATAATCATTCAAT
Source organism: Chloranthus sessilifolius (assembly GCA_021018995.1). Lineage (NCBI taxonomy): Eukaryota > Viridiplantae > Streptophyta > Magnoliopsida > Chloranthales > Chloranthaceae > Chloranthus > Chloranthus sessilifolius. Next base: position 98,779,025 of record CM037593.1, read on the forward strand.
TGAAATTCCATAAAAGTCGTAGGTAACTGCATCGATATTTTGAGAGTTTCATTGCATAAATTAATTTCAAGCTTAATTTCGGCATGCAATGCGGAATGAGACTTAAAAGATGACTCACAATAAGACTTGGAATGTATAGCAGTATGCAACTTGAGACTATGATGCGTATGCGACATTAATGACTCATGAGTGATCAAATCAAGTGACACTATTGGCTCATGTGGACTCAACTTAACGGATTCCAATGACTCATTGGTAGGTGAAGTGATTGGCTCATGTGTACTCGGTTCGACTAACTTTAGAGACTCAAGTACACTCGACTCGATGAACTCGTGCGTACTCGCGTCACCCAAAACCAAAGACTCTGGGGTACTCGATTCAATTGACACTAATGGGTCTTGCATACCTAGTTCGATGGACTCACGTGTACTCGACCCAACATCACTATCCACAAGGGAGATAGAAGTCTCTTTAACACTAACAAGACTTTCGTTAGCTTCTTGCATCTCCTCTTCACTCATCACGGTTCTAGGGTCATACACTTCCTCTTCTACTTTCATATTTTCTGGCTCTTTAGAATTTTCGTTTTTAATCAATAAATTTGGAGTAGGAAGTTTTATGGAGCATTGGTAAGCAAAGTGTCCATGCCCTTAACACTTAAGACAATCAGGACACTTATTTGTCTTGGTTCTCAAACTCCTTAGAAGGTGACGGTGTGTCAAAGGGACATACTTTTCAATAAGTGTCACATTCATATCCTCCCATGTGGAGATGGGTTTAATCCGACGAAATTCAATACCGCATTCTATATGAATCCAAAATTTTTTGGCATTACCCTTAAACTTTGTTGTTACTAGCCTAATTTTGTACTCATCTGGTACGCCATACCAATCAAAGTACTCTTCCACACTAGACAACTATTCCACGAAGGTTTTGGGGTTTAACCATCCCTGAAAATATGGAACTTCATCCCGAATAGATTTTAGAAACTTTTCGGCCGGATCGTACTCGGGTTCACGCTGATGTGAGTATCCCCTAATTCTAGTCTCATCACGACTTTTGGGACTCTGCCAAGATTTTGGTGTGTGGCGGTTTCCTTGTTCGATTAGTACCCTTTCATGACGTGTAAGGAAGTCATGGTGATGTGTAAGTGACTCATACATGATGCTTGTCACAAACACAACTCAGACACAATTCTATGGACCACACAACCAGTTGAGGAATTTTAACAAACATATGACGTGCACACAAATGAAGACACAAGTGACATGACATCAAAAGACATCGAAATGACATGCACATGTGACTCAAAATGAATAAGGACTGTTGCCGAACACATGGCGTGCGCAATGATGAATACAAATGACATAAGATTCCATTGAATTAAAATGACATGCACATATAAACCAACAATGAATGGGGACTTTTATCAAACACTAGATGTGCACAAATAAAAATTGAGATAAGATGCATTGAAAATTAAAATGCTATGGAATTAAATGTCACACCAATATGCCCTAACCTCGAACTACGATCGATACCAAAATCGACGCAGATTGCAAACTGTGAATGCAATGATTAATTTTGCCGAAATTAAATTAGAATTAAATTAAACAATAGAACTTGCAAAATATAACGAATACCTCAGGTTTTCGTAGTATTTCATGGGAGAATCACGCATAATTCAGTTCAGGGGCTAGATCAGTTAGATTGCAGTGCAGATCGATCCTAGAGATAGAACTCTAGGTTTTTCCAGATTAGGGCGCTCTCAATTCAATGATTGGATCACTGATTTCTTCTGATTATTTGATGCGAAAGGTTTAATAACTCTGCTGGGATCTACGGTTGTTGAATCAGATCGATTCACGGTGTACGGAAAATTAGGATTTAGGATTTTAAAAGGGATGATGGCTGATTTAGGATTGTAAGGATCAATACACAAGCAGAGAAGATGAAAATAGATAGATGGATAAAAGATAGATTTGCAGGCTTCATACCCTTGGCTTCGCACCAAACCCTTATCGGGAAGAAGATTCACTCTTCGTAGAGGCTCATCTCACGCACACACAAGCAAAAGCTCTTTTCATTCAATAATCAATAATCAATAACCAATCCTTAATAGAGTGTTTACAATGCCTTTATATAGGCTAAGAAAACCCTAAACGATAGAAAACTCGCAATAAGAGTCCTAAAATAATAAAAAACTAAAAAGGTAAAAAAAAGAAAATTTCCATCACTGTAGCTCGCTCGAGCGAGGGCTCGCTTGAGCGAGCTTAAGTGATCGCTCGAGCAAGGGCTCGTTGCGTCACTGTTCTCCTCACAGTTTGTATCCGTTTCTCCTCTGAGGCTACGTTGCTCGGGCCTCCTCTACATTTCCAAAATTTCCTCTTTCGCCTAGTTTTGATTTCCATTCCGTTTCTTCCGACGTCGGAACACGCGAAAAGGTCCATATCCGATGTCTACGATGTCGGCGTCTCCGTCAGGATGCCGACTTCAAGCTGGTTTCATCGGGGATGAAACACTTTTGGTCTGAGAGAATTGGCGGGGACACTAACATCAAAGGCATGAAATTTAGGCCGTATCGAGTATACCAAAGTAAGAAGACACGAAGAAGGAACCAGGGGGCACCAGCTTCAGCCGGAAATATAGCCTAAAGGTTTCAAGGAGACAATACTGCCCAGGCTCGCTCAAGCGAGATGAAGATGAAATAAGGCCAAACTTTCGACCATAAGTCACTCGAGCGAGTTAGCGACGGACGTCGACCATTTTGTCTTTTCTATGACTTTTCTTTTTTAAGTCACTTTTAAGGTAGTTTAGTATTTTTCTGTTTTAGAGTTTGTTTTACTTATGGCTACTATAAAATATCTTTTGTAAGCCTTTTGACATTTATTAATGAATGACAAAGAAAATGCTTTGCTTTGAGAAAATGCTTTGCATTGAGCTTGAGAAGAGCATTGAAGAGTGATTTTTCTTCCCCCGTATGGGTTTGGTGTGAAGCTAAGGGTGTGATGCCCACAAGATCTTAATCTTCTCTTTACCATATTTTCACAATTTCTTTACCATTCTCCTTAATCCAATTTACCCAAATTCTATTTGATCATTCAAATCCCAAAACCCTAGATTCAATTTGAGCCATTGGATTGCTTCAAATCAAAAGCTCTAGCGAGGATTTAGCGATTCCACATTGGATTTACGAATGAGTGCCTGGCCTAGAAGATGCTAGAGTTCTATCTCTAGGATCGCACATTTCGCAAATTTAAATAGATCTCGCACGCCGGATTGGACCCTAGCCGAAACAAACATGATCACTTAAGCGAAAATCCCCAAAACTCTAAGGTATCACGATGTTTTGAGATTTCACTTAATTAATTAGTTTGATTTCTGCAAATTAGCATATCATCATCATTCACATAGTTTAGGGTTACTGTCCCGTATCAGTTTTGGTATCAAAGCCTAGGTTCTAGGTTAGGGGCATATTTGCATGTCATTTTAATTTCATTGAATTTTATTTCGTTTGTGCGTTCACTAGTATGCACATCTTGTGTTTGTTAAAATTACTCACTTGTTGTGTAGTTCACATTTGTGTGCTCATTTTGTGTTAGTTAAAATTACTCAGTCATTGTGTGGTTCATGGTTGCTTGTGCATTTTAAAATTCATGTTTCAGTGGTGTTTGTGTCGATCATCATGCACGACCCTCTTGTACATCAACGTGAGTTCCTTACCCGTCGTGAAAGGGTACAACCGAACAGGGAAACCGTTACACTCCAAATCCTAGGCGAAGTCCCGAAAGTCGCGATTAGATTAGAGTTAGGGGATACTCTCAACATTGTGAACCCGAATATGATCTTGATAGAGAATCTCTAAGGTCTATTTAAGTCGAAGTCCTGGATTTTGAGGGTATGGTGAACCCTAAATCCTTTGTGGGATGGTTGTTTAGCATGGGGGAGTATTTTGACTCATATGATGTATTGGATGAGTGTAAGGTTGAGTTAGCCAAGACGAGGTTGGTGAGCCATGCCAAAACCTATTGGGCTAATGTGACGTTTCTATGCGAGTTAGTTCGAATTAAGCCCATCACACGATGGGAGGACATGAAGGAGCGACTTATCGAGAAGTATGTTCTTTTCACCGACCACCACCTTCTATGGTATTTGGAAGCTAAAATGAATAAGTGTCATGATTTTTGCAAGTTTGAGTCTAGGAGCACCTACACTAATGAGAACTCTAATTCCGAGGTTCAACCATTGAAACTTGCGAATACTCCTACGAAGCCCTAAATTGATCACGGGAGAGGAATTGTCCACGAGAGGTATAATTTTGGGGTTCAACCATCGAAACCCGTGATTACTCCTCCAAATCCCCAAATCAAATAGTCAAGGTGTTGCCATGGCGAATGGCGACGAATTTCGCCATATGAACTGATATAGCGAAATTTTTGAAATGGCGACGCCATGATGCCGCCATATTTGCAATATATAAAATTATATATATATATATATATATATATATATATATATATATATATATATATATATATATATATATATATATATATATATATGGAACTTATAGTTTAATAAATTATATAATTATAAGTTATAATACTTATAAGCTATAGATTATAAGTTATATATATAACTTAACAGTAATTATAAGTTATAATTCAATAATTTATAATCTTATATATAAAAAGGGATTCTAGGGCTTGGACAACACTCATCTCTCGACTCTCTCCTCAACTCCTCTCCTCAGCGAAAAAACGGATGCAATTTTTTTTTTCTCTCAGTCTCGTCTTTCTCTCTCTCGCAGGCTCGCAATTTTAATTTTTTCTCTCAGGCTCTCGTCTTTCTCTCACTCTCGCCTCCCTTTCTCTCCCCTTTCTCTTTCGTGTCTCTCCTTTCTCTCTCTCTATCTCTCTCCTCTTTCTCTCAACTTTTGTTTTTTTTTGTGTTTTTATGTTTCTGTGTTTTTATGTTCTTTTGTGTATTTTTCCTTTGTGTTTTTTGTGTTTTTTTTTTCCATAATTTATTCTCTCTCTATATATATCTATTTTTTTTTCTGTTTTTTTGTCTGCTTAAATTTTTTTTTTTTTGTCGGGGCTTGTTCTTGAAACTAAGTACAGCTGAACCCGTTGACTGCTTTGAGGGGACAACAGAGATCATTTTTTGTTCCAATCTTAACTACAATTGATCTTGAGATCATTACAATATTATCATTTCATCAGATGGTCAATTTTTCATCCCAAAAATTAATTTGTGGCATGTGTGCCACATGGAGTAAAAAAATGACCACATAGCAGTATTGTGATTTGCGAATTTAGTAAGGTTTCATATTTTATAATTAATATTTACTCTCTATTTATTGATATTTGTTGCCTGATTAATTAGTTGAATTTTTTTCTTCCTTTAGGAAAAATAGTAAAAAACTAAAAAAAATAAATATTAATGATTAATAAATAAAAATAAAATTATTAATATTTAAAAAAATAATTATAAATGGCCTCGCCACAACACCTTAACTACCTTGATAATGGGAAAGGAGCGATCAATGAAAGCCCCAAAAGTTGTGGTCGTAACAAGTGCTATAAGTGTGAAGGACTTGGGCACTTTGCTTATCAATGTCCCACAAAATTTTCCGCTCAAAATTTATTGATTAAAAAGAGTTCCAAGGAGCCAAAAAATATGAAAGTTGAAGAAATTGTATATGACCCTAGTACCGTGGTGGGTGAAGAGGAAATCGAAGAAAGTCTAGCTTACATTGAAGAAACTTTTATTCCCGTTGTGAGTAATGATGTTGAGTCGCTTACTCGTGAGCCAATCGAGTCACTTGCCTATGAGTCATCGGTGTCCATAGAGTTGGTTACACACGACTTGTTGGTGCCCGTTGAGTCGAGTATACGTGAGTCCATCGAACTAGTTACACAAGAACCATTTGTGTCAATAGAATCGAGTACACACGAGTTAATTGAGTCGAGTGCACATGAGTCACTGGTGTTGGTAGAGTCCACTACACATGAGTGTTGGTAGAGTCCACTACACAGGAGTCATTTGTGTCATACACACATGAGCATATCGAGTTCGTAGGTGCACGTACACATCATGGTTTTGAGTCACATTCCGCAATGCATGCCGAAATTATGCCTATAATTAATTTGTGCAATGACAATTCCAAATTATTGGCTGATTTGCTTGTGAGCTTCAAGGAAATCCAAATAAATGGCCATGAGATGATTCAGGTTGGACCTGAACGATTCCCATCGGGGATCGCGAAGAAGTCTCAAACCCGCTTTGCCGGATCTTTTAGGATGGTGGCATGGAGTGGACCTAGGGTATATAAGCTTGAGCTACCTCAAGGTATGGGGGTTAATTCAACACCCAATGTGGAAGACCTAGTTCCTCATCTAGGCTCAACCACACTTCCTAGAAGCCATTTTCAAACGTCCATTCCTTTTGAGTTAATTCGAACCCCACAACCCATACTCCTTCCTCCGAGCAAGGTGAAAAGTGAGATCATTGAGAAGATCTTGGATGGTCTTGTGGCAATCACTGATGGCAGAGGGTTTCAAGGTTATTTTGTGAAGAGAGTAAGACGACTTCCGAGATTGCAGGGGCTAATCATGAGAGAGTTTGCCGCTTGAGTACTTGTATTTCTGACCGATATCATGATCACACTTCATCGATGATGAAGTCTTTTGGGTTCGGCAGAGTTGATGGGAAGCTTAAAAAATATGTAGTAGAGTGGAATGACAAGCCGGGTTATTGGGTTCTTCGAGAAGAGGTTTTCCGTGTGCACCTCGATACGATTGACCGAGATTATGATCATACATCACTGGGTGCCGATATTGCTTGGGCTAGTTGCAAGGAGTTCCACCGTTCGGGTCCCGATGCACATGATCGATGCTACGTGTGAGTTTCATTGGAGATGAAACCTTTTGGGTTGAAGAGAATTGTCGGGGACGTCGACTTCAAACAGGTTTCATCAGGGATGAAATACTTTGGTTTGGGAGAATTGGCGTGGACGCTAACATCAAAGGCATGAAATTTGGGCCGTATCGAGTATACCAAAGTAAGAAGAAACAACGAAGGAACCAGGGAGCACCAGTCTCATCCGGAAATAGAGCCTAAAGGTTTAAAGGAGCCAGTACTGCCCAGGCTCGCTCGAGTGATCCTGCATATCGCTCGAGCGAGATGAAGACAAAATAAGGCTAAACTTTTGGCCATAAGTCGCTCGAGCGACCTTTGGTAGTCGCTCGAGCGAGTCAGCGACATACGTCGACCATTTTGTCCTTTCTATTTTTTACTTCACTTTTAGGGTAGTTTAGTATTTTTCTGTTTTAGGGTTTGTTTTACTTATGGCTATTATGAAATATCTTTTGTAAGCCTTTTGGCATTTATTAATGAATGAAAAAGAAAATGCTTTGCATTGAGCTTTAGAAGAGCATTGAAGAGTGACTCTTCTTCCCCGTGTGGGTTTGGTGTGAAGCCAAGGGTGTGATGCCCACAAGACCTTAATCTTCTCTTTACCTTATTTTAACAATTTCTTTACCATTCTCCTGAATCCAGTTTACCTAATTCTATTTGATCATTCAAATCCCAAAACCCTAGATTCAATTTGAGCCGTTGGATCGCTTCATTTCAAAAGCTTTAGTGAGGATTTAGCGATTCCACATTGGATTTACGAATGAGTGCCTGACCTAGAAGATGCTAGAGTTCTATCTCTAGGATCGCACATTTCACAAATTTAAACAGATCTCGTATGCCGTATTGGACCCTAGCCGAAACAAACATGATCCCTTAAGCATAAATCCCCGAAACTCTGAGGTATCGCGATAATTTGAGATTTCGCTTAATTTTGGCAAATTGGCATATCATCTTCAGTCACGCAGTTTAGGGTCGTTGTCCCGCGTTAATCCCCCCTCCTTATTCTCTCATACATGTCCTATCCCGGTCGACATCTGCTTTTTTTTTTTCCCCTTACGTGCTTGCAAGGTGGCTCTCATAGCTACCCTCACCTCTTTCGGAACATGCTCACATCGTTTAATCTCTCCCTTAATGTGAGCCAAATGGTCCTTCAATCGTGTTATACCTCCCTGCATTTTCTTCCCACATAACCTACATTCGATTCGGAGACTATCACCATCTAATGCTTTGCCGTATTACTAGGCAGGATCTTGCCCACATATCATGGTTATTTATTTCACCTGTAGGAATGAGTAGACGATTGGATTAAATTACAAGCAGCAAAACATGATGTGTCACATATTGATTACATGCGAATTAATATTATCCCATGATGATGTGACTCATGTTGATTACATGTGACACATCATCACATGTTGATTACATGTTGATTAATAACATCCCATTATGACGTGTCACATATAATCAACATGTGTGACATGTTGATTACTTGTGACACATCGTCACATTCAAGGATCAAAATGCCGGTTTTCCGGTACGTATCGTCCGGGCCGAAAACCGGTACGTATCGGACGATACGTACCAGAACAGTATAATACCGGACGATACATTGAATGTATCGTCCGGTATTAGCCATATAAATGGGCGATACGGTACATTTAATGTACCGTATCGTCCACCTCCGATACCGATACGTATCGTCCGATACGTATCGGTATCGGACGATATTTTGATCCATGGTCACATTGATTACTTGTGAATTAAACACATCCCATGATGATGTGTCACATGTGTCACATCATCACGTGATGATGTGTCACATGTTGATTACATGTGACACATCATCATGTCACATGTAATCAACATGTGATGATGTGTCATATGTTGATTACAAGTGATACATCATTATATTATTAATAGATAATTTCATATGATTATATTATTAATATTTGAATATTAGATTACATGAATACATGATTACACATATCATTCTAACTTTTTAAAAATTATTAATATATGATTATATATAAATTAATATTTAAAAAAGTAATTAATATATGTTTTTTAAAAATATCTCAAATTATAAATCCATAGAAAAAATTAAAAAATAATTTATTATCTAGGTTAGGAACCTAACAAAATATTATGATCTAGGTCAGGAAATAAATGAACCTAGGTTAGTAGATCTAGGCTAACCGAGGTTAGATGTAGGATACAAACCCTAAAAGTAAATCTAATTTGGGATACTTTAGAGACATCTATGGCCTCAAATTTGATGGTTTTAACACAAAACCCCAAATTTGGGCCTAAAATTTTAAGATCTACCATATTTGTGGGTAGATCTAGTGAACATAAAGGTACAAATGCAAGCAAATAGAGAAGAATAAGTCTAAATGATAGAACACATACCTTTTCTACGATCTCTGGCGACACGGCGGCGGTCCTGAGCCTTTTCGGATGGTGGGTAGGCTAGGTTTGAGTCTCTGGTTGTTTAGGAGGGAAGAGGAGGAAGAAAGAGAAGAGAGAGAAAGAAAATGGGAGAAAAGAGGGGAAAAATGACTAAAAAGGCCCAAACCTGCGTCCTAAAGTGGCTGAGCCCCACTGCTAAAAACTTGAAATTATCGTCCAATAATTTGGGCATCTTTTGGGGTGCCCGAGAAAATGGGTAATTATCGTCTCGGGCATCCCTGTTACCGATACGTATCGGTATCGGACGATATTTTGATTCATGTGTCCAAGTGCCTGCATGCATTGGCACAGTAAAAATCTTAAAAGTAGAAGTGCCTAGGTAACACTGGCTTTGACACCATGACAAAATTTGAGTATCACACTAGTCTCAGTACTTCTACAATATCTAGGGAACTAAACCCTGGTAAGAGAATACACGAAAAAAGAATGAGATTTGAAGAAAAACATGCATTCTACTATTCTTTGAGATACCTCTCCTCTATATGACCCATACAACAATTTTGCGTTATTTGAAAAAAGAAAAATGACAATTATGTCCCTAATTCTAAGATACAACATTTGCATACATGAATGCTATTTATTTTATTCTATTGGTTAAATCTCATATGGGGTCTTAAATTCTAAACTGCAAATCATACTGAAGACTGAGCCAGATTGAAACACAATAAAGTATTTGGAAAGATAATTCTGTAGTTTGATTGTTAAATTCAACAATTTAATATATATTTGGAGTACTACTGATGCAGGACCACACTCTAAAACCCTAATATGTAATTTTACTGAAATTAAAGTGTAATTAAAAGAGTAATAATAAATAGAATTTCAAATTTGATTTGCCTTGGATATTCGTTGGAATTCAATTAAGGAGAATTGTAACGTTTGAATCAAGTGTTAAGTCCGGCACGATAGTCGCTACGGAATTCGATCGTTGGTTCTCAAGATAGAAATCGACTTCCCTCTAGCCTAGGGCATCAAACAACTAACCATGATGGCATCTTACAAGTCCATTCTAGGATTTCAAAATAAGCCTAAAATAAAGGTGTAAAATCAAATAGGATATTTTATTGATTATTTTGAAGATTTCTAACAACTAAACAAAACTAGAATTAAATTAACTAAATACTTTTGCACTGAAGAATAAGATCGAAGAATATAAGATGGATGTAACAATCACCAGAATTTTGCTGGCGGAAAATATTGGCCTCGCACCAAACCCTAAATTCGGGGTGGAAGAAACTCTCAACGAATTCCAAAAGATAGCATCGAAGCAATCAAGTTTCAATAAGTGTAAGATCATTAAAATTGTCTTTACAATGCCTTTATATAGGCTAAGACCGTAACTAAAGCTAAACAATCGAAATAGAAACTCCTAGTCAAACTAAAACTAAGAAAATGAAAACTTTCGCACTCAAAATCTGAAAGTCGGCTCGTTCTCGCGCAAGCCAGATTTGAACTCTTGCGAGCGAGTTTGGATCTGCATCGTAGGTCCCTTCTCGAGTCGATCTCGCTTGAGAGAGTTTCAAGCTGCGATTCTTTGTCTTCTCTGGTCGAACTCGTGCGAGTGAGTCTGGACAGTAACTTGTCTTGTTGTCTTTTCTCAGCTTCCCCTTCCTCTCTTTACCCTATGAGTGCATCCTCAAGTGTTGGGTCTTCACTTGCGCGCTCACGTGCACATAAGTTTTCAATCATCCATCCATAAAACTTGAGGCGCCTTCAGTCACTTCTTGCGCCTCCTATATACTTTGTGTAATCGTGTGGATGCGATGTCCCCATCAACTACATTAAAATGTGAGACTCCTTGATTCAAGATCTCCCTAAATTGAGTCAAATCGACTTATGTACTCGTATTTGGTTGATCCCTTAAGCAATTGAATCTCGAGGTCTGATTATTTTATCCACTGATTTATATTTTCCAGAAAAGAAAGGCCAAACGGAGAAGCATGCAGAAAGAGAAGATCAAATGGGAAGCTCCCTTGTTAATGAGCTAGCTGTTCGAAATACAGTAGCAGCTGAAGGACAATCAGGTCCAAACCATGTTGACGTCATGGGAGTGGATGAGTCCTCAGATTGCGCTGATTTGTCGAAAGGAAGGCCAATGTCTCCTGGGACACTTGCACTGATGTGTGATGAGAAAAATACAATCTTAACGTCTACAAGTCATGGATCTCATACGCCTATGCAGGCCCCATCAAACCAGGAAATGTCAGAGATGTACAAAGTGCAGGAAAGGTGTGTGTTAATGGAATTCCGAGAGTGTCTTCGGAAGCTCGTCACCTATGGAAGGAGAAAAGGTATGCCTGACCCCTCAATCTTTTCATGTATTATCTATTTTATCTGAAGCATTAAATAATATTTAAATTATGAAAATATTATATATGCAGTACATATTATGGAAACTGATTGAAAAATCCCCATGAAATAAAGTTATATCTAGATTAAAGTTTATCAATATTTGTTAAACAGTACCAATTACATGTCTGCATGCTTTTGTTGCTCTCATATTTGAGAGCACTCACTATCACAACATATGGTGATAACTTTGTTGATTCATTACGCTTGTATTCAACACTGAGACAAAACATGAGACAGTGCTCACCTACAAAGGTCGCGCGGCACTAGCAAATAAACCCCTCGATAAAATATAATGGTGTTTTCAAAATGAGAAACGATTTCACAGTTTTTTTGTTTATTACAGTCCATGCTTGGCCCCATCGTGATCCCTATCGGTAGGGCTGTCAACTGGTTGGATTGGCCCATACCTGACCCGATCTGATATTTTACCTGGTCGGGTACAATAAACTTGACCCGACCCGATATGATATATATATATATATATATATATATATATATATATATATATATAAGGTACAAAAAATAGGGTTTTTTTACTGGGTTGGGTCAGGTTCTTGGGTCGGGCAATGGGTCGGGTAAGGTCCACTTTAGTGCACCATCGGGTTGGGTGCACCACCGGGATGGGTCGGCATTTGTGATTTTCTTATTGGGCAGCCAGAATTTTTACCCGATCAGGCCCGACCCGACCTACCTGTGCTCATCCTCATCGATTCGAACCGTCCCAACTGGTGATTGGCTCTCTTTAATGGGCCAACAATGATTACAATGATGTATGTTTGTAGCTATCTCATCCGTTGCCTACTGTATGGTGAATGAAGATTACAGCAACACACAGGCTCACTGATGGGAGCCCTAGCATCATCCTATCAGTAGGGACTTTGGTCTATGGCCCACCAAGAGGTGCCGTCTCATCGTGTTAACCAGTTTCATTTGTTGGACAACTGCTCTAATTGTCTGTTTTATCTTTATAATTTACTGTTAAGGAAGGAACCTGTGTTTGCACAACACATGCCATTTGCAGTCAGTTCGTGGGTGTAATTATGTCTGTCATCAGTGACAAGGGTAATTAAATAAATGGCCCGACGCTCCTGACCAGCATTTAATCACCATATAGGTTTTTAAATGATCCTAAACCATTAATGGTATCAGCCTTGTATAATCCAGACTGTCAATTTTTTTTACCATACGCTGAAGGAAAATATGCCATAAAATCACATTCCTTGGATGATTTTACCGTTCGATCTGTGCACTCGAATACCAGCTGTGGTTCTTATTTGATAATGGCTGATATAATGATATTAAAGTTCACAAAACGGATGGTTCTCATCCTCTTTATAGGCATGATTTTTTGGCTGAGATGTGTTTCAATGATGAATTGCCACTTGGACAAGTTAGATTGTTCATATGTGTAACACGTGGTATAAATAGTATACCACCCTTTAATGGTGTAAGATCAAAACCCTAATGTAATGGTTTAAGATCATTTAAACACCAAAACGGTGTTTAAATGTCAGTCAGGAGTTATTATCCCTAAAATAAATATAGAAGAGCTGTTATTAGGTGACCAGCCTTGTCGCGTCATGCGCCACATGGATCTTGAGTCGAGATGAATTTGAGAGCATGGAGATATGTGCACATATCACCGTCAGTGTGGGGCATGGTGCCGGTGCCATGCTCAGTCACCTAAATACCAACACAGTATAAAACTGCAGTCATATGCAGTTCCAACGCTACTTCTATATTCTTCTAAATTTTTTCCCCTATTTAACAGAGGCAAAATACTCTTGCTTGGCTGGGAAAACAAATACAGTGAGTCATCAAGAAGTGGCTGGCAATGGCATTTCAAGAGTCCCAGGTACGCCAACTTCGACTAATTGTCAAACTCCAATAGTTGGTCAGCCTGTCAGAATTGTTGATTTGGAATGAGATGTTTAGTGAGAGGTCTGAAGTTTTAATCAACCTTTCACCCTTTTTTGTTTCATGATCTAAATTTTGTTTCATTTATAAAATATATGAATTGGAGTGATGTGACGCGTATTAATATAGCTTTTTCTCAGGACTAATGGGGCGTCACGGGCATCATAAAGAATATCGAACTTATGAAGATTCTTTCACCTGTTGATCCTGTCAAGAGCTGACTTATACAGATTTCGTGGCCAATGGTAATTTGTTAAGTCAGCTTTTGATTGGATTAGGTGGCGAAAAGGCTATTCATAAATTTGATTATCTCATGAAGTTGATGAGGAGAGTTGATTCCTTCGTTAATAAGATTCAACTCTATACAACGTTCAGTTGCGATAGCACTCACTACTCCACTTTCAAGCCATGTGGCACACACTTTGGCCAATTCAAATCATCCAAATGGCAGTCCACCATTTGAACTCCAAAAATCACGACCATCGGAGGATTTGTATCATCCAATTCGAGCAGTTCAATATGGATCATATGAACAACGATCCATTAGTGCTATGATTGGAAGGCTTGAATCCTCCGATGGCCTTGTGATTTCTGGGAGATAAGCTTGTAGCTCAAATTGAAGGTGCATGATGACGCAACCTTGAGGTCGCTGTTTGCTGATTCAATCCTAGCTTACCTAACAATAAGAATAAAAAAGGGTGGCTTTTAGGATGAGTTTAGTTCAAATGGCCTGCCATTGGGATTCAGATTGGTAAAAAAATATACGCCACATGGCCTAAAATTTGGGATAGTGAGGGTTCTGTCTAAATACTTCTGTGAATTCTGACAAAACCAATTTTTATTAGGGTAAATGGGAGCTCACCGTTCTTGTGGAGATAACATCCTTATCGTCCCACTTTTAGGCCATGGAAGATTTTTTGATCAATCCAAGCCATCAAAGTGAGTAAACATCATATGAAGGTTGCTCAACCTAAAGATTTGAATCATTCTACTCGGGCACTTCAATATAGAGTGTTGTTCAGGTCTATATAGGGCTGTCAATGGGTTGGGTCTGGTCGACCTCATAGCGACCCAATTTTTTATACTGGATCAGGCACATAAACTGGAACCGTTGGGTTAGATTAGCCGTGAAGCATCTGACCTGACCTCCAAGTCTGGTCAGGTTGGGTTGCCTCAAAGGTCAGGTTGAGTCGAGCAAAATTCGGGTCGGGTGGGTCAACCTGATATTTTATGTTCAACATATAAAGGGATTTTGGAGGTTTAGGGGATGTTGAACTGGATCAGATCATGCCGAGTCGGCATATTGCCTTGACCCATCAGGTTGGGTCGGGTTGCCCCATTAGGACAGGTTGAGCTTGGACAGGTATATATACCCTTGACCTGTTGGGCAGCCAAAATTTTGGCCGAACATGACCTGTTGACAGCCTTAGGTCCATATTCAAGTTCTCAGATAGAATGTTATGAATCCTTAGATGGTCATGCTTTTTTGGCTAAATGAGGTTCATATAATGTTCTACATCTTGGACCATTGGTTTTGTGAAAAAGGTGTGCGAACTGGCACCATGTGTCTTCAGAGCGGGACTGTGAGGGTATTAGCTCCACCTGAACGGAATAGACCAGAAAGAGAGCTAAAACTCCAAGTGGTTGATGAAGTAATTAAGAGAAGAGGAATCATTGTAGGAGAAAAGAAAATTTAAGATACACTTGTTGAGATTATAGTAAGTGATTTTTCCAAAACATCAATGGAAAGTACAAATTGTAAATGATTGATATTTGGTAATTTGTATGTTGTAGATTACATTTATTACAATTAACATCAACAAGAATTTGAAAATTCAAGAGAATCAAATTCTAAGATAATTACTAATGACATCTAGATAGATGGATTGACATGAAGACAAAGAAAAAAAGAAAAGGACAATTCAAGTATAGCCAAAATACTGGTCAGTTATTGTAACAAAATCTTGAACTAAACATTTCATACAACTTCCTTTTGTTTGTGGAAAGGATCAAGTGCATCAATTAACAAGAGGTTTTTGCTCTTTGATACATTCACAGTGTTAGATTTCATAAACAAAGTACAGCTAACCACTTCTAAATCGACTAAGTGCAAAATGTCCTCAATCAACACTGATTTAACTGGAGTGGCTATCTCCTTTTGGTGCCCCAAAAAATGTCTCTGATACTTCAGTGCTGACTTTGTATGTTTAGAATCATATTAGACTACCTTCCAGGAATAACTTGGTAGAACTGTTTGTTACTTCTAATACCCAATAGTTTGAAGGATTTTTTTTGAACGGTAACGGATTTCATTGAAAGACAACGAAAAACAAGCAACAGCCCGGCTAGCAAGCAACTAGCCGGACACTGCTGAAAGAACTACAGAGAGAAAAAAAAAAACAACAAAAATCGGAAAGAAAAATAAACAACAATGGAAACACTGCAGCCAAAGACCAAGGCGCAATAGCAATCTCTGCCCAGATCCACCAAGATGGTCCAATCCCGAAGAAGATCAGCTCTTGCCTGACCATGAAGGCTCAGGAGAGAGAGCGACCAAGCACTCAACAACTCAAAGGCATGCTGAAACACCATGTTCTTACTACGCCATTGACGGAGGAAGACCCGCTTGTTCTGTTGCAACCAAATTGGCCAAAAGGAAGCGCAAAGGCCCATCGTCCAAAGGGCTCTGCCTTCATTGGAGGCGGAACCGGGGAACCAGAAGAGATAAGAGCAGCTACCGCATTCCGAAAGCAAATATTCACTCCAAACAAGTTTAAGAGCGCGGCTCACACCGCAGAGGCGAAAGTGAAATGGAGTAACAAATGGTCCACCGATTCATCTGCTCGAACGCACATCATGCAGCGAGGCTTAATGTTCATACCCTTCTACGAAGAAGATCCGTGGCTTTTAGCTTCCCCCTACACGGCACACCAGCAAAAGAGCTGAATTTTCGGAGGTACATGAAATTTCCACAAAGATACCTAAGGCTGCGAGATCAGAGGTTGGCGAGTGATGGATTCGTAGAAGTTCCAAGTAGAAAATCGACCCTTCTTCCGGAAAGGCCAGACATGGGGATCAGGTCTGATCGCAAAGGGATCAGAGATAGGAAGACTGGCGATGAGAGATCTGAATTCCTCCTTAACTCTCCATCAAGAGGTACCAACCACAAGAACTCCCAGTTAACAGGCATTGGGCAGAGATTTGCCAAGTCCTTGATCGTGGCCTCTTGAAGAAGGTTCACATTGAAGAGAATTAGTGAACTCACTGCACAAAGGAATTCGGCCACACCACGCGTTGAACCAGAATTTAACCGTAGCCTTATCACCAATAGAGAAGGAAACACCGTGGATAAAGGCTTCTACGCGTCCCTTAATTCCTTTCCACCAGCCCAACTCCCCCGCCGCAGTGTGGGGGGAATTGACCCACCCGGACGACAGAATTGAGTATTTGGTTCGCACTACGACAGCCCACAACTCGTCGCGACAGCCATCAAGTCTCCACAGCCACTTCCCAATTAGAGAGATATTAAACTCTTTGAGCCTACGCATACTGAACTCCCCATCCCTCTTATCGAAACCTACGACAACCCAATTAACAAGATGCACATGCTTGTGGAATCAAGCTTGGATCATCTCAAGTCTACGGATACCATCGCGGGGCAATGGAAGAGGCTGAAATAAAAGGTGCGAAGACTGTGAAGCACCGCTTCAACCCGGCCCATCGAAAGGAGGCCACCTTTCCAAATGGCTAACCTCTTTTCGAACCTCTCAATCACGGGACCCCAAAGTTCAATGGGGGGTTCCTCAAGCAACTGGGAAGGCCTAGGTAAGAGGATGGAAGAAGGTCACCCTTTCCACCAAACAAGGACGCCAACTCTAAGTTGATGTCTTAGAGATATCAACTTTTTGACTCGAAACGGCCTCATAGCACTGAAGAATAGCTTTGACAATTGATACATTCCTATGAGAGGCCCTGCAAACATAAGAGTGTTATCGGCAAACTGGAGATGGGTGATAGTAGGGCCAGAAGTGGAGGCAATGTCTTTCACCAACCAAGTTGGAGAATGACATGGTTTGGAGTCATTGGATGAAAGCTTTGAGAAGGAGGGAGATTAGCCCTTCGGCAACCTTATCAAAAAGCAACGGAGAAAGCAGATCTCCTTGCCTAAGACCTCAAGAGCTACCAAAATACCAACAGGAAGCACCCTTCATGAGAACCGACAAGGAAGTGGAACTATAACAAGCTTTCATCCAATGACTCCAAACCATGTCATTCTACGCAATACATAGTCAAGGAAATCCCAATCCACTCTATCATAAGCCTTTTCCATATCTACCTTGAGGACGATACCCGGGATATTGGCGAGATCGATGCACTCATGTGCAATGAGAGAAAGATCCAAGATTTGATGGCCCGCCAGAAAAGCACCTTGGGTCAGGGAAATAACGGATGCCATGAAAGGTTTATGACGCGCAACGAGGACTTTTGGCAAGAATTCTGTAAAGGCTACTGAGTAGACTAATAGGTGGTGTGGACCAATCATGGATGATCTTGTATTTTTGAGACAAAATTTGAATGTTACCATTGACTCCCTTATCAATAATGGTTCTGTGGGGTATTCTGAATCACGTAATGATGCATTCAAAGATGAAGTTGAAAACAACTTTCTTCGAAGCTTTCTTGAGAGGTATAGCTTCCTAAATATTTGGATAAATACTCATTAGCTATGAATATCTAGATTTGACCTCTTGATGTTGGCATATTTTTTTATAGCAATGAAATAAAGCCTCACATTGTTAAAATGGCCAGTTTGAGAGCATGGGATGAAGCTTAGTCATGCGGTTGATGTACTGACTTTGAATGAAATCGACATGCCTTACAACGGAAACAATTACAATCGCGAGCTGTGGTTGGCCAATAATATTCGACATGAAGCAAATGTTGTTGGTTAAGTTCTGTTTAGTGCACATTGCTTTTATTCGATTGTCTAAGATTTTACTATATTAGATATAATTGACAAGTGGTTGAAACCATTGGGGATCTTTTCTTCAGGGAAATAGGATTTGTTGTTTATCATGTTCAATCTGCAATTCTTGTGGTGATCTCTTAATACAAAAATTAGCTGTGATTGCTCTTTGAAGGAAACCAGCTCAGAGACAAGATAAGCAAGGGCTTTTGTAAATTAATTTTGTCATCGAGATATGTGAGATAAGAGTTACTTCTTCAAATAGCTGCATTTGTCTCACTAATTTTGTTCAATATGGGACTAGATGTTGTCCTTTAACCTTGTTCTCTTCAATGATTTGTCTTATCACTAATTGGAAACAAAAGCTCCAAGTTTGGTGATTTTTCACAACAGTGCCAATTCTAAACCTAGAAATAAGGCGTCAGACTCAACCGTATTGTTAGTGGAGGAAAAGAATGGTTAAAAGGCCATTGGAACTATGGCCTTTGTTGAGGAACAAACTATGAGGCCAAGAGCAACTAAGTCTGTTGGTGTTCCATCATTGCACTAGGAAGACTCCACTTTAAAACTTTTAGCATGGAAACTTCATCTGGGAGGTTAAAATTTACCAGAAAATCAACAGGTCGGCGATTGCTTGACCTCAATTTGATACCGGATTCTGACAATTGTAACGAACATCTAGCCATTCGACTTGACAAGACTGGGTTTTGAAGCATATACTTAACAGGGTCTGATTGAGCTGCCCAAATGACTCTATATGCCAACTTGTAATGGTAAGAGTTTTTGTTGCAAACTTACTTTCTTCATCTTCAAGTAGCTGATCTCTGCTTGTTTCATAGTTTGACTAAAAGTATCGGGTACCTCTGTTCATACCTACACTTTTAGTGAAAGTGCTTACATCCGAAACCTTGGAATCAGAAGATGGAGATCGTTTGTCACCCCAATCTTCCACACAACGAATCTTGAGACCATGAGTGTTCCATCATATAGCCCGTTTTTTATTCCATTGATTTAGGGTTTGTGCCAAGTGGAAAAAAAAATCGACAGTTTGATGATAAGATCAGGGTCTCAAAACCCATTGTGTGGAAAATTGGCATGAAAAATGATCTCTCCATCGCCTGATTCCAAGTAGTCAATGGTGAAGGGGTTTTGGCTGTAGGCGCTCTCAGTAAACTTGTCGGTGCGAATAGAGATACCCAAAAGTATATTTCACTGTCGCCTCTTTGTGCTAATAATACTCCAAATTGATTCATTTGTCTGTGACAAGTAAAATTTTAATGGCTAATCAGGTCTGTCATTGATGGGTGCCATCAAAATAGAAGGTTTGGGAAGTTCTAACTTCCATAGACTCCATTTTCATGAGTTGCTTTATATTCTTAGATGAAGACATATATCTCTGGTTGAAGATAAGGGGTGCAACTTGCACACGAGATTTGTATCGTGGCACATGGTTAAAAAGAAAGACGGCTATTTTTGAGATCTGTGCCCACGTGGAACACCACCTAAGCTGTCTAATTGAAAGACCATGATGTAAATGTCTTTCAGGCAAAAAATAGTCATGAAACATGCTCTATATCATCTGATTTGTAAGAATCAGCCATCGAATCTGATGATGGCCTTTGACTATACTCAATTAGATGGTAGACATCGCATTTCGTGCCAATCTTTAGCCTCAAAGATCTTTCCATCATGGTCTTCAAATCAGACTTAGATGGTGTCCCATTGTGGCACAGATCCCAAAAATAACAATCTTTCTATATATTAAGTGATGCGTTTCCTCTCTTTTTTCCTCGTTCTCTCTCTCAACAAAGCTTACCCATCTAGAGGCAAACAAAGAGAGAAGAAGACGTATTGTAGTCTCCAATCATCTGGAACATCGCCCACAACGGTAAGTAGAAGAAGAAGGTTCAAAAGAAAGATAAAGCTTAAAAAAGAAAGTTGCTAAACCCTAGCTTAAGTAAATTTTTTGATTGGATGGATTGAGCCTAGATTTGTGATTATCTAACAAATAGATGTTGTATTAGCTAGAAATCATTGAATGGTTGAAACAAATTTGGCACTCTAATATATGCGCATCTCCTGAGGAGTCACCAGTTTTCTAAGGGAGATTGCTCCATGCACCACTCTTGCACCACTCTTGGTGCATGGAATGGGCACCTAATGCCAACTCATTGATTGTAGGGCGTTGGAGTTGTCTCAATTTTCTGCTGAAGGGCATTAAGAGATGAACCTTAGAGCTAAAATGGCATAAATCATGGCTGCTAATAGACATTTCTTGTGTGGCTATCAATGGTGCGCGAGAAAGATAGCATGTAACTTTGGAGGTCTCCAATGTTGGTGCATCTTGACAGAATTAGTATTAGGCACCAGGCCCGAGCATGGTACTCTGTTCACTTCATGAGATGTGTGCCAAATTACCATTGATTTTAGATGTCCATTGACCGGTTCGAGTTAGACAATGGAGATCACCTTTTAATTTATTCTCTTTTAACATTGATCTTAGGTATCATTAGGGTAAGAACGGTTCATGTACCTAATACCAACTCATCTAGAAATTACAGTGCTAATCCCCACAGGTAAAATAATTTTAAAATAGACAAATATCCTTTTATAAATGTAAAATAAAAGGGTGCATGTAAATAAACGGTAGCCATTGTTTGCACACATGGCCATTGTTTGCGCACATGTAGTTGCTCAATGCCAACACAATTTAAGAGAAAGACTTTTTGTTCTTTTGGGGACCTGTGCCGTATCAAAAGACTATCTAAGTCGTCAGATTTGGAGGCCATGATCTACCAATCTTTGGTACAAAAGATAGGCACAAAATATGATCTTCATGGTACGATTCAATGGAGTCAATTGTTGAATCAAATGACATCCTTTGATTGCAATAAAGCATATGATAAACATCGTGTTTCGAGCTACTCTTTGAGATGGTGTTCCCACATGCTATTGGTCTCCAAAATATTAAGTCCTTTTAAATTGTGTGTAAGGGCCAACTTTGTGTCCCGCTAATGTCTTCCTAAATAAAAAGGATACCTCTATTCGTGCCCACGCAATTTATGAAAGCGCCCATGGAGAGAACAGTCTTTTTATAGAGGCACTCACTTAATGAAAGGTAATTTTTTTGAAGGATCACAAAAATGTGCATTTACCTAATTTCTCTTTCGAGGGTACCCACCTATCTGAAGCACTCACCTTCTTCAACTTTTCTGGCAACCTTCTCTGACCACTTTTTTCCCTGGCTATTGCTCGCCGGTATCATCGAATCACCTTATTTTTTCTTCTGACGACTCTTCTTCTTCTCTGGCAATCTTCTTTTTCTTCTCCGATGACTTTTCTTCTTTTCTGACAACTCGCAACATCACTAAACTGCCAACTACAATAAAAAAAAAAAGAAAAAAACCCTATAATACAAAGAGCATAAACCCAAGAAACCCTAAAAAAACTACCGTTGAACTTGTGGTGGTGGGTACCGACTGTCAGTTGTAAAAGGCTAGCAGTGAGCATCCACTAACAGCCTTTTATATCTAACAGTGGGTTCCTTAGGCGGAAGGAGATGAGGAAGGTTTTAGGGGTTTTTTAGGGTTTTTGTTGTACATGAGGAAGAAGAAGGAAAAGAAGAAGAAGATGATATTTTGATCATGCCGGTGTCGTTGTTGTGCCGGAGTTGAGGAAGAAGACGAAGAAAAAGAGGGTTTCCCGGTGATGTTGACATCGTTGTTGCGAAGTTCGGAGTTGAGGAAGAAGAAGAAGAAGAAGAAGAAGAAGAAGAGGGTCATTCGATATAGCCGGCAACACCATTGTAGTTACCGGAGTTGATGGAGAAGAGAAAGAAAAATAGATGGAAGAAGAAAAAAAGTGAAAAAAGGGTATATACGTGGGCGCCCAAGAAGTAAAACTAGGTGGGTTCTCACAAAAAAAAAAAAAGGTTCTTTTTTTTTTTTTTTTGTTTCCACGTGAGAACGTGGCCGCTTTTAGAGACATGGTAGGCGCAAATATAGGTATCTAAATAAAAATAGGGCACTTCTAATCTATTCATGGCCACTACTTCTCTGAAACCACCCACATTCTCACATGTAAAAACCAAAAGAACCAATTTTTTTTTCCGTGGGCACTCGCATATTTTTACTTTGTGAGCGCCCACGTATATAAAGCCCTTTCATTTTTAATTTTTTCCTTTTTTTGACCTTTTCTCTTCTTCCTTCTCTTCTTCTTTCTCTTCTTTTTCTCCATCAACTCCGACAGTCACAACGGTGTCCCCGACAAGATCGAATCACCCTCTTCTTTTTTTCCCTCCTTCCTTTCTTCTTCTTCCTCAAATCTAACCTTCGTAATAACGATGTCGACATCACCATGAAACCCTCTTTTTCTTTATCTTCGTCCTCAACTCCGGCGCAACGACGATACCGGCATGATCGAAGCATCCTCTTCTTCTTTTTGTTCTCATTCTTCCTCATTTACAATGAAAACCTAAAAACCTATAAAACACAGAAGAAACCCTAAAAAACCCACCATGAACTTGTGACAATAGGCACCCACCGTCATATGTAATAATCTGACGGTGGGAACCCACTGTTAAATGTAAAAGGCTAGTAGTGGGTGCTCAATGCCAGTCTTTTACAACTGACAATGGATACCCATCGCTACAAGTTCAACAGTAGCTTTCTTAAATTTTAGAAATTTTTAGGTCTAGTACTGGTGTTTCCTGATTTTTTTCAGAAAAGCTCAGATTCTTGAAAACTCAGAATCCTGCAGATTCTTAGCAGTCTCAAATTTCTGGCTTTTCCTAGATGCGTTCTTAAGTTACTCGGGTTCCTCGCTTTTCCCATAAAAGGTCATAATCCTTCATTCTTAAGTTCCTCTCAGAAAAGCGCATAATCAATTCAATGTGTTGATGTGTTACGACTGTAGAAATATTATTTAATCATTAGTTTATGTGTTGTATGCGGATTTGATTGAAATTTTATGGGCTGTCAATCCATGCGAGGTTGAACATATTTGACGGAGTATTTTTTTTTCAAATATGATTTACAAAAGGTAATTACTAAAATATTATATATATAGCAAATCTAATACCCATCTTTCTTTGAGTTGGGATATGTCCCAAAAATTATATATCTATTAGATTTATGGTTTCATTACATATCTTAGTAAATTGCTCTTATGGTTTAATTATTAATTTGTGACACCTAGGTTCTAGGTTCAAACCTATTTGTAATATAATAATTATTTATTTATTAATTAATCTTACTAGAGCATGTATATATTATGTAAGTGTGCAGCTCCACACCAAAGAAGAGCCCATTGTGAGAAATCTCTCCTAAAATAAATGCGTGGAGCCACAAAATAAGGGTAGTTATGGGTACCATTATTTGTATACTTTATTCTTTCTTTAAAATTATGGTTGTAACTAATGGTACCCCTAGTGAGAGATATCTCTCCGAGGATAATGGGTGAGCCACAAAAGGAGGAGTAAGTTGTGGTAACATTATTTGCAATCCATTTTCTTTCTTTAAAATCATGGTTGCATATAGAGGCACCCCATATGAGAGATATCTCTAAAAACAGCTGGTAGAGCCAAAAGGTGGCGTAAGTTGTTATTTGCAATCCTTATTCTCTCTTTAAAAACATAGTTGCATCTAAGGGTATTCATCTCAAGCAAAGTATACACTTAACTCTATTAGCTAGCTCAAATTATGAGACTTTCCGAGCCAAAAGACTTGATGAAGGGCTGTCACTTTCATTCGGAGAGTCTCAGAAAGCGCAGCTCTCAAGGCAAACTCTCGAATAGTCAATTCACATAGAAAATCTCATATTCTTGCTGCTTTCTGAGTAAAAACTCAGATTCTGAGTTTTTTTGGCCTCTCAAACGGGGCCTTAGGGTTTCTTAGGTTTAGGTTCTTTGTTTCATAGGGTTATTTTTATTTATTTATTTATTATTGTAGTTGCTAGTTTGGTGATGTTGCGAGTTTCTGGAGAAGAAGAGTCGACGAAGAAGAAAAAGAAGAAGAAGAGTCGTCGGAGGAAGATGCGTTGAGATTATGCCTTGAAACAACTGTGCGGGTTGTAGGGGGACAACGTGCCCCCTTCTCTGGTGTTAGGGGCAGAGCCTCTGACTCGAATTTTTCTAGGACTGAGGGTATTTTTGTCATATTCTATATTGGGCGGTTATATTTTGTATTAGATATAAACTCTAATTATAGATTATAGTTATATTGAAGGAAACTCGATTTTTGCATTGTGTGAGGTGAGATCTGAGAGATTTGTAACCCTAGTTTTCACAGATTAGTGAGAAGACTCAGTATCACTCGTGGATGTAGGCGAATTGCTAAACTAGATAAATCTTGTGTCTGCGTTTTGCTTGTTTTGTGTGTTTTTTGATTGCCATATTTTCTACAAGAAGAGAAATGAAGAAGGTGGTGATTTAGTGATGCTGACGAGCAATGGTTGGGAAAGAAGGTAGTCGGAGAAGAAGGTTGCTAGAAAAGATGAAGAAGAAGGTGAGTGTTTCAGATAGGTGGGTGTCCCCGAAAGAGAAATTAGATGGGTGCACATTTTTCTGATCCTTCAAAAAAATTGTATTTCATTAAGTGGGTGCCCTCGAAGAAAGACCATTTTCTTTGTGGGTGCTTTTAGAACGTGGGCGCGAATAGAGGTACCCATAAAAATATATGAGCGAAATTCTATCTTTTAAATTGTGTGCAAGTGCTACCTCACATGAGCAAGATATAATTTCAGTAATAATTCTCTTTTTCTATTCTCATTATTGGATTCATTCAACATAAATAGGAACCCATATAAATCTTGAAAACTAACTATTACAAACTGAAATAAACTATATCAATTAACTAATAAACTAACAATTGTTTGACTAACTATATCCTAAATTATTAGTAATTAAACAATTGAAGTAACTTTTAATCAAGAAAGATATCGCAAGCACAGTGGATCCTAAAGGAAGATCGGGACAGAAAACAATCTCCATCGTCTGATTGAAGTTAGTTGACGATTTTTTATGGTTGAAAATTGGGTGTTTACGGGAAAAACGACGCCACTCATAAGTAAATTGTTTGATATGTTGGATGGGATATTGCTTTCTCACCCCATCTCCTCCGGCCAAAATGCACTGACTCTCTTTCAATCAGATGTTGCAATAAGGAGTAAAAGAAGAAGATTCAAAAGAAAGATAAAGCCTATACAAGGAAGTTGTTAAACCCTTTTATTAGTAAATTATTTTATTAGTGTCACGCTCCTAGCCCTTAGCCTCGTACGATGGACAACTCTCACACCTGCACATTCCGATCCATGTGCCGCATTGACACTACACATGTTATGATCACGATAAAATTTATTTATTGTGGAAAATTTTTCATTACCGTTAACCTAAATCAAAACGTTCAAAGGCTTCAAAGAACTCAACTAGCATAACAAAGAACTCAACTAGCATAATAAGGCCTTACTTATCACGAAATTATAAGAAAAGATAACTTGGTCAAAAGTTTCAAACCTTAAAACCACATATTTTTGGTAAGTCCATTTAAAGGAACACGGTACAATATTCAAAAACCAAATATGTTTTTTTTTAAACAACTCTTCGACAACATTTTTACATAGTACAAAGTTATAATGAAATAAAGGAATTCAAATCAAAGGGTCATGTAGTCTATCCACATGCATGCTGGTGACTTTTGGACAAAAGAGATCTTGGTCACTATCTACTCTTTGCAAAAACATGGATTTCGACCCAACCTTCCTTGTTCAACCTCGTCTAGGCGATTTCGTCCCCGTGTTAGAAATTTTTGGTCATGAAAGGACCGTAAGCGATGAAGCTCAATAGAGTTCTAATATAATTTGGAAAGTACTCACATTTAGAGTGAAAATTCATAACTTCTTAAATCAACGATATTTCAATAATTAATTATTCAATTATTCAACCAGTTTGGAATCATTTTCGTTAAATCGAGCAAGATATAAAGTTCAATTAGATGACCACAATTTAATCCAAATTCTCATGCTATTACTCTCATAACTCATAACATTAGTAAATTCAATTTCAATCCATATCAAGATCCAATACAATTTCTACCTATGTCGGGTTCAATTTCAGAGATAAATTTTATCTATATCGGGTACAATTATAGACATAATTTCTATTTATAACATGTTCAAATTCAAACATAAATCTCATCTATATCCGATTCGAATTCAATCTTTAAGTTTAATCAGTCCATTACCCTCTTTAGACTCTCATTAGCAGTAAAAAAGTTCAGTTTAATATAATTTTTATCTATATATGCATCATCCGAGTGATGATCACAGTATAATAGTTTGAGTGATGAGCATCAGATAGAATCTATCAGAGGTTCAATACCCTTTTTAAACTTTTATCAGTAGTCAAATTTCAATATCGAAAGTCAATCAGTTCAAATTCAATTATTGGGTTGATTAGTTTCATACAATTTCTAATATCAATCAAGGGGTTTAGCTCAATGATCACACAAATCAGTTTATTTAATTTTTAATTCATATCTTGCTACTTCTATTAGTTTAGTTTGATAACAATCATTTTAGTTTCATTAAATCCTAAATATTGGTTTAATCTATTAACACGTCGAGATCTCATTTTAATCACAAAAAGCTCAATTTCCATTCCAAATGTTAGATCAATTTTATTTCATCTAGGAATTCAATTCTACTTCGATTCTTAACTAAATCAAGTATCAAATTCGGGTCCAAAAACCGATTTACTCAAACGTCAACTCATATTCAAATATCAATTCATTCTTTTTAGCAGACTTGTTTATGATTTCAAAGTATATCAAATATTAACAATTCAACCAGTCTCGGATTCAATCTTGATCTATGTCAAAAATAAATAATTCAATTGGTTTTCGGGTTCAATTCTAATACACTATGGTTCAACAATTCAATCAAGTTCCGTGTTCAATTAAGGATTGACAATCCAATTAGTTCGAATCCTAGAGTCAGAACTTGACTTCTATCAAATTAATCATTATTAATCTTTTGAACCTATATATTGGATGGGATCACTAGGCATACTGATTTTCTGAATCAGTTTACACTATATTTAGTGCTGCCATTAATTAGAGTCCTTTGGGAACTTATATTTCCTAAATAATTTAGTAGGGTTATAGGAGAGGTCTATCTCTTCAATTATTCGGAGTCTAATTCAAGGACTTCGTGTTCAACTTTGAATCCCATTCCATTCCAAATCCCATGTCAAGTTCGGGCTCAAATATCAGTTTATTCTTTTAAGCCACTAGGAATTTCAAGTATCTTTAATCCTTAGATCGATTTATGATCTAAAGGTAATTATCACACTACATGTATCCCTAAATCTTATTATGGGAATAATTTTTGAGGATTATGAGTATCATTTTAAGAGATAATGTGTCAGTAGCTATTTAGGTGTGCACTTATTCACTTGAAGTGTTCGACTACTAATTAGTCAAAGTTAGCCTTAGGGGTTGGGCTCTATACCTAAATCATTTCTCAAGAGCCTACTAATCTTAGTTGGGTCTCACCCAATTTAATATCTTGGGTCCGAGATCCCAATCCACATCAAACAGGCTACATTGCAACTTAGCGAATTTGACCGTAGCGCAAGTCAAATGTTGACTTGGGTCGAGTGATTATATTTTATGTCTTTAGATCAATCATTTTATCCCAAACATATCAAACATTTCAATTTTTATCATACTGATCAAAGTTTCGGGTAAAAACTCGACCCTTTATTTAGACTAGGATTATGGGTAGATTTCTAAATCTGACCCAGGTCTATTAATTATGCCGTAAAATTTCTAGGGATGGATTCTTTGAATGGTTCTAAATATCAATGAAAGAAAACTCAAAACTTCAGGTTTTAGAGTTGGAATCAGTCCAAAATTTGATCGGGAACGATACCTCCAAATTTCAGAATTCAAACAATTGGCCTACATCTATCATGTGCATGATCTAATACCATTCAAATATCACATCATCATTTAATACATGATCAATTCTAACATAAGTTCTATGATAACATAACTATTAGATCTTCTATTTCTATGATCAAGCTAACACAATCATCAAGGCAATTACATTTCTAGTTTCTTACTAATTTTAAACCACATAGATCTAAACAAAGATCAAAACCATCTATGATGGGTAAAATTATGACTGCAATCATTCCATCACCCACCTCATATATATCAGTTCAGAATACTATCTTACATCTATTAAGAATAGCATGCATGAGTTATTTCTCTATTAAAACAAAGAAAATCTTAGATTTCTCTATTTTTCCAAGCTTAGAATACATACATGGAATCTAACATCCCATGCATGCTACATGATGTGCATGCATGTGATTATAGACCCATGTTACAGATTTTCAAGTCAAAGATCATATATACTCTTAGTTTCTTCAAAAATTCCTACAAAAATCATGGATCTCCACTACAAATGTGATAAATCAAGTTAGAACTCTGCCTTAGCAAGCTTCAAGTGCAAGGTTCAAGTACCCACAATAACGAGGTGATGCACTAGGATCCTAGCTCCTTTAAACTTCAAGGTAAGAAATAGGGGCTGAGATCAATATATGTTAATCTAGGCCCAATATACTAAGGTTTTAAGAAAATGGGGGTGAGAAAAGGTGTATAGACCTTAAAGTTCAGACCTCCATTAATGGAGCTTGAACTTAGCTAGAGGAAGAAGAAGTACGGAAGAAGAACAAAAAAAAAGAGAGAAGTGTTGTATTAAGCCCTAGCTTCGGTTGGGTCGCGCCTTGAGCGAGATGACACTTTCCTTTAGGGGAAAAACTCACTGGTGTCAGTCGCTTGAGCAACTTTTGTTCCCGTTGGAGTGACCAAAATTGAGTAGTTTTTTTTTTTTTTTTATCTTTGTTGTTTGGCTCATAACTTTCGATATCAATAGAGAAATCGGATAAATAATAGCTTGTTGGAAAGCTTAAGGAGTTACCTAAATTCCTTCTTTATATTATAAGAGTAAAAAACCTACAAATCGTGATGGAATTATGGCCATCTGATCAAAGGTCAGATCTTATCACAGGCTGTGTGCCACTTAACACAGTTTTGTGTCCCAAAATTTTGAAATTTCCAGCCAGCAAATCAGATGGAGTTTTGCTGTGAAATTTTGTATAGTTCTGGGGCACTTGGCAAACTTTGCCTCAGATTTTTCATGGATTTATTGGAGTAATTTGTGCACATAAAGTCATAGCCCAAATGGGGCACAAAATTCTTGTAACATCAGGGCAGATCCCCTACTTTATGCCCCGGATTCTGTGTAGGTCATACGATGGAGAGTTAATTTATGAAATTTGACTGGGTCATTGGAAGCCCATTAATTAATTTAAATTATATTTTTTCAAAATTTTTCCTAAGTTATTTTACACAGATCAACACTCATCTTAGTGAGCTCTCTGTTTTGGGTTTTAGAAGCCTTAAACTGAGTATTTCATTACATTCCTGCCTCCCATATCCAAAATATTTATTAACACAGATTTTTGTGTTTTAGTGAGTTTTAGGCCATAGAGTCGAGTATAAGGGTTTACCCTCATCAGTTAGGGCCGACTTTTAGGTCAAAGTTAGACCAATTGGATCATCGGGTTGGATGGGTGTTACAATTAGTAAATTGTTTCTATTATGATGTTTCTTCAAAAAAACATAATCGCTTTGAAAGGATGGATTGAGCCTAGATTTATGAATCAAGTAACAACATATAAATGTTTTTTGAACCCCAAATTATTGAAGGGTAAGTGATAAGTATTGCAATATGATTACATTTCACACCCTAAGATGTACATTTAGCTATCCGATGAGAGGAATCTGATAGCTTTTGTAGAGTTTTGATGATTTTAGGTGATTCTGATCGTTTGATGCATTTAATGGCATAAAAAAATATAAAGACAACAAACATTAAAACATAGAACCAAGAGACCGTCATGCACAGAAATTCATGAAGAATCGATCGATCAAATCTCAGATTGATCGACCGAAGCTTAAAAGAATAAATTCCGCATAAGACTGTTCAAAATCGATCGATCGACTTAAAAGAATTATTAGATGCTATGACTCTCTTTAGAATCGATCGATCAAAATTTGGAGTTGATCGATCAATCCTAGATATTTAGGGTTTCAAACCAAGGCCCTATATAAGTTAGAATTAGAATTAGGGCCGGAGGTTCTTCTTTTGTTAGCCGTTTTTACATTTCTAGGTCTCTTTTCTTCAATTTTTCTAGCTTTCTTTTCTCAAACTTTTAGCTTTAGAGAGTAGAATAGAGATTATTTCTTGAAGAAGGATTGTAGCAAGTAGATCAAAGCTTACATTTGAATTGTTTGAAGAACATAAACGAGAATTTTAATGAATTATTTGAGATTTATTTCAGTTATGTGTTATTTTTGCATAGAAATGTCTAGCTAATTTTCTAGAGTTTTGATTTAATGAATCCCATTTGAGGTATTCATCCGTGATTTAGATCTGTGATTGGAATCTTCTTTATTGATGCTCTTGTGTATTATTGTTTATTTGTCCATGTTTATTTTTGTAAATCCAATCATCATTCTAAGATATGAGATTTAATCATGCATTTCTCATGATCTTGGATCTGTGATATGGAATCCATGCTCTATTTTTCTATTGCATAAATCAGAACTTATTGTGATTAGGGAATGCTTTAATAGAGAAAATGTTTTTCTTCTTTTATTTTAAGGCTTTGGAAGGACATAATCTAAGATTTTTATTGTGTATTAATTATTTTTATCTTGCATAAACTATTAATTGATTTTAATGTTTATGTGTTTTTGCATCTTTTAATTTTCCAACCATTTGATCTATAATCATGGATGATAATTAAGGATATGAAGATTTAGTATCCTAAACCTCGCTTATTTCATTTGAGTAATCTTAAATTATTTAGTTATTTTTCTTTAATTTTCTTCATATCTAAGAGACTAGATTAATATTGAGATAAATTTATAAAATGCTGGGATTGATAGCTATCCCTTTTCAAAATCTATTTTAAATCCTTGTGGACCGACCTTGTACTCAGTTCCCAATTGCTACAATACGATTCCTTCACTTGCGAGTAAAAATATAATAAAAATTTAATAACAAGTTTTTGGCGCCGTTGCCGGAGATTCCAAAATAGAAATTTTAGGAATTAGAACAAAATCTTAAAAAAATTTCTTTAGATTTAAATCAATATTTCTACTAGTTAAAAAAAAAAAACTAAAAATCATAATATATATATATAATTTAAAAAAATAATAGGAAATTTTTCCAAAAAAAAAAGTGTCTCTTGTGTGGATTTTTGCTGTAGAAATTGAAATACATTTATTAGAACCCTTTGTGTCTAGGCCCCTTGTATGCAAACCAGATCTTCCTTAGATCAAAACTTAGAGCCTTTAGATTTTGAAATCGAGCGCACGTGTCGTCTGAATCGTAAGGAAACTAGATTGATGCGGGGAAGAAGAATTGAGGATTTCAATTTGGGTACAATGGCCACAAATGGAGAGATCCTGCAAGACCAATTGGAGGAACCAACCCTTAGGGAATTATTCGCAGCCATCACAACCAATACCCCTTCATGCATAGCTTATCCGGCTACCAATGCCACTCAGTTCGAAATCCGTACTAATGTAATCCAAATTCTTCTCATTTTTTATGGCATGGAAAGGGAAGATTCGTACATGCACATCAAAGACTTTCTTGAAGCCTGTTTCACGATAAAACACCAAAATTTTGATGAGGAATTTGTGCGAATGTGGTTGTTTCCTTTTTTGTTAAAGGATAGGGCAAAAGCTTGGTTAAATGATTTACCAGCCAAATCCATTACTTCGTGGGATCAATTGGTTAAGAAATTTCTTCTGAAATTCTTTCCTATGGCAAAGACCAATGCCTTGAGGTGTGAAATCTATGATTTCGTTCAAGAAGAAAATGAAAAATTCTACGAAGTCTGGGAGAGATTCACTGATTTATTGCTGAAATGCCTACATGGGTTCACAAATGGAGATTAATCCAATATTTCTACAATGGATTAGATCCGACTAATCAAAATTTAATCGAGTCTATGAACAGTGGAGGATTTTTAGGTCTCACGGAAAGTGAATCCTATGATTTCTTAGAACAATTGTCTAAAAATTCTCAACAATGAGATTTTACAACAAGTCGGGAACAACCAAGTGGGTCAAACAAACAGGAGGATTGTATGTCTTCAAATATACTCCTGATCTTAGGGTAAAACTAGAGTTCCTAACCCAATAAGTGGAAAACTTGCAACTCAAGAAAAATGCGTTGTGAATGTTCCAAATGAATCGTGTTCATTTTGCGCGAGTCTAATGCATACTAGTGATGTGTGCACATCAATGCAAAATCATCCAGAATACTCTATTGAAAAATTAAATGCATTGAATAACTATGGTCGTAATGTTAGGAATAATTTTCCTGATCACTACAACCCTAGTTGGCGAAATCATCCAAATTTCTCATGGAGACAAAATTTTGGTCCAACCCAATTTCAGCAGACCCACGGTGGTATGAATCATTATCACCAAAATCAGATGGGCCAACCAAAGTAGCTGCCCTAAAATATCCAACCTTCACTTCCATTACTAGGAGATCAGGGCCAACCGTCGCATTTGTTCCCGCCACCCAGATTTCAAAATCAACAAGGGAACAATGGGCCTCATCCCTTCCAAATTCAATATCAACCTATAGATGACTTGATGAGGACATTCATTTAAACAACCACTTCTACAATACCGAAGTTGAAGACCCGGCTGGGTCAATTGGCACATCTTTGTGAAAGGGAAAAGGAAAAATTTCCAAGTCAACCCACCCCTAATCCAAAAGGGCAGCTAGTTATTAAGCAATCATCAACTTCATCGCAGGATAATAATCAACAACACATCAAGGCGATCACGACCCTGAGATCTGGTAAATAGGTTGACAACCAGGTGAAAATGCTGGACAAAAAGGTGATTCAAAAATCTGAGGATCAAAGGAAAATAAAAAAGACATGAGAGAAAGTGGAAAGGAGAAAGAAGATAAACAGGAAGAAAAGGGCATATATACCTAAAGCTCCTTACCCTCAAAGATTAATTACACCTAAGAGGAAGCGTGAATTGGACGACATCTTGGAAGTGTTCAAACAATTGAAGAGTAATATCCCATTCCTCGATGCCATCCAACAGGTGCCGGCTTATGCAAAGTTTTTAAAAGATTTGGTCATAATTAAAAGGAAAACTAATGTCCCTAAAAAGGCATTCTTAGCGGAACAAGCGAGTTTTGTGCTTTAGTGCCGATTCCCCATCAAATATAAGGACGTTGGGTGTCCTACTATTTAAATTGTCATTGGGGAGAACCACATCGATCGCGTGCTATTAGATCTGGGAGCGAGTGTGAACCTTTTACCATACTCGGTCTACAGACAACTTGAATTGGGAGAGCTAAATCCCACATCCATGACCCTTCAGCTTGCTGATAGGTCAATCAAAATTCCCAGAGGTGTAGTTGAGGATGTCTTGATTAAAGTAGACTCCTGCTTTCCAGTTGATTTTGTTGTCCTTGACACCAAACCTGTGCTGAATTTTAAGAATAGTGTTCCTGTGATTCTAGGATGACCTTTCCTAGCGACTTCTAATGCACTAATCAACTGTCAAAGTGGGATAATGAAGCTTTCCTTTGGGAATATGACTGTGGAGCTCAATATTTTCAACATTGGGAAACAACCACCTGAAGAGGAAGAACATGCCCAAGCTTGTTTGATAGACAACATAGTAGAAGAAACATTTCTCGAATCAGAACCAAAAGATCCTCGTGAAAATTTTGAGGTGGACCAATTGGTAAAGGACGTCAATGAAATGCTAGATTCAGCACCACTTCTGGGAGATGAAAAGTGGCAACCCAAATCTTAGCCTAGTGATGTGATCAAGAAAGAAATACCTAGGGAAGATGAAAAGGTCAAACTTAAGCTCAAACCTCTCCCTAGCGATTTAAAGTACGTATTTTTGGGAAAGGCTGAGACACAACATGTGAGAATATCTTCCAAACTAAACCTTGAACAAGAAAGGAAATTAGTGGAGATTTTACGAGAGCACAAGTCTGCAATTGGGTGATCTATAGCAGACATCAAAGGCATTAGCCTCTATGTCTGCATGCATCGTATCCATTTGGAGGACGAAGCTAAACCTTCACGAGAGCCACAAAGATGACTGACCCAATAATGCAAGAGGTTGTGAGAAACGAGGTAATTAAATTGCTGGATGCCGACATTATTTACCCTATTTCTAATAGTAAATGGGTGAGCTCGACGCAGGTGTGTAGACACTCCAATTTTGCCCTCTCGGAGTATGCAAACATGTTCGGTCAATATTTGACCTTGCCCTCGATCTTCGGAAAAGGATTGACCTTCTCCGAAGACTTTACAACCCTGATACGGGGACCATTACTGAAACAATAGTATATGGTTGAGACCTAGGCTGAAACAATAGCTCAGTGGCTCGGAATTCCATTAAGCTCAGCCTGTTATACGCGAAATTCACTAAATTTTTCTCTTCTTTCTTAATCTTCCTCTTCTTAGGGATTTTGAGGTTCTCTCTGCAGCTTCAAGGAGAGGAGTCGAGCAGCTCTCTGAGGTTTTCAAGCTAGTGGCACCGGTCCACTAGTCCCAACGCTCAGGGGAGCACGAAGGAGTAAGCGCTCCGCTTCTAGGTAATCTCTCCCTTAGTCTTCAGTTTAGTCTTTATTTCTAATATTGCCCTTAGTCTAGTTTTAGGGCTAGCCCTTAGGAAATCCCTACTAAATCTTTAGTCTAGAGCCAATTAGGTTTCCCCAATCTTTTCTAATTGTCAATCCCGTCACTTTTATTGTTTGGCTTATTTTGAAATATCAAACGAAGTCAGATTGATGTGAAATTAGTCACATTTGAAAACTTATCGAAGTAGCTTTCCAACAAGCCAAAAAATGCGCAATTTCAAGAAGTATTAAAGAAGTTATGACCAATTATCGAAAGCTGCATAAAACATGATGAATTTCAAGACTCCTAATGGAATTAGGATTAGTCTCTTTATTATCTTATTTTAAAAAATAAGATTCGTTTCTTTTATTAGAAATAAGATTAGTTTCCTTATTACTTTAGGACTTTATTTTTTTATTTTAGAAGAATTAGGAATTAGAGTTATACTAGGATTAAGAATTGGGATATTTTCTTTATTTGAATTAGGAATTAGAGTTACACTAGGATTTCTAGTAAAATCCTATAAATAGACCCCTACCCCCTAGCCACTCTACACAATTCTCTCTTCTGAGCTTCTTCCTTTTAGAAAATTCTAGCTCTTAATTCTAGTTCTAAATTTTAGTTCTAGTTCTAAATTCTAGTTCTCTTTCTAGTTTTAGTTCTCAATTTCTAGTTCTAGTTCTTAGTTCTTAGATTCTAGTTCGAGTTCTTAATTTTCTTTCTAATTCTTAATGCTTGTCCGAATTCTTTGTTCTAGTTTTAAATTCTTAATTCTCGATCTTAGTTTTTGATTCCCAATTCTCAATTCTAAGTTCAAATTCAGTTTTTAATCTTCAATATTTACAAAATAATCCTTAGACACCAGATTTGCCCAAGGGAGTTTACGGAGGGTACCCGAGAACGGGGCCAATCCTCCTTAGCATAACGGGCCACAACCCCCTTTTTAGTTAGAATGGTATTAGGAAACTAAATTAATTAGAGTTAGAGTAGCCGTAGGAAACTCAGTCAGTTAGAGTTAGAGTATCACTAGGAGACCCCCAGTCAGCCAGACTTAGAGAAGAATTAGAAGACAAAATCAATTAAACTTAGCAGGATTAGGAAACAGAACTAGCTAAACCTCAAGGCAATCCCTAGCTGTTGAAGTTGGTCGGCCGACGTTCAGTAAAGGAGTTCAACCTGCAAGCCCCCGCTCTGCTTAAAGTGTGATCAGTGACGTGTTGCAGCATCGATAAATATCTGCAGTTGACGATCACAGCAACACAGGTATCCTCCATTTAATATTGACCTTTTTATTTCAACATTTAATGTTTAATAGTTTATTATCCATCACCTTAGCTAGAGTTCACTTGGACCGAATTGGGCCACTTATTCCGAGACCTAAAAGGGACCTAGAAAAAGCGCGTGCCAACAGACTGACGATCACGATGAGATTCTTTTCTCTAGGGTTGCCCCGATTTAAATAATTTGGTTTTCATTTTTTTCTCTCTATTTAATTTGGTTTTTATTTATACTTTATTCTATCACTTTTTACACACACTCACACTGTATACCTAGCTTTTCGAAAATGAAAAAAAGATATAATAAAATAATAAAAAAATAAAACTATTTTAAAATGTCAAACTTTAATAATATCGACCCATCCTCATGGGGCCCCCATAGCGTCCCCGAGTATAACGTTAGGCCATCTCCATGGTCAGCCTAGCGTCGTGCCCGGGTAAACATGGTTAGTGAGAGCGAAAAAGACCCCCCTTGCTCCATAAAATACAAATCACAGTAGCATCAACAGAGATGAAAGCGGGCAAAGATACACTGCCAGCTAAATTCTGGATCTCACTGCTAATAAGCTAAGGAAAGGAGGAGAAGAAGTTGATGCCCTACGACAATCCCTAGCCGAGCTATACGAAGCCGCCATGGATCAGAAGGTGATAGACAGAAGACAAGTCACCTCGAGAAGCGAACATGAAGAAAGATCACCAACTCCTCCACATATACCGACGCCTAACAGGCACACCTTTCACACCTTGTTCAACAACAACCATCGAAAGCAATCCTATCTCGAGACATCCGTAAAAGACACCATGATAAACATGGGCGATCTCTCCCGATTTCTAGATGAGTACATGGCTAAGATAGAGTGTTCTAACCAATCTTTCGGATTCGACACATTCTGCTGAGACCTCGACTTCACTGTACCCATGGGCTTTAAACCAACAAAGTTCAACA
This sequence comes from Chloranthus sessilifolius, assembly GCA_021018995.1. Taxonomy (NCBI): domain Eukaryota; kingdom Viridiplantae; phylum Streptophyta; class Magnoliopsida; order Chloranthales; family Chloranthaceae; genus Chloranthus; species Chloranthus sessilifolius. The sequence continues at coordinate 98,816,632 of CM037593.1, forward strand.
AATACAACAGTACAAGAAATCCAAACCGCCCCTTGGCCCTATTCTGTAATGACTGTTTACCAATCTGCACCAATGATGGGCTCCTGATCAACTACTTTCAAAGATCTCTAGAAGGAGAAGCCCTCGACTGGGTCGCTGCTCTGCCCCTAGCCGAAATCGAGATCTTCAAAGACTTAGCCAATAGATTCCTAGACCAATACCAACACCTAACTCACGATGAGATCAGCCTTATCGACTTAATGCACACAAGACAAGAGGACGACGGAGACTTCACGACCTTCGCTAACCGCTGGAGGAGACTTGCCGCTCGAGTGGAGAATCAGATAAGAGATAACGATGCGATAGAAATCGTGATCAGTAATACCCTAGAACCCCTTCGAAGCATTCTTATCCTAAGAAACCATCACGACTTCACCAGCCTCTATTGTCATGCCTCACGCATAGAGCATTGCCTGAAGAACGAAGACCTTCACCTCTCTATACTAACATCCGATGGACCCTCTTCCGAAGGACCCCCTAGAACGAACACCCTAAACGAAGCCATAGATTCCAAACAAATCAACACGAATCAATAAAACCAAACAAACTCTCAACCATACCACCCATATGACCAAGCTCAAGATCTATACACAAACCTATACCCTGACCATAACCAATCTCTATGTCTTAACTAGAATCAAGACCAACATCCCAATAACATCACTTGCTACAACCTGTTACTTGAACAAACTCCATCAAGCCCTCGACTTGCGTATGATGTCGTACACTCATTCACTCCTGTCCCATTCTGCCCAGCTAGTTTGATCTGCAGAATTGAACTTACATCGGACCACGCCCATACCATTCACTCACAACCAACTAACCCTATCCCGCATACCTATAAACGTGAAATTACCTTTCTCCCTGAACCGGTCACTAAGAACACAAAAATCCAAACTATCACCAAATCCACCCCTAAACTAACTCAACCCATCACCAAACTCATCGCCAAGCTCAACGCACTCATCCCCGAACAAACTCAACCTACCCTTGAACTCGACAGCCCATTGACAAGCATACCAATCCCCATGCTACCTCAGCCGACACCGAAACCAACTCCACGACCATTCCCTAAACAAACTCCCTCACCCATCCCGGAAGCAATTCTCGAATTAATCTTTCCATATACTACGACATCATTTATACTTAAACCAATCACAAAGATAAACCCTGAATATGAACCCGTAATCCAATCAAAACCCTTAATTGAACCAACTTCGAAACTAACCCCCAAACCCGAACACATTGTCAAACACATTGCCCCACCAATCTCAAAACCAGTCCCTGAATCAATCCCTACACCTGCTTTAAAACATGAACTCAACAACAAACACTTCTCCCCACCAACCTCAGAACCAACTCTCAAACCAAAACCCATTTCAAAACCTAAACTTACTACCGAACTCGTCACCTCACCAACTTCAAAATGAAACCCCGAATCCAGCTCTGTCGCCAAACAGACCTCCGAACCACCGATTCCAGAATCACTCGTTGGGCTAATTTCAGAAACAACTCATGAATCAACCCGTACAGAACTCGCTACTGAATTTATCATCCCCTCAACTCCAAAACAAGAACTTAAACCCACTATTGAACTTACCATTCCACCAACTACGAAACTAAGCCTCGAACCTAAACTTGTCATCAAACTGATCCTCGAACCTGAACCTAGTGTCGAACCTAAACCAATCACCGAACACAAACCTGTCATCAAACCTCAAACTATCAACATATCCAAACCTATCGTTGAACATGAACCCATCGTCAAAACTGAGCCCATCATTAAACTTGAACCCATCATCAAACTTGGACCTGTCATCAAGCGCTAACCCATTATCAAAACTAAACCTATCATCAATCCTGAACCTATTATCGAACCTATCCCTACAACACCAACTCCAACCACTGAACTTGACGACTAACAAACCCAAAATTCCGTCACTTCTCCCACTCCTGAGATTAAATCAAACCCAAATCCTACAACTCCAATCAACATCCAAACTAACATGTCACCTAATCTTCAAACCTCACAATATAAAATTGACATCACAATTGAAATTCCATCCAAATCTCATATCAAAATCTCCATAGACCTCACAATTAAGGCCCCTGTAGAAATTCAACCGACGATGATACCGCAACATCAAACCTGCGATGCTAAACCTCCTAGAAAAATTACAAACAAAACTTTAAAACAACCTCACAATAAACCCAAAATATGCATCAAACCAAACAAGGGAAAACAAAACAGCCCCAAGCAAAGGAAGGGTCCACCTTGGCCTACGCCTTCATGTCTCCTCCTCACTTTACCTTTGCCTCATCCTATCATTACCTTTACCACACAACCTTCCCTCTCAATAGTTTCCACTCCAACTTCACTTGCGAACAACTTTCCAATCACCCGCAAACGACCATGAAGAACTCTTTAACAACTCTATGCCCCAACTCTATGAGTTGCCTCACCCCATCAAGAAACTAAAGAAGGTCCCTCCTAACAAGGATCCACCGGCCATAAGAGACTTATCAAAAGAAGTTAAAAGACACCACACCTACTTTGAAAAACCTCATATCATCCAAAATACAAACCTAAACATAACATCTCTCTTATCCCAGATCAATCTGATCGAAAGGGATCGAAGACCCTAAAGCAGATTATCCAACAGTTACCCCATCTGACCTTTTGAGTCAGCCTCTGCTCAAGGAATTGATGTTGTACCGTAACACAAAAATAATTAAAAAAAAAAAAAAAAAAAAATAGAAAAGTCACAAAAAACCTATAGTACAAATGCCCAAAAATATAAACACTCAAAAACAAAAATTCTCTTTTATGCCCCAAACCCTGCGAACGCATACTTGACCGAGGACTCGAAGTCGAGGAGCTAGTGCTAATGAAACAGTGCCTACACGAGTGCCTCGCCTGGAGGAAATTAAAAAACACAAGGGAAGTGCTTTCATTATCTTGGCAACATGCCAAGGAAACAACTACAGGGGAAGGGCGTCCTAAACCTTGCAGCAATATTCATAACTCAATGACCATCATGTCTTGTAGCATAAACAGGCATACTCACACATCTATCACCTTCGTAGTCATCACAAGGCATTCGCCAGCTATAGGTCATTATTTACAAAAAATATTTTGAGAATCCTCTGACTCATTAACCACCCCTCCTATTCGGGCAAGTTGATCGAAAGGATCAATGAATCATGAAACCTTTTTGAAATGTAGAAAACTCTGGATTTTCATACACCTCTTTAGCCATTGGAGTCGATGTTAGAGCACAAAAAAAAATGAAAATGCAAGGTTTCATCAAACCTCATATTCTTGCGTTAGCAGGTTGTTTAAAAAAATATACAAAAAAGAAGCACAACCGAGCGAAATCAATATGATGAATGAACAATTAATGAATTCAGGGAAGCATAAGTAGAACTGTGAGAGCACCCCTGGTATTCTCCACAGGGAGGCATAATCAAAACCATGACGGCTCCTCTGACATCTTCAAACTACTAGATGTCATCGTACGGTGGTGGGAGGAGGACAAAACCCCTGCTAACCACAAAATTTGATGATTTGATGGTGCTGGACTATGACAGAGAGGTCAATTATGGCACCGCATTACCCACCAGAGAAGAAAGTAGTTGAATACTATTTCAAAAATCGGTTAAATAAGAAGTTACCCTCAAATCAATAAACCTTATCTCTTCTTCACCCTTTATTTTCTCTTCGAACAATTAGTCAAATGACTTTCAAAATCTCTTTTAGAATAAATCGAAAACTTTCAAATGATAAGCGATGCAATCACCCGTTACCAACCATTCACCTCAATCCTGCTAAAAGCTATGATACATGACGATCATTCAACACTTACACAATCAAGCCCGACATGCGGCTGAAATAATCAAACTACTTCCTAACGCGGGAGCATCACAAATACTCTCCAGGACATCTGTGAGGCTGATATTTTTTTTAAGAGCGCTAGCACCTTGGTAGCGATACTTAGGTCACGAGACCGACACCTTAAACTGGGGAATGTTTTTATTTATTTTATTTTCAGTTTGTTTCTTACTTTTCCACTATGGGACCCCAAAGCAAACGTCCAAAACAAGACAACAAGAAACACACAATAACAAACATGAACAAGCATAAACAAAGAAAACATTTTTTGTTCAATCTTGCTAAAAGCTATGATACATGATGATCATTCAACACTTACACAATCAAGCCTGACATGCGGCCGAAATAATCAAACTACTTCCTAATGCGAGAGCATCACAAATACACTCCAGGACATCTGTGAGGCTGATATTTTTTTTAAGAGCGCTAGCACCTTGGTAGCGATACTTAGGTCACGAGACCGACACCCTAAACTGGGGAATGTTTTTATTTATTTTATTTTTAGTTTGTTTCTTACTTTTCCACTATGGGACCCCAAAGCAAACGTCCAAAACAAGACAACAAGAAACACACAATAACAAACATGAACAAGCATAAACAAAGCAAACACCATAAATAAAACATTTTTTGTTCATATACCAAAATTTTTACAGGTATTACCGGAGGCATACCTCCTAAACATACAACCCAAAACGAAAACACATAACTTAAAATTTGTACAAGTGTCACCTAACCTACAACTTAAAACAAATGCGGAACCTAAAACAGACACAAAGCCTAAAGCACCCGATGCGTGGGAGGTCCAATTAGAAGCAACAGAAAAGTGGGAGGAATGGTTGGGTAGCACTCTTTCCATCCATCTGTAAGACTTCTCTCCCATCGTCTTCACCCCTTAATAATAATGACGGATGTACGCCGCCACTCAATCCCAACACCCCCAAGCCACAGCAATATCTCCAATCACACTGCCATCAAAAGCCACTTCAGGACGTAGAACATATGAAATGACGAAGATCGAAAGAAATAATATTAAAATATGACCGTTAGATCCAAAAATATTGCCAAAACATCGAAATCAAGATGCTCTAGGAAGGAATGAAGAAAAATGAAGGAAGCTCGGGCATATATAGCCGCCAGACAATTACGCGCAACCAGCAACACACGCAATTGAATTGAGCGCCACCTAATTAGCGCAAAATCTAAATTTAGCGCTATACTACTGGCACGCAACTAGGCTCCCGTCAACTGGCGCAGGCGACAAATGAAACCCGCATAGCTTGAAGTGCACGAAATTCTAATCACGCATGTCCGCCACTGCACGAAATTCTAAGCGACGTCCGTACATCCCGCCATATGGACCACTGCCTCTTCAATTCCATGCATATACACATGCGCATAATTGGATTCCACGCCAACCTACATGCGCGTAATAATCTCGTCAACCCTTCAATCACACACAATTGAACCCACACGGGATTGAATCTCGCGCAATGAACCATGTGCGTAATTCCCCAATTACCCCAAAAACTTATACACAACAACAGCCAGAAACAAAACTAAAGGCTTATACGTAGCACTCACTACCCATAATTCACAAAGAACCTTGTGCCATTCCAAATGCACTCTACACCCACACACATGTACTCTGAAAATTAGGGAAAAGCCTTTGTACACACGCACACATTCACTCCTAAAAAAAAGGAAAAAAAAAGATCACCTGTGCACCAGGAAGCCAGACTACAAACCAAAATGAATCAACTCAAGATTAAACCAAAGCCACCCAAAAATAATAACCCAAAATAAACTAAAACCAACCAAAATAAATAAAATAAAGAAAAAAGAAACAAAATAAAATTAAAAAAGGGATAAAATATATACAAGATAAAATAAACAAAATCACTCTCCTGATAGTCCCATCGCGACACTACCCCACCGCACAGCCTCGCATGCGCCATACACCCATAAACACACCATCATCAAAACTCTGCCACACCATAACGAGTCTCGTCACGAGGCTCAACCAATGTCCCCATCGCATGACCACTAAAGTCCCACCGCGTGACCAAAGGGAGGCTCAACCAATGTCCCATCACGAAAAGCGAAGAGCTGAACCGACCAAACGTCCCATCGCGACAATCGGCATTGTCCCATCGCGCAGCAGTCGCAAGACTCCACCGCAATAGAAACATACACTCGCCGACAGAAGAGGAAAGGGAAACCCTCCGCCATCCCATCGAGCCAACAACCAACGGGCCCCGCCACTGCAGAAACCAAAAGAGAAGAACCACTCTGATGTCCCATCGCGTGACCACCACAGGGACAATAGCTAGCAAATCCCATCGCAACCAAAAGCCCCCCGCTGGTAATAAACTAGGTAAGCAAACACCCCCTTTCATTCGATATTCTTTGTACAAATATAAGTTAGCTAATATTAGCAAATTACTGTAGTCCTCCCAGAAGAGACAATCATCAGTATTCGTGAGAAGGTTAGAAGTAGTATTTAGCATACCGAGTGTCGTCTTGACAACCACGCAAATGGTCGGGTCCCCAATTCCTGCCCTGGTGGATCTGCTCAGCGACATCTCGGAAGCCACGCTTTTCAAGGTTTTCCCACCAAATTGATCTTAAGTTAAAATTCCAAACTTTCAAACTTTCACTTCTCATCACTCCAATCTGATCTTTCCCATGGGAAACCAAATACCGAGTATACTCAACTTTGAGAAATCACAAATGTCCAATGGAAAGGGACCCCTAACGCATCGTTGGTGTGAGCAATGACACGTTCGGTCTGACGTTACTTTCAAAAGCCTTCGCTATCAAATTACATCATCTTATTGGGTCACTTGACCTTATCTTTGGACATTCGTATGACGCCCCCCGATACCTCGATTATGTCAATTTTCCCGTTTGACTGCCACTTACAGTAGGTCACGACATGCTACGGGATGCCACTTGCACCCACGGATGAGGATATACCACTCGATAACTACCAATGGGCCCCCGAATGCTCCTCCTTATCTTGCGCTGATTGATAAGAAAGTCAAAAATTTTATGTCAGTTCCCCGATTCACACTTGTGATCTCTCAAAGAAATAAGAAGGTACCCTGAAAGGGAGGTGTCTACTTCTTCGACGCATTCTTGCTCCACAATAATGCACCGAAGAGGGGCATCTGTAGACACTCTAATTTTGTCCTCTTAGAGTATACAAACATCTTTGATCAACCTTTGAGCTTGCCCTCGATCTTCGAAAAAGGACTGACCTTCTCTGAAGACTTTACAACCCTGATATGGGGACCATTACTGAAACAATAGTATATGGTTGAGACTTAAGCTGAAACTATAGCTCTGTGGCTCTGACCCGATCTGACCCGAGAAGATCCCAAATTCTGCGCACTTACAGACGCACGAAATTAAATTGTACTTGTGGATATGCACTCACAATTAGTCCCACTTAGACTAGGCTCGCTCTTCCCGCGGGGTGCCCTAGGACCCGAATTACGCGCATTACACTATGCGCTTAATTCAATTATATGCAGGCCGATTCGCCCATAAATAGTCCCACTTGGACTAGGCACAAGCTTTCGTGCACCGCCTGAAGCTCCCTATTCTACGCATATACACCTGCGTGGAATTGAGTCCACATGTGCCCATACACGCGGAATCAGTCCATACATGGACCGGGACTCTAGCTCCCCAAACTTCTTAGAGACCTGAATCCCACGCATAGCTCACTACGCGAAATTCAATCCCATGCATAGCTCACTACGGAGGAGGAAGCGCTCTGCTTCTAGGTAATCTCTCTCTTAGTCTTCAGTATAGTCGTTATTTCCAATATTGCCCTTAGTCTAGTTTTTGACCTAGCCGTTAGGAAATCCCTGCCCAAATCCTTAGTCTATAGCCAAATAGGTTTCTCCAACCTTTCCCAATTGTCAATCCCGTCACTTTTATGTTTGGCCTATTTTGAAATATTAAACGAAGTCGGATTGATGTGAAATTGGTCATGTTTGGAAGCTTATGGAAGTAGCTTTCAAACAAGCCTAAAAATGCACAATTTCGACAAGTATTGAAAAAGTTATGATTAGTTTTCGAAAGCTGCACAAAAAGTGATGAATTTCATGACTCTTAATGGAATTAGGATTAGTCTCTTTACTATCTTATTTTAGAAAACAGGATTTGTTTCTTTGATTAGAAATAGGATTATTTTCCTTATTGCTTTAGGAATTTATTTTATTATTTTAGAAGAATTAGGAATTAGAGTTACACTAGAAATTCTAGTAAAAGCTTATAAATAGACCCCTGCCCCCTAGCCACTCTACACAATTCTCTCTTCTAGGCTTCTTCCTTTTAGAAAATTCTAGTTCTTAATTCTAGCTCTAAATTTTAGTTCTAGTTCTTAGTTTCAGTTCTAAATTCTAGTTTTCTTTCTAGTTTTAGCTCTTAATTTTTAGTTGTAGTTCTTAGTTCTTAATTTTCTTTCTAGTTCTTAATTCTCCTTCTAGTTCTTAATGCTGGTCCAAATTCTTCGTTCTAGTTCTAAATTCTTAATTCTCGATCTCGATTTTTGATTCCTAATTCTTAATTCTAAGTTTAAATTCAATTTTTAATCTTCAATATTTACAAAATAATCCTTAGCCACCCGATTTATCCAGTGGAGCTTATGGAGGGTTCTTGAGAACGGGGCCGATTCTCCTTAGCATAACGGGCCACAACCCCCTTTTTTAGTTAGAACGGTATTAGAAAAGTAAATTAATTAGAGTTAGAGTAGTCGTAGGAAACTCAGTCAGTTAGAGTTAGAGTAACACTAGGAGACCCCCAGTCAGCCAGACTCAGAAGAATAAGAAGACAAAATTAATTAAACTTAGAGCATGATTAGGAAACCAAATTAGATATACCCCAAGGCAACCCCTAGCTACTGAAGTTGGCCAACCGACGTTCAGTAAAGGAATTTAACCTACAAGCCCTCGCTATTCTTAAAGCGTAATCAATGACGTGTTGCAGCATCGATAAATATTTGTAGCTAGCGATCGCATCAATACAGGTATCCTCCATTTAATATTTACCTTTTCATTTCAGCATTTAATATTTAATAGTTTATTATCCATTGCCTTTGCCAGAGTCCACTCGGACCGAATTGGGCCACTTATTCCGGGACCTGAAAGGGACCCAGGAAAAGCGCGTACCAACAAGGTGGTGCTGAAGAAATCAGGTGTTATTGTAGTAAAAAATGAGAGAAAAAAATTGGTGCCAACGAGAGTACAAATCGGCTGGAGAGTGTCATTGATTATAAGAAATTAAGGAAAGATCATTTTCCCTTGCCATTCATTGACTAAATGCTCAAGAGATTAGCTGGTCACGAATTTTACTGTTCTTAGATGGCTATTCAGGATATAATCATATTGCCATTGCCCTTGAAGATCAAGAGAAAACAACATTTACTTGTCCTTTCGGAACCTTCTCTTACCGCAAAATGCCCTTTGGCCTCTGCAATGCTCCGACTACATTCCAAAAATATATGCTAAACATATTTTCTGACATAGTGGGGAGATTCCTTGAGATATTCATGGACGAATTCTCAGTTTTTGGGGACAACTTCAATGAATGTTTGCATAATCTATCCCTTGTACTTACCAAATGCCAAGAGAAAAATTTGACATTGAACTGGAAAAAATGTCACTTTATGGTGCAAAGTGGCATTGTTCTAGGGCATATTATATCATCCAAGGGCATTGAGGTAGACAAATCAAAGGTGGATTTGATAGCTAATCTATCACCACCGAAGACCGTCAAAGAGATTAGATCATTTCATGCGCACGCTGGTTTTTATTAGCGATTCATTGAAGATTTCAGCAAGATTGTGAGACCGCTGTGCAATTTTCTTGCCAAAGATATTCCATTTCTGTTTGATGGAAAGTGCATACAGGCTTTCGGGACTGTCAAGACCGAACTAGTCAAAGCTCCAATAATCCAATCTCCTGATTGGAATTTACCGTTTGAGAAAATGTGTGATGCATTTGATTATGCGGTTGGAGCTATACTAGGACAAAGGGTGGATAAGATACTGCACCTCATCTATTATGTAAGTAGAGCATTAAATGATGCGTAGTTGAATTACTCCACTACAGAAAAGGAATTATTGGTTGTAGTATTTGCTCTCGACAAGTTTCGAGCATATTTGTTGGGGTCAAAAGTTATTAATTTTACGGTTCATGTCGCTCACCGGTATCTATTTGCCAAAAAGGATGCGAAGGCCAAGTTGATTAGATGGATTCTACTATTACAAAAATTTGATATGGAAATTAGGGATAAGAAAGGTTCTGAAAATGTGGTGGCTGATCGTCTGTCGCGCATAATAGTTGATAAATCTGATGACCTCGTTCATATTTTGGAAAATTTTGTTGATGAACAATTGTTTGCCTTAAATCGTACACCATGGTATGCCGACTTTATTTACTATCTGCCGACAGATCAAGTGCCTCAACATTGGAGCAAACATGATAAATCTGTATATTTGGCATGCGCAAAATATTATTTCTTCAAGGACCCTTATTTGTTTAAATATTGTCCTAATCAAATCATAAGGAGATGCATTCCTGAGCAGTCGAGTATCATCTCCTTCTGTTATGAACTGTCCTATGGAGGACATTTCAGTTCCAAGAAGACAACCGCCAAGATCCTCCAGAGTGAATTTTATTGGCCGACTTTATTCAAAGATTGCCACCAATGCTGCTTTTCATGCCACAAATGTAAAATGTTGGGGAAGATTTTAAGGCAAAATTTGATGCCATTGAATCCAATTTTAGAGGTCGAAATATTTGATGTCTGGGTGATTGATTTTATGGGACCTTTCCCCAACTCATTTGGAAATCTGTACATTCTTGTTGCTATTGATTATGTTTCCAAATGGGTTGAAGCCCTAGTCTGCAAGACTAACGACCACAAGGTGGTTGTTAAGTTCTTGAAAGATAAGATTTTTGCGTGATTTGGTACACCCTGTGCTACGGTGGAAAACTTTTTTATAACAAAGTGTTTGAGCATCTGATAAAAAAGTATGGCATCATGAACAAAGTGGCGACGCCATACCATCCCCAAACTAGCGGTCAGGTTGAGGGGTCCAACTGGGAGTTAAAGCGGATATTGGAGAAAATGGTAAATCCTAACAGGAAAGACTGGTTAGTGAATCTTAATGACGCATTATGGGCTTATCGTACTGCTTTCAAAACCCCCATTGGAATGCCTCCATATCGGATGGTTTATGGCAAGACATGTCATCTCCTAGTAGAGCTAGAACATTGAGCTTATTGGGCCATCAAGAAACTGAATTTTGATTTGCAAGAAGTCGGTGACCACAGAAGGCTACAGATCGATGAGCTTGAAGAAATAAGGGCTGATGCTTACGATTGTGCTAAATCGTATAAGAATCAAATGAAGCGAGTTCATGATCATAAAAATTTTAGGAAGTCTTTCATGCATGGTAAAAAAGTCCTCCTGTACAATTCCAAATTGCATCTTTTCCCCAGGAAATTAAAAACTCGATGGACAGGTTCATTCCAAGTTAAGCGGGTATTTCTGAATGGTGCAATAGAAATTGTCAATCCACACAATGGAAGTGAGTTTCGGGTAAATGGGCAACGATTGAAACCAGTTTTGAGGAAGTATTGTTGGGTGATCCTGATCAATCAGGATGCTCTGAAAATATGAAATGTCAGGCTGACGACATTAAACTTAGTGCTTCTTGGGAGGTAACCCAAGATGTAGATGTGTATTTGCTATTTATTTAAAAAAGAAATTGTTCATAATTGATCGATCCATTGTGGAACCGATCGATCGATTCCATGTCTAGTGATTCTGGGAATACCGTAAGGGTGATCGATTGATTCTTGTAATTGATCGATCGATTTCAATGCGTATACCGACGTGCTTGTTTGTTGCGGCCATTTAAATTTGATCGATCGGTTTTCATGATCGAGCGATTTTAATGGAGTTTTGACATTGATTCATTTCCCTAAAAAGTCAACGTCGCATCTTTTCCAGTCCTCGCGAAACATTGCACCCTCCCTTATATTTGATCGATTGATTTCATAAATCGATCGATTGATTGTAATTCTTCACCTACCGAATGGTCACTATTTTAATATCGATCAATTGATTTTCAGGATCGATCAATTTGACACAATGTGATTGAACAGTTGACCGTTTTCTTTATTTAAGGACGGAATATCTGTCCTTTTCTTTCAGTCTCTCCTCTTTGTTCCTCATTGTGTCCTTACCCTCAACATTCCTTTGCTTCGATGGCTGCTTCTGCATTTGCGGGTCCCTCTGCACTTCCACGCCGCCCATGTGCACTCCAAAGGCGGAGCCCAATGCGCTTTACGTCGATCATTACATCCACACCGAAGACTTCTTCGATGTGACAATGTTCCACAATCTTTTGGAGGCCGCACACACCCTCGCGTACATCGATGCGCTTAAACTCCATTCCCTTATTAAGCCGCCGCCTCTCGATGTGTACCCACTGTTGGTGCGCATTTTTTTTGGGTTCCTCTCTGTCCTCGTTGAATCAGTGGCCCAATTCTGTCCAAGTGGACTCTAGCGATGCGACGTTTGGAATAGTGAAAGTAAAAATAAAAAAGGGGGGGTTTCTAGGAAGGTTCCTAATTTGTTGCGATCACCAGCTGTAGATATTTAACGACACTGCAACACGTCAATGATCACGCTTTAGAGTGGGTATGGGTTACTTCTTTACTGAATCGTCCGCCTGCGAATGTCAGCAGCTATGGCTCTTTCTTATAGTTTAGATAGTTTGATTTTTCTTTTCTTTTCTGTTATTGTCTTAATTGGTTTGAATCCCCTAATTCTATTGTGAGTCTGGTTGTAGATTTATTAGAGTGATTTAATCTAGTATTCTAATTCTATTAGGAGTCCTATTGATTTAGGTATTCTTAATCCTATTGCGATTCTGATTAATTAGTTTCCCAATCCTATTAGAAGTCTAATTAATATTAGTTTCCTAATACTGCTAAAAGTCTGATTAATACCAGTCTCCTAATTGTACTAGGAGTGCAATCATGTTAATTTTGATAAAACTCTAATTAAATCAAACATGCTAATTGTACTGAGATTCTAACGGAAGCAAATATATTACTTTTACTGCAATTCTAATTGGAGCCAATATATTAGTTCTACTGGAATTCTAATTGGGATTGAAGACTGATTTTACTAGAATTATAGTTAAAGCAATGAATTAATTATACTAAAATTCTAATAAATAAATAAAAGAAAAGGAATTAACTATACTGAAATTTAATAAAGCGAGGAATTAGCTATGCTAGAATTATCTAATTAAAATCAAGGAACTAATTTTATCAGAGTTCTAATCAAATCAATTATTCTAAGGATCTAATAAAATAAAGCATGCGAATTAATTATACTAGAATTCTGAGAAAAGGTTGTGGAACTGATTTTCTAATCCTAATTAAAGTAGCAAAATAATTTAAAAAAAAAGGGCTTTGGGCCCGCTATGCTAAGGAGGATTGGCCTCATTCCCGAGTACCCTTTGTAAGCTCCCTTGGGAAAATCGGGTGGTTGAGGTTAAAGATAGATTGAATTTTGGATTATAAAATGGTATTTTGGATTTTTAGAGTCGATTTCGGGATTATAATTATGAATTAAATTGAGAAACTAGAATTTCGGAAACTAAATTAATATTTGGGATTTTAGAAGTATTGAATCATAAAATTAAAACTAAGATTTTAAAATTTAAGGACTGAATTCGGGTTCAAAATCAGAAAATCAGACCGTATTATTAAGGACTGGTCCTAAAACCTAAGAACTAGAACCAGAGATTAATGATAGGACTGAAAATTAAGGTTTTAGAACAGAATTGAGTTTAGGGTCGGTGAATTCAACCGTCAAATTAAAGACTGGTTCTAGAAACGGAGAACTAGGACCAACTATTAAAAATTACGGTTCGAAAAAGGGGTGCTATGGTCTAAAACTGAAAATTCAATATTAATAATTAAGAAAAGCTAAGTCTAAGAATTAAAATTAAACTACGGGTCGAGGCTAAATGATGGATTTTTACCTAGGGTCGGGGCTGCAGAGAGGAATCTCGAAATTCGGAGTTTTGAATCTAGAAATCATGGCTAGGTTTCTTAGAGTGTTCGTTCTCGGAGTTCTCTAGTTTTAAAATTTCCAGCCTCTCTTCTCCAAAATTTTTCCAGCCTCCTAGGGCGAATTAGAAAAAATCCTTTTATAGGTTTTTCTCCATTTAAACATCCTATTTCAGGCATTTAATTGGATTGCGCGCCAGTCTCCCAGTGCTTAATCCCTTTGGGTCGATCACCGACTCAGTCAGCGACCGGCTGACTTGCTCAGCGAGTTTCCTAGTTCTAATAATGTTAGGACTAATTGCGTGCTTATTTGAAGTGCGCAATCCGATTGGGCACTTCTTTCGAAGCATTTAATCGAGGAAGCTTGGGGGTCAAGGACTGTAAGACTAGGTCGGGCGTAGGCCGATTGCGCCCTGGTGGTGTGGCGCTTAATTCGATCGCGCGTCTCATGCGAGGCGTGTGATCGAGTCTCGAAGTGGTATGGGAAGAGAAGTCTGGTCTGAAAGGGAGACTGATTGCACGCGTGTGATTTGGCGTGCGATCTAATTATGCACGTGGTTTTAGGCATGTAATTCGGGGTTGTCCGGGTCTGGGTCGGGCCTGAAATGCTAGACTATTGTTTTAGCCTGCATTCCAACTATATACTATTGTTTCAGTATATAGTCTCCCTATTTCGAGATCTGAGCTACAGAGCTATTATTTCAGCTTGTGTTCAACCATGTACTATTATTTCAGTGCATGGTCCCTACGTTAAGGTCATGGGGCTAGAGCCACAGTGCTATTGTTTCAGCCTGTGTCCAACCATATACTATTATTTCAGTATATGGTTCCCATATTAGGGCTAAAGGGGTTGAAATGTGAGACTATTGTTTAAGTCTGCATTCCGACTATATACTATTATTTTAGTATATAGTCTCCCTACGTTGGGACCTAAGCCACAGAGTTATTATTTCAGCCTGTGTTCAGCCATGTACTATTATTTCAGTGCATGGTTTCCAATTTAGGGTAATGGGGCATGAGCCACAGTGCTATTATTTCAGTCTGTGCTCAGCCATATACTATTATTTCAGCATATGGTCCTAATTAGGGTTATGTGGTCAAAGGTTGACCAAATAAATTTATATATTCCGAGAGGGAAAAATGGGGGTATCTACAGATGCGCCTCTTCGGCGCGCTCTTACGGAGTAAGAATGCGTCGAAGAAGTAGACACCCCTCATTCAATGTGTCTTCTCGTTTCTCTTGGGAATTCACAAATGTGAACTGGGGATGCTGACATGATATGCTTGACTTTCTTATCTATCAGTGCAAGCTAAAATGAAACATTCAGGGGCCCAGTGATAGCTGTCGAAAGGCGTGTTCCATGTCGTGGATGCCCAGGGGCGATCCCGTGGCATATCGCGACCCACTATCATAGACAATCGACAGGGGAAGTCAGCGTATCCTATTTTGCGGGTGCAAGGGGCATCCCGTCACGTGGCGCGACCTACTGTGAGTGACAGTCAAACGGAAAGGAGAAACACCATATCCTAATCTGTGGGTGCAAAGGGCATCTCGCCGCATGTCGCGACCTGTTGTAAGGGGCAGTCAAACAGAGGGATATGATGCAGTTGAGGTACCGGGGGGCATCATACAAATGTCCATAAATATGTCTAGGGACCAATAATAATACAATGCAACATAATGTCAAAGGCTTTCATAAATCATGTCAGACCAGGCGCGTCATTGCTCACACTAATGTGCGTCAGGCGTTCCTTTTCTAATAGGCGTTTGTAAGTTTTTAGATTAAATATACTCATTATTCGGTTTCCCAGGGGAAGGGGTGGTTCGGGCTGGTAGTTGGGTTGGTAATTGAAGTGAATTTTAGTAGGTAAGTCTCTTTGTATATTTTTATTTATTTTTTTGGTTGGAAGTAAAAGATTTTTTTTTATTGTTTTTCTTTTGAAGTAAGAGGTAAGAAGTTTGTTTTGTTTCTTCTTTTTTTGGAAGTAAGCAAGGGGTTTTGAAAATTTAAAATTTTAGGGAATTTAACTTAAGATCAATTCTATGGTAAAACGACGGAATGAATAGATTCTGAGACGTCGTTGAGCAGATCCACTAGTACGAGATTTGTGGACCCGGTCGTTTATGTGGTTGCCAAGATGACACTTGGTATGCCAGATACTCCGTCTAACTTTCTCGACGAATACTGATGATTGTCTCTTATGGGAGGACTACAGTGATTCGTGAGTTGAGAGAGATGGGTTTTGAAAATGTTTGACTTAATCGTAGCTAGTTTTATTTATAAGCAATATCGAGTGATTGAAAAGTGGGTAGTACTTACCTGGGGGTGATACTTACTTGAATTGCGTGTAGCTTGTACGGTCTGTGGTGGGACTTTGGAGATTTCTTCTCTTTTCTTGATTTTATTGGTTATTTTTTTTTACTGCGACAAAGCTTGGCGGTTGCCAGTGTAATATAATGTCTTGGAGAAGTGATGTCGCGATGGGACTTGGGGGTTCTTCCTTTCTTTGACTGTGTGTTGGATGAGTCTTGGTGGGACGTGGGGATTCGGACAGGATGTTCGCGCTGGCGCTTGGCATTGGTTGGATGCGATGGGACATGGGAGGAGTCCCAAATCTTCAAGCACTTCTGCTGCGGAAGTGGTGTCTGGTGACTATTACATAGCGAGAAATTTAGAAAGTGGGCTCTTTGCTTTAGTGATGGGACATTGGGCGAGCTTTCTCCCTTTTCCATATGGTGTGACAGGTGTTGTTTGAGCTTTTCGGATAGTGATGTTTGCAATGGGATGTGGGATGAGCATAGTTAGCGGTGGGATGCTGGTAGGATGTTTGTGCGATAGGCGTGTCCTGTTTCTTTCTTTGACAGATCTTGGATTATGTAAGATCATGTTGTGATTGTGCCGTGATTGACTTATTTTTTTGCTTCTCATGAGAGGATTTGTGGTGGCATAATTGATTTATCGTGATGGGACTAGATATTGAGGTCGTGTCATGTGTGTGCATCTTATCTCGATGGGATGTGCGTGACGGGGTTATGTGATCGGATAGGGGTAAGTGGTTGTGTCATTCTTTTTGAACAGCGTGTGAGGCCATGTGATGGGATAGGAGAATTTCGAACAAGATGGGGTGAAAAGGTGTGAGGGTGGATTAATTCGGGTATTACGTGCTTCGTATGTGCCACTCAATGTGATTGCGCGCCTATTTTTGGGCGGCGTGCGATCGTAGGTTTGAAGGGTTGATTACGCGTGTGTGAGTTTGCGTGTGATTGTATTATGCGCTCTAATAGTCGCGCATGATCGAGGCGTCACCAGGTCACTTTGTGGGCGATCTTTCGTATTGCGCGGCTCATGGGAGTCATTTAATGCGATTGCACATTTTATAATAGGCGTGTGATGGTTTAGTTGCGCGCTCGGTTCGTAGCGTGTGTTTTGGATTGAGCGCATCGTGTGATACGCGTGACCGAGTTAAACGCACGTGTCTATGTGCGTGATCAAGTCCGTACTCTATATAAGTGAGAGAGCCTTCATTTATTTCTCATTCCCTGGTTTAGTCTTGAGTTTTACTTTTTCTGGATATCTTGTATTTTAAAATTCATATTTTAGCGACGTCGAATGATCTAACCGTCCGATCGGGATGTCGTTTCTTCCTATGTTTGTGACTTCGCATGATCTTCGTCCTGAGATGATGCTCGGGAAAGGTATTATTCTGGGAATGGGCAGTATTGGGAATGAGGGCACTAGTCTTCACATTGATCCCTTCTAGGGAGCAGTGAAGGCAGCGTTGAGGAGGCGGCGGCGGAGGAGGTGAAGATGGTGGAAGAGAAGGAGTAACAAGTGGAGGGATGTGTTTCCCAACCAATCCTACACCTCTACTTCTAAAGCCTCCGATTGGACGCTCCAAGTCTGGTGGTAATCCTTTTGAGGCTTCTGATTGGGCGTTCTGCTCCTCGCCTAGTGTTAATTTCGGGTCTCCAATTTTCATTTCGGGTTGTAAGTTAGGTTCTAGATTATCGTTTTGGGTTGTAATTTCAGGAGGTATGCCTCTGGTGATATTTGTAAAAAGAAATTTTAGTTATAAATAAAGAAGTATTATATTTTTTTTTGTTTATGGTGCTTAGTACTTGTTTAATGGATTAGTCATGCATATTTGATTTGTTTGATTTAGTTTAGGATTTAATTTAGCTTAGAGTTTATCTCGAGATTAGTTTGTTTTATGGAATTTTGTTTAGAGGGTTTACTTGGCTTTGATGGGTTTGTCGGAGGCATTTTTTTTTGGGGTCTCTAAACAAGTTAGGGTCTCATTTTGGAGGGTCATTTTATTGTTGCTTGTTTGGTTTAAGGTTTGATTTGGTTTGAGTTTTGGTCTTTTGTTTTGATTTAACACGATACTTGTTAGAAATGTGTGAACTTTTAAAAGTTCTAGAGGGGTGTTAAGTGTTTAAATCCTATCGGCTTGTTTACTTTGCTTTGGATTTGTGTTTCCTTGAAGGGATAAGTGTTGCATGATTATTGGTTTATTAGGCTGGTCATGGACTGTGGTTTTTTTTCAAAGGGAGTTTGTGTTTGGTTTGGATTTAATTAGATTGGAAGGGTTCAAAGGTGGGACACTTGTCATTTGGTAATTTATGAGGTATAGTTTATAAATGTGTGGGCTAAACTTTGGGTTCTTGTTGTTTTGAATTTTATTTCAAGTTTTAGAATTAGAAGTTTTAGGGCATTTTTTGTTTGTTAATGTCTTTTCTTCCCTTCTCTTTTGTATCTCGGGTACTGAACTCGAAGAGTTGTGATTATTACGTGGATTGCTGAGAATGGACGGGATTGAGAATGCAAGGTGACACTAGGGTTGGTGCCATCACTCCAACTCGAAGTGGTTTTTCAAATAAATCCGAATTCGGGCATTGCCTGAACGTGCAGATTTTATGTTTCTTGTTTTAAGTTGTATATTCAGAGGGCATGCCCTCGTTGTGTTTTGTAATTATTTTATTTATTTATGAAGTTAATATGTTTTTAATTCTATTTTGGTTATTTATATTTAGTGAAATTTGGCTTCATTTATTTTGTAATTTACTTGACTTGTTTTGGGCACGAGGTTTATTTATTTAAGTTCGGTTTGATTCAGTTCATTTATGTTGGATCTGTTTGTTTTGGGGCGTGTTAGGGGCATTTTTGGTTTAGTTTAGTTTAAGCTCAAGTGTATAAACGATGGGGGGCATTTTTTTTTTAGCTTCGCTTGGTCTTAGTTTGGGTGTGTAAATGATGTTGGGGGGACATTTTTTTTCAGTCTTCGGGGTGTATATTTCTTTAAGTTAGGAGTGTTTTTGGATTAGTCTATGCAAGGGAGTGGTTTAGGTAATAATCGGAGATCTCTGATTTAGGCACCTGTGAACCCTCTTTGCAGTGATATTTTATGTTTACGGGAAATTATACGCTTCACCGAAACTAATTCTTGGCCACGGAATGGGAGCGCGCATTTCAGAGGGTCGAAAGGTCATTAAACGCCGGTTTCCATTCGTTTAACCGAGTTCAGCGCACGTCATGGGGCGCAGGATTAGGGTGGTGTGAGTGTTTTTTTTTTCATTTTATGTGTGCGTTGTATATATAGGGGGGATGCCCCCGGTGACAAGTGTAAAAAGAAAAGAAAACTTTGATATATACATGGAGATTTTTTTTTGTTTAGATGTGCTTGACTGGCTTCTTCTCTCTTAGTGCCAATTATCATCGGGACTTGGATGCTTCTGAGCTAGCCTGGTGGTGGTTGAATGTTGCTTTATATCTGCACATATAAAGGTAACGCTATCAGTAATTTTTACTCTCTCCCTTGCTAGTTGTCAAGGGGGTGAGTGTCTCAGACTGGGGTCTGGTAACAAAGGTGGATATGTGCTCTCTTTTATTTATTTATTATTATTATTATTTTTAAAATAAAAATAATGCAACAGGGAAAGCAAATAACTGAAAAAAAAAAAAAATAGAAATGCCCCAGTGTAGGGGCGTGATAGTATTGACAGTATAACATCTTCGGTAGCATTCTCCGGATGGTAACTTCGTCATTCCTCGTCTTCTTTGTGGACAAGTCGGCGGTTCTAATGTGATTATCTTTTTTATCTAAAAAAAATGTCCCAGTGTGTAGATGCAATGGAGCTTTCCTGGGCTTTAGATGAGCACTTTGGGCCTATAAGCAGTTATGGGTATTTGGTGAGTTAGTTTTGAAGAAAATATTCATCAACACTGTCATCGAACTGGGGAGGTCTCTTTGATTAGGTCAGTTGTATACGGGTGTCTATCCTAGGGTGGTGGTCATCCTATCCCATCGTTATTAGGGAGGAGTATGGTAGGTATAGTAGGTGATTGCATCAGTCATCAGTCATCATTCATCGGTTTTTCATTTCAGTCCTAGGAGCATTCTGTAAGGCTTTTGATTTATCGTCCGAAATAGAAGAGCGGAGCAAGGCTTAGTGATGAGGGGAATAGTTTGTATCTAACACTTTCCAAAAGGGATGAATAACAATATTCTTCTCAAAGGGATACGAGGTGCCATGATCGAACTCTTCGTCATATTTCGGTACCATCAAAATCTCACATTCTATGGTTAGTAGGAGTTTGTCCTC
This sequence comes from Chloranthus sessilifolius, assembly GCA_021018995.1. Classification (NCBI taxonomy): domain Eukaryota; kingdom Viridiplantae; phylum Streptophyta; class Magnoliopsida; order Chloranthales; family Chloranthaceae; genus Chloranthus; species Chloranthus sessilifolius. The sequence continues at coordinate 98,837,276 of CM037593.1, forward strand.
CTCCTGCCACCTTACGACGATATCTAATAGTATGGGGACATCAGGGGTGCCCTCGCAGCTTGCTTATACACTTCTAGTAAAGTTGCCAGAGATGTCCTCACGGTCTGCTTATGCTTCCTCGAGCTCATTGACTTGTTCATTCATCGTATTGCTCTCACTCAATTTTTTTAGATATATATATTTTTTGAAAGCATCCTGCTGGCACAAGAATAATGAGTTTCAATTGAACCTGACATCTTTATTTTTTTTGCTCTAACGTCTCCTCCAATGGCGAGAGAAGGAAAATAAGGATTGGGTGTTACTTATGCTTTTAAAAGAGGTTAGGTATGTCACTAGTCCTTTGATCAGATTGCCCGAATGAGAAAGTGGGAGATAAATTAGAGGTCTTAAGGATATTCTGAGAATTAATGATGTACGACCAATGAATGGGTCGTGATGACTATGGGGGTGATAGGTATAAGTATTTAACCATGGGATGTGATGACCATAGGACTAAGGATAGTATTTTTTAAGGTACTTAGAGTTCCAAGGGCTAGGGAGTTCTTCCTCGTCTTGGTTCGCCAGTTTGTATGCATTTCCAGGGTATGCAACTGTTATAACATAAGGGCCTTCCTAGTTCGGTTTTAGTTTTCCTTTCGGATGGGTGTGCTTGGAAGGCATGGCTTTCTTTAAAACTAATTCTCCAATATTAAAGGTTCGTTCAAAGACTTTCTTATCATAAACCTTGGCCACTCTCCTCTGATATACCTGAGCGTGATCAGCTGCCCTTAGACGTATTTTATCGAGCTACTTTAGCTGTGTGAGTAGGGCAATTCTCCTCTCGTCTAAGGATAGCTCATCATCGAGTCGAATCCGTAAGGATGGTACTTATATCTTATATGATAGGACCGCCTCCATCCCGTAGGTAAGGAGGTAGGGAGTTTGGCTAGTGGCTATACGAATAGAGGTCCTATAGGCCCAGAGTGCTTTTGGTAGTCATTCAGGCCAGTCGGCTCCATTGCTTGTTTCTACTGTATGTTTCAGGATTCGAATAAGCATTTTGTTCATAACTTCTGCTTGTCAATTTCCTTGAGGGTAGAACGGTGATGAGTGGCGCAGATTGATGCCGAACTTCTTGCATGGCTTCTTCATCTTTTTTGCGATGAACTATGGTCTGTTATCGGTGACAAACATCCTGAGTACTCCAAAGTTGGTGACAATATTTCGAATGATAAACCTTACGAGTGTTGAAGCGGTAATTTTGACATAGGATTCAACTTCTGCCCATTTGGTGTAGGATTCGATTGCTGTAAGTATGAAGGCATGCTTGTGAGTGTTCCCAACTGTCTGTGAAAGGTCTGATGACATTGAAGGCCCACATCGAAAACGGCTACGACGAGGTCATAGTGTTCAATACAACTGATGTAGCTTTGATAAGTGCGGCGTGTTTTTGGCATTGCTTGCAGGCTTGGATGTAGAAGTGGCAATCTCTTATCATTGTTGGCCAGAAGTAGCCTTGTCGTGTAATTTGATCGGCGAGTCTCTGTCTATCGACGTGGGTGCCACAGGCACTAGCGTGTGCTTCTTAGATGATGTATTATCCTTTGACAGTCGTGACACATCATAGCAGTACTCCTTTGGTGAAAGCTTCTTTGTATAATATTTTGCCAAGTATGTAAAATTAGGCGCATCGATTCCTTATAGTATTCCATTCAATTTTCTTGGCATATGGAGGGACGTGTTGATGCTTTAAGAAGTTTTAGATATTGAAATACCATGGTTATCCGTCGTCGGTTGGTGATTTTTCATATTTGAACATAGTGACTTCGGTTCCTGCCTTGACGTGCTTTTCCGGAGTGATTACTTCATTTGGTCCTGTACTCGTGGGGAGGATCGGTAATTCTCTCCTGACGGTCCATGCTACCTCGTGGGTGGGTGCTGTTAGTTTTTTGATGAAGAAGTCTTGGTATTTGGGTCGATGGGTATTAGGATGACCGAGGCTAATGTGGCTAAGGAATCTACGAGCTCGTTTTCTAATCTAAGGATATGCGTGAAAGAGATTCTTTTAAATTTTTTTACTAAATATTAAGCGGTTTTTAGGTATGCCATTAGTCTCATTTCCTTAGTTTTCTATTCTCCTGTAACTTATGAGATTACTAACTTGGAATCACTAATAGTTTTTAACTATTTAATGCCTAATTGTAATGCTACTCGTAGTCCAGCTATAAAAGCTTCGTATTCTGTGATGTTTTTAGTGACAGGGAAATCTAGCTGAAAAGCCTTAGGTATGACAACTCCTATCAGGCTTAGGAGGACTATCTTGATGCCTTTTCCTTTGTGATTTAGAGCACCGTCGAAGTAAAGGGTCCATGATGTCTTATCGGGCTCTTCATTATGAATTGTGAGTAGGTCTTTATCGGGAAAATTGGCATGTATGGGTTCATCACTCGGGAGAGGGAGTTCTGCAAGGTAATTAGTGATTGCTTGTCCTTTGATCGACTTCTGCATGACGTAAGTGATATTGAATTCTTGCAAGAGCAGCGAGTGATCTTTTCTGACATTGCAGTCTTTTCGAATACGTACTTCAGAAGGTCCATTCGGGCTAGTACTAGTATCTTATGTGCTCTGAAGTAGTGTCGTAATTTGGTTGAGGCCCACACCAACATGAGGTAAGTCTTCTCCATTGAAGTGTATTTTCATTCGTATTCGACCATCGTCCTACTGAGGTAGTAGATAGCCTTCTCTCTCTTGCCTTCTTCTTCATATTGTCCCAGAATCACTCTCATTACTTTGTCGTTCGTAGAGAGGAATAAGATTAGGGGTCTTTCGGGTACTGATGGTGATAGTATTGGCATGTTAAGGAAGTATTTCTTGATATTGTCAAAGGCTTGCTAACACTGATCATCCCATTTATACTCAGTTCCTCCTTTAAGTAGTCTGTAAAAAGGATCGCATATGTCTGAATGCTGAGAGATAAATCTCCTGATGAACTATAATCTTCCTATCAGGCCTCATAATTCTTTGATATTACTAGGAGGGGGCATCTCAAGGATGGGTCTGACTTTAGCAGGGTCGACTTCGATCCCTCGCTTGCTGACTATAATATCGAGTAATTTTTCGGAGGTGACTCCGAAGACACATTTCTTTGGGTTCAGTTTTAATTGATATTTATTAGCTCTTTGTAGTACCAGTCGGAGTGCTTCAACATGTCCTACTCGTGTTTGGGACTTTACTAATATATCATCGATGTAGACTTCTACATATTCATGCATCATGTCTTGAAAAATAGCTGTCATGGCATGTTGATACGTGGCCCCTGTGTTCTTGAGCCCAAAAGGCATGACGACATAGCAGTAAGTTCCCCATGGTGTGGTGAAAGAAGTCTTCTCTTGGTCAGACTCTGCTAATTTGATCTAATTATATCCAGAGAAACCATCCATAAAGGATAGCATTTCATGTCCAGCAGTGTTATCGACTAGAGTGTCAATGTGTGGAAGCGGGAAGTCATCTTTTGGGCATGCCTGGTTGAGGTTTCGAAAGTTAATGTAAACCCGTACTCTGCCATCTTTCTTGGTGACAGGTACTATGCTGGCGACCCTCTTGGGATAAAGGATGACTCGGATGAATTTGGCTTTGTGCAACTTGTCAACTTCCTCTTTAACTTGAAGGGCTATTTATGGGTGCATCCTACGAAGTTTCTGCTTAACGGGCTTTGCATCGGGTTCTAAGACAAGGCGATGTTCTACTAAACATGGGTCTAAACCAGGCATATCTTCATAGGACCATGCAAAGGAGTCGAGGTGCTCTTGTAGGACTTATGCAATTTGTTGGCATTCCTTGGAATTAAGCGTTGCGCTAATTAGTAGCTTCTTGGGTTTCTCGTTAGTGCCAAAGTTAATTTCTTCTATGGGTTTCACGGCAGCTTAGGTTTGCTCATCAAAATGCTTGATAACTCTTTGGAAGTCTGGTACTTCCTCGACGACTGATGTTCCTTCTTCATCCTCGGTAAGCTCATATACTGTGAAATTACTACACTAGGGATTCGACTTTGCGAAAGGTAACCCTTCATCGGCACAATCTATGATTGAGAGATCTTTGGTAAGGTGAAGGTCAAGGCTATTAACTTCTCTCAAAGTCACGAAGTATCTCGTCCGGTATGATCACTGGCTTACTATTTAGCCTGGATGCTTTGCGTCCTCGTGCAGGAGATGGGATAGAAGTCTTAGGAGAAAAGTCTCATTGTTGGCCACAAACTTGATTCGGGACGAAGGGTTCCCTTTCTTTTTTAAGGTTTTCTGATTTTTTTGGATTTTGCATTTCTAAATTTTTAGGATTTTCTATTTCTTTTTATTTTTTATTTTTGATAATAAATATGGTACAAGGTTGGTCGCCTCAAGGGGCGTCGGGAAAGTTGCTTCCTCTAACTGAGGGAGCGAGACGGCTACTAGAGCCATTCGAGAAACATGAATTTATTCTGATTTTGGCATTTTTTTTTTGGAGTCCTCATCTGATGAAATTTTTTGAATAAGCGATGCTGGTGACAGTGGCACTAACATTCAGATTTCCTCTATCACATAGATGGCCTCTTCCTCGAAGAAGCTCTGGAGATCGTAATCAATTAAACTATCATCCTCTGAGGTTTAATATGGTTGCACTTCTTGCCAAGGGGGATCTCCTAAGGGTCTTTCCCAGGGGCAGTGAGTTCTTTCCCTTGAACTTCATAGTATGCTAGGATGAGCACGCATGCTCGGCAATGAGGCTGATAATGGTGAGAAATGCAAGGAGATTCTCAAGGGCATTCCCATCCTTCTATGCCGGAGTCAAGGCTAGTATTGAACTCATCTTCTTGATCTGACAGTACTTGAAGTCCTAGGTAAGCCTGCTCTGCTAACTCGAGTGCAGGGAGGTCTATCCAGTAGTCCTCATCATCACTCGGGAGAGGTTGCCACTCTTCCTCGAGAGATTTCCAGAATATTTAGAGTTGTGGCGTGTCTGAGGATGAAGAAGTGTCTAGTTCAAGTTCCTCTTCAAACTCTATGAGGGCGGTGTGAGTGTTTCCCCCAGGGTCAACCAGATGATTGCTGGGATTTCCTGCTTCTTGTGCCGGTGGCCGAGCTGGTAGGTTATTACTCGCTTCTGTTGTCACGAGGTTGGAGTGATTTGATTCTTTCATTGCAGAATGTTGGATGTAATTAGCGAAATGTTCTACTATATTGGTGCATGCCCTACAGCGGGGTTGGTATGGGTGAGCGATACAAGGGGAGTCCCAAGGGCATTCCCATCCCTCAAGGCTAAGGCCGAGGCAAAAGCTATATGAGTTAAAATTCCTTTGTGGGGTATCATCTTCTTCCCATGTTGAGTGTAAGTACTCTTCATTCACTTGTAAGGCTACAATGTGAAAATCTTCGTCATCAGTGGATTCTCAATCTTCCACTCGTGGCTCGAGTTCTGGAGGTTCTTTCTTCCTTTCTTCTGTAAACTCCTTAGTGTCAAACAATAGTTTGACTCCTTTGAGCGGTATCAATATCATCATTCAGATTGGTTAAATCATTGAATGCTTTAGCCATTCGCTCAATTTCTGCTTCTTGGAATCTAGTGAATGACACTCCTTCTGCCTTAGTACATATGCTTTCTCAGTGGTCCCATAGACGAAGTGGTCATGTAGAGATCATTTGGGTGAGGTAGGGAACAAGTCATCTTGTGAGCCATCCGATTGATAACCTAACCCTATGTGTTTACTTATTTTTGTTAGGACGACAAGTCCTACATGACCTTGCTTGTTTTTATCAAGTCCTGTGTGGGATGGACTTCCACAACGATTGCCTCATCAGTGATTCGAGTCTTTTGAATATGGCCCGTGTTCAATACGAAATCACGGATTGTCAAAATACTTGCTGTGTAATCAATATCCATCTCTTGGAGGGGTGCGTCAGCGTATATACGGACGATGGAGTCCTCGCATGGGAATTTGATGCATTGATGGTATGTGAATGCGACGACCTTCATTGACTCTAGCCATTTTCTTCCTAAGATAAGATTGTACGCACTAATGGAATCAGAAACATAGAAGGTAATGTCTTTTGTTACAGGTCCAAGGCGAACTTGGAGTTTCATAGTTTCTTTGATAAAGCGACGTAAGCCATCATAAGCTATGAGTGACAACACCGAGGGCCTGACATCCTGCTCAGCGTACTCGAGCATCTTTAATATTGTAAGAGGGTAAATATTGAATCATGCTCTTGTATCGACTAACGCATTGGGTACGGAGAATCCTTTAATTATGACTGTAAGGTATATGGGAGCCGCACTTTCGCGGAGTGACTCTTTAGGCATGTCTGTGTCTGTGAAAGTGAGTGTCGGAGGTTGCGCCATGACTGAGGCAATTTGATGGAGCTCATCTAAGGTTGTGTCTTCATTCACTTGTGTGTCTTCAAGCATCCTTATCAACAAATGGTGGTGGTAGAGCGATTTCTTGATGAGTTCTAGTATGGATATCTGGCTCGGGATCTTTTGGAGATATCGTAGAAGGTCATATTCTTGCCCTTGCTCGAGTGCCATTTCTTTGCCTAGCCGATGAGCCTTGGGTGTGGGTGGTTGGAGTGGTTGAGGTGCAAGAATTGGTGGAGGAATGATGTGAGGTGGGGGCGGCACTCTTTCTCTCACGTTCCCCTCTGGTGGTTGTACGTTTGTGAAATTATTATTTCGAGGGAAAGGCGGAGGTGGATAATTAGTTCCTGACTTAAGGATCAGACAAGTTGGTTATTGACCGAACCCGGTGTTACTCGTAGCTGATAAATTTGTGAAGTGAGTGAAACTCGAGGTCAGAGTGTGTGCCTGTACAGTGCCACTCCAAGGTGGGAGGTACTGTGTGTAATCCTCCTCTTCTAGGATAGCAGAGACCAGTGTCTCGCATGGGTCAGGATGTTCTTTTCGCTCACTTTCTTTTATGTTTAGTAAACACTCAGTCTTTGTTTCATTTTCTGGGTTTGGAATCTTTTGGGTGACACTATCCACCCATGCAACAATTTGAGTTGTGATTTGGAGAACATGATCTCCATACTCGGGTTCAGAATCAAATGAAAGGAGTGGCAATGGTGACGGTTTAAGATTTGGAGGGGTTGAAGGTTCTGGTGGACGACTATGGAGGAATGGTTTCCTGACCCTAAAGGAGTGGACTCGTATCTGAGTGAGTTTTGGAAAAGGAGGCAGGCTCGGTGGGGCGATGCGAGTGATTAAGGCTAAGGGGCTCGCAAGTGTAGCGGAGGTATTAGAGGGTTGGATGCATGTGATTAAGGTCAAGGGCTGGAAGGAAAATCGATCAGAGAGATCTACGGTGGTGACTCGAGCCAGTGTTGCTTGGTTGTGGTTAGGCATGGGATTATTAATGATCCCTAAATTTTGTTGGGTTTGGTTATTATGAGGGTTAGGATTCCTAAGAACTTCCCAATCGATTTGATTTTGGGCATTCATGTCATATATCACATCCCGGAGGATCTAGCAGTCTTCTAGGTTGTGTCCCGCATATCGATGAAATGCATAATATTTACTATAGTTTAGATTTGTCGGTCATGGTCGAGGTCTTCCCTGCGAGAATCGAAGGAGATTCTGAGTGTTGAGGAGACGGAAGATATTAGGGATCATATCAGGCAAATGGGGATAGTGTTCCCGCCTTAGTTGATAAGGGCCTCTAGTTGGGTTGAAATTTTGCGGTGGGGCCCGTTATTATAGTTTGGCGCATGGACCGGTCGATTCTGCATTGCATTTTGGTTCTGGTAGGTGTTGGGATATTGGTTTCTATTCTAGTGTTGGCCTTGATTTTGGTTCTAGCCTTGGTTTTGGTTTGCATATCTTGGTTGATTGGTGCCTTGGTTTTGATTGGTGTACCGTTGTTGGTTTTGATTTAGCCCAAAGTTTCGTGGTTGGAAATTTCCATTCTCAGAATTTTATCCTTGGTTGACAACGGTGTTGACCTACTCAGTTCCTGAGGCTTTCTTATTATTTTCCGATGTTGATTCACTAGAAGTGCCTACTTTTGACGTAACTATGGATAGGGCGAGGTCTCCGCCTTTAATGTGTCGTGCTAGTCGGGATGCCTGGGAGTGAAGTATAGTGAAGTTGGGAAAATCACTTATGACAAGCGCGCTCTTTAATAGTTCTCTAGTATTGTCAATGATAATATCAATCGAGTCCTTATCTTTCATTGAAGTGCCGGTCCTAACAGCGAGTTTCCTCCATCTGACGACGAAGTCGGAAAATTCTTCATCGGGTCCTTGCTTGGCTGCCATCAGATCACTGAGACTGACTGTCTCTTGGATCAAGTATTTATATTGGTCTAGGAATTGACCGACCAAATTGTCAAAGGTTTCTATCTTAGAGAGCGGGAGTCCCGCAAACTAATCTAGAGCTTCTCCTTCTAATGAGAGTTGGAAATAGTGGATGAGAAGTCCTTGATTATCACGTATGAGTTGACAATCATTACAAAAGAGGGCCAAGTGATGGTTTGGATTTCCCATGCCATTATACTTGATAAATTTTGGGGGTTTAAATCCTTTTGGCAAATTAAATTCGACGTCCCGGAAAAACTTGTCGAACCCGAATGAGTGACCAGGGCGCTCTCTCTTGACCATGTACTTTTCGAGCATTTTAGGGAAATCTTTAATCTTGATGGTGTTATCTTTTGGGGCAGCCTGCGAGCCAACCTTCTCAAGAGAATCCTCGTTGAAGAATGTGTGAGTAGGTTATCTCAATGGTGTGACGCGAGCTGACACCGTGCTCGGGGTAGGAGGTGGCCTTTCCTGTCGCTCTTGTTCTTTCGAATACTGTCGTGACTTAATGGTCTCTCTCGTATGCAGCAGCCAGTCCTCGAAGCAATTATTTGGAGTCATCATCTCCTCTTTGTATTCTTTGAATACTGAGCTCTATGATTTGCTGAGCAGTAAGGTTTGTCCAGTGTGACTCTCTCTCTCATTATGATTATTACCTGTGTATGAGGTAGAGAAGGGATTTTCTTGTTCACCAGCCATGTTAATCTCAGGTTGTCGTAGGCTGGGATTGTGAAGTGACTCTTCTTCATATATGGGGTTGTCATGATATCCCCATAAGGGAGGGTCTCCTAAACTAACTCTTCGTATACCAGGCATCTCGAGTCTTTGACGAAGACTCATATATCTAAAGGGATTCGAAATGATGCGATGGAAATAAAGACAGGAAAATAAAATGAAAACTAACTATCTAAGAAAGAAAGAGTTTACAAAAAAGGTCCCATCGCGATCGCCAGTCTGTTGGTGCACACTTTTTCTAGGTTCCTCTCGGTCCCCGTTGAATCAGTGGCCCAATTCTGTCCAAGTGGACTCTAGCGATGCGGCGTTTGGAATAGTAGAAGTAAAAATAAAAAAGGGAGGTTTCTAGGAAGGTTCCTAGTTTGTTGCAATCGTCGGCTACAGATATTTAATGACGCTGCAACACGTCAATGATCATGCTTTAGAGCGGGTGTGGGTTACTTCTTTACTGAATCGTCCGCCTACCAACGTCAACAGCTATGGCTTTTTCTTATAGTTTAGATAGTTTGATTTTCATTTTCTTTTATGTTATTTTCTTAATTGGTTTGAATCCCCTAATTCTATTGTGAGTCTGGTTGTGGATTTATTAGAGTGATTTAATCTAGTATTCTAATTCTATTAGGAGTCCTGTTGATTTAGGTATTTTTAATCCTATTGTGAGTATGATTGATTAGTTTCCCAATCCTATTAGAAGTCTAATTAATATTAGTTTCCTAATACTGCTAAAAGTCTTATTAATACTAGTCTCCTAATTGTACTAGGAGTGCAATTATGTTAATTTTGATAAAACTTTAATTAAATCAAGCATGCTAATTATACTGAGATTCTAACGGAAGCAAATATACTACTTTTACTGTAATTCTAATTGGAGCCAATATATTAGTTCTACTGGAATTCTAATTGGGATAGAAGACTGATTTTACTAGAATTATAGTTAAAGCAATGAATTAATTATACTAAAATTCTAATAAATAAAGAAAAAAAAGGGAATTAACTATACTGAAATTTAATAAAGCGAGGAATTAGCTATGCTAGAATTATCTAATTAAAATAAAAGAACTAATTTTATCAGAGTTCTAATTAAAGCAATTATTCTAAGGATCTAATAAAATAAAGCATGTGAATTAATTATACTAGAATTTTGATGAAAGGTTGCGGAACTGATTTTCTAATCCTAATTAAAGTAGCAAAATAATTTAAAAAAAAAGGTTTTGGGCCCGCTATACTGAGGAGGATTGGCCTTGTTCCTGAGTACCCTCCGTAAGCTTCCTTGGGCAAATCGGGTGGTATTTTTGGATTTTTAGAGTCGATTTCGGGATTATAATTATGAATTAAATTGAGAAGCTAGAATTTCGAAAACTAAATTAATATTTGGGATTTTAGAATTATTGAATCATAAAATTAAAACTAAGATTTTAAAATTTAAGTACTGCATTCGGGTCCGAAATCAGAAAATCAGACCGTATGATTAAGGACTAGTTCTAGAACCTAAGAATTAGAACCAGAGATTAATGATAGGACTGAAAATTAAGATTTTAGAATAGAATTGAGTCTAGGGTCGGTGAATTGGACCGTCAGATTAAAGACTTGTTCTAGAAATGAAGAACTAGAACCATATATTAAAAATTACGGTCCAAAAAAGGGGTGCTACGGTCTAAAACTGAAAATTCAATATTAATAATTAAGAAAACCTAAGTCTAAAAATTAAAATTAAACTACGGGTCAAGGCTAAAGGATGGATTTTTACCTAGGGCCAGGGCTGCGGAGAGAAATCTTGAAATTCAGAGTTTTGAATCTCAAAATCATGGCTAGGTTTCTCTGTGTGTTTGTTCTCGGAGTTCTCTGGTTTCAAAATTTCCAGCCTCTCTTCTCCAAAATTTTGCCAGCCTCCTAGGGCGAATTAGAAAAAATCTTTTATAGATTTTTCTCCAATTAAATGCCTTGTTTCAGGTATTTAATTAGATTGCGCGCCGGTCTCCCGGTGCTTAATCGCTTTGGGTCGGTCACCGATTCAATGAGCGACTGGCTGGCTTGCTCAGCGAGTTTCCTAGTAACAATTTTAGGACTAATTGCATGCTTATTTTGAAGTGTGCAATCCAATTAAGCGCTTCTTTCTAAGCGTTTAATCGAGGAAGCTTAGGGGTTAAGGATTGTAAGACTAGGTCGGGCGTAGGCCGATTATGAGCTAGTAGTGTGGCGCTCAATCTGATCGCACGTTTCGTGCGAGGCGTGTGATCGAGTCCTGAAGTGGTCTGGGAAGGGAAGTCTGGTTTAGAAGGGGGACTGAATGCACCCATGTGATTTGGCGTGCGATCTAATTGCAAGCGTGGTTTTAGGTGCGTAATTCGGGGCTGTCCGGGTCCGAGTCGGGTCTGAAATGCTAGACTATTGTTTCAGCCTACATTCCGACTATATCATATTGTTTCAGTATATAGTCTCCCTATGTGGGGATCTGAGCCACATAGATATTGTTTCAGCCTGTGTTCAGCTATGTACTATTATTTTAGTACATGGTCCCTACGTTAGGGTAATGGGGCCTGAGCCACAGTTCTATTATTTCAGCCTGTGTCCAACCATATACTATTGTTTCAGTATACGGTTCCCATATTAGGGCTAAAGGGGCCGAAATGTGAGACTATTATTTCAGTTTACATTCAGACTATATACTATTGTTTCAGTATATAGTCTCCCTACGTTGGGACCTAAGCCACAAAGCTATTGTTTCAACCTGTGTTCAGCCATGTACTATTGTTTCAGTGCATGGTTCCCAATTTAGGGTTATGGGGCCTGAGCCACAGTGCTATTGTTTCGGCCTGTGCCTAGCCATATACTATTATTTCAGCATATGGTCCCAATTAGGGTTATGTACTCAAAGGTTGACCGAACAAATTTGTATATTTCGAGAGGGCAAAATGGGGGTGTCTACACCCACGCCTCATCTGTCTCTTCTATCAAAACATGGATTGGGTACCGACGTTGCGATCGCCAACCCAGACCGATCATTTCAAAATCGCTAATGACGGATGGACGCAGTGTGTCCATGCTCAGCATCTGTCGAGGCATTTGGTTTCCATCTTCACCGGCCTCAGCAGCACCCGATTGGGCCAGATTTAACGGTCTCTCAGGATGAGATGATCGCTGAGATGGTCGATGGAGTCATTACTTCTGGGCACGCTACGACTCGGTCGGCGTTGCCCATGCACATTCTTTTATGAAATAACATCCTCACTACAAATCTCTGCCCGCATGGCCAAAAGTCGCAACACACTGGTCATAGGGTGATGACATTTTATGTCATCTTCACCAATACCTGGCTCAATGATGATCAATTGATGCATAGCTTGATGTGGCGGTGCCACACCGACATCTCTCTACACCAGCATAACCATCATGTAGTGTTGTATTTGTTGCACTTCATGATGCGCCTCCCCCAACACCTCGAGTCACCTTGAGTTCCCGATCTATCAGGATCTGGAATTTCACTCCTCCGAGTTGAAATTGTGGAATAAAAGCATCAATGCCATCAACAAGAAGAGACATGTCGAGCAACTTGCCATCGCTGCCAGTGCACCACCTCCCCCGTCACTGAACCCCACTCAATGCCAATGTCGCGGTATTTGTCGGCCACAGCCCAAAGAGCCTACCCCCGATTCTCTTTCTCATTGCTTCAGGTGCATGCCGACGGGTTACATAAAGAGCAACGCCGTCTGGGCGTTCGTGTTCAGCGGATGCATCGGTCACAGTGTTCCCTTATGACACAAATCATTCATTGCATGTAGCTCAATGATGCTGATAAGATGATCGCCCGTTCCATCCAGGCTGAGGAGAGGAGCTATGAGGAGTAGTTAGGATTGTATTTTCTCTTCTTTTATTTTATTTAGTGTGTCCTTGTACCTTTCTTTTTCTTTATTTTTAAGAAAAAAAACATAGAAGAATTGTAGTCAATTGCATCATTCACTTTGCATTTAAATGTTTGGCTATCAGTCGGTGTAAATTCGATCGATCGACTCTTTGAATCGATCGATCGAATCCCTATTATTTTCTGCTACGTTTTTTCATAGGTTGAAATCGATCGATTGAATTTCTCACTTGATCGATCGATTATACGCTATGGATTTTTGCAAATTTCGTTCGACTGTTCTTGGGTCTGAATCGATTGATCATTTCTCTAAATCGATTGATCGATTTTGGACGGGCACTTAGTCAGTTACACAGTTTTTGGAGGCTCCGTGTGTGAGTTTTTCTTAATTTTGTTTTTCCCTTTTTGGTTCTTAGTCCCTTTAGGACTCTTCCTCTTTAGATACCCTTTAAGACTCTTTCTCTCTTACTTTCTCTCGTCTCCCTTTCTACCTTCAAGTCATCATGGCTGACATTTGATTTTGCACTCGTTCTGTGCGCAAATTAATGGCTGAACCATCGAAGAAGAAGGCATGACACAACGCTTCTTCCAATTTTATAGATCTCACCAATGTTAAAATCATTGATCTGGAGAGGTCTCCACCTCCTCCTGGGCCCATCCCTACTCCAATGCCAGGCCCTCCACTGATACCTTATGAGGTTTGGGATATGCTCTTATTGGCACCAAAATCGGAACCAATCGAAGGCGCGAATGCTTAGGGTCATTAGGCTAGTTTTACTTAGGAAAATTAGGGTTTAGTTTCGTTTTATTGCCCTTATGTTCTTAGGATTTACTTTGATTTTGTTGATTTTCTACTTTTAGGATTTATGTTTCTAGTTTCCAGTTTCCCTTTCAAGAAGTGTAATCATTTTCGGAAATTAATGAAATTTTAAATTTTTAGTATTTCTCATTCTTCTAAATTCTTCACCCTCTTGCCTTATATTTTATATATGTCTTGTGCAAACTCATCTTTCATACCATTGTGTCCAAGACTATTTTTTATAGCATTGGGGGAGAATTTTCATAATTTCTCTATTCTATATCATTCTTGACAACAATGAGGATATTGTTTCATTCAAGTTTGGGGTGTTTTTGTTGTGCTATTTTGAGGTTTTTAGTTTCTATATATGCATCTTCTGTAGGCCATTGTGTTATTTTGATTAGACCACAATTTTGATACCCTTAAAACCTATCCTTTTGAAAATTTCAAGCCATCACATGCTACTTTGTGAGTTTTCAAACTTTATTTGGGGATGCATGTGAATTCAACTTTGATAATATTAATGCCATATCTTGAATACAGGTATCTAAGATAATAAAATTCAATGTAATAATTTTTGGATAATTTTTTAAATTCACGCATAATTTCTTTTGCACTTATACCATGTTCAAATTTAGAGATAAAGGAACTTGTTTGAACATTGAATCTTAGGATCCTAGTGGAGACTAAACCCATGAGTTTTAGAGCCACATCTCCGTTTTTTATGAGTGCTTACGTAAACTTGGAGTGTTCTTTGATTACGATTTTAATTCTTTCATAATCTCATATTTGTTCTTTGATTTGTGACTTTGCATCAAATTAACTTCACATAAACTAAAACATGTTTAATGTTTGCTCAAAATAAATAGGCAAGGTTACCATCTTTTGAGGATATGATTGAAGGCCATCTTTGACTAGTTTGTGCCTAAAATGCCCAACCTCACATTAATTCCCCTTTCTCGTTCCCCTTTGAGCCCATTAAAAATTCGACTTCATATATTCTTCGATAAGCCACATAAACCTTTACCCTGATTGTTACAGCCCAGATTTTCTCAACATAATGTTTTGAGACATATATATATATATATATATATATATATATATATATATATATATATATATATATATATATATATATATATATATTTGACGAACTGGAAAAACCCGGACCGCTAGATCGCAGAACACAATCTGATTACAAAACACTTGGTACATCCACAAGGATGCGAAAATTAAAGCAAATAAAATGTAATATATGGAAGAACTAAAAATTTCATTTCTATAGCGAACATATCTGCAACGAAATCAAAATAAACCACCGCTGATGGCCGATCATCATGTAAACAGTGGTATACAAAAGTATGTATAAAAGTACTACAGAATCTCTAAGATGTACCAAGCTCAAAAGCTAAGGAGATCAATAGAAAACTATACCAAGTTCCAAATATGTAGCAACCACTGTGCTTCTTTCTCTGGTATGCAATCCGAATTCTCCTCAAGTTCTGAATCCCGATCAAGAACTACACCTGGGACGTATAGTCGGGGTGAGCTAACAATCTAAGCTCAGTAGAAGAAAATCAAATACAATATCACATCTTATCATATCCATGCATAGATTCAATGACAGAGTTCAAAAGACGATAGTATCAAAATCGATTTGCATATATAATTGAATCGAATTACTAGTTCAAACTTTCACACAAAATTCGATGATACAATTTTCCGAAATTCCTTTTTTTTCTGTTCCCAAATTCATCTTCAAAGTCAAATTTAGAATTTCTATTCAGACTTAGAGACTTACAGAGTTCTGTGTTCAGATTCAATGACGTACAGTGTTCAGTGTTCCGATTTAATGGCTTACAATGCCTAGATTTCCATTATTCCCATCTTACAGTGGTCAAATTTCCAGTTCACATCTTACAGTGTGTACTGATGACCCGTCGTACCGGTCCAGTCAGAGTATATGGTGGTTCAGTCAGTATATGTAGTGTACAATGTGTACGGATAACCCGTCGTACCGGTCCAGTCAGTGTATGTAGTATGCAGTGTACGGATAGCCTGTCGTATCGGTCTAGTCAGTGTATGCAGTATGCAGTGTGTACTGATAACCCGTCGTACTGGTCCAGTCAGTGTATGCAGTATGCATTGTGTAAAAATAATACATCGTACCGATCTAGTCAGTGTATGCAGTATGTAGTGTGTACGGATAACCCGTCGTACCGGTCGTGTCAGTGCATGCAGTATGTAATGTACAGTGTGTATGGATTACCCGCTGTACCGGTCCAATCAATGTACAGTCGAGCAGTCAGTGTCTAATCAATATGTACGAATTCAAAGTTCACAGTTCAATTTCGTATTCCTAGTTCAAAGTTCGGATTCATATTCATGTCCAAAGTTTCTATTCAAGTTCCATTTTCGAAGTTCATATTCACTTTCGGATACTGAGTTCAAATTCATACACAAAATCATAATTCAAATCTAATTCCATCTCAATCCAAAGTTCTAAATCCAATGATTCATATTCCAAATTTCAATGCAACTAATAATTCAGAAACTTCAATGCTCACAGTTTAATAACTTTCAATATCCAATATTCATACAAAATGGTTTCTATGATTCAAAAGATTCAAGTTCATCTCAAAGATTCAAAAACTTCTTTACATTAGTTAAGTCAGATTCAAATACAGGTGTCAATTCATATCAGATTCCAAATCCATATCCTAAGTTCAGAAAGTTTGATACCCTTCAATTGATTCTAATTCAAAGTTCCAAATTCAAAGCGTTTAAGCACTAATTCAATTGCGATCAGACTTATGACATTTCACTAATCATATCATGACATCTATGAAATCAAGTCAAACATGTAAATCTGCGTCGAAGTTTTTCTACGTTACAATCTGTGCGGTTCAATATTCGATCCAAAGGTTTTAGTGATTCAAAAGAGTTCAAATGCAAATTCATATTTCAAAGATTTCAAATGTTCAATGTACTCAAATCAAAGCAAGTTCTGAACCACATTCTAATAATTCCAACGCCAATTAATCATATCATACAACTCTATGAATCAAAGTCCAAATGCAAGTTCGCCTTGAATTCCCCTACCTTAACCTCGAAGTTGTGTGAAGCAAAGAAAAGTCTTATCGATGGCTTCCCGTCCTCAATCAACATCACAATTATACGATGATGAATTAAAGATTGACTCTAATCATTAACTACTTCGACGCATTTAAGTACTTTCTCAAAATCAAGGTGGAAATGAGCAAGTTTGTGCTAACTCAGAACTTGACCCAACTTCTTTCTCAATTTTAACCTTTAAAACATTCGATTCATGAAATTATTAATTCATGCATGTTATAGGACTCGTTGTCCTCTTTCAAATTCCGTAAGAATCACGTCAATCCTAGTTCGGAGTAGAAAGTTACAGCCAAAATATCGAGACCGTGTCGGCACCTCAGTCAAAATCGAAAGATCGATTTTTCAAGGCAAAACAAATTGATTGATCAATTTCTCCAGAATTTTATTCTGTCAAATCCGATTAATCAATTCCAAAATTGATTGATCGATTTTGACAGATTTAGAAACTCATTTGGGCGTCTTCTACCTTGATCCGAATCACCCAAAACTCATTCACGTGCATCCTAATCATTCATAAATCAATACTAAACTAATTCCAACCAAATTAAATCAAATCTCACCTTCAAATCATGTGATGCACGTTCCATGGCAATCAAAACTGATGGATTTGATGCGAAACCCTCTTGTTCCTTTTGATGGTTCGAAACCCTTGAAACCTTTCGATTCTTTCAATCATAGCGGCGAAGATCGAACATCTTATTCTTCTCGATGTCCCCAACAACCCAACAACTCTCTTGAATGAAATAGGATGATCTAGAGAGAGATCCATAGAGATTGGGTTTCAAAAATGGATTTGGGGAAATAGATTTCTCTCACGCTCTCGATCGCCCCTGTGTTAAGGTCGACGCTCTCTTGCAGTACAACGAAGAAGGAGATGCTTGAGCGGAAGATCAACAACGGGGAAGAAGAATGGCAAGGGAGGGAAGCTCTTCTTCTTTCTCTTCTCTTTCTCTTCTCTTTTGCAAGCAAGTGAGAAACCCCTGTGAGGCTTCACTTATAATCAAGGGGGTCGGTTCAGTGTGAAGCGCACACACTGAAATAGTGTGTTAGCTTTTTATCGAAGGGTCCAAAATGAGTGCTCTTGTGCAACTAGTTGCACCATTAAACATATGTACCCTTCACACGAAGGTATACACTATTAAAATAAAATATTTCTAACTCTATGGTGCGTGTTGAATGCCCTACCAAACACGTACACTTAGTTGGGAATTAGTGTTTGAAAATTCGGGTTATTACATTCTTCCCACTTTAAAGAATTTTCGTCCTTGAAAATTTACGTGCCTACTTAAAAAAGGTATGGATATTGATAGGTTTGAACGGGTGTAGTCATATTCTCCTCAAGAGTAAATGATTCAACATCAACAACAACAAAAGTAGGGTCATTACATTCTCCCCCTCCTTAAAGGAATTTTTATCCTCAAAAAATCAATGGGTATTATTTGAGGCAAAAGACATAGGGTCAATCATCAAATTTCATCAATTGTCGTTTCAAAATCTTTCACGTTGGCTCAAATCTTTCACCATTGAAAATCTAGATTCTAAATCTGAAGTTATAACTCTTAAAACCTGTTCTTCATACACAACTAATCAACAACACTATAGACACCCCAATTTTTCCCTCTCGGAGTATACAATCCTATTCGGTCAACCTTTGACTTTATCCACGATCTCTGAAAAAGGACTGACCTTCTCCAAAGACCATAAACCCTAAATACGGGGACCATTACTGAAACAATAGTATATGGTTAAGACCCAGGCTGAAACAATAGCTCTGCGGCTCGGACCCGACCCGACTCGGGAAAATCTCAAATTCTGAGCAGATACACTTGTGCGGAATCGATTCCACGTGTGGCCACATGTGTGAAATTGGTCCCACTCAGACTAGGCTCACTCTTCCTGCGGACCAATTAAGACCCGGATCCCACACAGATACACTTGCGCGAAATCCGATTCCACGCAGATACAATTGTGCGAAATTAGTCTCACTTGGACTAGGGCTGCCTTTCACACACTGCCCAAAGACCCCAATCCCGCGCTGATAAACTTGCGCAGAATTGATTTTGCGTGTTCCCATACACGCGAGATAGGTCCAAATTGGACTGGGACTTTAATTCCCCAAACTGGCCAGGGACTTGAATCCTGTGCATACGCCACTGTGCAGAATTCAATCCCACGTGTCACTGGATATGTGGAATTGGTTCCCAATCCAACCCGACCTTTGACTCCCTAGACCGCCTGATCTCCTGAATCCCGCGCATACGCCACTACACGGAATTCGATCGAGCGCATACGCTACTGCGCGGAATTAGTTTCCCAGGCACACTACAACAAGGACACCCGGTTCACAGGCTGACTCAAACTGAATCAAGTGCATATGCCACTGTGCGGAATTCAATTAAGCACATCTTGACTTGCACGGAATTGGCCAATCCCGCACATTCACACATGCGTGGAATTAGTCCATTACATATAAAAAGACCCCTACCTCGCCCAAAAAGGAGATCCAACAATTAAATTTTTGAGTTTCTCTTTTCCAAGCTTAGGGATTTCGACTCTCTTCGGCGTCCGACTTCAGGCAATCTTTCAAGTTCTAGTCTCTAATTCTTAATTTCTAGTTTCTAGTTTCTAATTCTTAGGTTCTAGATCCTAGTTCTCAATTTTTATGCTAGTTCCTAATTTCTTTGTTCTAGTTCTTAATTCTTAAGTTCCAGATCTTAGTTCTTAGTTCCTGATCCTTAATCCTTAAAATTTTAAATCTTCAGTTTTTAATCCTTCCGCCTTTAATCATCAATTCAAACTCAGTCTTTTCAAAATTAACCTTAGCGATAACAATAATTTACTATTCTTCTTTCTTTCAAGCCTCTCCCTTTGAGAAAATTTGAGGTTTTCTCTGGGGCTTCCAAAAGGGGATCGAGCTGCCTTTTAGACTTCTATAAGTGCAGACTCTTCCCCAGGAGCCCAAGGTAGTCAAGCTAGTGGCTCTAGCCCGCTAGTCTTGACTCTCGAAGAAGTAGGAGGAAGCGCTTAGCCTAGAACCAATTAGGTCTTTAACCTCTTCCAGTTTTTAAGCCTTAGCCAGCCGATTTTCCCAAGGGAGCTTACTGAGGGTATCCGGGAACGGAGTCGATCCTCCCTAGCAAAGCGGGCCACCATTCCCTTTTTCTTAGTTAAGTCCTAGTAGAATTAGGAAACCAAACTAGTTACACCTTAGGCAACCCATAGCTGCTGAAGTTGGTTGGCCGACGTTCAGTGAAGGAGTTCAACCTGCAAGCCCTCGCTCTTCTTAAAGCCTGATCAGTGACGTGTTGCAGCGTTGATAAATATCTGCAGCTGGCGATTACATCAACCCAGGTATTCTTCATTTAATATTTGCCTCTTTAATTTTAGTAATTTAATATTTCTTAGTTTATTACTCCATTGCCCTTAGCCAAAGTCCACTCGGACCGAATTGGGCCACTTATTTCGGGACTTGAAAGGGACCCAGAAAAGGTGCATACCAACAAATCAGCGATAGTGATCAGACTCTTTTCGCTAGGGTTGCCCCAATTTAATTAGTTTGGTTTTTATTTATTTTATTCTATTTCCACTTTTTACACTGCATATTTAAATTTAAAAGAAAAAAGAAGAGAAAATGAATCCTAGTGATAATGATCCACCCTCATGGGGCCTCCCTAGCGATCCCGAGTATAACGTTAGGCTGTCTCCCTGGACAGCCCATCGTCGTGCCTGAGTAAATATAGTTAGTGAGAGCGCAAAATACCCCTTCGCTCCACAAAACACAAATCATAGCGACAGTAGGGTGAAAATGATATTGAGCAAAGCTACACAGCTAGCGAAGTTATAGACCACACTGTTAGTGCACTCTCGAAAGGAGGAAAATACGCTGATGCCCTACTCCGGACTTTGACCAACTTATAGAAAGTTGTAAAAAACCAGAGACAAGTTATGCCTGGAAGTAGACAGAGAAGAAGGACGCCGACTCCTCCGCGTACTCCGACTCCTCTGACACATAATAGATACACACCTTGCACCCCCAATGAGGACAACTGTCGAAGATAAACCTCCCGAGACACCTAAAGACAATGCTACGATCAGCATGGATGATCTCCCTCGACTTCTAGATGCCTACATGACTAAGAAAGAGAATTTTAAGCGATCCTCCGGATTCGACAAATTCTGTCAAGACCTTGACTTTACTGTACCCGCTGGGTTCAAACCACCCCAATTCTATAAATACAACAGAACAGGGAACCAGAGACACCACTTGGCCCTGTTCTATAACGACTGCCTATCGATCCGAACCAATCATGGGCTCCTGATACACTACTTTCAAAGATTGCTAAAAGGAGAAGCCCTTAACTGGTTCGCAGCTCTGCCTCTAACAAAAATTGAGACCTTTGAAGACTTAGCTGATAGATTCCTAGATCAATAGCAAACACCTGACTCATGAAGAGATTAGTCTCACCGAGTTGATGCACACAAGACAAGAGGACGACGAGGACTTCCTGACGTTCAGTAACCGCTGGAGGAGGCTCACCGCCCGAATGGGGAATCAAATAAAAGAATGCGATGTGATAGAAATCATGATCAGCAACACCCTCAACCCCTCTGGAGTGCTCTCATCCTAAGTGACTATCCCGACTTCACTGTCAACGTGCTACACGCATACAACGTTACATAAAGGAAGGGAGCCTTAACCTCTCCACTTTGATAACTGAAGAGCCCTCCTTCGACAACCCTAGAGTTAAAATTCCAAGCGAGACTCTAAGCCCTAAACAAATCAACACGAACTAAGAATAAAACCAAACAAACCCTCAACCATACCACCCGTAGGACCAAGCTCAAGATCTACACACAAACCTATACCCTGACTATACCCAATCTCTATGCCCTAACCAGAATCAAGACCAACATCCCAACAATACCACCTTCTACTACTTGTTATTTGGCCAAACCCAATCAAGCCCTCAACTTGCGTACAATACCATACTAACTAACCCTATCTTTTACGACCCCTTACCATATCATACTCAACCATAACTCCAATCAAACTCTACATCTCCAACCACTTTTGGCCCATTCCACCCAGCAAGCCTAATCCATAGAATCGAATCTCCCACGGAGCACGTCCATACCATCCACTTGCAACCAACTAACCCTATCCCACGTACCTATAAACATGAAATTATCTTTTGCCCTGAACCGGTCACCAAGATCACTAAAATCCAAACTATCACCGAATTCACCCCTAAACTAACTCAACCCATCACCAAGCTCATCGCCAAGCTCAATGCACTCACCCTTAAACCAACCCAACCTATCACTGAATTCGTCGAACCCAGTCCCGGATCAACTAAACCCATCACCAAAGTTGACACACTTATCCCCAAACTAACTCAACCTATCCTTGAACTCGACAACCTACTAACAAGCATACCAATCCCCACACTACCTCAGCCGACACCGAAACCAACTTCATGATCATTCCCTAAACAAACTCCCTCACCTATCCTGGAAGCAATTCTTGAATTAATCTATCCATATAACACGACACCATTCATACTTAAACCCATCACAAAGATAAACTCTGAACATAAACCCGTAACCCAATCAAAACCCCTAATCGAGCCAACTCCGAAACTAACCTCCAAGCTCGAACACATGGTCAAACACATCACCCCACCAACTTTGGAACCAACTCTCGAACCGAAACCCGTTTCAAAACCTAAACTCACTACCGAACTAGTCACCTTCCTAACTTCAAAACGAAACCCTGAATCCGGCTCTGTCGCCAAATAAACCTCCGAACCACCCACTCCAGAATCACTCGTTGGGCCAATTTTGGAACCAACACATGAATCATTCCCTACAGAACTCACCACTGAACTTATCCCCTCAACTCTGAAACAAGGACCCACTATCGAACTTGTCACCTCACCAACCACGAAACTGAGCCTCAAACCCAAACCTATTATCAAAACTAAACCTATCATCGAACTCAAACCAATCATCGAACCTAAACTTGTCACCAAACCTAAATCTGTCATCAAACCTAAACTTGTCATCAAACCTAAACCTATCATTGAATCTGAACAAGTCATCAAACTTGAACCTATCATTAAACCTAAACTGATCATCAAATACAAACCTGACATCAAGCCTCAACCTATCGGCGAATCTAAACGCATCCTCGAACATGAACCTACCACCGAACCTAAACTGATCATCGAATACAAACCTGACATCAAGCCTCAAACTAGCAGCGAATCTAAACCTATCCTCGAACATGAACCTACCACCGATCTTAAACCCACGATCAAACTTGAACCTATCATCAGACACAAAACCAAACCTATCATTGAACATAAACCAATCATCGAACCTAGACCCAAACCTATCATCGACCATGCACCCATCCACAACCTCGAACCCACCATCAAAGGCGAACCTGTTATTGAACATGAACCCATCACTAAAACCAAACCTATCCCTACAACGCAAACTCCACTCACCTTTGAGCCAACCACCGAACCTATGAAGGAGGCGATCATCGCTCCCACTCTCGAAATCAAACCAAACTTAAATCTTGCTACCCTAATCAATATCTAAATCGACATATCGCAGAACTCTCAAATCCCACCACAACACAAAATCGACCTCATAACTAAAACCGATTCTAACCGTCGGATCCAGATTTCTATAGACCTCACAATCAAAACCTTCATAGAATAGCAACTGGCAATGAAACCGCTATGTCAAATAGTTGACACAGAGCTTCCCTGAAAAATTATAAATAAAACTTTAAAACAACCTCACGATAGATCTAAAGTGCAAATTAAATAAAACAAGCAAAATCAAACAAAACTAAAAAACCACACGCCAAGGAGGGGTCCATCATGGTCCACACTTCCTTGTCTTCTCCTTCTGTTTTGCCTTTGTCTCACCTTGTCACTCTCTTTACAAAATCAACATCACACTCCCCTTCAACTGACTCCTTTCATCAAATCAAAACAATATAACCCAGAAATATTATTGAATAACCACCAACTAAAAATAATAACATTACACAAAATCTCATGGGAAGGGCCTTGTCTCATGCCCCAACTTTACAATATGCTCCACTCCATTGAGAGGCTAAAGAAGGTCCCTCCAGACAAAGAATCTCCAAACATGAAAGGCTTATCAAAAGAAGAAATCAAATGACACCACACCTATTTCAATAAATTTCATATCATCCAAAACACAAACCCGAACATGGCATCTCTCTCATCCCTGACCAATCAGATCGAGAGGGATGGAGGACCTCGAAACGAATTATCCGACTGTCACTCTGTCAATTTGACCTTCTGAGTCAGTCCCTTCTTAAGGAACTAATGATGTACCATAACACGATAATAATAACAAAAATAATATAAAAATATACAAAAAAAAGTATATCATTAGCCCAATAATATCTCTGACTTATAACTCTTACTCGACCGAGAAATCGAAGTCGAGGAGCTAGTGCTAAGGATACAATGCCTACACAACCACCTTGCCTGGGGAAATCAAAATCCCACATGGGAAGTACTTTCACTATTTTGGCAACATGTCCAAAAAATAGCTATAAGTTCCTAACCCTTGGAATCACGACTCAATGATCATTATGTCTCATAGCCTAAACAGGCATGCACCAGCTGTAGTTCGTTGTTCTTTTGAACCATTTTGAAAATCATCTGACTCATTAACCACCCCTCCTATTTGGGCAAGTTGATCGAAAGGACCAGTGAATCGTTAAACCTTTTTGAAATATAGAAAACTCTGGATTCTTATACACCCTCTTCAGCCATTGGAGTCGATATTAGAGTAGAAAAAATGAAAGTATAAGGTTCTATCAAACCTCATAATTCTTGCATTAGCAGGTTGTTTAAAAAAAATATACAGAAAAGAAGCACAACTGAGCGAGAGCAATATGACGAATGATCAATCAATGAATTCAGGGAAGCATAAGCAAATTGTGAGGGCATTCTTGGTACTCTTATTATGAAAGTATAAGCAAGCCGCGAGAGCATCCCTGACATCTTCACACTACTAGATATTGTCGTACGGTGGTGGGAAGAGGACAAAACTCCTGCTAATCATAGAATCTGAGACTTTGATGGTGTTGAACCATGATAGAGAGCTCAATTATGACACTGCATTACCCACCTGAGAAGAAAGTAGTTGACTACTATTTTAAAAATCGGTTAAATAAGAAGCTACCCTCAAATCAATAAACCTTCTCTTCTTCACCCCTTTATTTCTCTTTCGGATGATGAGTCAAATGATTTTCGAAATCTCTCCAGAATAAAACTGAAAACTCTCGAATGGTAAGTGATGCAATCACACATTACCTACCATTCATCCCAACCTCGCTAAAAAGCTATGATACATGACAATAGTTCAACACTTACAAAATCGAGCCTGGTATGTTGCCAAAATAATCAAACTACTTTCCGATATGGGATCATTACTAATGCACTCCAGGATATTTGAGAGGCCAATAAGAGTTGTAATAGCCCGAAAAATCACGCTAAACTATGACCTCGGGATCCGTGCCCGATCGGTCATAGGTTTGACCAAATAGAAGTTCAATAGTTAGCATATAGTGTAATGAGCGGATGTGATGTGATAGTTTGCGTAGCTATGTGGGGTGTGTTGTAAATCTGAAGTCACATACACCTATCGAGGTGCATGTGCTCAACACACAAGCTGGGGGAAGGATAAAAGGGTTTAATAACCCTAAAATCCTAGAAATTGGTTGTTGAAGGAGTAAAGAAGAGAGAGAGAGAAGTGAAAGGTTAAGCAAGCATTATTGTGAGGGATTGGAAGGGGGATTCTATCATTAAAGAGGCCGATTTAGCGAGGAGAATCCATTCAAGCTAGAGCTGGAACCCTAGCCTTTCCAACCATGGATTTGAAATCAATTTGGGATTGATTGAAGGTAAGAGTTATGTAGTTTAAATGCATGGATTGTAAGGGTAAATAGTGGTTAGAAATAGTATAAAATGTAGGATAAAAAGTGTAGAAAAATAGAGGAAAAAGAGTGGAAAAAGGTTGGGAAGAACAGCTCGAAAGGGGCTGAATCTGGCAATTTCGATTAATCGAAATTGGGTTTCGATTAATCAAAATTGGCCAAGAAGTTGAAAAGTCAGAGGACCCCGATCTCGATTAATCGAATTGAATTTCGATTAATCGACTTTGGATTTCGATTAATCGATTTGGGTATCGATTAATCGACTGGGAACCTCCAGTGGACCCCAGGGGCTAGAGGAAATGACTTGGGGTAAATCGACTAATCGAAATGGGATTTCGATTAATCGATTTCAATTTTCAATTAATCGATTTGGGATCGATTAATCGATTTTAGGAACTCGATTACTCGAATTGAGAATCGACTTGGCTGAACAGAGAATTTTGATTAATCGAATTAGGATTCGATTAATCGAATGAAAATCTCGATTAATCAATTTGAGAATCGATTAATCGATATTGACTTTCGATTAATCGATTTTGGAAATCGATTAATCGAATCAGATTCGATTAATCGATTTTGGAGTTCGATTAATCGACTGAGCTAATTTATGTTAACTTTTGAGTTTGACTTTAAGATTCTTGGAGGGTCTTGGACCTTCTTTATTGCATCCTTAGTGATGTGTTTCACATGTTATATGGTACCATAGGTGGTACGAGTGAGCTAGTGCACAAGGAGCCACGTGGGACCTTGATGCATTGATCAAATGAAGACTTGAGGTAGGAAACACCTTGAACATGTACTTTATTTTATAAGAGCATGTATGTAGTGATATAGAATTCAAATTCAAATATTTTATTGCTTAAGAATTGTGAAAAGTGTGTGTGTGTGACATCCATAAGAGTAATTATAATGAGCCATCCCCAGGGGATGAAGAAGTAAAGAGATAAGAGCATCAGGTGAGATGTAAGTAAATGGATACATCCCAGGGATGTATCCAAGATTGAATCATGTTTGATAGGGCCTAACTGATATAAGATAGCACACTTACACGGTGAATAACTATATGTAAGGCACCGATATTTTTGTTATTTGAGGTTTGATAAGGTACCCCACCGACGTGGCGGGATATCCACGACTGACACGGCAGGATATCCGTGACCAATACGGCGGCGAAACCGTAAGCCAGTGCGGAGGCTTATCCGCACATAGTAAGCACACCCCAGGGGTGTTGATTTGAGACAAGTGAAACCCCGCCACCAATCCCCAGGGGAAAGGGGTTTGGGTACTATATGGTATTCCCAGGGAATACGTTAAAAGTGTTTATATAGATGACGATGAAGGGTATCTCATCGGGGCTGATGCTATATTGCTCGGGGATTACTTAAGTTGAAAGTTTAAGTTTTGCTTTAGGCCTTTTCAGCATTATTCATGAGTAAATAAAAGACACGAGTAAACTACCAGTAAAATGTAATACTTTTTAACTGTTTCATCCGAAATTGCATAGACACATCATGCATGGCATATCATGGAATATATGTGAGTAATAATTTATATGTTCAACTGTGTTTTGTTCCCTATTGAGCTAGGATGTAGCTCACCCTATAGACTATACGTCGCAGGTCCACTACTAGCAGCTGCCGAGGCTTCAGAGACTGACCGGTGAGTCGGACCTTGCGGCCGGAGACGAGTTGGAGCCACCTCCTGAGGACTTTTTCTAGAGGACTCCGTTGTGCCACTTTGAGGGCTTTTGAGAGAGATCAGTACGGCTTGGTATGTCAAGCCTTGTTTTGGTTAAACCATGTATATATTGAGTTGGGATTATTCTTTTGGGGCGAACCATCCGTGATGATTGCTATCATCGATGGTTCGGATCGGTTCTCCATTCATGCAGAGGCATGAGGGTAGAACTGTCTTTTGGAGAATTACTTAATATAGATTTAAATTCTGTAGCTCCTTTATTGCTTCATTTATGCTTGATATGCCAATGTTCCGTGCTAAGCTAAGGGGCACGGTCAAGATGATCGTGCTGATGGCACGGGTTTCGGAGTGCCGAAATCCGGGCTGTCACAAGAGTCCTACCGTCACTTAACACTGGGGCATTGTTTTTAAGAATGTTAGCACCTTAGTAGAGATACTCTAGTCACTAGACCGACACCCCAAACTGGGGCATTTTTTTTATCCTTTCAGTTTGCTGCTTAATTTTTTTCTATGGGATCGAAAACCTCTAAAACAAAACAAACAAGATACATGCAACATGCTGAAGAATAAATGCACTATCCCGACACTACCCATTCACCCTCCTAGCAACCCAAGAAACACACAACAGCCAGACGTGAACAAACATAAACGAAACGAACACAATAAACAAAACACCTCTTTATTCATAGCTTAAAAATTTTACAAGTATCACCAGCAAGAAATAATGCACGAAAACTAATTCCACGCAAGAATAACCACGCGTATTCTGAATTTAAATGCCCACCTCTACGTGCATAATTCCCAATACAACACCTGATACACCCACTTGAATTTCATCTAAATTCACACAAGCGTCACCCCTACCAAACATACAGACCATTTCCAATCATACTCGAAATCATTCCCCACAGCCCCACCATGACCCTAGGGTTAAAGAGGAAGACTATTTCCCTCCTCCATAGTCCCTTGCGACCATATCACCCCCTGATGTGCTACCACAAATAATGTCCTACTGTGATCGGAATCAATCCCTTGGCCCATCACACACTCAACCAATGTCCCATCACTCCCCTTACAGTCCCACATGACACTACCCCACCACGTAGCTTGGCATGCGCCCATCATGCACCCATAAGCACACCACCATCAATTCAACACTAAAGACAAGTCCCGTCGTGACACAACTGCAACCTGATCTCATCATATAACCAAAGACTGGCCAAATTAAGAAAGGACTACAATAAAACTGTCCCATCACATTACCACCAAAGTCCCACCGTGCGACCAAGGGGAGGCTCAACCAATATCCCATCACGAAAAGCCAAGAACTGAACCCCCAAATGTCTCATCGCACCAACAACCATCGGGCACCGCCACATCAGAAACCAAAAGAGAAGAAACTCTCTGACATCCCATCGCTTGACCACCGCGGAGACAACAACCGACAAGTCCCATCGCGAGCAATACAAGGGCCTTCCGCCCAAGCTAGGTAAATAAACACCTCCGCTTTGCTCAATATTCTCTATACAAATATAAATTAGCTAATATTAAGTCAAATATTTTCAAAACCAATCTCTCCCAACTCATGAATCACTGTAGTCCTCTCATAAGAGACAATCATCAGTATTCGTGAGAAGATTAGACGGAGTATCCGACATACCAAATGCCCTCTTGACAACCACATAAACGGTCGGGTCCATAAATCTCATTCCAGTGGATCTGCTCAGCGATGTCTCAGAAGCCACGTTTTCTGCCATTTTACCATTGAATTGATCTTAAGTTAAAAATCTCAAACTTAAAAAAAATGATAATAAATAAACCCTCTATCTATCAAAATTCACTTCTCATCACTCCAATCCATTCCTTCTCGTGGGAAACCGAACAATGAATATGTTCAACTATGAGAAATCATAAATGTCCACTGGAAAGGGACCCATGAGCGCCATTGGTGTGAGCAATGATGCGCCCGACTTGACATGGTCTGCGAAAGCCTTCGCCATTATATCAAATTAGATCATATTATCCGATCACTTGACCTTGTTTTTAGACATTCGTATGATGCCCCCTGGTACCTCCATTGCGTCAATGCCCCTCTGTTTGACTGCCCCTTACAGCAGGTCGCGATATGCGACGGGATGCCACTTGCACCCACAGATGAGGATATACCTCTAGAAAGCTACCACTGGGCCCCCGAATTCTCCTCCTTAGCCTGTACTGATAGATAAGAAAGCCAAACACTTCATGTCAGCTCCTTGGTTCACACTTGTGATTTCCCAAAAACGAGAAGGCACCTCAGAAGAGGGGTGTTTACTTCTTCGATGCATCCTTACTCCACGAGAACACGCCAAAGAGAGGCATATGTAGACACTCCAATTTTTCCCTCTCGGAGTATACAATCATGTTCGATCAACCTTTGACTTTGCCCATAATCTCTGAAAAAGGATTGACCTTCTCTGAAGACCTTAAAACCCTAAATACGGGAACCATTATTG